>CM049314.1:56406299-57039424 GCA_026874595.1 Sipunculus nudus
TTACTGGTAGATCAATTCTGACAAAATTGAGTATGTATATACATAACCAGCTTCTGCGAATTATGGGTTGAGCACAGGGTTCAAAGACGGGAGATCGTGAAGATGAATCTAATTCGAGCACTGGTAAGATACTTCACGATCGGCTCCCGCCCAGGTTGAGCGATCTGCTTGGAAGGCTGTACACACAGTCGTGTTTCACTCACAACCGGGTGCGCCTTTCGGGGCTTCCTCGGAGTTATAACACAGCAGTTTTGATGCTTACACACAGTGGACCAGCAGGGCCGCTACACGTTCGTGGCTGTTTGGCGCTAGAGTAATGGCCTTGACACGTCCGAAATCTCGATGGATGTCTGCATAGTAGCATAGTACTTTAATAAGCCAGCAATAAAAGGGAGGCGGACACTGCCATAAAAAAATTTAGTAAAAATCTTGGTGCTGCATTGGTTCTAATGGTGATTACCTAAAAAAAACACGAGCACGAAACCCCCAAATAATTGCAAACATACTATGCAAATACACGACAATCTACGTATCCCTCGTTAGCGGGTTGTGACTACCTGGCGGTGATTTTAATGTAATACTTTTTTGGACAGGGAAGATCAATTTACAGATCAACCTTTATTTACTTTGTGAGTCGAGTATTCTTTTGAACAAACTATCAAATGCTTGATACATACCAAGCGGGTCAGCATAGGGTCACGCTTAAACGTGTGCTCAACATTTTTCTTTGATCAATAACCACACGGTTGATACGTTTGAATGTATGTCCCGTTTTTTATGTCCTTGAACGCGACTGATAGATCCACACTGAACAGACTTTATCTAACACAGGAATCTGTACACGGCATGATTAAAGGGGTAATGTCATCAAACAGAATGATTCACGTGACATCGTTAAATCAAACAATAACTGCTATTGTGAGTGCTACTTCCATTATAATGGCTTTGCTGGTAACAAAGCTAGTGTTGACATTCATGATCCCCCCGTTTCATAATGTAAAACATATGAAGTTACTGGCTTCTGTGTTCTAAGTGCAAATCGTAAGTTCGAATCTCGGCCGAGAAGCGGTGATATTGTCATGGTCGGCTTCAGCACATGCTCTGCAGGCTTAATGGGTAGACTGTACCCCACAGTCATGTTTCAGTCACAACTGAGTACACCTTTCGGGGGTTACTTAGTGTTATAACCTGCTATACATGGGAAAGATTACACACACAGGACCCGCAAGTTTGGTTCACAGAGCCTGTTTAACGCCAGGAAAATCGTGTTTCGCCCTGCCACGTAGTCCGAAACCGGATTGGTTTTTGCGGATGTACACAGTACTTCGTTAAAGCCAGCATTAAAAATGGACTCGGTTACCCCGACAAAAATAAAATAAAATAAATGACACATGAAGCTTGGCGGTGTTGTGGTTTTAATAATTTAAAGTATGTTAAAATTGCTACCGTAAATATGTGGCTCTTGTTCTGGTTCAATGGTTAACCGCACTTAGACCTCCGGCCAAGATTGTCAACGCAAGTGTGCGTCCCCTTCGCCGATGAATGAATTAGTATACGGATCATGAGTGTCAGAAGATTTAAGTATATGCGTGACCAGTCCAAAGCCCAGCTGTATGCTCCTCAAGGAGCTGGGAAAAAAATTATTTTTTTTTTATTTACAAATATTGGCGCTACCACAATATACAAAATACATAAACATATTACATGTAATAAAAATACCAAGTATACTAACACATACTTGGAATAACAGATGATAAAACTAAGACGGTTAAGATGATAAGATCTGAGAAATACGTCAGAAACTATAAAAGACTATAAAAGGTTGACATTCTCTGATAAAATAAGGTAGAACCTCTCCTTACGGACACCTCTGTACTAAGGGCACCTCCTATTTACAGACATTACCTTAAAAACAGGTCCCAGGGGTGGGGGTTACGGGTTCTCCAAGATGTCAGGTTATAAAAGACAAAAATTCTTTTACCGTCAAAGTTTATAACCTCCCCATGTTACTATTAGCAACACAATTGTCATCCAACTATTTTTATCTTATGTTAAACTCCTGTATAGTAAAGTTAATTGATGATTAATCTAGTTGTTAATTTTTTTATGATCGATATGATCATCACCAAATTATCATCATCAGTACAGTAGCCAAGGCACACTTTATCATAACTGTAGTCGCAACCATCATCATCACCAATATCGTCTTCGTCATTATCATCATTATCAATATTATTGAAGTGAAGTTGGAGCATATAGCCAAAGCTATGTCCGCACCGACTCCCTCGACCAGTAGTTTAACAGTTTGAGTCTGCAATAGAAGGTCCGCACTTAAAGGCGAGTTCACAGTAAATACAAATTACGTCAGGAACAAATCGGTTGAAGAAATCGGAGAACCCGAAGAGAACCACCGGCCTTGGACGGGCCACTACTTGTTTTTTAACCCACTCTAATGGCAACACCTGGGATCGAACCCGGGTCGTCAGCGGGGAGGGCCTGGCGTTTTACCGCTCGGCTGTCCCGGCCCCCGTCATCATTATCATAAAAATATCAGATGTTGATATCTTCATTATCAACATTATCATCACAATAACTCCTCCAGGGATGAACAGTCGTGATTGGAAAAAGACTGGCGTCTATGATGAGCAGACACGGGACTTTCTTGGTTAAAAAAATTGTGCGATAATCCGCAGGGGTATGGGCAGAACCCCCCCCCCCCCCCTCACCCAGAGGAGTTAAACCCCCCTTATCGCAGAGAGCAAAATAGCCCCCTCAGAGAATATCAACATTTTCTTTTCTCACATCACATCCTACGGAATATAAATGTATTGGTTATGAACATAATTTTTGCTCAGTTTTCATTACTATTTGTTACCATAATTAACGTGTGATTTGAATATTTGTTGAATTATTTAGGCTATAATTTAAAACGATTCCATAATCCCCCGAAGCATGCCATATCCTATGTTTACTTATGATGAGATGCATATTTGAGTGATTATAAGGTAAATATAAAATAGCTGTAAACTATATGACTGACTAATATCGAAAGCTCTATGCTCAAATTGTACTTTATTTCTTTATCTGAGGGGGGGGGGGGGGCAAAAAAGTGCTTTGTCCCTCACCCCTTGAATAAGTTAGGGGACACGCCCCCTGTCCCCTTTTGAAACCAGGCCTGTAATATCAGCTTGTAAACATTACCTCTATGCTGTCATAGTTTAAAAACAATCAATGTTATTGTAAGCAGCATCCAAAAATTCTCACCCGATTATAAACTTCTTTGAAATTCTGTGGGAGTGATAACGTATGGTACAGTTACTTGATTATAAGTCTAGTAGTAACTTTTGTCATCCCCAGTAAGGTCAATATTATCACCAAATCATCATGATAATCATCATTACTATATACAAGGCATTAGCGTTTCTTCATGAGTATCACCTCCCCTAGATCGGCTGTCATCATGACCATCATTGTTGTCATCATCATCTTTATCATTATGATCTTTATTATTATCATCATCATATAAAATAATAATATTGCTGTCAGACCTGGGGTTAATTCTGAATTGAACTGGAATTGAATTGGAATTCAAGGGAAAATTGAATGAATTGGAATTGAATTGAATTGAAAAAAAAACTGAAAATGGAATTAATTGGAAATTAATTGGACTTGAGGTTTACAGCCTCCACTGAATTGATCTGAATTGATGAAAAAAAGTTCCAGATCTCATATTTTCTTAAGTGTTTCTCATCAGTAGTTGCTCAAGCTAGGTCTGTGTGAAGATCAGCCATGCAGAATTTGGTTAAAATCAAACACAAATGCGTCTCATGGGTGACAGGAGGAACATGATAACAGCTTAAATGCTTCTTGAATTGTCTGTATCAACAAATTTAGCACACCAGAGATGGGATAATAATATAGGATATATAATTATAGAAATTGTTAAGATTTTCGAAGTAATAGTAATATCTTAGATATAAAACGGAGCTGTATATAATAGTAATGATAACAGTATAAGAGTAATATGTATCACCTTCTATAACTTCCCTTTTTCTGCTGTGCCATAAAGCATGTGATCAGATGTTACTGAACCTTTTCTGGTCCAGCGACTTTCTTGGATATGCCTATTTGTTATCGCGGTGTCCTCCCGCTGAGACGAAGTCCGTTGAGACGTACCCGAAAATCGACGACCCGTTGAGACGACAGGGGCTTCAGACGAATGGCTTTATATAGGGAAACCCCTAGCCCAGTGGTGTCCCGGTACTGGCGCTAACTAATTTGAGTCGTCCAAACGGAACAACTTTCAAACTTGGTTTACATTAAAAATTACATATATATTTGTTTAATTTTTCTAAAAAATAATTCTACTTGTTTGATTTTAACTTTTGTTGACACTATTCGGCATATAACTCAACACAGAAAGCCTTAGAATGACGCCTGTCCAGTATGTTAAAAAAAGATTACTCATTCCTATATTTTTATTTATTTATCTGTGTGCGTTTTCCAATGAAAAGGCATAAGAAAACTAAATGGGCGCGTCAGATGAAAATCACATTAGCAGGAAAAAATTAAATCATGGTAAACAAGTTTAACGGCGCAATTTTTGGCCGTTTCGGACATTTCCTCGACATGCGAGTTATCTGCGGTATTCCGTATTCCACGTGTTTCCCCGTGTATATGAAGCGAAAAAAGGTGAAATTGTAATTATAATATTATTCTTATTTATTTGGACATATTTATATGTTTATTTGAAACTATAATTTGAATTTATTTGGGTCACTGATACTGAGGAAAATACATGGATCAGCTCATCCGGAACAAAGCCGAAACGAACACACCGCCATGACTAGGAAACCCGTTCAACAAGTGACAAAGCGATTACGGGTTGATCATTAGTCACAGCCCACTGATGCTTAGATAACAATACATGTATAATTATGAAGAGAGAGAGAGAGAGAGAGAGAGAGAGAGAGAGAGAGAGAGAGAGAGAGAGAGAGAGAGAGAGAGAGAGAAATAAAGACCCGGAGAGGAGGAGGAGCGATTCTCAGGGAGATATGATCGAGAGACAGAGAGATAGAGAGCATGAGAGAGAATGAATGAATGAATGAATAAAAGAGAAATTTCAGAGAGGGAGAGAAGGAATATTTGAGAGAAAGAGTGATTGATTGAGTGATTTATGTGTAGAAAGAGAGACTCTGAGAGAGAGAGAGAGAGAGAGAGAGAGAGAGAGAGAAATTTATAGAGAGAAATAGGAAGAAAGAGAGGAGGAAGAACGATTCTCAGAGAGAAAATGATCGAGAGAAGCAGAGATAGAGAGTACGGGAGAGAATGAATGAATGAATGAATGAATGAATGAGAAATTTTCAGAGGGAGAGAGACTGGTTGAAAGAGAGAAGAGATTGATAGAGTAACAGACAAATAATTCGGGAGAGAGAGAGAGCGAGAGAGAATGGATTGTGAAAAAAGAGATTACATTATTTTATGTGCCTATATACAATTTCCCTCCCCTCTCAATAAATCGAACCATTTAGTATAATATTGTCCGCTCCTGATTATTATATGAGAAAGCTGTGAAAGACACACTTGTGTCCAATGGGACGAAACAGTACTGGCGGTGTGTAGAAGCTTGCTGCCCAGCCCGGGTGCATACTACAGTAGGAGATTCTCCAGACGTCCTGTTCTTCAGGGATCATAATCATATTGATGACCAAGGGAGTATTTCGCAACCAAGATGAAAGCAGAGCTGTGTGCGAAGGCTCTAGAGAATCCACTTCGACCGATGCAGCAGGTGGGTGTTTCATATTTGACCATCTATATAATTAATACGGAGCTGGGTTTTTTCTAGACCACGGTTTACCTGCTTCCGTTCTGATTTGACTCTCCAAATACGGCAGACGTATCGGTGGTGCGCTCTTCTAGGACAAGTTTGTTTTATTTTGCGGGATTATGCCCTATTAAGCTGAATAATTAATGATTTTAATATTTCCTCATTAGGTGCCCCTATTTCTTTTGTGCTGCAAGATCCTCCACGCCTGTGACGCTTTTTTAGGAGGCGCCTCAGGGGATTTTCATTGGCCTGTTTAGACCATGGGTAGAGCGCATGTCCTGCCTAAAAGGTATTTCCGTGCAATACGCGGTCACGAGGGTCCACTATAATCCCCATTGATCCCCCATGTCCATTGTAACGCCTCTTAAGGAATTCTCTCTCTCTCAAAAGGAAGTAAAGGTTTTAAACCAAAAGACCACATGCATGACTCCGCTTTCACTGCGATGGCTTTTCAGTTTGGTCAACACTGGGCACTGAGTCCAATGATGTGACTACCGTTTGACAAATTTTTATGGGTTACGGGTATGTTGATTTTTATACATTCAAAAATATCATTCCATGATAACCATGGTTTCAAAAGTTCGGCCAAGTCATGTTTTTCATTGTGTTTTTTTTTTTCAAAAAGAAGCCCCACAACTTAATTATCATACGGTTGGGGTTGGGGTTGGGGGGGGGGGGGGGGGGGGAAGGTCACATATATTTGTTTAGATCCGTTGTCTGTAGGGACGGTGAAACATAAAAAAATATCACCAGTACATCTTTAAATTGATAACAAATTAGAATCTGCAGTCAGAGCGTACAGACCTCCGTCAGAATCTCCTTTAGTATCAGTCATGTGCATGTTCACGTGTATGAGTTTCATTGTGTGAACATTTTTCGCCAGTCGCGCTTTTTCAGGAGGCGACCTGTAATCCCCACTGAATCCCATTTCAATTATATCGCGGGTTGAAGAATTTTACTGTGTCAAAAGGAAGTAAAGATTTTAAATTCAAGCGCGGAATACATGTCCACATGAATTTTTTAATAGGGAGCACTTTTTCGTTGAGTGGACACAAAGAGCTGAGACCCTTTACACGATCACCGTCTTATAGGTTTACAGGTATGTTGATTGTTATACATTTAGAAGTATCTTTACATGATAACCTGGTTTTAATAGTTCGGCCGATTTATGGGTTGTTTGATTTTTTTTTTCAAAAGGAAGCCCTTTGGGGGGGGGGGGGGGGATTGCATTTTTCTTTCTATGTTGATATTTTGGGGGAGGGTGTTCCTGGAGAATTCTAGCAGAAGTAATCTTTATATCATATAAGTGAAACACATGACCAAAGTTCCTGCAAAAACCTTAGGATTTAAATATGCTTCGTTTAGTTTCTATCAGCTCATTACAAACATATGCGTTAGATAGAGCCGTGGATTTTCCACGGGAGCAGCTAGTATATTATGAATGATTGATGCAAGTGATCACAGGAAATATATAAAATCATTTTATACTAAATATTTTCTTCAAAGCAGCAACAGCCCCTTAAGAAATTTTAAATGAATTTTTCCCAGATAATCCCTAAACCCTCTCAGGTGAGATAACAGATTTCTATGTTTTTATATGTGTTAATTAAAATATGTTTCAATACATAAAATAATTACGACGCTACGTCCTATATCTACATCCTACTATCACAGACCCACAAATTTTCTTCATCCAAACGGTGTATAAAAATCTGCTACCCAAAAAGACCGCAACACTTCACACTTGCATCCTTCATGACATAGTATTACGATTATTTTCAATTATTTATTTATTTATTTATTTTTTATAATTTTGTGATCACAGTAGGGCATGTATTTTGTTGTATAATTCCATCATTTTACCTCTACTTGTTTCAAGGGTTAGCGCAACATTTTCACCAGATGCTTATATACCGGACAAAGGTTACTGGCAGCTCCGTGTTCGAAATTAGACGAACGCTTTGAATGCTCAATGCCTTTGGGAGGGGTATCAAATAAATATACAACAATTGTGTACCATCATGACAGGAAATAAAAATCCTGTGATTTCCCAGACCAAATACAAAAGAACGATGGGAAATGGGGAGTGCAAAGTGCTGAAACAAGATCTTTGTTTTATTATGCAGTTTTCTGTTAAATAAATGATCAGAAGGAAACCGTTGGACCTGTGTGAATTCGGAATACAGTTTGATGTCCCAAAAAACTCCTACCATACCAACAACTGTGTCACTAGGACTCGATATATTATCACAATGGTGATACATTTATAGTCCAGTCACGATGAGCCGAGCGCCGTGACCCATGGGTTCCTTGTTTTTATTTATTTATTTGATATCCGGTTTAAATGCAGAACAAAGTGTGCATTAAAAAACTAAGAAACATTATAATTTCAGGGTTTTTATTCATAAAATGATATACACATTAAAACAGAGCGTATCATCAATACGTATCAAATTGATTGATTCGCAATACGTATTGTACCTGAAAGAGTCAGACCGATACCCAGCCCTGCTGTTATTACTTGGTATTTTTAATTGATAGTGTCTGTTGTTATGTCTTTATTATACATATAGTAAGGTAATTAAGATAAGAAGTAAGGTAAAATTAATATATACATGTATGTGTATGTTTACATAAACATGATTATTTAAAATTTGAGATGAAACAAGAAAAATGTATGTGTGTCTGCAGGTGAGACTCTTTCCAACACGTAAAACGTTTCTACGACTTTGCCTGAACTGTTATATTTCGGAGTATTGTGGACATGAAGTCGAACGTTCTCAGCATGCTTGTTCTATGTACGTTGTATAAATCTTATAGTAGGAATTTGTATTATTAGCGGTGTTACATCGTGCACCGTAAAGTAGAGTTTACTTTATATGTAGGTTTAAAACTGTTTGTAATTTAAGCACAATGGTCCGACTAGTGTACAACCTTTCTGATACTTGGCTTTTAGGTGCCGAAAACGTCGCTACAAACCCACATACATATGTAACAAGTTTAATGCAACATTTTCTAACGTTAAAATTGCGACGTTGTTATATATTTTATTCTTCCTAGTAAAACTGATGTCTTATTAACGTTTTAGAAAATATTTTAGAATATTGCTGGTGAAAAAATTATCATCGCCACTTGACAGAGATAAATATTTAATCTAGCCAAATTGGTAAACTTATTTAGTCAGATTGAACCAACCAATGACAGTATGTGACCCGTGGGTCCCTAGTTTTGTATTTTTCATGCATTTATTTATTACAATTACAAACTTCGTGCATTTTAGGTCTACGAAAGTATGATGACGAAACAGAGACCAGCGGATGTGTTGCCCCCGAGCTTTGAGTCATGCAAGACCATGATGCACCGTGCCTGTAACTCAGCACTGCCACTGATCGCAAAAACTCGAGAGGATGTCGATCTTCCAGATCATCTCCGCAACACATCATCCGGTGAGCCATTCGTCATACACATGGATAGTCGCTATCTGATTTTGGGCACGGAAGAGAACCTAAAGATTCTGTCCGCGTCCTCTTGGGTGTTCATGGACGGGACATTTAAATCAAGACCTCTCATCTACGCACAACTCTATACAATTCATGGTGTGTATAAGGAAAACGTTGTTCCACTTGTTTATGCCTTACTGCCGGACAAGTCTCGTGAAACATAACATGAGCTCTTTGGCATTGTGAACGCGCCATGGCAGCCAGAGATTTAACATGGGATCCTGAAAGAATAATGTAAGATCACGAAAGTGGACTTATTGGTGCAGTGAGACACCATTTTCGAAGAACAAAGCACAAAGGGTGTTATTTTCATTTGTGCCAGGCCATCTGGAAGCACGTTCAGCAGCTCGGACTTGTGCGGTATTATCGGCAGAATCCTGAATGTGCAAGCACTATTTAGATGCTGATGGCTGTAGCTTTTTTGCCGGGTATTGCCATCAGGCCAGCATTCGGACAATTGAAGGATGTCGCCAGAGAACATATTTTGAAGATATTGCATTCGTTTTGTTCCTGCAGTAAAATCCCTCTAGTCCCGACTTTAGTAGGCCTGTATGCTGCAATCCTGTGTATACATATATAGAATTAATGAATGCAATAAATAATTATTCATTCACTCGTTGTGTTCTCGTTTTCTCATTTTTTTTATAAATTATAATCCATTTTCTAAAGCATGTACACAATAACAATAATTACGACACGATAATCTCTTATTCATTAATGTATTCATTCTCTCTGTCTCTCAATCAATCAATCTATTATTTAGTCAATCATTTCTTTCTTCACTATGTCTCTATCTTCTCCCCCCCCCCCCCCAACCCCTCTCTCTCTCAGTCATTCTCTAACATATTCTCACACTCTCTCTCTCTGTCTCTCTTTCTGTCAATCACGTCTTTCTCTCAAATATTCCTTCTCTCCCTCTCCATAAATCTCTCTCACTCAAACACTATCTTTTATTCTCTGTCAACTCTCTCTCTCTTTCCCTCAGTCTCTCTTTCTCCCTATCAATCATTCATTCATTCTCTCTCTCATACACACACTAACACACCCTCTCTTTCTCTCAATCATTTTTCCTCTGAGAATCTCTCTTCTTTCTCCATGATGGGTCTTCCTTTTCGCTCCATCAATTTATCTCTCTCCCCATCATTCAATCAATAACTCAGTAAATCGAGTCTTTCTCACAAATATTCATTTCAATCAATCAATCAATCATTCATTCTCTCTCTCTCTCTCTCTCTCTCTCTCTCTTCATAATAATACATGTATTGTTATCTAAACATCAGTGACCTGTGACTAATGATCAACCCGTAATCGCTTTGTCACTTGTTGAACGGGTTTCCTAGTCATGGCGGGTGTTCGTTTCGGCTTTGTTCCGGATGAGCTGATCCATGTATTTTGCTCAGTATCAGTGACCCAAATAAATTCAAATTATAGTTTCAAATAAACATATAAATATGTCCAAATAAATAAGAATAATATTATAATTACAATTTCACCCTTTTTTCGCTTCATATACACGGGGAAACACGTGGAATACGGAATACCGCAGATGCCTCCCATGTCGAAGAAATGTCCGAAACGGCCAAAAATTGCGCCGTTAAACTTGTTTTCCATGATTTAATTTTTTCCTGCTAATGTGATTTTCATCTGACGCGCCCATTTAGTTTTCTTATGCCTTTTCATTGGAAAACGCACACAGATAAATAAATAAAAATATAGGAATGAGTAATCTTTTTTTAACATACTGGACAGGCGTCTTTCTAAGGCTTTCTGTGTTGAGTTATATGCCGAATAGTGTCAACAAAAGTTAAAATCAAACAAGTAGAATTTTTTTTTAGAAAAATTAAACAAATATATGTGTAATTTTAAATGTAAATCAAGTTTGAAAGTTGTTCTGTTTGGACGACTCAAATTAGTTAGCGCCAGTACCGGGACACCACTGAGCTGGGGGTTTCCCTATATAAAGCCATTCGTCTGAAGCCCCTGTCGTGTCAACGGGTCGTCGATTTTCGGGTTCGTCTCAACGGACTTTGTCTCAGCGGAGCGGAACCGTCATAGCATCTAGTATGCCTGGAGCTGCTCATTACGCTTGGTATACTCGGACCAGCAGTAATCTACCTGGTGACCAGTGGTTCTGATTACCTAGGGCACTTTACTGGCCAGAACAAGCAACAGCCTTGAGATAGTAAGTACATCCCATATAGACTACTGGTCTTTGATGACTTAAATCAGTAAAATTATATGACACATTAGTGCTCATTCAAGCACCACCTAAAAGTTGCACAGCAAAACCATCTTTGCACAGGAACTTACTATCTCAGATTCAAATTTTATACATTGTTATGGTTCTGTGTGTAAGCAAACAGTGTGTATGTCCAAGGATGTATGTTTACCATAACAAGAAGGCATGACCAGAGGTCTGATCTTGCGCTGGGGCAACATTTCACAAACAAGAAGCTTATTCCCACTCCTCTATAGGATTAAACAACCTGTTGAGAATGAAATATTGGCACATACCATACTATTATAAGGAGAAAACGCTATATTACAAGTATATTTAACATGCCTGGTATGTGAGCATGAATAGGCCCCCTTTAATGTCTTATTTACATTTAACAAAAACATTTTAATAGATAAATGAAATATACAGAATTTTAATTGTAGTCAAATATTTATTTGAAAAACATAATTGGGGAGGGGCTTTAGTCCTCTTTATCATCAAGGTAGTGAGCTTTTTACCTAGTGGGCTTTTGTCTAGGGGGCCTTTGCATATATATTAATTGCATTAGGTAATAATGGCCCCTCATTTGACATCCAGATGAACCTTTATCCAAATTTGGGTAGTTTACCTGATCTTAAGGAATAATTGCCCAACAAAACAAGTAAAACCTGTCTGGCTGCTATGCCTTACTACAGTTGGGAAAACTTGTAATTAATGATATTTCACTTAGCTTAGGAGCGCATTCAACTAATTCTGAACAAAACTGTAAGTTGTGTACTAGTGCACAAGTAAAAGAACTCTGCTGTCATCAGTGTTATCAAACACAGCTGCATAGGTTACGCCATTACAACTGTACAGTGACGGATCCAGAGAAGTGGTCCGGACCCCCTCCTTTTGAGCTGCTGCAACGTTTTGATCAGGGTTTTAAACCTAATTTTCCGCCAGGGGACATTTTTAGGTTCTTTTACTAGTATTCAGTCAGTGCTGTGATAAAATTGTTTAATATTTATCCGTCGGTGTGTCTGTTGTTTTTCTCTCTATCTTTCTATCGATGTATCTATCAATCTTGATATAAATAGACAAACATACACACACACATGTATATATATGTATACATATATATATATATATATATATATATATATATATAAGGCGGATCACACAATAAAGTAGGACTATATGTTAAATACTAATACATAAAGTTTATATCTGACACACATTAGTGAGTCTGAGAGGACTGTATACGTGTCTTATAGCAGAGAGGAGAAATCCTGATTGGTTGTTTCCTGTACAATTATATATTAATCCGGATGTATAATCCATTCACTCATACGAAATATACACATGTATGCATATAATAATGACCTCGATTTGGGTTTCAGCAATTAGGGTCGGATCGCACGCACACATGCGCATACAGACTGCTGAGTTTTGAAACAGTTCCATTATGTGTGTGTATCTTTTTTCCCTCATGTAGTATACTGTCTAAATGTCAGAACAGTTAGAAATGTAATTTTTACTTTTCAAGGAAATCCTCATACCGTTTTATTAAACTTATACTCCGAAATGACCCCCCCCCTAGAAATAAGAATAGTTTAATTCTTAGCTTGTGTATTGATTCTTTTTGTTCGCTCAACCGCACTTGACTACACGTGAATAGTAGGGGGATGTGTGTAATGTATTAACTCTTGCATATATTCTATATATTTTAGTATTATATTTTAGTGCAGCATTTCGTTGTATTTCATCATGCCAGGACCAGTAACTATTCAGACATATTGTATATGTATTACATCATTCAGGTGTATTTAAAGGCTGACACTAATGCGACATTGAAGCGTGTATTGTATATAGAGATAGACTCCATGCAGTTTAGATAACAATAGTTCTACTTATGTGTCAGCCCCAATCTGTTCACTCAGCTTGAGATGACACAACACTCTTATTAAAATTGCTCCTTATACCATTAGTCATGTCAACACCTCCTCTGATTATCAAGGTACTGATCCCTTCTCAGCTGCTAATTGCAATCAGGGATACCGGCTGGCTAGTAAAGAGGCGAGGCCGAGTGTGAGGGTCAGACTTGGAGCCGTTCGGAAGTCCGGTTTATACGGGTCTACTTATTATTATCACATATTAATCGTGTTTGTGCCTATATCAAGTTATATCCTACAAATAAACGTCTTATATTTATCTGTTGCATCCGAACTTATCGTGTTGACCTTTACAAGGTGCCGGCCCGCCTTAGGTACGCCAATGTCTTTATATTGGAATGTATAATAACGTTTACTCCCTTATGCAGAGCGAAAACTTGGTATATATAGTCTAATATTTTTTCTGTTTTATTCTGTTGATAGTTCAGCCATGTGCATATATTTTATATCATTTGTGATAGAGTTTTCATTTCGGCTGGACTCGAGAAGGTCATTACCTCCGAGTACAAATCTCAGTCCAGCCCCTCGAGTCCAAGCCCGAGTCCTTTAAAAGTGGTCTCGAGTCCGGATTCGAGTCCAAGTCCTGTCTTGAGTCCTACATCACTGTACATAAGCGTGACGTGTATTTTAAACCTGGTACAGTGATTTTCCTGATGGTAAACATATTTTTTGGATTTTTCATTCATTTTCACATGATTTTGTAATATTATTTCTTTTAAACTATTTTAAGCCCCCAGTAACAATAATCCGCTATTTAACGTTCGCATTCTCTTATTCGGCCCATATTCCCAAGTTCTTTCTCCAGAAGTTCCAAGACCCGTGTTTTCATTCCCTTATCAAAATATATTAAAAAGAAAAAAGTTCTTCTTTGAGTCATGACGTAAAGTATAATAATAATAAACGTGCTCCGCCGAGCGTCGAGGCGTAAAATATAATAATTATAGACTTGCTTTTCTGAACGTATAGGTGTACAATATAATAAGCAGGAATTAGCATTTCAGGAATGCAGGCCTCTGCCATATGGGCCGTCTTATCGTGGGATGCTCCCCGGTCACAGACATGTTTCCATTATCTCATTCGGTCAACCACCCCTCTTTCACTACGAGGACATTGAACCATTAACAACACCCGTATGAGAAAGTACGTTGTCCTCAAGTCAGGGCGGGTAGAAATTTTACTATGTCTCTAGAGCCTGAATGAAATAGACGTGGCGCCTATTGGGCCGTAGGTATGTGGTCCGATATGTCAGCTTCTCATAAGATGGTACTTTGTCACGTCATTATGAATTGCTAAAGAGCTAAACGATAATCGACATAAGGGGAAACCGTTTGGTAGTACCTTGTATAGCTCTTGAATTATCACGTTTAACGAAAGTACTGACAGTGTATATAAGACAGTGTATATATATATATATATCCATATGTATGTATATATGTTACGGAACGCGTTCGATAGTCTGTAGAGGTGGAGGGAACCGGAGAACCCGAGGAAAATCACCGGCGTTGGAGGGGCAACAACAACTCACTCTCATAGCCACGCCGGGGACCGAACCCTGGTCGAGAAGTGGAGAGCCCAGAATTTTACCATGCATCGACTGTCCCGGCCCCTTTCGAGGGCCTGTCCATTCCTGAAGCTTTTGACTGGCCCAAACAACCATACAGAGGATAGACTGTTTCTCATTCTGAATAAAACTTACGCCCATGACCATGAAGGCGGTCAGATCGAAATAAGAATAACCCTGAGGGAACCGTCTTCGTTTAGGTGTTAATGAATACTAGTCATGGGGGCAGACACAACTTATGGCTGCTACGTTTATTCCCATTAAATCAAGAAGAAATGCATGTATGAACATGGGTAAAAGACACCATTGAGGGAAAAATATTTAAATCAAATTAAATGGCATCGTCTGTGATTTCCCACAAATGGAATCGTCTGTGAAATACCACTATGGACGTACTAAGTTTACCACGGACATTATCGTGCGTAGGCGACATGTAAAATGTACCTAGAAACCGTTTTTGCAAATTTAAAACCATGTAACCATACAAGTATTCATAATAGCAATTTGTGAAGGAAGAATGTTAACGTCTGTTTTTTTTTAAATATTGATAAACCACTTTGTTATTCACGCACTTACCTTTCTCTCCGAAAAATAAAAAATAAAAAAAAACGATTTACGGCCATCGTTGTGAGTGAGCTGCCTTCATTGCCAGTATGATATGTTTATTAAAATTACCAACAGCCTGCTGAAAAATATATGCACCGTCGTGTGAAGGATAAGCCCACGGTATTTAAGAAAACATTACTTGAGGTAAGGATTACACACACACACATACACACACACACACACACACACACAGGTATAGTATGGTCTTCTTCACTGATGTTATCGGTGTTACAGTTGTTGAGATAAGAAGATACAGGGTTAACCTATAGCAATCTAAACAGATACTTTACCAAGACCCCTGGCTCAGGTCCTTCCCTCAAAAGGGAGCCCTCTTCATGTAGTGATGACTAGTCACAGGGGCAGACACATTTAAAACAACGTTACCTTTTGAAGTACACATTAATGCTGTCATCAGCAATAAGCAATAAGCCGAGAGAAAACTGCATGTACAAAAGAGGGACAAAAGACACCAATAAAAAAATATTGAAATCGGATGAAACTGACTTCGTCTGTGATATACCATTATAAATGTTCTCAATATACGTTTTCTTCAGCGAGCGACATGGATAACTATACATCAAAATCCGTGTCACTGCCTGAACGGAATTGCACATTTAAAACCATGTATCCACAGAAGCATTCACAACAGCAATTCATGAACTAAGAATGTTGTCGTCTGCTTTTTAGAGACTGATAAATCACTTTGTTTATATATAGTACGTACAAACATTTCTGAACACAGAATGATTTACGACCATCGTTGTAAGTTACTAACACTTATTGCCAGTGTGATATGTTTATGCTGCAAAATATATATACAGCCATGTGTAGGAAAAGCCTTCGGTAATAAGGATAACGTAACTTTATATTGCTCTGGTCAAAACCTGTCCTAAAGTTGTATTAAATTTAGGTTATGCCCCATATTCTATAAACAGGCTTTAAGCTGCTACAGTGTTCATTCTAATGGCTTATGAACTGATGGAGTATTCGTGCATTTCGTGAGTCATTTTATGATTGTCAAAACAAATTGTAAAAAGTGCACTGTTTTATATATATATATATATATATATATATATATATATATATCTGTGTGTGTGTGTTTCCTGTCATTTTGTTTAAACTAAAAATACATTCACATTTTGTTTATACAAATATAAGAACCAAAGGAGTGATATATTTACAAATAGAATAATATACATTACACAAGGTTTTTTTTTCTTGCCAATGTAAATACACCTCAGGCTGATTTAGGAGAAACTTGTATACCGTCTCAGACTCTGTGTCATGTAGGGATTACGTTTTATTCTAGTTAGATCTTCGTCAATGCCTGAGGTTGACTTGACATTCGTTAATTGATGTGTTTTAAACCATTGAAGCTTAATACCTGAAACTTAGAATGCAGGTAGCTAGGGACAATTTGCTCTATAAAATACATCGATTTAAGGCCCTGTAAAAATTAAGTAAGACGATCTTATATCATATTTTTAAAACGTCTTGATATTTCTCCCTAAATATCAAAACATATCCCATTTTACATATATATATATATATATATATTTATATATATATATTTATATATATATATATATATATATATATATATATATATATATATATATATATATCTCAATGTTCAATTCAACAGGATACCGGGTAGCTCATTCAGCGATTCTGTTTTTTTTAGCCAGATCCTGCTACAGGTGAATCATAAGATCAACAGATAAACGAAAAATAACATTATCATCTCTGGTCAAACGGGCGAGATTAGATCAGGTAGAGCCCGTAAAATGCTACAACATTCAGAACACCAGATCTCTCAAAAGCTAAAAATTTACTTATGTAAATCAGAATTGTCTGAATTCAAACGTGTACATGATTTTCAACAGTCAGATTTACCAATGTCTATATGGTTTGGAATTTCAGATTTATTTGACAATTAACGGGATTTTCTATTAACCGATATGACACAAAGTGGGCTTGACTGTATATTTTATTAGAAAGTGCACTGAAAAGAATAAACTGTAACTGTAGAAACAAATTACACTGCAGGATACAATATAATGTGTTAAGTTTTCATGTATATGATTTATGATTGCCTTAAACCCAACATGGTAAAGCATCATTCGGTGTGTGTTATTGAATTCTCAACGCATATAAATACCT
This sequence comes from Sipunculus nudus, assembly GCA_026874595.1. NCBI lineage: Eukaryota > Metazoa > Annelida > Sipuncula > Golfingiida > Sipunculidae > Sipunculus > Sipunculus nudus. The sequence goes on from CM049314.1 coordinate 56,424,109, forward strand.
TGTCATTTGGAAATTGGACCCTCCCCTTTCCGAAATCCTGGATCAGCCCCCGCTGTCAATACATCATCATCGTACCGTAAGTAACAAAACACGGTCAGAGTTCACAGAAAGTTATCACCTCGTCTACATCTTACCTAGGTTAAAGTTCACTGGGCTACAGTCGGTTAGCAAGTTCATACAGTTCACCCATGCCCGTAAGAACAGGGTTGTGATGCATGGCTATATATACGAAAACAGAGAAACATAAAATGTTCATCGGTATTTGACGGAAGATAGATGGATAGATTAAGTTGATTTACTTTACAAATCTGCTCCGTAAACCAATTCATTGCTTTCTATCATGAAACTATATGTATCTTTATGAATAACAACCGAAGGTGTATGCGTAATGTGCAGTTCTGTAAATGCTCACACGAAAGTGATAGATCTGTACATATAGGAGGACAAATATGTGGTTCACTTGTTGTGCAAACTGTTAATAAAATTTCAATGCTTGCTGTATGCAACATAATTCAATACGCTGACGTGCATACTGGAAGTGCTGAAAGTAAAAGTGCGGGCAGCTGTCTGCTCTCATTATAATGTTACAATAACGTACGCAACTGCGCAAATGAGTGATGTCACATGGCCAGATTCAGGAGCAAGCGTGTTTCTTTGTTCTGAAGGCCAAGGTCATAAAACAGAAAATCCACAGGCATTGTAGGCCCCTACGTGGGTAAAGAGAGTTATCTCGAAAAGTTAAGAAACACGGCCGTTTATATAACAGATGGGAATGGTGTTTAATGGTGTTATTTAACCCTATTACGGATAAACTTTGCTGCGTTGGCTTTCGCACCTAGAAATATATATATATATATATTTACTTACATAACATTTTGAGGCGACACCAACATTAACTAGAGACAGTAGTGTAAACCTACATGGATCTAATCAAACATCCCTGTGTACTACTACTGTTACTGCTCACACAGTTCACAGGTGTGTTGCGAATACTGACACCAATACCAATGAATGGGTCCGAACCTCGGCCCCAAAAAGACATTGACCTATCTCCTAATGGAAAAGATTAATTTAAATTAGGCATATTTTATTCTGATCTTATTTTATTTTCAAATTTAGTGAATGCTAAAATTGGATATCCCTAACCGTATACAAAAATTACATCAATGTCCCTTTTAAAAGATCCAGTCAGGCAATCCAACCAAAGAGCTAAGTTGCCAAAAAACAAAACAAGAATAAAACATAATATATCCGGGTACAGGTATAAAATCAAACTTAAATTAACAAACTAGGAAAGGGTGAAATACGATACTCCCTCCCTCGATGTAGAAATTCTATTGAATCCTTCTTTTTTTGATTTATATATATATGTATATATATATATATATATATATATATATATATATATATATATATATATATATATATATATATTGTGAAGGTTACCGCCTCCATTTTTATTGCTAACTTAACTACGTATATGTACATTCGCAGAGTTCCATTCCGGTTTCGGATTTCGTGACAGGGCAGTATCACACGCTTCCTCTCATTTTAGATCCATCGAGGAACCCCAGAAAGGCGTACTCGTTTGTGAGCACCCTTTAAATCTGCAGAGCGCTCATCCTGGATGGGGGCCGACCGTGAAAAATCTCACCGCTTCGGCTCACGATCACCCGGCTTTACACTTTGCCTTTCTGGTCTTTCAGCCTGTTTTTTTTTTCTTGAAGTTGTTTCTTTTTCCTGGGGAGCATGCAACCCAAGCAACTGTAACAGGCGCTAAAAGGATTTTCATTCTACATTTGCGTGCTGCCCATGACCAGTACCCATAGTCACAGGGGCAGACACATTTAGAACGTTACCTTTTGAAGTACACATTAATGCTGTCATCAGCAATAAGCAATAAGCCGAGAGAAAACTACATGTACAAAAGAGGGACAAAAGACACCAATTAAAAAATATTTAAATCGGATGAAACTGACTTCGTCTGTGATATACCATTATAAATGTTCTCCATATACATTTTCTTCAGCGAGCGACATGGATAACTATACATCAAAATCCGTTTCACTGCCTGAACGGAATTGCACATTTAAAACCATGTATCCACGGAAGCATTCACAACAGCAATTCATGTTAGGAATGTTGTCGTCTGCTTTTCAGAGACTGATAAATCACTTTGTTTATATATAGTGCGTACAAACACACAGTGCAACCCTTCTCACTGGGGTCGCATGTAATAAAGACAACATTTTAGAGTCATTATGAATCGTTTAGGCTAGATAACGCACTGCAATGAAAACCTCAAATGATAAATGACAAAATATATGCTTGATTACTTGTGTATATGACAGTTATTAACGGTTATTATGATTTTTTATGATCCCTCCACGCTAACACAGTCGGCCTCTTATTGGTTCACTGCTGTTGACATTACCGCAAGAAAATCGCAATGTATCAAAACATTAAGCCTGTCGCTGTTCCAAACAAACCATTTAGCCATGTCCTTAAGAGACTGGTACCCCGCTCTATTTTGGCACCGCTGCTCTAGGCCAATCATATCTATGCTTGGCTGAGGGCCTTAATAGAGCAGGGTACCAGTCTATGCCCTTAAGAGATAAAAGGACAAGGTAAAAACAGGGTTGAGAACCAGCTTGAAACAGTGTCAACAATCCGACCGTGAAAGTACGTGCTAACAAACATGCGTGGCGGCAACAGTTTTGCGGAGGCCCTCCGTCACGTGTATAAGTTAGTTTTCACGTACGTTTGTGGTATACACTGACGTTGCATGCATACATGTGTAAATATATTAAATACTATAATATACAAGGATATCTATGTGTATTTTGTCCACAAAAATAAAGTTTTTTTTCAGTCTTTTTAAGGGTGGGTTTGCATGACTGTAGTCCGTAAAATGTGTAAGGAATGTCAATTTGTGAGCAATACAGTCATATGGTGAGCTAATTGATGCGGAAAAAAATCTCTTTTAGCGAGCTTGGCAGTCTCATACCTGTGGGTTGCTGCATCAATATTTAAAGTTCCCTACTGCATTAACACCAAATGGATGCACAAAAGCCAGCCCCGATATTTCCTTTACATAAGTTACATTAATATTGAATAGCATTACGACGCTAGTAAGGCCTGAAGCAGACTAGACACGCCATATGCAGGTTTATATACAGTCAACGCACCGTGTCTTGACGGAAAGTCGTTACCTCAGAAATGTTACCCTGCGCGTTTATTGTCAGAACCCCACATCTATTGATTTTGGACAAAATTACCAATCAGGCCCATGGAATAAATATATCCTTTGGTATCATCTTAATTCCTCTAATCTCTAAAGAGAATCAAACGACTTTCTACACTCTTTCATTTGAATCAGTATTCAGTACTCAACAATGAATGATTTGTAACATATGTATAAATCAAGATTAATCTTTTTTTGTACAAACTAAGAAAATATAAGTGAACAGACAACGGTGTATTCTGTATTCCCTTGAAATGAATGATTTGTAACATATAGATGTTCACGTTTGGTTTGGGTAGGTCAATATACGTTATTATTAACAAAATTGTAATAACAAAAAAAGATAAACTTTATAATTATAAAATATTATATTATAATGCGTTATATTGATTATATTTACATGTATTATTTAGATAAATTCATCAGCAACAGCCAAACCTTATTTGGACATTGAGATGACAAATGGGGGTACCTTATGACGATTGAGCGATAAACGAAACTAGACGGACACAGATTATAGAGAATGTTAAATTTGCGTTAAAAATAAACAAAATAATGGTAAATGTAAACAAACAACACCTTATATTAAAATTTAGGTATATTTTTATTAACATTATTCTGGTTAATGTTTTTGCATTATGGATATAATACCGTCATGACAGGGAGTGATCGGGACATGTTACGCTGAATCTATGAGAAATGTCCCACTCACATCACACGCAAGAGCTCGGTATAATTACTGGAATATACCTGAATTATATATGAAACGTTGTCATGTGTAAATTCTCCTACGGCGCCACTGCTCACCGCGTTTGGACGGTCTCTATTAGACGGCATTTTACAGGTATGAGTACAACAAATGATAACACTACAGGTCAAAATTTAGTCTGGCTAGTAGGGCTGTATCAATATATCGTTATGTCGATACGAATCGATACGCAACGTCAATACGGTTACCGATATGCCGATATATCGGTCGTATCGAGGAAAAACAATAACTGCAAACAAATACATGCATTGATAAGCCTAACGTAAATTATAACCTTAACTACTTATAAAGCTGTAGCCTCTTTATATTTTATATTTTGGATGTTTAGGTTTAAACAAGACAAATGTTTTTCCCTATAGTCGACTGGATAGGAAATGTATATACGCATGCCAGGGCTCCGATGAGAATCGGGCGAGTGTGAGCGATACTGACATGAGTCCTGTTTTTGAGGAAATGTGAGGGGGACAATCCTCTTGAGTCGGGCATTAGCACTGTTCATGACAATGAGGACAGTATAGCCCTCACCCAATTATGAAAACGTTTTTTAATATCATTTACCAACACATAATACGGTATATATAATAGGGGAATGAAATTTATTTCTCTCATTTGAACATTCAAGATATCCTATAAATGTCATGTTATGATGCGTAATTTAAATGAATTGTTAAATATTAAGAAACTAGAAAGTGAAAATATGATCCTGAAATCGCTATGTACAAAAGTATGCGTTTTATTCCCCTGAAAAGTGAGGGGAACAAATGATACTTTGTCCAAAGCATACTTTGTCCATATCCCTAAAAAGTCAGGGGGACATACCCCCCCCCCCCCCCCCCCCGGCAGAGGTCCATGTGTACTGACGTTTCTGACGTTATGGATGACATTGATACTCATACTACATATTGCTGCCATTCAATTGATTACTTTTTTTTTTAATTTTGTGATAGAGAAGTAGAGCATGTATTTCGCTTTATAATTCCATCATTTACATCTACTTAATTAAAGTGTTAGCGCAATGATTTCCCGAGGTACTTATATACCGGCTAAAGGTTACTGGCAGCTCGACATTAGACGAATGCTTTGAATGATTATTGCCTTGGAGTGGGTGGAATCAAATAAATGTGCATCACTTATGAACTATCATGACATGAAAAAAGCCTATGATTTTTCAGGCCAAATCAAAAGGATGATGGGAAGGGGGAGTGCAAAGGGCTTAAGCAAGACCGTTGTGTTAATATTCTGTAGAGTAACCTGTAAATTAGGTTAAGGAAACGGGATATGAAAAATTTTGTTCATAACATATTACGTATTTCAAGCCATCTATCAAACGACGAACTGGGCTCATCCTGTGCAATTAGTATATAGACCGCAAAGAAAAAGAAAAACCCCTGAGGTTTTGGTTCCCCTTTTTTGTTATAATCAAAATAAACATATGCCAGCTTTAAAGGACCTGATATTTGAAAGTTTTTTTTTGGCTCAGCTGACTGTAAGTCAACTGAGGTATAGGAATGGCGCTTTGACCGTCGTCCGTCCGGCCGTCCGTCCGTCCTGTCGTCTGGCTCTCCGGTCGTCCGTTAGCAGGGCACAAATCGTAACTGCTGGTCCTAGAAACTTCCAGTAAAGATCAAGGGAGGTCAAAAAAAATCTCCATGGAAACATGAGGTCACTGTGACCTATATCCTCCGAGCTATGGGGCTTGTAAATACCCCCCAGAATAATAAAAAAATTAATACAAAACCTCCAATATCTTGAAATTAATGCATGGATTGTCATGAAACTTGCTTTGATTATTGACAATGACTTGTTTTGTCAGTTCCCGAAAAGTGGTGGCGCCACCTGTATTTTTCTTTTTTTTTACGAATATTTTTCTATTATTTTTACTATAAATTGATAACAACAATGTCAGTTTTTCAGTTATGATTCCATCTGGTGTCCCAAAATCTGGTGTGTTTATTGATCCCAAGTGGATGCCCTATTGTAATCACCCTGTCTGTCTGTCTGTTCATCTGTCAGTCTGTCAGTCCATCCGTCTATCCACACAAATTTGTTTCCAGGTGAAAACTCCAGGTTGGATTGACATATGGATTTCAAACATGACTTAAACATGGCCCATCACTAAAGAAAGAACCTGTATGATTTTTGGGTCATAAGGTCAAAGTTCAAGGTCACAAGACTCACTTATTTAAAAACATTATGGCTGCATTTTAAGCCAGATTGCACATTAACTGACTTGCCAGTATCGGGAGAGCATAAATGAATTTGGGGTCACAAGGTCAAGGTCACAGGGGCCATCTGTTCAAAAATTAGTTTCCAGATGATAACTCCAGTTTAGTCTGACAAATTGGTTTCAAACTTAACTTATATACGGCTCACTACTAAAGTAAAAACTCTGTCAATTTTAGGGTCCAAAGGTCAAGGGTCATAGTCACAGGACCCATTTCTTTTAAAGTAATGTCGATGCATTTCAAGCCAAACGTTTCATCACAAACCTTCCATCTTCAAGATATTACTCACCTGCCAAAAGGGGTAGATTCTTTTCGAGTTGGGGTCATAGAGTCAAAGGTCAAGGTCGCAGGGCCTATCGATTTACAAACTAGTTTATGGATGATAATTCTGCTTTGGCTAGACAGAATGGCTTCAAACTTGATTCATTAATGACTAACCCCTTAAGTAAGATTTTTTATTTTCATTTTGATTTCAAGGGCCCAGAGGTCAAAGCTGAAGGTCGCAGGAGCCATATCTTTGAAATTATTGTGGATGCAATGTAAATCAAACTTTTCATCCCAAACTTTCCATCTTTCACACATGGCTTACTCGCCCGAAGTGGAAGAAATCTGTTGATTTTATGGTTATCTGGTCAGAGGTCAAGGTCACTTGTCCCACATTTGTCAGAAGTTGTTTACAATAATCTAAATGCTGCAAGTTCAAGGATAATAAGTTCTCAGATTTTTTGGTCACAAGGTCATTGGTTAAGGTCACAGGAACGTCATTCTGAAAAAAAATTTCTTAAAAAATATCCTTATAGACAAATACAGCTGAGCGTCGAGACGCCTGGGTCCCTAGTTTATCAGTTATTTTTATTTACTGGTCTTTTTTTATTTTTATTTACCATCCATTTTTTCATGCAGAACATATTGGGTATGTTGTATATTAAAAATAACTAAGAAACATTATATATTCAGAGCTTTTATAAAGCAAATGATATTCAATGATATTACGTATTGTACCTGAATAGGCAGACCGATACTCAGCCCTACTTGCTAGTAGAAACCTAGTCTGATTACTCAGAACCTAGTCTGATTAGTCAAAACCTAGTCTGGTTGGTCAAAACCTAGACTGGCTATAGTGAAAACCTAGTTAGGTTGGCCAAAACCATGTCTGGCTGTGAAAACCTAGTCTTACTTTTCAAAACCTTGTCTGTATGGAAAAAACCTGGTCTGGCTAGTCAACATAACCTATGACTAGATAGAGACATGATATATTCAGATAAAATATACAAATTTTTGTAAATAAAATAGATATCGCCAAATCAAATTCTTTCAAGCCATTTGAAGCCAGCAGCACGAGAGACGGCTAGGCTGAAACGTCCAGGCGAATTCAACCATGTACTGCATAAGCTAGCCCTTATACTATTAATAACATTAAGATATTGTTGTTGATAAAGTGATTAAACTGCGACTCGAGTATCTGTTGCTGCGACAATACCATGAAGAAATAAAACGGAATCTGTTTATAAAGAGCAAACTGTTTCAGCAAAATGTTCATGCGATCTTTGTCCGATTCGTCAATAAAAATGTCAGAATTAATTAAAACCCCACCTTAATGAAGCAAAACAAAATGCCCGAAGTTTGTGGTAATATAAAGGCCAACGTGAACACGTTCATCAGCTCGAGTTCTAATTTTAGAATCAAGTACTCGATTTGAATAACCTTGACTCGAGTCTCTGGCACTCATTTAAGCGCTAAAAAATGCTGTCCTTGTATCAAGCATACAGCCCCATTCAGATAATTTAGATAATTAACCGTGTGTATTTTGAAAAAAATTAATGCATGTTAAACCAGATCCAATTATAGTTTTTGTTTATGTCTGATAAACATCATGGATGTAAATTGACATTAAAACACAGTTTGTGCATTATAGAAATAAGTTTGTCGTCAGCACTGGTCAAGACTACCACTGAAGAAAGAAGTAAAGACAATGTGTGACATGGGCCGAGTTTTCTAAAGGTCCGAGTTGACATAGGCCAAGTTAACAGGCATGCCTCTGATAGATGGCGCTGCAATAGACCTTTCGCGAAATAAAGTCAAATTTCTAGAGTTTCATGGAGACATACGGAAATGTCCCAGCCCCATTACGATTCACTTAGCATATAGTTGTCCCCAACGCATTGCCACAGTGAAGTTGCATGTCAACATTTGAGTTATTATGGTATAGAAACAGGTCCTACTAGATGTCATGTTAAAATTACATAGACAGCAGACAATCTCGTTATTTATCAGAACTTAACAAATTGCTTGCGTTCATTTCTTGGCATCCATTTTTGACAAACACGCTTGCGCAAATATCCTTTCCACAGGTATGTGGGTCATAAGTAATAACAATTTGGATCACATTATGTAAATATATCAATACACACGTTACATCACCCCGGGAGTGTTTACACTCATATGTGAAATTCTTTACAATGCAAATAACATGAATAAATTATGTACTGTGTGTATTTATACTCACCAAAGTAAACTGATTCATGTGGAATGGTTTAAATTTACTTGCAGTAAATAGGATCTTGATCTATGTTTTTTAGTCATACTTACACCACAGAAGGCCTTCTGTTCTCATACTGAGTCGTGTATGCCAATGTTTGTATTTCAATGTATGAAATGTATCCAAGACCATTACACCATACATTTAAAACCTCAAGGTTATTAAACAGTTTACCTTGAACCTCTGATAAAAAGAAAGGCTCTAACCAGAGGGCGAGTTGAGTGACGAGTCTTCAAGAACCTGTAAGCGTATCGTATGATTTAAACAAATATACCTTAACGTTGGAACGTTGCAGCCGAGTGAACTCCTATAAGAGTTTTTATTACGACCTGCTCTAGGGGCGTCAGAATAGGGTTTATATGCCCCCCCCCCAACTTTTCGGCAAGCGGGGATGTAATCACCTACCCCCCCCCCCCCCCACACACACAGACACACTATTCAAAAATAATACATGCGATTTATATATTGTAAATTAAACATAGTAATAAATAGATGTATTTAGACTTTGGTTCCGGGTTTACTGAATTCTCTTACAGTTATATACTTTATGCTTTTACCGTTGTGTACTGTATGCTCCTAAAGCTGTGTACTGTAAACTCTTACAGTTGTGTTCTGTATACTCTTACAATTGTTTACTATATAATCTCACTGCTGTGTACTGTATGCTCTAACAGTTGGGTACTCTATGCTCTTACAATTGTATACTACATGCATATGTTTTTACAGTTGTATACTGTATGCTCTTACAGTTGTACTGTTTGATCTTACAATTGTATACTATATGCTCTAACAGTTTCGCCTGTATGCTCTTACAGTTGATTACTGTATGCTCTTACAGTTGATTACTGTATGCTCTTAGTTGATTACTGTATGCTCTTACAGTTGATTACTGTATGCTCTTACAGTTGATTACTGTATGCTCTTAGTTGATTACTGTTTGCTCTTACATTTGATTACTGTATGCTCTTACAGTTGATTACTGTATGCTCTTACAGCTGATTACTGTATGCTCTTACAGTTGATTACTGTATGCTCTTACAGTTGATTATACTGTATGCTCTTAGTTGATTACTGTTTGCTTTTACATTTGATTGCTGTATGCTCTTAGCTGATTACTGTATGCTCTTACAGTTGATTACTGTATGCTCTTACAGTTGATTACTGTATGCTCTTAGTCGATTACTGTATGCTCTTACAGTCGATTACTGTATGCTCTTACAGTTGATTACTGTATGCTCTTACAATTGATTACTGTATGCTCTTACAGTTGTATACTACATGTTCTTACAGTTGTGTACTGAATGCTCTTACACTTCTGTACTGTATGTTCTTACAGAGAATTGGAACAAGATGACTGTCCTTCTTAAAACATAATATTTTCTTACTTATAATCGTCCTTGAGAAGAAAGTGCACGGGCAAATCACTGAATATGCAGATTCATTGATCATTGGCTTTCACCGTTGTGCTCAGTGAATAAAAGACCACCAAGCCACAAACAGTCTCTGTGAATACTGTCTGGCTCACGGAGTGTTTGGTTCTATTCATCTATACCTGGCTTGCCAAGTCATTCCATTTATGATTTCAAATATAATACTCATTATACAGTGTCCTTCAAAGCTAAATAACGAGACAGGGACTGTAATTGCAGCTGCCAACTATTCAATATTTGTATATTCATGTGTACATTCGCTCAAATGTCTGCAAATCCTGGTCTGGTAGTTTCTACTGTAGAGAGCTTAGCATGTTCAATCATGGCCACTGCAGACCTTTGAGACGATAGAGGTAATATATTATTATTTTTAGGTCTCTATACTTTTTTTAAAGAGTTTATTAGAGTTTCTATGATTTTTTGGGAGATGGTATAAAAAAGCATAACAAAACTTTTAAAATTTCGTCCGGATACAGATAGCAATGCAATTTTCAACATACCTTTGCCTCGAACATGCGCAATTAGGGGAGCGTTCGTCTGCTACCTTCGTGTCCTGTAAGTCAGGATGGGGTGTTTTTTTATATAAAATAAATAATTCCATGGACAAGGCCAGAAACTTTACCTTTAAAGATAAGATGAGGTTTTGGACTTTAATCATTTGAGATATGACAAATACGACTTTTTTGCGTCGAAATAACGAACCCGATCACTAAGTATCAGTTGTCGCCACCAGATGTCGCTCGTGTGATGGAAAAGGTCTGTCAGTCTTTATTATGTTGTTAAAATGCAATTATGTAATTTGATATGCTTATGATACTAATACCATGTCTGTTAATTCGATTATGCACACAAACAAACACACACACACACACACACACATGAAACATAATAAACCATATTTCTCAGATGATCTTCAAGTTGTGTTCAAAGATCGAATTTATTTTGCGTTGATAGAAGTACACACTCTTTGAGCGTCTGTCTGTGTAGTTAATGCTGGTACAGCCCTGAAGAATCGGAGCTCAGAGGGTTTGTGTTAACAATAGTCACCTGCGTTCTATAGCTATAATATATTGTGTAATCTCTTGTGACAGCACATTACGGATTAATAACAAAAAGTGAAAGTTGTTTGTCAATGTACAAATCTTAGCCTTTGTTCTTAAAATTTGGTGAGCTTTGTCTTCAAAAGAGATGGTACTGTGCGTATCGACACTATCCATGTAAAGCTTCTTGACCCTTGATTAATATGTTGTTGTCATATACAAAGGTTTTGCTTTGCTTCTGAGCTGACAATCTGCAGGTAATATTTACTTTTCAGTGTTGCCATGTCAGACCAACGTCCTTTAGTGTATAGAATGGTTCAATGCCTGTCAAGCAACAAGCCACCGTTCTTTATAAAACAGTTAACCATGCACCCTTGATGCGGTTAAACTCAATAAATATCGCTTGACGTGCGTCTAAGAAAATCTCTGTCTCAAGTGCCGCCTGTGTCACTTCGATACTGAGCGTTCATTTCCCTTCGTGGGTGTGCTTGTGTCCGTGTTTGTTCACAATATAACTCCCGCCATCATGAACGGATTCTCATGAACTTTTCAGGCCATTTACGGAATGGGCAAATGAAGAATTGCTTAGATTTTGGTGTGGATCCGGTTCCAGGATGGATTTCAGGAATATTCAAAAATGCACAGTCACTTATGCACATTTAAACCTAGAAATATGTACTGAATAAGTGAATCCATGCGGATTTTGCTTATCAAACCATCAATTAAAAAAAAATATTCTTGATGTTAGCAATCGCCCAGGGATCACTGGAAGCATTAATCCCTCCCCCACCATAATTAACAGTTGTGTCCCGAATGCAAAAACATCGATTTATGTTTTTCTAATTTTCTTTTTTTATTAGTTGACCAGCGTATTGACGTGACTGGAAGTAAATAGACTAATACTTTGATTTTAGTGTTGAAATAAAGAAATACAAATATCAAAATTTAAACGTAAAGGATATAGTGAGAAATAGTGTAAGACTTCTTGTGTTTTACGGCAATTAATCTCAAGTATTAAATGGGAGTATATAGAATTATCACACAAAAGAAAACATGTTAAACCGGGCAGCCTTCACTTTTGACCTTTTATCACTATTTGAGTATGTTATGCCCCGCAGGGAACCATTCAACAAACATAGACGGAGTTATATCAACATACCGCTAATATGCGAATTTTAGCACACATGGAGATTGCCCAAGGGAAACTGAGATTGCTTTTGTGGTGGTATTACCATATAGTCGAGTCATGGTGACTGTCGTTTAAGACAAGTCGCAAAACAGTCGTAATTTCGGGATAGTGTGTAATATTATATATGAATGTGTGTGTACGGGCCTAAATGTAAACTGTTCGTTACTGGTACTCAGAGGCGGAGAAACAGTGAAATATTGGACCACAGCCAACATTTCGGGGCCGAAAATCATGATTTTACATTCTGTCTATGTCTACATTTATATTGATATTATGCACGGTATGGCATATTTTATATTTTCGATAAAGTCGCCCATATAATATCGATTTACTTCAGATTCGAATCGATAAAAGTCCTATTTCACTTGCACTAATGATAATATTTTGGAAGGGATTCTGTTTGAATAAGATATATCGCTAATCGATGTGTAGATGACGGACGCCCGATACAATGCAGGCAACAACTTATGCCTGTCCAGCACGTACATTCAACACAATCATTGAGGTTTCCTGGATAAGTGCATTTATTGACAGGAATAAATTATTGTTTCCTCTTAACATTTGCAGCGGGCATAAATCCATAACTTATCACATAGCAATAAACATGACTAGATAGTTTTTCATTACGCGAAAGAAGCATTGGTGTTGTAGCAGGTTAATGTACAGTATTGAAGAAGGACAATCTAGATGAGATTATTTTGGTCACTAGATAAACGTACAGTATTTTCTTATAAACGGCTATGGCAGTCAGTTATTACCAATAATATATTCGAATGTGAACAAAACCAATATTGGGAAAGAACCTCGCATAATCCAGCCCTAATATGTTTAATCTTGTAAAATCCAATTGTTTCCTTCCTTCATCCATATGGCTATAAAAGTCGTCAATAAACAGGGCAAGGTCATTTGCTGAGTTTCTCCTTTCATGTTTTGACGTTATTAAAAAATTGCATTTCTCGGGTCTGTGTCACTATGTGGGAAAAAAAATCAATAATCAAATAACACGTGACTATCCCCTGTGACAACCTAAGAGATAGAGAGAGAGATAGAGAGAGAGAGGTTATGGAATGAAATAAATGACTCATCTAGTGTACTTATAAGCTCTTACTTACATAATTTAGACGATCTGAGATTCATGGCTAAATTATTCAGTGATGAAATTTCACTTATGACAGAAGATGAGCAAAAACGGTTTCTGCAATATGTTTTAAATTTTCTGTACAGTATTAGACATTTCATTGATGCTCTCTGGCAGCCAGCATTAGACTATCTGATGATTGGGAAATCATTCAGGATGAGAATCAGTTAAGAGAAATACTGACAAATACTGTGGTTACAGGTCTATGTGGCAAAACATTGGCTTTACATGCGTTTGCAATGCTCATATATGGGTTAACATGTATTGTTATGTTAATATTTCGCTCCAATGTTGAAACTTTCGATCTCTCATCCAATTTACATTGAGTTGCACAGCTTGTATTTCTATGTAAACCATTGTATAATTTATTGACTCTCTTCACAATAGGATGAACAAAAATACTCAATCAATCAGTCGATCCTGTTTGAATACCATAGACGGCTTGATACACTGCAGGCAACAACTAATGCCTGTCCAGCACATACATACCTCACAATCACATGTGCAAAAAGCATATTTTTTCCATCCTGAAATTCTAATATTTGACCCAAATTATTAACTTGGAATATTCTGTTCTAAAGTTTGATGACAGAAGAACAATGATTTTGTGTCTTTATTAAAATCGTGGAATAAGATATCTGTTTTCCCTGATGTATTTTTTAAGATGAGACTCGATCATTTTGATACCCATATTGTGTTGTTAATTGCACAAATCTCGTATCGTAAAAGGTGGATTGTTAGTATAGATTGGTGATTTCGCAGCATAGAATACAATTTCCTGTTAGTGACAATACCAACACAATAAAACCTTAAGAAATTATTTTAGTTTTGGTTTCATGGTTTCACCAAATGCTTTCAACAGCAAAAATCTCACTTTAGGGTGTTCAAAGGATTGAAAAGCTTTATCAAAACTCTACACTCTTGATTTTAATGACAGCACAGACATGAAATCAAGAAATTATTCAAATTTAAATTGCGTTCAGCGTGTTCTAAATCATTTTTACACGGCGCAATCTTATGTTTCATTCAAGCATTTGTTTAAATGAAACGTGGTAAATATCTTGCAATGTTACAGGCCACAGCTTAAAGTAAGGACAAAATATTTTGCTTTTAATTATACATGTGCATTAAAATTAATGATTGAGAAACCACAACTCGATTGCAGGTCGTCTGGACTAAAGCGTCGCCATGGTGAGGCGGTCACGTGATATAGACGGTGGATGGGCCTGGGTGATCATGTTTTGTGCGTTCGCCTGTCACGTGCTGCAATCTGGTCCCTTCCTGGGCGCTGGTTTCCTTGCCGTGGCTCTGAAGGACACCTTCAACACCAGTCTGGCCATACGCTCGTTACCTGGATCTTTGTTAGGCTGCCTGTACAATCTTATAGGTAAGTAAATGCTCTTTAAAGGGATCTATTGTTAAATATACATAAAATATAGTGTTTTCTCTTTTTAATATTATGGTACCTGCCAAAAAATACGTTCTATAAGACTTTGCTTACTCTGGTTAGCTTGCACCTGGCGCGATCAGTGGCGAAAAACAAATATAGCGCGCACGCCACCTGATGGCGGAACCGCTCAATTTCACAAATCAAATTTGTTGTTTCTTCTGTGCCTCCTCTTTCTTGTTTCTTCTTTGGGAGTTCTCGCGCATGCGCAATATCGGACCTCTGGTAACGCATCCTTGTTATAAACAGACACACGTGGACTGTGTTTACCCACACACGCAACAATAACAACGTTTAAGCAACAGCTGACTTCGTGATAGTAAGTCTGTATACCGAGATTAAATAAACTAACAGCGTGAGATAAAACATTTTATTGCAAATGCAAATATGAACTTTGTTACGAGATCTGAACGGGTAACGGGGTATGAAGCCAGCGTGTGGAACAAAACGTTAAAACGGCATAAAAAATGAAAAAAGTCGATTGCATTCAGGTTTAAGATGGAGTGTTGTCATGTAGTAGCCAGGTTAACGTTTATATCATTTCCTTCCAGGGTTTCTAAAAGGAATGTTGTCATATAATATGTTTTCCACTGCATAGCATGGGGGATAACAACTATGCACTCAGTGCGCCAGCTAGCTGTTGATTAGTTGTTTACAGATAAGAACAGTAAGATCGGGTAAACAACCAGTGGCACCACCTAGCTACCTTCCCGTTTTTTTGTAGAATAAATTAATGTCCTTTTCTAATGACTTATTTGCCCCATAGGCCTGAAATTGTGCATATTCATAGATCTATGACTCCTCCATCTTGTACTTAAGACTGGTGGCGCCGTCTGCAATTATTTTGGCGTTCCGACCATCAGAACATGTGTTTTGGGTGAAAATTGCTCATATCTCCGGAACGGGTGAAGTTATAGGTCTAAATTTGGCATGTCCATCCATCTGTGAAAGATTTCTCATAAACCAATCAGGTGGTGCCACTTGCCGTCCTATTTCCGTAAAATAAATTAATGTGCTTTTCTCAAGAGTTATTCAACATATTCACCCCCATATTTGGTGAAAAATATTGTTTTTCAAGATGATTGATGGCATAAACCATGGTCACTTGCCAAGTGCCAGTATAAGCTGCTGAGGATTGGGGGGGGGGGGGCATATTCTTAGAGGGGGGGATTTAATTGTCTGGGGATACTATGGCACCTGCGGTGCTAAGAAATATCTAGTTTATCTTTGTTTTGGTTTAGTTTTTGTGTAATTATTGTAGCGCACTGAGTCTTGTGTCCGTGTATGCGGTCCGATTGTTAAGTGAGCCTGATTCTTGTAAAAATGTCATTGAGGGTAAATAACCTGTACACTCCCAAATTGTTCCTACCTTGTAGGGGTGCTAAGCCTAATGACGGCCATTAATTAGTTGTCATCATATTACACAGTGTTACAATTTATGTTGTTACAATCTCGCGGGTACAGGAAATCCGTGTACGTTGGAGGTTTGGTACGGAACAATGGTAGAATTATTTGTCAAAGCGACAATAAAAGTATTACCATTCGTGTCCTGTTTCTCTTTGTTTTTACCTAATCCGACCACACACACTACACTTATTCACATGTTTTGAAAAACAAGTTTATTTGTGTACATATGATATCGCCTTATATAGAATTTCCTCTTAGTATACCCGGTCTGTGCAGATAAAAATATATTTTGAAAATATTACAGTAAAATATAGGGTTTTCCGAATATGAAAAAGAATTCTATATTTGTTATAAGAACGTGCCATTGGTTGTTGTGCCAAACTTTAACTAGCTATAACTCTATATTACAATGTTAGAAGAGCTGTACTATAAAACTGTCCAATTCTGTTCATATTTATGTTTCTGTTAGAATTCCTGCTTATGTAAAAGATCTCACAATGCCATTCATGGATTAAGAACAAACTATTCGAAATATGGACTTTAAGGATATTATTCAGATTTAGAATTTTTATTTGTTATTTGAAACCTTACTTGTTAGAGGAATACACTCTCTGTATGCATGTGCGACATTAACGTTACGTCATTGTTTTCTACAGGCCCGTTCACCAGCTGGTTGATGCACCGTCTCGGCTGGCGTTTGACCGTCATTCTAGGGTCCATTATCTTCTGTGGCGGCCTCGTCATAACGGCGTTTGCGACTACCATCTGGCACGTTGTGGCTGGTTACGGAGTTATCTGTGGTACGTAGGTAACGTGGTGTAAAGAAATAATGCCTGAATATATATATAATTTTTTTGCTTCTGGCCAACACTGAACCAAATGTGTGTCGTTCATTCAGCTTTTGCTTATATAGATATGCTCCTTTGTACCTTGCATTACGCTCATGACAATGCACATTAAAATCGATATCTACATATTTCACAAAATATAAGTTGTAGTAGAACTATTTTTTTCTCGTTTTTGGACCAAGCGTTATTTAAAAAAAAACATATACTTACTGTATTTTAAAAATTAACATTTGCTTTATTGTTTCATTTGTTATAACAAATTGAAAACAGAGCCTTTTAGACAAGCTTATATATAAAATATCCCTCTTTCATGCAGTGTGTTTTACCTGATTGTACGATTTAATAAAGACAACTCTCTCCGATTGAGCATGCCCATGGAATCTCAATATTTTGAAATTATTGGTGCTTCCAACTTGATGTCACGCGTCATAATATTGTTTCCCGCTACCTCTTGGCACATGCAACTTACCATCAAACTGACGGTCAACTCAGTAACACGACCTCTCTCCACGACGACATTCATTCTAAAGACAATAAACCATCATTCTAATTTGAGATATATTAGAGTCGGGATTAGCACAAGCAGCCGTCGCCTACTATTTACATGACGACAATTTAAGAACATAATATTTACAGTTAAATATGACCGCACTAAGGCCCATCTCTTGATAAATTTTCCTTAAAGCGCATATATTTATGAAAGAACTGTTTGTTAGCGCGACCTATATTATGGTTTAAACAACCTCCGCATTTAGAACTTCAGTGACAATAGGTTGTTTAAAAAAACAGTTGAAAACACATTTTATTAGAGCATTTGATTGTGTGTCATCCTTGATATCCAATATCTACTTGTTCTTATATTGAATAAGTGTGTGTAATTTTTGTGATACATCGTAGATTATAACTTTTTAAGTATTTATGCAATTAGTTATAGGCATATCATACTATTTTTCAATTTACTGCTTTCATGTATTCCAATATGTGTAAAGCATTTAGAGGGCTTACGCTATATAAAATAAATTAGAGTGCAACCTCTCCTAGGTCGCACTTCCGTAAAGTAGACACCTCTATACAGTGGGCAGTAATTGACAGTCCCGTTTTTAGTCTCCTCATTATATGTGCTTTGGCCTTTACCTCAATACAGTCTGCACCTTTATAAAATGAGTAGTTTTGCCGAGACCAAAGGGCCCCGTTTTTTTAGAGATTTCACTTCATTATTATTTATTATTAATATTTCTGTACTTTATTTTTGCAGGTATTGGTATTGGATTCTTCTATGTTCCGACCTACGTGGCAGTGGGCCACTATTTTAACAAAAAGAGAGCCTTCGCCACGGGGTTGGCTTGTACCGGAAGCGGAATTGGACTCGGCCTATTTCCTATTTTGCTAGAGACGCTAGGGAAGCATTACGGATGGAGGGGTGCTTTATTAATACTAGCCGGGGTAACATTACACATGTGCGTCGCTGGAGCGTTGCTACGACCATTGCCACAGGAGGGAGACACAGATCAAAGTTCCAAACCTTCATTCCAGTTCTTTAAAGAACTTAAATACGTCATGCGAACGGGTGCTTTTTACTGTTTGAACTTCCATATATTTTTCATAGCCGCTGGTGTGACGTCAGTATATTTACATCTACCCAGTTTTTCAGTAGCGGCTGGATCAACCATCTCTGAAGTTGGCTGGATTACAAGTACTATTGGGATAACCATTGTTTTCGGCCGTATAATAATACCATACTTAGTGACTCGTGTACCTCTGAACACAATGTGGACTGTATTTGTGGCTTTAGCCCTGACCTCCGTGGGGTGTTTTGTATTGCCGTTTTATATCAACTCATATGCTGCAACCATAGGATTTGCCGCCACGTTCGGATTCTTCGGAATGTCATATGGCTCGTTCTCGTCACAATTAATAGTGGAATATATAGGGTTGAACTACATAGGTACAGTTTATGGTATTAACCTATTTTGGTACGGCATTGGATCTGTCATAGCCCCACCTCTACTTGGTAAGTAACCATTAAGGAATGATATAATTATTTTAATAATTTTTCCTTTCAGAAATCACCTTTAAGTATATTCCACTTACTAGTATTTATTATTCCCGTTAGAAACATAATAGCATTTCTAACGCTTAATCGCACACAAAAAAACAAACTTTTAATGATCAAATAAAAACAAAAGCGTATCTAAGTACATGTATAGTTTACAAAGTCTGACAAATTCTGACACGAAACTAGTGGAATTTTTCTTAAAGGGAAAACACTGAATTAATTTTTATTGGATGTTATCAGTTTTTGTGCATTGCAAATTTCTGATATTATATTGCATTTAATAAACGATAGTATCTGTCTTTATCATTTAAACCCGTTAATTATCATTATTCTTCGTTTAAATGTATTTCATTTTGCTCAAAGCTTTCGATTAAACGTCACAGAACGAACAGGCACTTGCGTAAAAATATCAGATTTTCCATTTTTAAAATGAAGACTTTTCTTGACTTTATTTAACCAATACATTACCTTTCCAGGATACCTGGTTGATATTACTGGTATTTACGACTTTAGTTTCTACACAGCCGGTGAGTATAGACGATAATGTGTCTGCAGGTTTTTTACCGTTTGATCGAGAATTACCTTAACGAGGTTAATACTGTCTCATAAGTGTTTTAAGATGAAATATTGCAGTCACATTAGTTCCTTTAAGTTTTCGAGAGACATTGCTGAAAAATGACGGAAACATTCGTTTTTTAAACGTTTTCTACTTAGGAAATTAAAAATTTGTAATGTGTACGAATTTATCTTAATGTATAATTCAAGACAATCATACTCGTTTAAAACTGCATTAAACGGATAATACCGCTAATAATATATGCGTTGTCAATAATCAAGGCTTGACATTATTTTGTATAAACTGAATTTTTCGTAACCAGTTGTTATTCTTTGTTTTACAGGTGTATTTTTGCTTTTAGCTGCCTTGGTCCTGATACCACTTCCGATTCTGAGGAAAAAACATCTCAGGAAAAAACTCATGCACAACGGAAGTCTCATAGTAATTAATGGAATATCATAGGGAATGGTATTTCATAGCGGATGGAATATCATAGCGAACTGGTGTATTGTACAATGTTATCGCAACTGTACTCATTTTGTGGTTTTATATTATATATGAGACTACCAATGTGCCGACATACAGTTTTAACCAAAAGTATTCTAAAACTTGTATGGATTTCTATATTAATTTAAAAGATCAAAGAAAAAAGTTGAATAAGAAAAAAGTAGGAAATAATACGAATGTGATGAAACAGGGGAGTGATGGAGGCAAGGCTACTGAACGAGGACTGAACGTTTGTGTTTTATCTGAAAATAACTTTATATTCAAAGGGTATAGTCAGTAACTTAAGGGTACCCATTTACTTACAAAGTACAATAAATTTTATATGAAAGATGGTGTTTGTCCCCTAAATATATAATAGTCTCTACCAATTTTTCATTTTGAGGCTATTTGCTTAGTCCGGTTCTCCTATGGAAATAAACTAGCACCGGACGCGATAAGTGGCGTGAAACATCTGGTGAGAATACTGCGCTACTTCACAAATCAAAATTTTTCAAGCTTACAACTAATATTTCACAATCGGGTTCCATTCTCCTTCTCTTTGTTTGGGTGATTTTCTTATTGAAAACAGACACATGCACGTTGAATGTGTTTATTTACACAGAACTATAGTAATGTGTAAAACGGGAAAACTGAAGAATGTAAAACTATATGATGGGATGGTTCTGTAGTAAACTTTTGGTTCAACCAATAATAACGTGAGATAATAAACATATTAATGTTAATGTAACTTTAATCCCCTTCAGTGATTCATGAAGTCATCCACATTCCTACTTCAGTGACTTAAGCAAATTATAGAATATTAGTATTCTAATTATATTGTACATATATAGGCCTCTTGGATGTGAGGAAATATGTTTATTTCGTGCTTCAGCTAAAAAATACACCTGTATACCTACTTCACCATCTTAAGAGGGAGTTCTTAAGAGCCCTTTGTGCATTTAAAGAGGAGCCCAGGCCTACTTGTTATCAACTAAACCAAATTTTAACCAAGAGTGTGGGTTATTAGCTGACCAAGTCCAGATCCAAACAACGGCTTGTCCTGATTATTTATCTTTTCTTAATCCTAACCAAGTCGGTATGCGGGTCAACTAGTTAGATGTTGGTTCATGGTACACACTCGTGTGCGCCTTTTCGGAGAATGAAATTATTGGAGAGTTCTTCTCGAAGAGGTTTATACCAATACACGGTGTTTGTTAGATAAAGATAATCTATAACCTTTTATAAATATATGCTTAAAAGTGTCCACCATTTTTTTTTATATCCACGTGATATCACAGGAGAGGATCCGAAAAAAATGGCTACTGATCTAAACATGTGCAACAAGAACATCGGGAGGCAAATCTAACAAAAGAGAGCTTAGCAAATGACACAACGACAATGTTGCTCTAACAAACAACAGATATTGTGCAATTGCCTACCTCAGGTCACAGGCCATTCTGTTTCTTAAAGGGGCCTAATCACCTATATGACTTTTATAAACTAAAGGTAATCCCTTGGAGCATTTATAAAAATAGGCCAGAAAACGTGGATATCACCACACATAGGCTGCTTGTTTTGTTTATTTCAACGTGTTTATAATATGTGGGGGCCCGTCAAAATACCCATAACAAATTCAACAAGGGCACCTGGCGGCAAGCCTGATAAGCCAGAGCTTTGTAAATAGCGTTTTGCAACAAGTGCATGACCTATCTGCCTCCGCATATATGCAACCTACCACTCTGGGATACATTTTTTTCGTGTTTGTCAACATTGCTGTGATTACAAACATGTTGATAAACAAGTTAACACATCATTCACGAAAGCGTTATAAGAACTTTTCACAACCACGATTACCCTTAGATCATTAATTTATACAGAGAGGGGGCCAGAAATCACATATTTGTTTAAAAAGGTAGGAGAATGGGCAGCTCTAACATGTGCACGTGTACCACCAGTAATGTAGTCGAGTCCGAGTTCAGGCCACTCGAGTCCAAGTCCGAGTCCAGGCCACTCGAGTCCAAGTCCGAGTCCAGGCCACTCGAGTCCAAGTCCAAATTCGTGTCATTTAGGTTCGAGTCCAAGTCCACCTTCGAGTCTGATTCATTCGGAACTCAAGTCCGAGTCCGAGTGCAAAACATATATTCTTTAAAAGCAATTTAATATTTAAAATGAAAATTCCAGTTGATCGTGTACATATTTAAATTGGTTTACACATGCTTTTACTGTAATGATTAATTACATTAAGCTCCCATCGGAGTGGTAAAGCAGTTTAACACACTGTAGTATATACAGTGTTATTATTTTGTAATATTCTATTAGTAGAATGTGTTGACGTCTTTATAGTACTTTTATTGTTTCTATTGTTTCGAAATGAACTTAGCCTGATTTCTCGGGTCCCACATCACTGGTACCGTGTTTACTTACAGCTTTATGCTCTCTTTTTTTTTGGTGGAGGTAACCGCCTCCATTTCTTAATCTAAGTAAGAACATCTGCAGAGTTCCATTTCGGTTTGGGACTACGTGAAAGGGCGGTAGCGCTCGCTTCCTGTCATATTTATGTATCCTGGTGTCACCCATACCTGCACCTGCGGGTCTTGGTGTGTGTAATCAGCCCCATTGCTGGGTCATTACTCTGAGGAACCCCATAAAGACGCACTCGTTTTTGAGTGATACACGGCTGGGGGCACAGCCTTTCCTCTTTAAGTCTGCACAGCGCTTACCCTTAGTGCGAGCCAACCGTAAAAATCTTACCGCCTCGGCTGAGATTTGTACTCACAACCTTCCGGCTTTGAGACCTGTGCTCTACCCCTATGCCTCAGAAGCCGGTTGTGTACTTACAGCCTGCAGATAAACAAGCTCAGTCAGCTCCCGTACCGTCATCAGTCGTGGCGTCAATTTATCTCACGGGGTAGGGGGGGGGGGGGAGGGGGACAACTCGCAGACACACACACATATAAATATATATACTTTTTAAGCGTCTGTATGAAATATGTCAATTTAAATATACTTAATCACATTTCAAATATATTACATTGACGTTAAGCTCAGGGGTTTATATTGGTTAGTTCCCTCAACAAACACCAGATGTCAATAAAGGCTGCTTCTTTTTGCGTTCTTTGAAAGCAAACCATTGTTGGATAGGGCTGTATCAAGATACTGATATATCGAAACGAATGGATACGCATACCGATGCGCTTTGCATACTGTATTGGTCGTATCGAGAAAAATAAATGGTTGTCAAAATATATGAATACAAGTCGGTCTGAAAATAAACATTTATTATGTTGCCTTTTAAAGAAATACTTTGCCATTTGATCGACTGGATAAGAAATGTATATACGCACGTCAGAGCTCTGATGTCAACCCGGCCTCTGTGAGCGATATTAAGGGAATAGAACTGACATGAGCCTTGCTTGCTGAGGATATGTGATGGGACGATCCACCAAAGTACGGGCAGAAACCTCTTCACCCGTGCACCCCATCCACGGAAAAAGCAGCGCTCATGACAGTGCGGAATGTATAAGCCCCCACCAAGAATATTAAAATTTTCTTAATATCAATTTCCAACATATTATGCAGTATAAACATTTTGGTAATTTAAAAAAATTCTATAGGCTAACATTTTTTCATCAAGGCCATTGAAGCCAGCGATATCCTAAATTTTCTTAATATGAGATGCGCAGTTGAAAGAGAATTGAGATATATATAAAGGAAATTGAAAGTGGAAAACAGTAAAAAATAATCTCAAAATCGATATGTTCAAAAGTACGCGTTTATTCCCCTAAAAAGTAAAAGAAACGGTGATAGTTTCTCCCTATCGTACTTTGTTAAAATCCAAAAAAAAAATAGAGTAGGAAATGGTAAAAATGGTACATACACATGAACATAAAATACACTGTACTTCATAACCTCTTTATATTTTCTGTTGGCAGCAGTATATCTCATAGCTGATCCAAACATTAACGTATATTTTGGCCGGATTTGCTAATTATGATTTTTAATTTATTTGGATGTTGGACTATTGGTTGGCCACTAAGGCTCAGTATCATCAAAAGTCATAAGACCTTAAGAAACTGTTCCTAAAATCCCTGATTTAAATCATTTTTAATTGATTTGAATTGAGCTGAACACATAGAACTGGCAAGAAATTATATAGTAATATATATATATATATATATATATATATATATATATATATATATATATATATATACAACACACACACGCAATATATGTCATTTAGTACTTCATATGGTTGAGTACACTCCTTATCAATGATATCTTTGAATTTAATTTACTCTCCATCAGTTTCATTATTCCCTTGACCTATATATTTTTATGGAATAACGGAGGCCATCATGAGATATCAAAGCCGTATAGTAAGTAAAAGTATATTTTAATTAAACTGATCTAAATCTAAACCAAAACAGGAGATTAAGACGTGTCCTGGTACAGATCCGGATCCTCTGTATCTTGACCTCAATCTTTGCCACGTCAGTGTGTGGCTTGATTAGAGAGTGATCTGGTTTACCGCACTCAGATCCGTCAACTTCTTGTTTAGAGTGTGCAGATTGGGTATCAAACCACGTGTCCTTCTCCATTTGATGTAACTCGTCGTAGTTCCTCAAAAGTACATAAATTAGATGTCGCTCCAAATTAACGCTGATTATCTGCTTGTAACGATGTTGACGAATACCTGTGGGTGGGAGTTTCCCCACTAATTTGACACAACTTCAAATGGGAATCTCATGCAAATGAACAGGGGGATCTATGAAAATAACCTAAACGCACCCGACAGATGGCGGTTCCCTCATAATTCCCCAGGACGTCGCAAATATATGTAGCTCGTACTCTCCTAGGCCTTTCCAGCTGCCCTTGCTAGGATTTAAACAAGAGCCGATTGAGGTAATAATTACCTAATTCCCTTGAGAGTAAGTTTCAATATTTTCATCTACATACTGCACATAAAGTTACACTTTATGTCCCAAACTGATTCAACACAACTCAATTATACATAATACGTATAGGGGTTGTTTCGTGTCCTCACACTAAACACCGACTGTTGTGGTCCGAAGCAATTTAGTCAGATCTGACCAAACTTTACATGGAAAACTCTCCGCGTCAAGGACTAACGCAAAACAAGAAGAGTCAACATAAGTAGAAACTGTTGTGTTACGGGCCTAGAGCTAGCAGGGATGCGGTGCGGATGCAGACGCGATACATTTTTGTTTATGTCCAATATATGTTTGTCGGTTCGTTTTTTTTTTTTTTCAAACTGAAACGAAACATGTCAACTTCTACACCATCAGGAAGAGAGTAAAAAAATTGCTGCAGCTTTCAAAGTGATTAAAAATAATAATAATAATAATAATAATAATAATAATAATAATAATAATAATAAAACACACATAACAAAAGGAAAACATCGCTTGTGGCTGAACGATGTTAATAGAAAATATGAGCAAGAGTCCCGTACAAAAATTGCAATTTGATGGCGAGAAAAACCAAGCGTGTCTTTAATTTAATAAAACTCTGTGGTGCACGATTAGTGCACATGAGCTTTTCCATAAAATGACGACATTAGCTTGAATTAAAGGTGTCCTGATATCACCGGAGGTGAAATATCCAACCCAAATGTCCAACCCAAAACAGGGGACCTTGGTCAAGCGGGCTGAGGAAGATGTTCACGAGAGTGATTTTGTAAACCTCAGGAGAAGGAAGCAGTGATGTAGTCGAGTTCACACCATCCGAGTCCGAGTGAAGGTCCGAGTCCAGGCCACCAAAGTCCGAGTCCTTGAGGTTCCAGTCCATTCACACTTGCTTTTGCTATATGGTTCATTACATTTATAGCTCCGGATGCTGAGCGTAAGTCTCTATAATATGTGACAGTGTTTTTTAGACTCGAGATGGACCCGGGCTGATTCCTCGAGTGTTTACGGTCGAGTCCGAATATAAGTCCGAATCCAGGACCCTCTAGTCAAGGTCCGACTCCCTAAAAGTGAACTCGAGTTCTGATTCGAGTCCAAGCCCGGAATCAAGTGGTGTAAGGGTAATATTGGTTGTGAAAAAGTTCCTATAAGGCCTTCGTGAAGGATGTAGGAACTTGTTTATCAACAACACGTTTGTAAACGCAGCAATGTTGACAAACGGGAAAACATGTTACGTAGGATGGTAGGTTGCATGTATGCGGAGGTAGAATGGTCTCTTGTTGCAAAACGCCAGTTGCAAAGCTCTGGCTTATCTGAATTGCTGCCAGATGCCCTTGTTGAATTTGTTTTGATTATTTTAGCGGGCCCCACAAATTATAAACATGTTTTTAAAAAAACAACACAAGCAGCCTGTGTGCGGTGATATTCACGTTTTCTGGCCTACTTTTATTAAAGCTATTTATTAAAGGGATTAGCTTTAGTTTATAAATCAGAACGGTCATTGGGCCCCTTAAGTTTTATGAATAACTGTAAAAATATGTAGATAAGCAGATAAGTTTAGAAACGATTTCAACAATATTGTTCCTGGCAAGCATTCCAGAAAAGAATCAGTAGCTAGTAGACATCAACATGTTTTTAAAAACAACACAAGCAGCCTGTGTGCGGTGATATTCACGTTTTCCGGCCTACTTTTATTAAAGCTATTTATTAAAGGGATTACCTTTAGTTTATAAATCAGATAGGGCATGGGGCCCCTTAAGTTTTATGAATAACTGTAAAAATATGTAGATAAGCAAATAAGTTTAGAAACGATTTCAACAATATTGTTCCTGGCAAGCATTCCAGAAAAGAATCAGTAGCTAGTAGACATCAAAAGACGCTTTTTTCACCTGTATAAAGAGAGTTTTTGAATTTTACACCATTTTTTTAATGGACTATTTTATTATTTTTAATTGTAGCAGAACCATATTCCTCCATTGGTGTACCATTGCGTAAGATAAAGATTATCACAGGATACAAAACTATGTCTCCATATTTTATATTATAAATGCAAAATATTGAAATTAGTTTCACATGCACCATCCAAAGTTGCTTCGGACCCTTCAGACGCTCAATAATCTCCGCGACGCACGAAACAAAACTGACCAAACAGTCCCGGAATCTCGAAAAAGGTCGCATGTTGAAACATCTGATATCTATACAGAGATTTTGGTCCACTTTTGTCCTCAAAGTGCTCTTCAACCGCGTTGCTTATGACACATTTTAAAGATTATTGTTCTTAGAGTGACCTCGACGATATGAGAATAAATAATGTTTAATGTACCCATCATTTTGTGTGATTTTTGGGTGTTTTTATTTTAAAAATGCGTGGAGATTACCAACGAAAACAGCCAAATTGCCTTTGTATAAACTCGGTATATTAGAAAAAATATCATTGATGATAGACAGATGAAGCCAATACTTCCATGGGAGGGTCTTCATGATCGCGACTGAATTTTAATGTAGTAATCATATAATGTCAAGCATAGTCAGTCATATTTCAATACGCCATACCTTCAAATTTCTACCATGGAAAGAGCTCCCAAATTTATATTTAATCATATTTAATTAATTCATGTATTATCATAACATTCAACTTCATAACTAAGTCATGAAGGGTCTTTGTCTGAGAGACTAAAACATGCCAATACTGTATATCCGTAAGCCCATAGCGGTTGTATAGCCCATAGAATTGACATATGTTAAAAACGTCTAAAATTTAATTTCATTAATCGGATATCTGTAATTTCAATTCATACATACGTTAATTTTTCATAAAACGTAAGAATATTGAACAATACGGCTTTTCACTCTATCTGTCCTCTTATTCTTCAGAGTTTTTGTGATCGTCTTCTAATGAATTTGCGTTCTTTATATAACCACTGGTTAACACTTAAATCATGTCGCCGGTTTTTACTAACTCAATAAATTATTGACAAAAAACAGAGAGAACTAAACAAAAAAGTAAACATATAAGTCACGTGAGCCGTTTTTGAGGTCACAGGAGGACTATCTCATGATATCACGTGATCGCATGATCTGTACTCAGCCTTCTTTGGACTCCGTGCTTGACACTGCCAAATGGAGATGTTAGCAAGATTAACATCAAATAAATCCTGGCTATACTTTTAACGTTGACACATGTCGGAAAGTGAAAGCCAAATATTGAAATTAATCTGACGCAATCTATATATTTAAAACTGACTCGTACTGGGCATCAGTACAGTACTTTCGAGATGCATGACTAAGTGTATGACCCTTGCGTCGACGGGTTTGATTCTAATGCAATAAACATTATATTGCATCATATCTGGTCATTTGGTACATACGTAATATAGATCACTGAGTAGAGCTAAGTTATTAAGGTCAAGCCTCTTACAAGCCCCATAGCTCGGAGGATATAGGTCACAGTGACCTAATTTCAGGTTTCCACAGATGATTTCATGAACCTCGATGGGTGTTCTGTTAGACGTTTCTAACTGCAGCGGTTAGAATTTGTGCCTGTAAACGGACGAACAGACAGACAGACGAACAGACGGACGGACGATGGGCAAAGAGTGATAGCTATAGCTCAGATGTCTTTCAGTCGGCTGAGCTAAAAATGAACATTCAAGCTCTGTGTGTCAAGAAACACACAAGGATCTCTGCCATTATACGCACGCTTGCCCTCACAAATATAAAGTCGGTATAATATATATATATATATATATATATATATATATATATATATATATATTAATTAATTAGAGAGGGCAAGCGTGCATATCAAAGCAGAGAACCGTTGAACATCCATAGCCATTCAAGCTTTTTCAATATTTTCCCTGAACATGCCATGTATATAATGATTATACATGATTTGATTATAATAATATATTTTCGGTTATATTTTCTATGTTAATCATGATGACAGTAAAAGTGAAATATTTTGTAGTACTATAAATAAACACACAAATACACATATATACAGATATATATGAATTGGTGAAATGACAGTGTGTGTGTATTGATCTTATCATTCAATCTGTGACGTTTTGTGAGACAAACTTATTAACTCAGGAAATAATTGAATGTACAGTGGTAAACACATAAAAATAGATACATAAACTGGGAACCAGAACATTTTCTTTATATAATTATTTTCTATTTGTAATGATGTACCTGCAAGATACAAATTCGGAAACTGGTAATTAGATTTTTGTAATACCTAATCGTCATGAAAATTCAAAACCAAATGAACTTTGATAGATTAATAGGGTGCTCGCATTTTCAAATAAAAATGTTCTTGTATTACCCCATGTTATATTATCAGTGTATTTTTTTTGCAATTCATTGTTTGTAATTTTTTTACAAAATAAAGAAAAAGAACAACTCTGAGACGTCTTTGAAAGAGAAGAAAAATTAAAACTATACGTAAAAAGTAGGCAAAGTCACATTATGGTGCCAGGAAAACGTGTTGTGTTACAACACAATTTGAAAAGTAAATGTTTTAAAATTATCATGTCGGACAGATATTTATTAAAATAAATCACAAAAAAGATATATAAGGATACCTTTGTTCATTTGCCATGCAAGTCAATTTATGAAATAGACGATGTTTTATTTAAAACAACCAAAACGGCTCTATCTGATCCCATCCCCCCTACTCCCGTTTATAGATTTAAAAGAATTTACCCAAACAGATAGGCCTATATCCAGTTATCCGTATGTTTTTAGTTTTAAATTAGAGGTCGATAAAATCGTGGTAATCTTTATTTTTAATTTTTACCTTTTCGTATAGAATTATCTCTTTGGAAATACTAAAAGTCCATGATTGTACCAAATAATTTTGCACTACCAAAAAACTTTAACATGTCATCAGTTATATTGTATCTCCATTTTGGTAAATTTAAATTAGAGTCGAGATCGTAAGTTTTAATATATTCGTGAATATGGGACGACTAAACCACTTAATTTTAGTTTATTTCTATATTTGGTTGAGCATATTGGCAGGTGAATCGAAGGATACACGTAAAATGATCATAAGATTTAATCATACTTTTCCACATTTTCACAAATATTTGAAGACTGGTTTAAGTAAGTAAGGAACAAAACCAGACGTGGACTTGTGCCATTATTCAAAACCCACTGTTTAGAGAGTTCACCATTCATGTATTATTTGTCTCCTAGAGGAAAATATTTTCAACCATATATGTTCATCATCAATGATGCCGCACTGTTTCAGTTTACTATGAAGTCTCATTTAAATAAACATACACGTATAAACAAAATGGTAAAATTTATAATAGACATAGGGGTTTCAAACACGCAGTATATGTATATTACTGGAATCATTTAACTGTTACTTTTATTTATTTCTAGATTCTATAGTACGTCCCTTATGCAGCGGTTATACACTACAGTTGTCCTAAAACTCATTTGTTTCGTATAGTTTTAACCGTTAAAAAGTTATTCGGGGTCTCAAGACCAGGGCTTGCACAGGGCTAAGATTTAAACCAACCAGAGCGGACTGTCGCGGCTTGGAGCTGGATGCAAAAAGCTATACCACACTCTCATTACAATCTGATCACAATCGTTTGCCCTGTGGGGGCCCTGGTGGTGAGACCCGGAGAATCTGTCTCTACAAAACGAGGATCTAGAAAGACTGCAGTGTATGACCTATCCGACAGGAGTGTACCTCTGTTATGAAAAGAATTCTACTTATCGGTATTGATTTGAGATCTAAAGTATAAATGGTAAGGTTTGACGGTAATATGTTGTAAAGGATTAAAAAATGTTTATGATAGGATAATTTAGAAAAATATTATATTGACGACGAGGTTTAAAGTCAATTGCAACAGTAAGTTTCGAAGGCGGTGAAATGGTGTGAAAATTGTATAAATGGGACCTACATCTTTTATTACGTTTATGTACGGATTATTCATGCATTATAGTAGTATTACAGTAAGCGGATATATTTCTTAGTTATTTACATTAAACAATTTTGTAAAATAAATTTAAAAATTAAAACACACCCATTAGAGTTCATATAAAGTATTACTTATATCATGACCGGGAACGGATACACGCTATATTTAATAATCACGTGAGAAAGTGTTCATTCAGCTCACGTGAAAATCGCAGTGTACACGAGTTGTTTTTATCTAACTTAATCTGAATGTTTCCGGAAATACAGGTACTTTTAGAGTGCAGAACAACACGAGACAGAATAAGGGGGAGGTTAATCATTATAATCATATTGATTTAAAAGTCATAATAACCACAATTTTCTTTTTATTTTAAACGATATATGTGTATGAAGTAACTGATAAATATACGAAGAGTTGCATTTACAATTATTCATCTCTTTACCGGTGATGTCTCAAGGGCAATGTAAAAAAAGTAATAACTGGTCGATAACTAGGACTTATTTAGTTTGTAGTTCAACACCAATGATAAATTGGATCCTTGTAAACTGTATAGCTGAAGCATTTGTAATGGTGTTAGTAAGTCAAGCTTATATTTGTGATGTGGATAAGAAAGGGTTCATGGTCGGAAATCCCCTTATCAGTGCGCCAGATGAACACTTTCGTCTTAGGTGAACTATAACATCTGTCAGAATATTCATTGCAGAAGAATTAAAGCGATACCAGATTGGGCATGTGGGCGGAATTAGTGACTGCCTCGCGGTCGGTCGGAA
Source organism: Sipunculus nudus (assembly GCA_026874595.1). NCBI lineage: Eukaryota > Metazoa > Annelida > Sipuncula > Golfingiida > Sipunculidae > Sipunculus > Sipunculus nudus. Next base: position 56,456,126 of record CM049314.1, read on the forward strand.
GGTTGCATGCAAAAATCAGTGCCTTAGTCACGAGGTCTGCAAAAATTTGCTACTTCCGGTCATGAGGAATAATTCATTACAGTTTCTTTCACGTATGTTAATGCTTCGTTCATAATTAATATATATATATATATTGTGTGTGTGTGAGAGAGAGAGAGAGAGAGAGAGAGAAGGAGGAGGAGGAAAAGTGATGCTGATTTACTGTGTAGGGATAGAACATGAATACACAGAAAAGTGGATTCACTCTGTTATACCCCATGACCTTGCCGATCGTTTGCCCTAACACTGAGCTATATGGCGTCGTGATCTCTGCAAGCTTATCGGTACACAAACGACCGGCAATCTCTGGTTCTCAGGGCACAGGGCCAAGGGCCAAGATTCAGAATACCGAGAGCCGTTGTCCGGGTGTAATCCGACCAACGATAGCTGGTGTCACATGTTTAAAAGCTGGAGCTGGATGCACACTGCGATACCACGCTCTCATTGGTCTGATTTCAATTATTTACTCTGTGCCCCACCTGGTCGTGTAACCGAGAGAATTTTGCCATACAAGGAAGTGATTACTAGAAAGAAGATCTGGGACGACTGAGAGATGGATAACCGCTGCGTTTAGAGCGTATTAGAAATAAAGAAATGTATGAATGTGCCTATTATACAAACAATATATTAACCAAAAATTTAATATATTTATTGCAAAATTTGATAGAGTATGGTACAAAATACTCTCCGTGGCGCTTTCCTGCTAAAAAGTTTAATCTCCACCCTTATGGTTACAGTTTAAAGTGATTATTTAAGGGGGCCTTCATCTTTCCTCATACACTTTTTACGTACCTTATCCTAACGAATTTCATCGGAGTACGTTATTAATCTCAGAATAATCTTCTGGACATTCTTATTGAGATTTTCCAAATGATTATTACTTGTTTGTGATGCCCAGTAACATATTACAATATCAAAAACACCTTCACTTTCCGAAGAATAATTATATATCTTAATATATATATATATATATATATATATATATATATATATATCATGCAACGCATTTTTCCATATTTCACATTTATTTTAAATTTTATATGTAAACCTCTGACAAGAAAATACATTACATAATAAAATTTGGCTTGATGCCACCATATGACATTGTACATCAAGGTTACATTAATTTTCCATTCAAGTATATCCCGCGAATTTTATATTTTCCGCTTCAAAGGCGTAAAAATTTATACATACAAAAGAGCTGTTACCACTGTAACGTTTTAATACATACTTATTTATCTTATGGGTATTTTTTCTTTTCGCATTTCATATATTATTATCTGTGTACCTCATGCAACTGACGTAATTGTAACGTCACAGTATACTAAAGAGATGTTATGAATGATTCAATATAAGGGGGCACGTCCAACATTGCCTTGGCACGTAGCTCAGCGCATGGTTCTATTTTAGTATAATGGGGGTTTCCCAACCAGCCGGATATCCTCGAAGATGGGAGGGCGAGTGGAAAGAGATAAAACTGCTGACCCAGTCTGTAAAAAGACAGAATAGCAACAGTTTGTAGCGTGAAAGCATCAAAAAGGTATGTGTTATCACTATCATTATTTGTATCAAGAAGATTAAATTACATTTAATAATAACATCTAATTGTTTCTCCATGGTCATATATAGCACACGTGGGGTGCAAATAAACGGGCATACCTTGACAATATCTAAAAGAACAGAAGATATATATAGATAAGATATATATATATATATATATATATATATATATATAATTTTTGATAATGACGGTATCTTTAAGTCCATAAAGAGCAACAATATACCATTTAGTTTAGCCAATTAAACATTTGAAAGCAATGTATACGCGAAGGAGTTTATGACAGTTTTATACTTTGGGGTTTTCAGATTAATTATAAATCAACGTATTAATGTACATGATAAGTGTGGCACATATTTATCAACACAGTTCGTTATTTTTATTTTAAATAACATCAAATCAATCATGTTTTCGATTTGTTACTCATGTTATATTTTTATGTCATTTTATTATACAAAAATATATATATAATAATTATCTTACTACAGTGAAACAAATCGACAGGTATTCCTCACGTTCATTTATTAAGGAAATGCAAGTCATAATTTTATCTGATAATGCAAAAGTAAAGTCAATTCTAAAAAAAAATTTATTAAAATTATCCCCAATTCAACAAGGCACGCTGTGTTCCTTGGAAGGATTCTTTCAACGGCATAGCTGGGACAGCATGGATAATGGTGCATATTTTCTTTTCTTTCAGATTTAAGTTTAAAACTACATCAGCTTTTATGGCAACTTGGAGAGAAAACATAGTCCTTGAGAGATGGAGGGAACTACCCCGAGGGCGCGCGTTCGATTCCGACCGGACATTCTCGGATGAAACCGATTGCTTGACGAAGAAAAAGTTTCCCCCAGAAGAATGTCAGTGCAGGTAAGAGCTTCACAGAATCTACGTGAATACCATTATTCTTTGAAATTGACGGTCATTTTCATTATTTGTCACTCGTAATGTTATATGCATAGTCCTATTTTTACCACTAATATGATTTATTAACATGATAATCACAGTATTGTATGGTACAAAATAAAATTTCATAAGTGTCATGAGTGCGAGTGCTGTGGTGTTTACAGTATTAATTAATCGTGTTCTGTTCCCAGGGTCGCGCCTGGGTTAGTCCGTCTCACATATATTAATCTTTTTTTTTTTTTCTTTTTTTTTTTTTTTGCAGCGAGGCGGGCGCACAATGTAAGTGCGAACATATTCTAGGATGTTTTATAGAAAAGAAAAGTACTGCATCGTTCTGGAAGGCCGAAAATGATTCGGTCATTCTATCTCGAGATGAACGTAAGTACTTTCAATTGTGACGTGGCAATCGTAATTAAAAAGAACCAAAATGAGATAAATCAGTTAAGCCTGATAAAGAACTTTATCTAATGGTACACATATTTACAATATTCACATGTATTTTTATATGAAGTTCTAACACTTTTAAAGATTTCAAATTTTTTTATGGTACCCAATTTTGGTTCTAGTAACAGCAAACCTCTTTTAATTGGGATAATATTAAACAACATGACAAGGATTTTGAAATTGATTTTTTTTTATTTTGATTCCATAAAAAAATTATTTTTTTCCTAAATACATATATCATTATAAAGATGTCTGTACCAGGTTTAAAATGAGATATACTATATTGTCTTGTATGCATTTGAAACAACATTTTGTTTGATTTTTGTAAGGGATACTTCCTTAAAGTCAATTAGAACCTGACTCCGAGTCAGACTCCGATACAAATCGCCTTATTAAAAGAAATTTAAATTGAAAATTTGAGACTACTTATGTAGTTTGCTTTTTACTTAAAAGTTGAATTAAATTTAGCTCCCGATGCAGAACTAAAGCTTGATATATTTAGCCTTTTCGTAGTTTCCTGTTAATATTTCCCACATGCATAAAAGCCTAATAGTATGTGACAGAGATTTTATTGGACTCGAGATGGACTGATTCGAGTCCTACATGTACACGTTAAAAACTTCATAATTCTGACATAACAAAAGAGTTATCACTTTCTTGTAACAAACGTGTTTTCTCTAAGACAGTCGCTGAATTAATAATTGTTCGTCAGTCTGTTTTCTGTCTCATTGTGGTCTTCTGGATTGATTCTTGAAATAGAATTTTATTTTATTTATTTTATTAAGTCCGGTATTTAAGATCAGAAATTAGGAAGGTATTTTCAGATTATTAGAAACATTTGAAATAGAACTTTATTACAAGATTTACCGCTAATTTTCTTTGACATGTTACATTCTAATAACTGCTTATATTATATTCTCTAATTTAAATGAGCAGAGAACACATCGACAACTGTTTTGTTACCGTATTATGCTATCACAAGCGAAACAACCCCCGTGTATCGGGAAAACCCATCGTCAATGAGAACAGTCTTCTGTATTGAAGGAGTATTTCATTATGTAAGATTGTTTTTATATCAAGAAGAGAGGGTTTTGGTTCATCATAATTTCTTCACTATAATAAAGCATCACCTTTGTGTACTTTTCTTACAGAATATTTTCAGATCGTCATATTAAAGCCCAATGGATGTTCGGATAGAACCGTCGCTATAATAAGAACATTTAACAATGGCAAATACCTTTATGTAGACATAAAAAAATCAAGACAGGCTCGCCAAGGCAAGGCTCTCCAGCTAACGGTAAATATACATGATTGTAACGGTACTCGACTGTACAGGCACTGGCACATGAAATACGTACAAAATGAAGATATATATATATATATATATATATATATATATATATATATATATATATATATATATATAAATATGTAACTGTACACTTTTGCATTCAGACTAAACTGCAACGTCAACGTGCTCCTAAAGCTTGTCTAGTGAACCGTTTGTATAAGGCCAAAACATTAAAGGGTTGCTTTTTCAGGCACATTATTTATCGAATATAACCAGTTTGTAATAATTTTCTGTTAAAAATTTCTTATAATCAGGATACAACATTATAACAACCATTGTTTTGTTAAACAGGCAAAAAATAGATTATAATAAAACGAAGTCTTATCGAAATGTTATCATTTTATATTTCTTGAACAAAAAAGTCCGAGCCCTAAATTTCGAAATAAAAATAAAAATATAAATGTTTGATTCGGGTGACAAATAAACGCGCTTGATGTCTGAAAAACCAGTTATTATTATATTTTCTTTTTGCCTAATGTATAAATTTGTTTCCCTTCTCTCATTGACTGACAATAGAGTAAACAAGATAAACTGACAGGACATCCTGAGAATGCAAACTTCATCCACAAAGTAAATTAATATTTTCCCATTACAAAGCTGCTCGTGTATTTCATTCACAGAGTAACTCCTGTTTTCAATCATAGAGGTACTCCTGTTTGTGCATTACGGAGCTACTCAAGGTTGTCCATCACAAAGTTACTCATGTTTGTCCATCACAGAGCTACTCATGTTTGTCCATCAAAGAGCTACTCGTGTATTCAATGAAGAGCTGCCCATGTTTGTCCATCACAGAGCTACTCATGTTTTTCAATCACAGAGCTACTCATGTTTGCCCATCACAGAGCTACTCGTGTATTTAAAGAAGAGCTGCTCACGTTTGTCTATTACAGAACTACTCATGCTTGTCCATCGCAGAACTACTCATGTATTAAATCAAGACCTACTCATGTTGGTCCATCAAAGAACCACTCATGTACTTAATCAAGACCTGCTCATGTTTGTCCATCACAGAACTACTCATGTTTGTTCATCACGGAGCTACTAATGTTTGTCAATCACAGAGCTGCTCGTGTATTTATTCAAAGGCTGCTCATGTTTTTCCTTCACAGAACTACTCATGTGTGTCCATCAAAGAACCACTCATGTATTAAATCAAGAGCTGCTCATGTTTGTCAATCACAGAACTACTCAAGTTTGTCCATCACAGAACTACTCATGCATTAAATAAAGAGCCGCTCATGTTTGTCCACCACAGAAATAATCATGTATTAAATCAAGAGCTGCTCATTTTTGTCTCTATAGAGCTGCTCATGTTTGTCTGTCACAGAACTACTCATGCATTAAATAAAGAGCCGCTCATGTTTGTCCACCACAGAAATAATCATGTATTAAATAAAGAGCTGCTCATGTTTGTCAATTTCAGAGCTGCTCATGTTTGTCCATCACAGAACTACTCATGCATTAAATAAAGAGCCGCTCATGTTTGTCCACCACAGAAATAATCATGTATTAAATAAAGAGCTGCTCATGTTTGTCAATTTCAGAGCTGCTCAAGTTTGTCCATCACAGAACTACTCATGCATTAAATAAAGAGCCGCTCATGTTTGTCCACCACAGAAATAATCATGTATTAAATCAAGAGCTGCTCATTTTTGTCTCTATAGAGCTGCTCATGTTTGTCTGTCACAGAACTACTCATGCATTAAATAAAGAGCCGCTCATGTTTGTCCACCACAGAAATAATCATGTATTGAATCAAGAGCTGCTCATTTTTGTCTCTATAGAGCTGCTCATGTTTGTCTGTCACAGTACTACTCATGCATTAAATAAAGAGCTGCTCATGTTTGTCAATTTCAGAGCTGCTCATGTTTGTCCATCACAGAGCTACTCATGCATTAAATAAAGAGCCGCTCATGTTTGTCCACCACAGAAATAATCATGTATTAAATAAAGAGCTGCTCATGTTTGTCCATCACAGAACTACTCATGCATTAAATAAAGAGCCGCTCATGTTTGTCCACCACAGAAATAATCATGTATTAAATAAAGAGCTGCTCATGTTTGTCAATTTCAGAGCTCCTCAAGTTTGTCCATCACAGAACTACTCATGCATTAAATAAAGAGCCGCTCATGTTTGTCCACCACAGAAATAATCATGTATTAAATCAAGAGCTGCTCATTTTTGTCTCTATAGAGCTGCTCATGTTTGTCTGTCACAGAACTACTCATGCATTAAATAAAGAGCCGCTCATGTTTGTCCACCACAGAAATAATCATGTATTAAATCAAGAGCTGCTCATTTTTGTCTCTATAGAGCTGCTCATGTTTGTCTGTCACAGAACTACTCACGCATTAAATAAAGAGCCGCTCATGTTTGTCTGTCACAGAACTACTCATGCATTAAATAAAGAGCTGCTCATGTTTGTCAATTTTAGAGCTGCTCATGTTTGTCCATCACAGAGCTACTCATGCATTAAATAAAGAGCCGCTCATGTTTGTCCACCACAGAAATAATCATGTATTAAATAAAGAGCTGCTCATGTTTGTCAATTTCAGAGCTACTCATGTTTGTCCATCACAGAACTACTCATGCATTAAATAAAGAGCCGCTCATGTTTGTCCACCACAGAAATAATCATGTATTAAATAAAGAGCTGCTCATGTTTGTCAATTTCAGAGCTGCTCAAGTTTGTCCATCACAGAACTACTCATGCATTAAATAAAGAGCCGCTCATGTTTGTCCACCACAGAAATAATCATGTATTAAATCAAGAGCTGCTCATTTTTGTCTCTATAGAGCTGCTCATGTTTGTCTGTCACAGAACTACTCATGCATTAAATAAAGAGCCGCTCATGTTTGTCCACCACAGAAATAATCATGTATTAAATCAAGAGCTGCTCATTTTTGTCTCTATAGAGCTGATCATGTTTGTCTGTCACAGAACTACTCATGCATTAAATAAAGAGCCGCTCATGTTTGTCCACCACAGAAATAATCATGTATTAAATCAAGAGCTGCTCATTTTTGTCTCTATAGAGCTGCTCATGTTTGTCTGTCACAGAACTACTCATGCATTAAATAAAGAGCCGCTCATGTTTGTCCACCACAGAAATAATCATGTATTAAATCAAGAGCTGCTCATTTTTGTCTCTATAGAGCTGCTCATGTTTGTCTGTCACAGAACTACTCATGCATTAAATAAAGAGCCGCTCATGTTTGTCCACCACAGAAATAATCATGTATTAAATAAAGAGCTGCTCATGTTTGTCAATTTCAGAGCTGCTCATGTTTGTCCATCACAGAACTACTCATGCATTAAATAAAGAGCCGCTCATGTTTGTCCACCACAGAAATAATCATGTATTAAATCAAGAGCTGCTCATTTTTGTCTCTATAGAGCTGCTCATGTTTGTCTGTCACAGAACTACTCATGCATTAAATAAAGAGCCGCTCATGTTTGTCCACCACAGAAATAATCATGTATTAAATCAAGAGCTGCTCATTTTTGTCTCTATAGAGCTGCTCATGTTTGTCTGTCACAGAACTACTCATGCATTAAATAAAGAGCCGCTCATGTTTGTCCACCACAGAAATAATCATGTATTAAATCAAGAGCTGCTCATTTTTGTCTCTATAGAGCTGCTCATGTTTGTCTGTCACAGAACTACTCATGCATTAAATAAAGAGCCGCTCATGTTTGTCCACCACAGAAATAATCATGTATTAAATCAAGAGCTGCTCATTTTTGTCTCTATAGAGCTGCTCATGTTTGTCTGTCACAGAACTACTCATGCATTAAATAAAGAGCCGCTCATGTTTGTCCACCACAGAAATAATCATGTATTAAATAAAGAGCTGCTCATTTTTGTCTCTATAGAGCTGCTCATGTTTGTCTGTCACAGAACTACTCATGCATTAAATAAAGAGCTGCTCATGTTTGTCAATTTCAGAGCTGCTCATGTTTGTCCATCACAGAGCTACTCGTGTTTGTCCATCACAGGCCTACTCATGTATTAAAAAAGGGCTGCTCACGTTTGTCCATCACAAAGCTACTTATGTTTGTCCATCACAGAGCTACTCATGTTTGCCCATCAAAAAACCACTCATGTATTTAATCAAGATTCTCATATTTTTCTATCACAAAACTACTTATATATTTAATCAAGAGCTGCTCATGTTTGTCCATCACAGAACTACTCATGCATTTAAAAAACGGCTCATGTTTGTCCATCACAGAGCTACTACTCATGTTTGTCCATCACAGTAATATTCATGAATTTAATCTAAGAGCTGCTCATGTTTGTCATTCACAGGGCTACTCGTGTTTGTCCATCACAAGACTACTCATGTATTAAATCAAGGGCTGCTCATGTTTGTCCATCACAGAGCTACTCATGTTTGTCCATCAAAGAACAACATCAACAATGTAAGTAGTTCTTTGATGGACAAACAGAAGTTTGTGATCTCACCATACAATATTTAACACAGAGTATATCCATAATTTTATGAATTAATTATACGAAGTAATATCTTCAAAAAATCGAGAAAAAAAGGACAGGGACCCAAGTGAATATCTAAAGAGAAGAAACCGCTGTTTACTTTCGGCAGATAATTTACAGATGATTATTAATGATAACTCTTTCAGGTTAACGGTAACCACAGGCGCTTGATTTGCTTTTATAGTGTAGATTTCGGTTAAATTTGTTACCTTACTGGGACATTTCCTTATAACTATTACTTATCTGACATTTTCCTAGCTCTTTTTACACTATTTGGTCCATCTCTTTATTATTTACTTGATATTTGAGATAGGCAGGCAAGAAGCTGCTGTGTGTAAACGTCCGACGCACAGACATACCACACCCGTGTATTATTTGGCCAGTTGAGTACCTGGGACCAAAAGAGGTTTGGCAAAGGGATAATTTCTTAGATCTCAAGCGTTTCTTGACAGCTTCGTTTGTTAGTAAATCTTTACCCAAATAGATTTTGCTTCTTTAAGTATGATAGCATGTTGGTGCGTTTATTTTTTCAGGAAGGTGGTGACGATCTATATATGAAATGGTGCGACGACGAAGAACGGCTTGTATATTTTGAGGAATATGGAGACAGCGGATTCAGCCTTCAACTCGTTGAACCAGATACAAGTGAGTACACATATTTAAGCATACAGATACATTGTTATCTGTATATTGTTATATTTTTTTTCCAATGAGGAACAAAAATTATTCCCAATTCGTCCATTATGTTAAAAGGCGAACATAGATCTAGTTAACATTTCACAATACAATATCAGCAGTGAGGGCTAACACATGTACCAGCGCCATCATGCTTTCATTGCTTGCCGGAAATCTTTGATTTTATGCCTGTTTGCGGGTGTGTTTGTTTGCTTGTGACGATTTTTTTTCGTCAGTACTCCCCTGGCCACAATTTTGGTAGCAATCGATCCCAAACTTACAGGGTTGATTGAAAGTAAAAAATCCTGGAAATCCATTGTTTTTGGTCATCATAGGTCAAATGGGAAGGTCAAGGTCATCATAACTTTATTAATATTGTTTCTATCTTCACAAATCTAGGCTAATTTTCTTCATCTGCGTCTTTTCATATGATGGTTTTGTCATCTTTTCTCAACTTTGTGTCACTTTGTCATTATGTCTGTATGTCTGTCAGTTAAAATCAATTTCGCCTTCTTGCTAGTGCCAATGTCTTAAATATAGCATTCTACAGGCCACAGTTTTGCAAGAATCCTTTTTAAACTGGTAAATTTTATGTCTTACACTTATATCTCAAAACTTATTTTTCATTTTCTTGATATGGCCAATAGAGGGCGCTGCACTCGAACTTCATCAACATATCATTTTTTGACAATATCTCCAAAACCATAAACCTAAATTACAAAAACTATAGCATAAATCTTCCTTTGAGTCTTCTCCATAACCTGTTATGTCATCTTGTCTCAGCTTTGTGTCACTTTGTCAGTATGTCTGTCTGTCTGTCAGTTGTCCTCGATTTTGCCTTCTTGCTAGTTCTTGTGTCATATATAGCATTCTACAGGCCACACTTTTGCAGAAATCCTTTTGAAACTGGTGATTCTTATGCTTTAGGGGGCGCTGCAATTGAAACAATACAACATATCATTTTCGCCATATCTCCGGAGCTGTAAACCTTCATTACATAAAATTAAGCTAATAACTTCCTCTGGGTTTTCTACATAACTTGATCAAGTCATCTGGTCTCAACTTTGTGTCACGTTGTCAGTATGTTGGTCACTTCAAAACATTCAAAATGTTTTTTTCCTCATAACTTTGTCAATTCTGGTCCTATCTTCACAAACTTTGGTTCTTTTTTCCACCTTCGTCCTCTGCATAATTTAGTATAGTTAACTAGTTTCAGCTTTGTGTCATTTTGTCAATATGTCTGTCTGTTTGTCAGTTGTCTTAAATTTTGCCTTCTTGCTGCTCTGGCCTTTGTTTTAATAGCATTCTCAAGGTCAAAGTTTACCAGAAATCACTTTGCAACTTTCCCCTATCGCATACTGGAATGATTTCTTGAAGCTTTATGTGTATTTCTAAATAGGTCAATGTTCAAGGTCAAAGTCATGAAAAGCGTAAAATTATTATTTCCGTCGTAGCTTTGTCAATATTGGTCCAATCTTTATCGCTAATTAAACTAAGCTAGATTTCTTCCTCTTTGTCTTCTTTATGACATGTTTTGGTTATCTGTCCTCGAATCTGGGACAGAGTTTTTCCGGCAAGAGCGTGACCTCTGGTCGTCTTGTTTTTGAAGCGCTTTCATGTGCGTCCCAAATGTTACCAAAACAACGCTTCCGAAATAATCTTAAAAGTTAAAAATAATATTTCCTAATTGTCGACACTCAATAATTCGGTGAAATTTTCCCGGCAGTAAATGTCACATTACTAGCATATACCAATATATATATATATATATATATATATATATATATATATATATATATATATATATATATATATATCATGTGTAAGGAATCAAACGATTGATTCCTTACACATGATATATATTGATACGCTCTGGTTATACCATAGAGCACTTTGCCTTCAGTGCATTGCCAACAGCCTAGAAAGAACAATTGTATATATATATATATATATATATATATATATATATATATATATATATATATATATATATATATATATATATATATATATATACTCATTGGAACCCCGGAATTAAGACCACATTCGGGACCAATTCTTAACTCACATTGTACATGATTTACAATGGATGAATAAAACCTATAATTTAAAAAAAAAATTATTCATGGCTTTCATAAAAAAAAATTCCCTTCCGCTTACCAATAGCAACCATAACAAGATGAGGCAGCAAACATCAATACACGGTCTGACAGCAATCAGATGTTGTGTGACAATTGGTTTGCCTGATTTCATATTTCATGGATTATATAGCTGAGTGAGCCCAACTCAGCAGGGAAACGAGTGCGAATTGAGCAGTTCTTTGATCACCTTACCCACTGGATAGACCAATATATTTTATTATAATTATCCTAAGCAGATATGCAGTGCAGTGGTTAGGAAGTCATTAAAGATACAAAAGGGCGGTTTATGAAAACCGAGAAAATTGTCAGTTATTACAAAAGACATAACATCCTTTCATCTATTGTAAGCTGCCCATGTACACTTTGCTAATTACAACGCTTGAGTGACCTAAGGTTTATAGAAATTAATTACTTGTACACTCCTGAAATGGCCAATTTAGGGACAGTTTCAATTGTGGAATGTTTATATGACTTATAACATTAATAAACCTTCAGGACCGGGCAAATTGGTCTTATTGTGACGGTGTTCCTAAAAGTGGGATGATCTTAAGGCGGGGTTCCACTTAGTAAATATATATATATATAGTTATATAGATAACCCCCCCTCCCCCTCTTGTTATAAAGGTAGGGCTTATTGTGAAGGTGTTCCTAAAAGTGGGATGATCTTAAGTCAGGGTTCCACTTAGTAAATATATATATATATATAGTAATATAGATAACCCCCTCCCCTCTTGTATTAAAGGTAGGGCTTGGGGTATATACCCCCTCCCCCGTATATTAACGCCTTTGGCATAGTTAAATGAATACAATAAAATTAAGTGTCATGGACTCCGTTATGTCGGGCATGTGCACATGTACAACCCATACACGCAACAGTTGCACCGCGCGTTAACATGTGGTTTATTAATTCATGGAATAGACGGCATAGCAGCTCGATGAAGCAAGTCAACAAAAATTTTAGCCTGAGGGCCTTCCTGATAAGAAAGATGGTCTGGAGTTGTTCTATAATAAATCAGTCATTTTATATATGGCAGATGCTTGATAATGATAAGAGATTTGATACCGAAATTTTATATTCTTTTATAGTAATACACTGGCATGGATATTTCACATTAGGATCTGATAGACATGTTACAAACAACAAAAAACGATGGACCAGTCTGAAAATACATATCCGACATTTGGTTAACAAGTCCTGTGTTAAGGCTAATTATAGATTAAGCATATTTATCGTAATTTATCATTAAGTCAGTTCAATTATATCTGTAGAGATACAGGCCGTTACGACCCTGTGCCTTCCTGTAAAGTAGTCTATTTATTTATAATAATAAAAACATCAATGCTTTAGGCGAGAGGGGGCGGAGTGCTCGTTTTGTTTATATTCACGTGTTTAAAACGTATGGTACCCTAATAGATAGTCAAAACACATATGGATCCAAGTCCGGTGAACCAGAAATTTGCAATGGTCGTTTTGCAATCTTGATCGTTCACTCGTTTTTGCACATATGCAAAAAACCTACCGAGTTACAGTGTTTAAGTTTGTCAACATTACAAAACAGCTAGTGGATAAACATGCTCATGCTGTCGCAGAACGGGGCTTTATAAGACCTATCTTAACAAGAATTACCTAAGGTTCACTAACAGGTTAATTGGATAAGTCAGTATTCGCATAAATTCCATGCAAACGGTAGATGAATACTGGGCTTAAGAAAGCAAATCAGTAAAATTATATGTCTGTCTGTCAACAGATTACGGCTTACTTAGTAATTGATAACTTTATCTGGTTTATTTCTTTTGCAGAGAAATACATATGCTCATGTGACGACAAAAGTGTTTGTATAGGCGATGACAAGGAAATATTTCAGATGGACGGCAAACAGACTTACCAATGCATGAGAAGGGCGACACTCACAGCCATTTGGGCGTCAAGCCAGACCCTGACACTTACTGTAAGAGAAGGAAGACTCATTGCCATCGAAGGAATGACATCTGAAAAAGGTCAGACAAAATCCCTACAAGCGTAATCAATGCTTAGTCCAGCGGTTAAGTTCCCATATTTGGAGGATTGTACAAAAAGTAAAGAAGCATGAAAGCTGGCAAAAGGATTCTTTGTAAGGCCAAGCCGAAAACATATTATCTTGGTCAAAATCCAAGATGGCGGCCAAGGTGGCCGCCATATTAGTAAATGTCAACAACCCGAGTTATAATGTCCCGAGAAACCATTGCAAGTATTGTAATACTATGTTCTTTGGATCGAAAAATTCAAGTTTTTAGGTTCCAAACCTCTACAGGTATTCATTATCTGGTTTTTATCAAGAATTTGGTAATATTCCCATTAGTCCAGCGATTAAGCTGCATATTGAGAAAAATTGTCGAAAAGATGAAAGAAGGATAAAACTTAGCATAATAATTTTCCAGACCATATACCAAATTCAAAATACAGCATTTGATAATCATCTTGTTATATAGAACCAGAAAAGAGTATTCAGTATCTTACTTTTCCCATTTTTGCTGGCAAGCGTGATTCAGACAGATATTCATTAGCACTGTCTTCTCTGACCATCCACACAACATTGGCTTCGGGGACCAGAATTTGTTTACTTAATGTGGTCATGGAACAAACGTGAGACTACAATTAATTGTTGGTGTGCATACAAGGCAGATTAAATGAAACTTGCAAAATTTGTCGTCTATCCGAAAATGAAAGTCTGTCTAGCTTTTTCCTGATTTATAATGCAAATCCTATGATACAAGACAAAATCATTTTGCAATTTGTCATTTCTAGGTCTTTTCCTGTTCAGTTCATTAATATCAATCTATTAACATCAATTCATTGACACACATAAAAAACAAGATCATATTAAATATCAGGATAACTTGATATGAAAAGCTTTATGCTCAGTGCAAATGCAGGTGTATTGAATGAATGGGCTGGACAGGCTAAGCGGCACAGGTGATAATTGCTTGCATGATTTTTTTTCAAACAAGCAGGCATATTCTACCTCCACACGTTAGAGTATAGGCAACAGCGATAGCTTTCCCGTTTATTGCTTGTTCACCTATCACGCTTCTTCAGCGGCCATGAGACAACCACTGTATACAAACATGGCGAACCACACGGACCCGGACCACTCGGAACTAGTCGGCCGAATTCGTATTCTCCCGAGACCACCCGAAGATGAGGCGAGGTGTACCGTATTGGATCCGCACGTTAGCCTAGAAGTACGCCCATTTACCAAACACGTGCTTAAACCGGATGGCACGGGGCATTCAGTCGTATACAGTTACACCGCCACGTCACCGATATGTCGAAGCTATGTAGTTCCCCGGGTTTTTACGAAATTTCTTAAAAATAATATTCTTTTTTTTTTTGGAATTAATGATGTCAATGTATGCTCAATATTTTGCTCCATTAACTTTCATTTAACGATTTACAATTCCAAAGCGCAATATATCGATTTCGGCGAACAAGCGTTTCATGTCGTACTTCTGTGTCTGTATTTCCGTATTGCTTACAAAGCGGGAGACGCAATTAAGTTGTAATCAAAGCTATTTTGATAGCAAGATAAAATAAAAAGTACACGCTGAGATCTAAAAGCAATCACATTAAACCGAATTAGGTCATGTCTCCTCCACGATTTTTGTAAAACCAAAAATTTTCGTGAGCATGCAATTTTTGCTAATTTCTCGAGTGTATTGAATCACGAAAAATTAAATGCTCGCAAAACTTTCATTATATAAGACGATGTACAAAGAGATGTGACCAAAAACGGAATGGACCAAGAATCATTTCAGATCACTATCCTTTGATTGACTAACAAACCAGCAAACACGAACCCTAACGACCCTTTGAACATCAAGGTGCGCATATTGTCCCATGATGGTTATGACAAGCCAAAAATTATGCAACCTACCACCACCTTAGGTTATACGTCTTTCCCGTTTGTCAACTATTCTGTGTTTACAAACATGTTTTGCTAAACAAATTCATATGTCCCTCGGGAAGGCCTTATAAGAACTTATTTTCACGACCAACATTACCCTTATAGATCATTTATATATACACAAAGGAAGTCAGAAATTACATTAGTTCTTTTTCCAAACGTAAACGTGAACGGGTACCTTTAAAATCTATATCCTAGGTTTCTGGACCATACATACCTTCTAGTGAATAGCTCAGCATTTTGTCATGCCTAATTTTGGTACATTGTAGTCTCCTATATGAATGGCACTTAGTCCTGAAACTTAATGCACTTAATGCACTAAATGCACTGCCAAACAGTGTCATCAGTTTATCTTCAAGGGTGGGGAATAACTCACAGGGGTAGATAGGAGCAACTGTTTTGAAAATCAATAAAAATATTTAAATATTTCCTTGATCCATATATGCATGTGAACCGTACTATGTTTGATATATTACCACCATGTATAAAAGTAAAAATAAGGTTATGAAGAACAAATGTCTCTTATACTTATAATTGATAAATATTTATTCCAGTATGTGAGTCTTAATCCCTGAATAGCATTGGTTTGATTACTTTTGTCACCCAATCCCCCCTCCACTTGCCAAAATGTAGGGTAGGGGGTTGGATGGGGATATATACCTGCTTCTAAACGTAATAACAAAACCCCATAAAAAAGGTTACCATAATTGGCATATGAGAGCTAGCCGTAACATCACAACACAGTAGGCACTTATAATTGGGCTAGTAGGCCTAACTTGAGTCGTGATACAAACCATATTGGGGAATACATCGTAGTCCTCTCCCATCATGTTTCATTGAGATTTTAATCAGCCTCTAATCATAACATAAGGTTAGGAATGATTAATATAAACACAATGGAATCAATTTGAACTCATAACCCAAACTGAAACTCCGTCTCTTTGGTAACGAGTCATTTCCTATATCGGGTCTAGTAACACGTGCGAGCTATGCTTGTATTCATGTCAAAAATTCAACAATCAAGCAGAGGGATTTACCAATATGCTGAAATAAAACGGAACTTTTCTCCCTCTATAGTTTTAGAAAGTATTCTTAAAAAGCCAACGATTGGTCTGGTTTATGTAAAGTAAAAGCGTTCTCAGAAGCCATGAGGGATTGTCAGAAATGACCAAAATATTTGCATCCTCATAGAGCCTTGAAGTGCCTTCCTCGCTTAATGATATAACGGCATTCTGACAGCGAGTACGCTGGTCCCAGACTCTCTAACGTCAGAGGACCGAAATAGCGGTATTTGAGAACTAGCAGTCCGTTTAAACACCATAACCGTTTATGTTGCTTATCTGGAATATTATGAAAGAAAATAATATTTATTTATAAATGACAGACCTAAAACCTACCAACGTACCGAAAATGTGGCTATGTCCTTTGAAAGCATTTCTTTGTTCCTTACTGGAAGAGACATGCTGATATGCACCCCTGCATTCATTAAGAATTATACCATCTGGTTTCAGACACGTTTGAAGCTTTTGTTTATGACTACCGTGTTTGTGGCCGAGAGAGGATGGCCGTAGTTCTCTACCATGCCACCAGTCGGCGTGTGGTGCTAGTCAATACGAGTTGTCATGCATCTCGGGACCCCAGGCTCATTTTGGAGGTAAGAGACCCAAGCATGATGACGTCATGCTGAAAAAAAACATTCATTATGCTCCTGCATATCTAAAACCAGACTTGTGTAGCACCACCACCTACAGCAACAAATTTTTATTTTCGGCCGGTTTTAAGAACAATAGGGCCTACAACATTATCCAAAGGCTATTACTCACCAATATTACTCAACCCATATAGTCATACACAAAGAATAATTAATAAGTTAAATCAAAATGTAAATATAATTGATAAATAAATGAAATATGAAGAGTAATATGTCAAAAGCATGAGCAAATATGAAAATCAAGTTAAGTGTTTACAAAAATAACATTCGCATTTTATACCATACCACTTAGGCCAAAAACAATAAAAGGTGTGGTTCTCAGGCACCGCCCGCGTCAATTTTTAACCCCCGCATCAAAAATTTTTATTTTGATTTCTATCTTTCAAGTAGATAAATAATACAATTTATGTAGTGCCTTTACCTGTTTAGCAAACAAATTTGTTATTTTCATATTTTTCACTGATCATATGACATTTTATTGGAGCATTCAAAAAAAGGTCAAAAATAAAATACCGCTTGCCCGCACCGATTTCTGAAAAAAAGTGCCTGAGAACCATACCTTATTTTTTTTTGGCCTTAACAGTATTAGATTTGAAACTGATAAAGAATTTGTTTATATTCAGTCGACAAAGGATTCCCTACCTTACTAGATAAATAATTAAATGAATGTATACCATAACTGGTAATTTTGACTTGAGGTAGTTTATGATCAAGCATATGTCGCGAATTGTATGATGTATACGTAAATATATAAATGTATACGTAAATGTATACGTAAAATGTCGAAGAAATACCGGGAAAAATTTTAATTTTAAAGGTTTCAATTGCGATATTTTAAGTTCATTATAGTTCTAAATTTTAAAAAAAGCTCAGTGTAGTCAGTACTTAAACATCAATCAGACGGACTACCTTTTTAGATGCGTTCATTCTTGATTGTGGTTTCTGACCTTGGCAATAATAGAACAACAATTAAAGTTTGATTGTATAAAGGACCGGACAATGGTTTCTTTGGCATCTCTGTCTAAGATGCGATGTATTTTGTATAATACACGGAGTTGCCTTGCAGCTTCAATACATAGTTAATTTACCCGAAATACAAATTTTATAAGTTTAATCTATGTTAATCTATGTTAAGGTACCTTATGCAAGCTTCACTGTTCAAAGTGGTGTTGTTAATGTTGATACTGAAATCATTGGATACTTTACTTTTAGATGAAAACACTGCTTGAAATTTATTGGGATTGCTTTCATTAGCTATTTCACATACGGAAGTGAGGACAAGTCTGATTTCTTCTACTCTATAAGAAATGCCAATAAAGAAAATAGTATTATCATAGGCATAATTGCTAGATCAGCAAGATGATAATGTGAAACAGGGCCGGCCACAGGACCGAGCCCTGGGATACCCTTCTCGAAATAGAGCCCGTCACTATTATATGTATTTGAGAGTCTGACTCGTTGGTTCAGTTCTGCAAGGTAACTTGTAATAAGCTTAATTGGACTGTTGTGCACACCTTATCTAACACGTTTTCCAATCAGAAGTGAAGAAGGCATGCAATCAAACGCCTTTGACAGGTCCATCAGCACAGTGTCGACGTATCTGCCATTGTCAAGTGCCTGTCGCTATTTCTTCGTCATTCGCAGAAGAACCGACAGACAGCCATGTTTCTTGCTAAATGCTGGGATAAATTGATTGATTAGTTGGTTCTGAAACGTTTCTGAAACGCTTAGCAATCAGTTTTCTCAAAAACCTTCACAGAAGAGGTCAAGATGCTGACCGGATGGTAGTTTTTCTTGATTTAATTTGCAGGGGAGGTAACCGTCTCCTTTTTAGCTCAGCTGACTGTAAGTCATCTGAGCTTTAGCAATCACTCTTTGTCTGTCGTTCGTCTGTCCGTCTATCCGTCTGTCCGTCCGTCCGTTAACTAGGCACAGATCGTAACCGCTGGACCTGGAATCTTCTAGGTCTCTGTTACTCATATTCTTTGAGCACAGGGGCTCCGAAGTACCCCCTCGATTAATGGAAAATTTGATACAAAAGCTCAAATGTCTTAACAACTAATGCATGGATCCCGATGATTCTTTGCATGGATATTGATCATAGTGTTTCATCAGTTTCTGCAGACTGGTGGCGCCATCTGTATTTTTTCGATTTTTTACGATTTTATTCACATTTTGAGACCTAAAAAGATGCGGTCATCTGTTAACAGGGCACAAATTGTAACGACTGGACCTAGAATCTTTTCTCTTTACAAGCAGTGTGGCCCATAAAATGTCTTCTTGGAAACCTTAAACTAGGTCTCTGTTACCCAAATCCTCTGAGCTATGGGGCTTCGAAGTACTTCCCAGAATTATGGACAATTTGATACAAAGGCCCAAGTATCTGAACAACTAATGCATTGATCACCATGATTCTTTGCATGCATATTCATCATGGAGTGTTTCATCAGGTTCTGCAGACTGGTGGCGCCACCTGTATTTAATCGATTTTTTACGAATTTTACGATTTTATTCACATTTTGAGACCTAAAAAATGCGGTCATCTGTTAACAGGGCACAAACTGTAACGACTGGACCTAGAATCTTCCCTCTTTACAAGCAGGATGGCCCATGAAATGTCTTTTTGGAAACCTTAAACTAGGTCTCTGTTACCCAAATCCTCTGAGCCATGGGGCTTCGAAGTACTTCCCAGAATAATGGAAATTTGATACAAAGGCTCAAGTATCTTAACAACTAATGCATTGATCACCATGATTCTTTGCATGCACATTCACCATGGAGTGTTTCATCAGTTTCTGCAGACTGGGGGCGCCACCTTTACTTTTTCGATTTTTTTCTCTATTTTTGAGTCCTTAAAAGATGCGGTCAACTGTTAACAGAGCAAAAATCGTACCGACTGGACCTAGAATCTTCTCTCTTGACATGCAGGGAGGCCAATGAAATGTCTTCTTGGAAACCTAAAATTAGGTCTCTGTTACCCAAATCCTCTGAGCTATGGGGCTTCAAAGTACTCCCAAGAATAATAGAAAATTTGATACAAAAGCTCAAGTATCTGAACAACTAATGCATTGATCACCATGATTCTTTGCATGCACATTCACCATGGAGTGTTTCATCAGTTTCTGCAGACTGGGGGCGCCACCTTTACTTTTTCGTTTTTTTCCCCTATTTTTGAGTCCTTAAAAGATGCGGTCATCTGTTAACAGAGCAAAAATCGTACAGACTTGACCTAGAATCTTCTCTCTTGACATGCAGGGAGGCCAATGAAATGGCTTCTTTGAAACCTAAAATTAGGTCTCTCTTACCCAAATCCTCTGAGCTATGGGGCTTCAAATTACTCCCCAGAATAATAGAAAATTTGATACAAACGCTCTAGGTATATGAACAACTAATGCATATGCATCAAAGAGTGTTTGATAAAATTCTGCAGACTGGTGGTACCACCTGTATCTTTTCAATTTTTTTGCGATTTTTTATGTCTAGTATTGAGACCTTAAAAGATGCGGTCATCTGTTTACAGGGCACAAATCGTAACGACTAGACATAGAATCTTCTCTCTTGACATGCAGGGAGGCCCATGAAATGTCCCCTTTGAAACCAAAATTTAGGTCTCTGTTACCCAAAGCCTGTGAGCTATGGGGCTCCAAAGTACATCCCAGAATAATGGAAAACTTTATACAAAAGCTCAAGTATCTGAACAACTAATGCATATTGATCTTCGAGTGTTTTATCAGTTTCTGCAAACTGGTGGCGCCACTTGTATTTTTTCGATTTTTAACGATTTATTTCTCAGCTGACTGAAAGTTCCATCATGATCAGATCCATCTGTTCCTTCCAAAATTACGAAAGAGTTCGAAAATCTGTTACCTTGACCTTAATCTTCAAGGTCAAATCTGCAGACATGTGAAATTTTTGTGAACCCCAAAACTTTTGAAGTATTCCACATTTTGTCCTCAAGTTTGGTTCCCTACCAAGTTCTCTGAGGAAAATCAAGGTCAAATCAACTGAATTATAGTTATTGTCTTGTGAATACGATAACTTTTCACATTTTATCCTCAAATTTGGTACACCAATCAATTTTTCCTGCCAAGCTCTCGGATGACTTTAAAACCTGGTGACCTTGACCAGCATCTTCAAGGTCAAATCAATAGAAAGTTGTCTTGTGGATGAGAAAATTTTTGAAGGGCTACACATTTTCCTTCAAAATTTGAAACACTCATTGTTCTTAAGAAAATTCCATCGGAGTTTGAAACCTAGTGACCTTGACTTTTTTCTTCAAGGTCAGATTTGCTAAAATGTAACATTTTTTGTGAACCCCATTAATTTTGTAGTATTTCCAATTATGTCCTCAAATATAGCACACCAATTGTTACTACCAAGTTCTCAGACGAGTTTGAAACCTGGTGACCCTGATTGGATCTTCAAGGTCAAATCAGCCGAATTATAGTTATTGTCTTGTGGATGAGATAACTTTGAAGGGCTGCAAAGTTTCCTCCGGAATTTAAAACACTAATTGTTCCTACTGAAATCTTGGATGTGTTTGAAATTCTGTGACCTTGACCTTGATCTTCAAGGTCAAATGTATGCAATTCTAGGCTTATTGTGACTCCCATAACTTAGGAAGTACTGAAGACCTTTTCTTCAAATTTGATACACCAGTTTTTTCTGCCAAAATGTTAACCGAGTTAGAAAATCGGTGACCTTGACCTTCAATGTCTAATTTGCTGAAATTAAGATTCACTGTTTTGAGATATTGCATATTTAACCCCTTATGATTTTTTTATGGCCAATAAGGGGAGACATAGAACAGTTCTGCACTGCAGAAACAAAGCCATTCTGGTTTCAAATTTTGCCCCCTTTTTTTAGAATTTCAAATGAAGCAGTTGTTCATTAACAGGGCACAAATCAAGAGTGTTGGACCTAGAATCTTCTAACTTGAAATCCTTGGAGTTCTATGAAAACATCCTTGGAAACTTGAAACTAGGTCATGATTAACTATATTTTGCAAATTAGGGGAGAAAACATGATTTTGAAGCACCAAGTGAGTCAGGTGGGGCACAAATTTTACCCATCTGGCCTAAAATCCTCATACATGACTTTCAGGGAGGTCCCTAAAAATCTCCTTGGAAACCTGAAATGACCCATTTTCTGCAAGCTGTGTAAAAGAACTTTATTTTTACACTTACTTAGTCTGCTAGACACAAATAGTAGCAGCTGCATGTAGAATAAGGTCACTGTAACGTATATCTAAGGGCAATTAGCAAAATGCATGATTTTGAGCACTCTAGTAGTCTTATTCCCATATTTCAAGGCTCCTTGAATTCAGCTGAGCGTCATGGCCCATGGACCACTTGTTAATACTACTTGTCGACGCATAGATAAGGAGACGCCCCCCCCCCTTCATGTTGGGACAATGTCTCTTTTTTTCTAAGGCCTAAATATCTATATATGTCCATATATGTTTTCCCACTATCATATCTCTATCTACCTTAAAATTGAACTTTTAAAAATTTTGATTCGATAAAAAAGTCAAATTTCATTTTTCAATAAAAACAAACACTATAATATTAAAACATGAACAAAAACTACTTAATTAAGGCTTACCGTTACAAGGTGATTAAAACAGTGTACCTTTTTTCAAAATTTAAAATATTTTTAAACATTACAAAATCATGTGAAAAGGGATTTCTGTTACCCTGGTGAAAAGACCAGCATGCTCTAAGTGCATGATTCCTGCCGTACTTTTTTCTCCGCCAGAAGGGTATGAGTTCCCGTTCGCGTGTGTTTGTTCACAACTTAACTTACGCAATCGTGAGCGAAATCGCGTGAAGTTTTCAGAGGAATTCGGGAACAGGCTAATATAGAATCGATTATGATTTGTTGCGGATCCGGCACATGATCCGTTTTAGGACCGTCATTGGGGAGTATTCACAAATGTACAATCACTTATGCAGAGATAGACCTGGGACTAGGGGCCGAATAAGTGAATGCAAACACGCTTTTGGGAGCGTCCTTTGTAGGATCTTGCATTCCATAGAATGATAATTTTTAGTTTAATGAATTTTTTTTCTCTTTCAGGAGGAGGATAACCCAAAATCTCTGCAGCAGCTGGACAGACCTGATAGACGGACGTTTGTATTAGAAAACACAGGGAGTAGAACAGTACTTGCCAGCCATGAATATCCAGGTAAATGCATTTATTAGTAATGATAAAAGAATAAACATATCCTATCTACAAACAGAGCCAAGAACCTTGTGGAACCCTTTTGTATACTGTGGGAATGTGAGACATCCATTTCAATTAATGGCCCATGAATGCCATTACACTTTAATTAGACCTGATGAAAAAGTTCACTAGAAGTAACTCTTTCTAGAAATTATTACCTATAACGAATGGCGCGGAGAGAGGGGTGTTGTTCTTTGCTTTGTGAGACCGTCCGCGTCCAGGTATGACTACCTGCACCAGTAAAAACCTGCGTTTCCCTGAATAAGAAATGATAAGCTATTATATTTTATCAATTTATACATACAATGACGATATTCTGTAATTTTAAGTCCAGGATGGAAAATGGATGAATAAAATGATTGTCTCGCGCACGGTCCAGAAGCGAATCCGGGAGGGGGGGGGTTCCCTTTCCAGACGTGGGAACTTTTTTCAGTTTTTTATGAGTCCGTCTCTAATTGACCCCCCCCCCCCTCACACACACACACATTTCCCTAAATCCGCCTGTGACTGTTACAAATGTCCTAATTTTAATTTCATCTAACAGGTTGACGTGATCTGCTTTATACTTCTTCTGGTATTTCAGATTTGGCTATTGCAGTCCAGCAGCGGAAGCAGAATAAACGCAGGAAAGTCTCAATGTCTCCAAAGTCCCAACGTTCATCCCATTCAGAAAATGACATATCACATTTCTCGCTTACCTTCATTGACGAGGTCACAGGTAGCAATATTGCCAGCCTTAAAGTAAAGATATGAGCACGCTCAAGGTCTCCTCTGTGGTTCTTCTTTTGCGTCTTAAGCCCATCCGGCGGTATTTGCACACACTTTGTGCAGGTTTGAGCGGTTTATGAGAAGACATGTTTACACCGTGTATTACACCATGTGTACACCTGAGTGAAACTTCAGATTATGTCATATTATGTTACTTTTTATATTAGTTTTATCTTGATGTGTAGAATCAGACTGGTCAGGGGGGTAGCCAGAGGGGGCCGTAGGGGGGCATCCCCCCCCCCCACACACACACACACGCACACACCCGGTGTCATCCAGTATTCCGCGCCCTCCGGGATCTGCGGTATTTCACTCAGTCTAATAATGATTAAATTTTCTATAAAAAAAAAAGCAATCATGCAATTCCTGCCACTGGTATCCGCAAATTTTGACCTCATTTCTACATCTCTTTAAGTTCCATCCTACAAAGACGATATTTTTAGCTCAAGTCATCTGTGCTAAACCTATGGCCCTTTGTCCGTGAATTGTGTATTTTTTTATAAGAAATTTTTGAAGAAATCTTAACTGGCTGACTACGTTATG
The DNA here is from genome assembly GCA_026874595.1 of Sipunculus nudus. Lineage (NCBI taxonomy): Eukaryota > Metazoa > Annelida > Sipuncula > Golfingiida > Sipunculidae > Sipunculus > Sipunculus nudus. Next base: position 56,480,933 of record CM049314.1, read on the forward strand.
AAAAGACATTTAAGAGAATAGTGGTTGAGGAATAGACAATCCTCATATTTTTTGTGAAAGGTGCCTAAAAATGACATCTTTACATTGCATATTAAAAAATTGTCTTAATATGAGAAGGGAACACCCCCTCCCATACCTGTCCCTCCCCGAACCTGTAAAAAAACCTTCCAAATGGACACGGTTTCAGATTTTATTCAAATACGTTAAAATGATAAAGAAAAATATTCTTATTTTTCATTGGGTGAAAATATGCTACGTATATAGTAATTAATAGTACATATATATTAATTATTAATATATATATATAAATATATATATTGCTTAATATACCAATCAACCGCAAGCCCTGTATATTAGCGTCCTCCCCCACCCCTGTTCTCGAATTTTCTGGATCTGTCACTGGACGGAGATATTTTTTTGTGTACACATACATATGATTGATTTAAATACAACTGAATATATCATAATTATTATTATATATACAGAGTTTGGTTTAAAAGAAGTTTTATTCCCAGTACACCGACACACACTTTGGGTGTGTTATAATAATTTTTGGCAACACATTTTCCTTTTGTATTGCTTTTTAATCGGACTGACATCCGTAGATACTTTTTCACAAAATACAAGTAAAGCCGCTTGAGATAATTAATGCCATAGACAGATTAACTTAATAAATCCCCTTGACACTTCTGTTTCTGGTAAGAAATTGAGAGTCCAGGATTGTGCATTATTATTATGAATCCTGGCGGTGCTAGTTATATGAATGATAGGACTCGAAATCCCGCCTGTCTGAGACAGGAAAGTTATTTTTTATCTGTTGAAAAGGTGAACAAACATGTTTATCAGTAGCTGATACGTAGGAACAAACATGACACATAACCGAAATATTTTACAGGGGTGCCCCACCAACTCCATAGATTTCCCCATAATTTATTATTGCTCTCTGGCATTTAGATCCTTATCTCTTACATTTTTCTTGTTTTATTTACAGCACAATCATGATTCTGATATAACATTCAGTTCTTTTGATATGCAAGTGTGTATGTAGATGGCACGTAAAATACAGAATCAGGTGTACTGATAGCTTTTTATGATGATAGAATGCAACAATTGCGGAAAGTAAATTTTTCTGCTGAATTACAAACCCGTTGTAATGCTTTTCCGATGGAATGGGGAAAACATTTAAAGTATTACGAACCATGTATTATTTTAATTAAGAGAATTTTGCTGTATGGATCGAGGTTTTTGGGTTTTGAAAGTAGCGAGATTTTAGAAAGATTTCGGTATCCATTTTGTAGATGTGTCAGGAAATTCAGTTCATTAACATCTAATTTAGCTGTACTGGGGGAATGTGGAAGGTATCCATTGTATTAAACAGAAAGCAAATATAATCATAACTGAATTAAACTAATCTGATATCCAGATTGATTCCTGAGGACATTTTTTTATATGATACAGTGACTATGGGGTAAATAACATGAGTGACACGAATTATACATTTCAGAACAGTATTTGGATATGTATGGATGGCATAAGATGTAGGGGACTAGTTAATATATATATATATATATATATATATATATATATATATATATATATAATACAATTCAGATAGATGTCATGCAGATCTGATACAGTAAGGTTTCGACTAGTAGTTACTTTACAGTAGCTTTATGTCAACGATTGCTCTGGAGAAATTCCTGTGTTTTCTTACCGATTATAAAAGAACAGACCAGCACTAACCTGATAAAAATGTTCCAAATCATAAATTGCTTAAAGAAAAATGGTAAACAAAATAATATGCTTAAAGGGTTTTTCAGTACTTTATTCACTATGGTATAAATAAGAGATTTTTTTTGTGAATATCATATTTTGTTCAGATGTCTGCTGTATGTTGATATAAAGAGAAACAAATTTCAAGAAAACACATATGTCATCCACAGAAAACTATTCCTGTTTTATGATATATAAGGAAATCTGTAATCTAACATTATGTACACTACTCCTGTTTAATGATATATGGAAATCTGTAATCAAGCAGCATACAATTACCATGCCTTTAAGAAGAAAAAACTACTCAGATATAATGGTAGTGATAATATACAATGGAACCTCCCCTAACGGACACCTCCTGTTTACGGCCAATTGCGTGCAGTCCCTTGAAAGTAGATCCCGAAATCTAAAACCTCACAAATAAGGGCAACTTTCTACTGCGGGCAAGATGTTTGGTCAGTGAGTGTCCGTAATCGGTGGTTCTTCGGTACATATTTATACAATAGATTCTTATTTCAACAGAATTCTAGGGCAGTAATGGAGAACAGGATACAAGCATTTAAAAAGTTTGTCATCATTTTGCACTTCAAATATTACCATTTACCTGCCATGCAATGGACCTATGAACATTGCATTATATTTTTACACTGACACGGTTCACAAATCAAGTATAAACCGTACTGTAACTTACATTAAATATTATGGAGCTAATTTATCTGTAGCTAATTTTTCACTTGTTTATTTTATATTGTTTATTTTTGTTTAATTATATTTATTTACTTGTATGACATACATGAGAAATCGTAAAATATTTGGAAGCATTCAAGATTTTTAGTACCTCTTTTTCTAACTTGTGCTTTATTTTGTTAATGGTCAATTAGCAAGTATTCACAATTTATTTCTTTATGAAGTTATTTTATAAAGTATAAGTCAAATTTAAACATTTTAAAGAAAACATTAGCCAGACTTGGCCAATTTGTTAATTTGATTTTCTGTGTTTATAATAAGTTTGTTCATTAAGCAGACTCTATAGATATGATTGCTTTGCTCAATTGTTAAATAGAACTTCGCTTTTTTTTATCAATTTATGAAACTTTAGAACCTGTGGCCATTTTTCCTGAATAAATTTCTTATCTGTTCTGTCAATATTCCTGTGATATCTGTTGCTGAATCCTAAGCTGTGAGAGATATTTTGTAACATACATTATTACATTATTTATACTAACACATCAATATTGTCAAATTTTAAATTGCCATAATCCAAATTTAAGTTAAGCCTCCTGCAGCTCAAAATCACCTGACAATCACATGAGTGCATTTGCCGCTGAATGCTGCATGTGGACCTTCCCTGGAGATTTGGTAACAGAACTCGAATCATGTCTGCATCTAATTGTCAAATGTAGCGATCGATTAATGTTGACGTTCCATAGAGAAGTCATCTGAAGAAAAATTTGACTGAATAAATATTCATTTTATTCCCCACTTTAAAAAAAAATAAATATAATATAAAAGCCAAAATACTAATACTTAATGACGTATCTTTGAAAAAGAGGAAAAAAAATCAACATAGATGGCACCACTAAAAGCGTATTCTTGCATAATCATCACGTGAAAGGTCTCTGCAGTTTCATGGTGATAGTTGCAGCGGCTGTTGAGATAATGTGGTTGTCTTTTTGTTCGCGAGGGTTTCAAATTCGCGATATATGCGACAGGGGAATAATCGCGAAAACGAAGCCTTCGTAAATAATAGGTCTATCGTTGAAGACAAGTTGAAAGGCTGAAGATTAATGTAATTTATAACTATGTATCTTGTATGTTCAACGATCGATATTATAAATGATATCAGATGTCTCCAGTTTCTGCTTTTAATGAATAACAAGTTCCACTCGGTCGATGTCCATAAGGGCTGTATCAATATACCGATATATCGATACATATTGATACGCCACGTCGATACGGTTACCGATACGCTATGCATGTTGTATCGTAAACCCCAAAACTATACACAAATATAGATTCAAGTCATGCAACCTTAACCTTAACTAAAATCTTAGTTATTTTTAAAGATTAAACTACTTTTTATTCATTATATTGACATTTTAAGACTTAAATAAGATCATGTATTATCGTAGGATCGACTGGATGAGGAATGTATATAGTTCTCGGTGCTTCCTTGACAAGCCGCGAGAGCTTGTGAGCGATGATAGACTAACATTACGATCTTTTTTTAGCGAACCTGTGAGCTTATGCGATGGTGCGGCGTCGTCCGTCGTGCGTCGTGTGTCGTGCGTCGAGCGTCGTGCGTGGTCTGTACGTTAACCATAACTATCTCAAAAACGGCAGGAGTTAGCATCACCAAATTTTTTGCAAATAATCAGTCATCCAAAAAACTTTATCGGATTTTTTTTTCTCACTGCATTTTCCTAGATTTTATAGGGAAAAGCTAAAAAAGCTTTAAAAATCTTCTTCTCCGAAACTGTCCATCCAAATTGTCCAATATTTCACAGAAATGATCCCTGGAACAATCTTTTCCAGTTCAGAGATTTTGGCCGAGTTACAGGAGGTTGAACTTTGTTAACTGTGCAAAGAAGCATATTAAAATTTAAATCTCAGAAACGACTAGAGCTATCATCACCAAATTTTATGCCAATGTTGGTCACATAGGTCATATCTGAAATTGAGGTATTGGTGGCGCCACCTGCATCGGCCTTTTTTGTACGGGGTCATCAGTGCCTGTATCACACTGAGGGCTACAAAAAACTTCTTCTCTGAAACCATATGGCCAAAACATAACAGCCTTTTTTATCTCAGTGGCTACAAAGATCTTCTTCTCAAAAACAACTGGGCCAAATTCTTAAATCCCACACATTAATAATCCTCAGATGTTGATAATTCAAGTTTGCTCAAATGGTTTTGGTTCAGTGCTTTTTGGCTGAGTCACGGGAAGCTGAACTTAGCCAGTTAGCTGTATCTTCCTATATGAGTTATAAACCTGCGAAACGTTTTTCGACTGATGCCAATGAAGCCAGTTTGTTAAATATTTTACAAGAATATTCCCTACAATAATTCTTTTAATAATTATCATTAATGGTTCCACATGAATGATTTTTGGCTGAATTATGCAGATTGAATAGAGTCATTTTACCATATATGTTAGCTGTGTGATGCTGTTACATCTAGCCTGGCACCAGTTTATCAGCATCTATTACATCATGGCACTAGACATTTAGATTTCAGGTTATCTTTGGTAAATATTGACAAGAATTTAAAAAAGAAAACTTTTAAAAAATATAGGTGTAAGATTTAAGATATTCATCATACCAAGCAATGTTACAATCATGGATATTCAGCTCTCTCTGGCTATATAAAGACAACTGTACATGGATTATAAATTATTAGTTTCCCTACTCAACTTAATTCAAGAATTTGCCATCAATGAGATATATCTGTATTTTAATTTTGCATTCAGTATGCATCCATAATAATTTTAAATATATTCCTGATTTCTTTTTTTTTTAAAAAAACTCCACGATCCTCTCCAATCCGCCTACAAACCAAGGCACAGCACAGAAACAGCACTGATAAGGATAAAGAATGATACTGACCATGCACTGGATACAGGCCAGGGAGTAGTACTCCTTCTGCTTGACCTCTCTGCAGCCTTCGATGCGTTAGACCATGGCATCCTAATTGAGAGACTAGTTGAGGAAGTTGGCATTCAAGGTTCAGCACTGGATTGGTGCAAGTCATACCTCACAACTCGCACTCACCGTGTTAACCTCAGTGGTGTACTATCTGATCCAGCCATGCTCACTGTGGGAGTGCCGCAAGGATCAGTATTAGGTCCTTTGTTATTTCTTATCTACATCCTTCCTCTGCGTAGAGTTGTCGAGGCCTTCGGTGTACATAGACACGGATACGCTGATGACACCCAACTTTATGAATTCTTCAAACTCAGTGACCAGCACGGCCTTGCTCAATCCCTGAGGAAGATTGAACAATGTGCAGCTGGTGTTAGAGCGTGGATGATTAAGAACAAACTAAAATTGAATGATTCCAAAACCGAACTCCTTATCATATCACCCAGGTACCATCTTAATAAGATCCTTAGCGCTGAACCTAAGATCTGTATTGGTAGTGCAGAAATAAGACCAGTACACACTGTCAGAAATCTTGGGGCCAATTTCGATGCCAATATGAGTATGGAGTGTCAGACAAGATCAGTCGTGAAGAACATTTTTTACCATCTTCGCAGAATTGGTAAGATCCGGAACCATCTTGATGACCAGACAGCTGCAAAGACCATCAACGCACTGATTACATCAAGATTGGACAACAACAACAGCCTGCTAACTGGAACTTCCAATGCTAACATCCATCGCCTCCAACTTGCACAAAACGCATCAGCCCGATTACTTACAAGGTCCAGGAAGTACGACAGCATCGGACCTGTTCTAAGACAGCTTCACTGGCTGCCTGTCGAAAGGAGAATCACATTTAAAGTCCTCACACAGGTGTATAAAGCGCTGAATGATAGCCTGTATCCACTGTATTTGCGCCAACTGTTTGTGGAATATTCTCCCCGCAGGTCTCTTCGTTCTTCTGATGCTCACAGGATAGTCTGTGTACCTCGCTCCCATAATGTATATGGTGACAGACAATTTTCCAAGTACGCTGCCACCGCATGGAATTCTTTACCAGACTCTGTAAGAGCGTGTACACATATTGAATCATTTAAGCGTGCTCTCTAGACATACTTATTTTCTTAACCCTTTGTATCAGCGCATAGAAATGTATATTATATTTGCGCTTTATAAATGAACTCTATCATATCATATCATATCATTTATAAAAAAAGTCAGCTGAAGAGCATTTTGAATTGGGAAAATAAATTTCAAAGTTGTTTCAAGTAGGGACCACTTTTGTGTACAGATGACAGCACTTGGTATACCATTGAATACATTGAGAAATAGGTCTGAAACCATTTACCCCTATATTTCTGCATAAGAGTTAAGTATTATACGAGCACTCCGTCACACTTGTTTACCCGTGCCAGGGTGCTGTAATACTCCCACCACCCCCGCCAAAACAAGCCAAAAAAAACCAAAAACTAGACGACCAGAGGTCGAACGCTTGCCGGAAGTTGAAATGACAGACAGATGGACAGACAGAACATATTGTGGGTTTTCTATTATTTGAATGACCCTCTGCGTTTGCTGAGAAGTTGTGGCCTGTAAAATGACATATCAGACAAAACAACGAGGAAGCAGACAAAGCTGACCACAAAAGACTAACAGACAAACATACTGACACATCTGTGATAACAGATTACCAGACAAAAGTGCCGAAGGTAAAGAAGAGCAAAATTAGCGATGGTTTATGTAGATAAGGTTTATAATTTTGGAGATATGGCCAAAACATGATATGTTGGGGAGGTGAAGGTGCAGCGCCCCCTAGTGGCTAAATGAAAAATCTGTTTTGAGATATTAGTGAAACACATAAGATGTACCAGTTTTAAAAGGATTCCTGAAAAAAAAACTGTGGCCTGTAGAATGCTATATATGAGACGCAAGAACCAGCAAGTAGGCGGATTTGAGGACAACTGACAAACAGACGACACACTGACAAAGTCATACAAGAATGAGACCAGATGACATTACTAGGTCATGGAGAAGACTCAGGGAAAGAAAATAAGCCATAGTTTCTGTAATTGAGGCTTTGGGTTTTAGAGATATGGTCAATATAATGATATGTGTGTGAGGGTCAGGTGCAGCGCCACCTAGCGGCCATATCCGGAAAATGAAAAAAAAATTGTGAGAAAATATAACATGCATCAGTTTTCAAATGCTTCTTTAAAAACTGTGGCCTGTAGAATGCTATATGCGAGACGCAAGAATCAGCAAGCAGCCAAATTTGAGGACAACTGACAAACAGACGGACACACTGACAAAGTGACACAAGATTGAGACCAGATGACATTATCAGTTTATGGAGAAGACTCAGAGGGAAAAAATAAGCTATAGTTTATGTAATTGAGCTTTGGGTTTTAGAGATATGGCCAATGTAATGATATGTGTGTGAGGGTCGTATGCAGCGCCCCCTAGCAGCAATATTAAAAAAATGAAAAAACCATTTCGAGATACTAGTGTAGGACTTATGATATGTCAGTTTCAAAATGATTCCTGCAATAATGTGGCCTTTGGCGCAAGATGAATGAAATCTCGAAATATCTCTATTCACGAGATATTTTACGAGATACTGCAAGACTTGTAATAAAATCTTGTAGTACCAGTTGAATGCTACCTGATGCAAAAAACTAGCTCTCTCTAGCTTTAACACTGACAAAGTTAGAAAAATAAGACCCCTTAATTTCGAATATCATGACTTTTCCCCAAAAATTTATAACCATGGTTACGGCAAATTTGAGTCAGCTACACACCAGATGACAGGCCTTGGAATGACAATTAAAATGAGCTATTGTTGAAGTAGATACAACTAATAGTCACAAAGATATGAAGAAAAAACCGTTTTGAGAAGTTTTGATGACCTTGACCTTGACCTTTCACTTATTTTGACCAAAAACAATAAGGCACCTAGAATTTTGGTTGTTTATCATCCCTGAAAGTTTCAAGGTGATTGTGGCAAAATTGTGGCCAGGAGAGTGATGACAAACAAACAAATGAGGTTGATACGACCATATTTGATCAAGTGATGAAGAAAAGAAAATTTCGAGGTTTTTCGATGACCTTGTCCTTGACCTATATTGACGAAAAACGATAGAGCACCTTGCATTTTATTTTTTCGTCATCTCTGTAAGTTTCAAGGTGATTGCGGCAAAACTGTGGCTTGTAGTGTCGTAAATGTGAGACAGAACAACAAGGCCGTTGACAAAATTGACAACAACAGAGGAACAGACAGACATACTGACAAGGTGACACATGGCCAGCAAAGGTTGAGCACCCTTTGATATGGGGAATGGAAAGACGAACAAAATGAGGTAAGAATGAGGTTGATACGACAATTTGTGACAAAGTTTTGAGGAAAATACGGTTTCGAGGTTTTTTGAGGGTCTTGACCTTGACCTTTGACCTATTTTAATAAAAAACAAAAGACTGCCTTGAATTTTGCTTGTCCATCATCTCTAAAAGTTTCAAGGTTATTGCTGCAAAACTATGGCCTGTAGTGTCGTAAATGTCCGAAAGAACAACAAGGCCGTTGACAAAATTGACAACAACCCTGAAACAGACAGACATACTGACAAGATGACACAAGGCCAACAAAGGATCATCATACCAGGATATGGGCAATGGAAAGACGAACAAAATGAGGTAAGAATGAGGTTGATACGACAATTTTTAACCAAGTTATGAGGAAAATAAAATTTTGAGGTTTTTTGATGACCTTGACCTTAACCGTTTACCTTCATTACCCAAAAACAATAGGGCACCTAGAAATTTAATTCTCCATCATCTCTGAAAGTTTCAAGGTGATTGTGGCAAAATTGTGGCCAGGAGAGTGCAGACAGACAGACGGACAGACAGACAGACAGACAGACAGACAGACGGACAGACAGACAGACAGACAGACAAACAGACATACGCAACTGAGCAATATGCTTGCCGAAATCTTTGATTCCGGCAAGCAACTAGCTGCAAAAGTCGCGGTGTTATCAGCAGTTACGTGAAATCATGTTTTTTTCTCGCTTGACGAGATATAGTACGAGATTTGGCAAGACGAGCAGTTTTATTATGTCAAGACGGCCAAACGTTACGAAATGGCGAAAACTAGATCCGTCTAGCTGTAAAAGTCGCCGAGTTATAAGCATTTCCGTGTACTCTCGTGTTTTCTCGTTTGACGAGATATGGTGCAGGATTTGGCCAGTCTTGTAGATTTGTCATATCAAACTCTCTAAATGTTATGAAATGGCGAAAACTACATCTGTCTAGCTGTAAAAGTTGCCGAGTTATTAGCATTTCTGTGAAATCTCCTTTTTTATCGTTTGACGAGATATGGTGCGAGATTTGGCCAGTCTTGCAGGTTTGTCATGTCAAGCCGTCCAAATGGTAATGAATGCCAAAAACTAGACCTGTCTAGCCGTGAAAGTCGCCGACTTATATGCATTTCTGTGAAATCTCGTTTTTCCACATTTGACCAGATGTAGTGCGAGATTTCGCCAAGTATCGCAGTTTTACTATGTCAAGTTGGCCAAATGTTACCAAATGCCAAAAACTAGACCTGAGTAGCTGTAAAAGTCGCCTAGTTATAAGCATTTCCATGATATCTCGTTTTTTTCTTGCTTGACGAGATATGGTGCGAGATTTGGCCTGATTTCTTTTCTGGCGTGTCAAGCTGGTCATATGTTATGAAATGCCGAAAACTAGACCTGTGTAGCTGTAAAAGTCGCCGAGTTATAAGCATTTCCGTGAAATCTCGTTTTTTCTCGTTGGACGATAAACCGAGCGAAATTTGACGAGACTTGCAATTGAATGACTTAGAACCAAGGGGAAGCAGCCTTATGCAAAAAAACTAGACCCTTGAAACATAAATATTACCGAGATAGATGCCAAAAACTGCATATTTTCAGATCGTCAAGTTTAACCCACAAATTTGGTAACCATGGTAACGGCAGCACAAAGCTACATGTGCGGAGGAATAAGCCAATGTCCCTAGTTTAAGATACAACGATAAAAATTGTGCCATGTTTAAAATTATTTTAGATATTGCAGAAAAATGATATGTTACAGTGTTTCAGGTACCACGCCCCCTGGTGGCTATTTCCATAAAATGAAAAACTGATTTCGAGATATTTATAAATAACACAAAATATATCAATTTTAAAGCCATTGTTAAAAAAATGCAACCTGTAGGTCATATTTAATGAAATCTCGAAGACTCTCGTTTGACGAGAAACGGTGCGAGATTTTGCAAGATTTTTGATTGGATCACCGAGAGCTCACCAAGGGCTACAAGATGCAAAAAAATTGACCTCTCCAGCATAAAAACTGACAGAGTTAGAAGCTGAAAACTGCATATTTTCAAAATTCAAAAGTTTTACCCCAAAAATAGAGAAATCTGGCAATAGCGCACTTTGGCACCTATGCGCAAAAATAAGCCCATGGACCCCAGTTGAAGGTGCTGTGATGGAAATGGCCCAATGTTTAATAGTTCTGGAGGTATAGCACCAAAACAAATTTTCATGTTTTTTCATCTGCAACGCCCCCTGGCGGCCATTTCCAAAATCTGAAAAAAAACAATTTCGAGATATTCTTGTGTTACATAAAATATCTCAGAATCAGTACGATTGCTGCAAATTTGAAAAATATCAGGAAATTCCATGATTTCTCCCCAAAATTGCGTAACCATGGTAACAGCAAATTTAAGTAAGCTACATGTCAAAAGAAAGGCCAGGTGATGATGAAAAAAATGAGCTATTGCAGAAGTGGATAAGCCTATTTATGGCGAAGTTATAGTGCAAAAACCGTTAAACATACCTGTCGTGACCTTGACCTTGACCTTTAAACTATTTTAACCAAAAACAATAGGGCACCTAGAAATTATGTTTTTCATCATCCCTGTAAGTTTCAAGGTGATTGTGGCAAAATTGTGGCCAGGAGAGTGCAGACAAACAAACAAACAGACAAACAGACATACGCAACTGAGCAATATGCTTGCCGAAATCTTTGATTCCGGCAAGCAAAAAACTAAATTACTGTATCTCCCATGGTCGTCTAGCTCTTAGAATGTTATCCACCTGGAGGTTCCGGTAAAGGGGTTTCAATGCGCTGGTGTGAAGACAGAATGTCCTCCGCATTATTGCACCAGATTTCTACACTTGTGTTATGGTCATGCCCGATGCGTTTGGCGAGTGTGCCAAGCATACCCTTCCTTTTGGCTAGTTAGCTTTGCCTGTAAAAGCAAATTGAACATTTGCATTAGGAGAGTTCACCCTGATTGACAATTTCTACTGATAATAACTCAAAAGGCAAAAAAAATAATGATTATTACAGTTAAGCAACAGTAATTATTTCAGATGAATATCACAAAATTGTCTATTATATGTGTAACGAAAGAGAGAGAACATCCTGTTCCAGCAACTGAGAGAATATTCTTTTTTTACGTTAAGACGATTTTGTGCATCTATTGCATGCACTCAAATGCACTGGACCGTGAAAACGTGAGTGACACGGCACGGTGTGACATTACAATCAAAACAGAGAAACAGGGTCCAATACAAAAACTGAATGCCGAGTTAATAGCGTAACAGAAGCCAGTGCAATAACTATAAAATATTGCAGGTAAGAAAGGTTATAAAATTAGAAATTAATTTGTATATTTTCATTTATGAACTAAATGATGGAATATTAAGCTTTATAAATCTCATATATTCTAATAAAAACGACGCACTTTCTTTAAAATCTGTTTATTGATTCCCAATAAACAATTTATACACAGCGCGAAAAACCTTTAAATGTAGAATATCATTAAAGGAAAGCCTCTAAACAAACAACCACCCATTTTGTTTAGATAAAACGATATACATACTGACAACCCGACTAATTAAACTATCAAAACGCAGTGTACTCTCTGGATTCTTAAAGCCGGCTATTCACCTACCTTTCTAGCTTATTATGGGAACATATTAATGAACGGTAGGTTATTCAGGTGATACCTGTTTTTATTACGCATGAAATACAATTTCATTTACAGGTGAACCCAGAAAGAAAGCACACATTTAAATTTTAAAGGTTTTGCAATGCAGGGCTAATAGTTTCCCTAAATTAAAAGTAGTACCCTACTTCATTCCTAGGCCAGGAATTACTTTGAATAAGATGCATGTTTTTCTTTTTCAAAAGCGGTTCCAGGTTTCAGGGAAAAAACTGTTCTATTACTCATTACTAATTTTATCATATATATTTGTAGTGGGTACGTAATATTTGCGTCTTTTTAAATAATGAAAGCACGCTGGTATGGATACGTTACTATGATGATAAGGCCAGACTTCGTCAAGGAGTTTGTTTTATTATTCCAGATGGGAGCTGATATGCCAAAGGTATTTAAATCCCGGCCCTTACTCACGTTTAATGAGCCAGAAACATGCATCACCAATTTACTGCAAAGTGCAACAAAGGATATTTAACATTAACAAATTAATTATACTGTACTAAGTTCGTGTAACCACCCTTTTTTTTACCCTGGTAATACGCAAATGAATATTCAATTTAACTTGGTTTCCCTGGCCTTCATGGGCCGAATGGAGACCAAAAAAGTACGATTGCTGTCACTAAATGACAAAGTCAAATGAGCTTATAAAACTGAAACACCTAGATCACATCAATGCTTGGGATGAGATTTATTTTGTATTTTTAATCATTTTTAATGTCCGATTTTTATCATTTCCTACCAATGAGGTCATGTGAATGAATTTATATCGGTATTTTGCATGATAAAATTGTTAATTTAGATACCACTCGACACATCAGAAATGAACAGTAATGATTTTAATGTATAATTTCCGCATGCGTTTTGTGACAACTGGCTGGTCCCAAATTTCATTGTTCTCTAAATCCGCTCTCCATGCATCATGGCGCTAACCAGCAAACAACATTTGAAAAAAAAAACCAAATAAAAGTACAAAGTAATACAGTAACATATTGCAGTTGTATTTCATAAAAGAAAGTTTAAGTTTTCTAGATTTGATCACGGTCATTGAGCCCCTCACGTCAGCGCAGCTCAACTGATCAGCCCAAGTCTTCGCGTCAACCAAGCTCTTCACGTCAGATAAACAGATAGAGTGATATTAAATTAGGTTAAAATTCATACAATAAGTTCATACAATAAATATGAATTATCGTGACATCTGAACGTATAGATTAGATTTATGTATTATATGTATCATGAATGTGTGAAGTGTAAACTGTTCATGCATGGCTATATCAGTTTGTTTTTACTTTGAAAATGACTGGAAATGCGACCAGTACCAATGAAATTTGAATAACCGTAGGTCCTAATTTCCGGCCCGGGAAAATATTGAGCTGGTTGTTAAAAAGTATTATCATAAATTAGACAATAACACGACACTGAAAGACTTGCTTAAAGCAGGTTGCACAGTGCATCCCAGGCTGAAAATCCATATTGGTGGTGACCAAATGACCAGGAAAATATTTTCAGGAATTAAGAGGCTTATGATAAGCGGTTCTACTCGTGAAGGAAGATTTGACCATTTAAGCACGATCACGGCTGAGTATTTTCACATGGCAATGAAATTCTTATGTGTATGTTTAAAGAATCTTTATAGAAAAGAAAGCAGTCTTGAGGTTCAAACAATGAAAGGAGATGGGGTGAACTTCATGTACGGAGCGCAGATATATACGATATATACGATTTATACGAATATAGAAACAAAATCATATTTGAAAACGAATCGTTCTAGGCGATGATGGCTCATTTAAAATGAGGTATAGTTCCTTTAAGAGTAGAAACAGGTCGCTTCCAGAACATTTATAATTCTACTACTGGTAATTTAAAGCTGAAAGCTACCGAAAGAATTTGTCAATATTGTAATGATGACGAGGTTGAAGATAAAATTCATTTTGTATGCCAGTGTCCATTATATGATGTAACTCGAACAGGATTCTGTTCCCTCTTATGCAAAAGAATTATAAACTAGATAGAAGTTTGATGCATGTAATAGTCTGGTCCTAGACCATTTGTCTGGTGTTTTTTATCTTCTTCTAGAAATATGATAAGTTGTTTAAATATTTGACAACTTACTTTCTAGTGTGCTCAGTGTTCCAACATGTATAATTCTTCTCAAGTCCTTTATGTCAACACCTACAGCAAAGGCTTCCGTTGCAAATAAGAGCCTAACACCATCCTCATTTGCTTTTACAACTTTTGCTCTTTCATTTAAAAATAAACAAGTATACCGTATGATTATTTTCAACATATCTTAAAATTTTTAATATGTTGATTTAAATCATATTAACATGCCATTATTTGTAAGCGCTGGTAAACGCCCTGTACGCTTAATGGGAAGGCTATGCCCCAATGCCGTGTACCACTATCATTAAACTGCGTCTTTGGGGGTTCCACGGTGTTATGACCCAGCAATGGGGACGATTACACACCTAGGACCCGCAGGTGCGGTATACACCAGGATAAAAAAAATGATAGGAAGCGAGTGCTTCCGCCCTGTCAGGTAGCCCCAGACCGAAATGGAAACTCTGCAGATGAACATACTTAGGTTAAGAATTAGATGAGTCAGCATTTTAAAATACAGGCGGTTACCTCACCAGAAAAAATTAAAAAAAAAACACCTGAGTCGGAGTGTAAATCTATACAGGCCACTAAAGTGTAAGTCTGAGTGTCTGACGTTCGAGTCTGAGTCATGTGGAACCTGACTCCAAGCCCAATGCAGATATAAATAAAAGAAAAGCCAATTTTCAATAGAACGTTAAGATTATCATGTAAATTTCCAAGTTAGTTCACACCTGATTTTACTACAATGGCTAATAACATAACTACAAATGCAGAAATGTAGCTTGGTATATATAGTTAAGTAATTTGTAACATAATACAAGTAGTTGGCACATTTTCATTTTTGACAGACTTTATGGATTGTGGCAAAGTTTATTTATTAATCAGACTTGAAATAGATCCAGTCTGATTTCTTGAGTTTTTACCTCAAAAGTTTGAATTTCTAAAAAGATATACACCATGCCAGACTCTGGCAGATTCCATTTCTACATCATTTGGCAAAAATATTGTTTTAAATATTACACACAAGAACAGGCTCTTACCAGAAATTGCAGGTCTTTGCTTGACAACATAACTTAAGGTGTGTCCGCTCAGATTTTGGTGTGATAGTCACTGTATTTACAATACTAGGTATTCTCTAAATATTGATCCCTTGACCTCATTGTAGCAGTTGCAATAAAACTCATCATCACGGCCCTTGGGAACAAAGAACTGAGTCGATCAAGCTCGCTGAACTGAGGCCGCAAGATCTCTCCCCACTGCACAACACAGTAAACTTCGTCAATTACTATGAAATGGATTCCATAAATACCTACATTAAAAATAAACAAGGAAACTAGAGTTTCAATAATTAATAAAAAATTGGGCTTGATACAATCTATTCTTTCTGCACATCAAAATAGGTTGATGCTGCATACAATTTATATGTACATACCAGTTACTGACGACTACTAATAGACGCATTCAAACTGACAACTACACATCTGGGAAAACCTGGATTGTGACAACTGATTTCACGAGATTATTTTAAGAATGATATTTAACCTATTTACAAGTCAGACATTTTGTTTTTAACATACTTCCTGCTCCCTTTCCTTGGCCTCGCCAACCTTGGAAGTAATGGTATTTGCAAGTAATAAATTTGACTAATGAAACGGGGGGAGGGGGACAGCTTCCTAAAAAAATAACAGATACCAATATAGTCTGCATAATATTAAGGTAAAGTTTAATAGGTTTACAATGGACAAGGTCAGCTATAAGCCAGATATTATGTACCAAAAAATCATAATATTTTTCTGTGAAATTTATTCAAATTTTTCGCTGAAATGGTGCAAGCGACCCCCCCCCCCCCTAACTACATACACTTTGTGCACTAAAAACTTTAGTACGTTATACTAGTACAAGTCCACTATTCAGCAACCTAATAAATATTTTTTTAATACTTTCTTATTTACCTGTATGACTTTCTTGTTTGTAAATTTCTCCGGATGTCGTTTGAACCCCCTTTGCCTCCTCATCCTTATCCTCACCATGACCAGCATCATCGTCATTGCTTGTGGACTCTTCCTCATCTACTTCTGAATGTTTGATCTGGCGCAGATCAAACATTCAAAAATCTTAATACCTTGCACACTTCATGATGGGTTTCCGAAGAGTGAGGACCTACGGCCCTTACGAGACAACGTTGTAAAACCCATGTAGGTTAAAGTCTTGAACTATACATACATTACAGCTCCTGCCATTCGAGCACTTTATCGTTGTGTTGTTCAACACACACCTGACTATATATATATATATATATATATATATATATATATATATATATATATATATATATACTTTACACTGCACAATTTATTTACGAATAAGTTTTCATGTCATAAGATATTTACATATTAATTTTTATTTAAAAAACGATGTCAACATATATTTTGATATGTGCTAGCGTGCTAGCTTATATCAGGGGTAAAATCATATTATATATACCAAGTAATTGTTTTTTATTAGGTATATAGTCATGAGTGAGTTGTAAACTTTATAAAAACACAAATTAAAACACATAAAACCTATATTAATGTCAAATTTAAAATCGTTGTTAATTGAAGATTGGAACAAGTAAAGCATTTAGTTTTATTCAATGTAGCCAATCAGTGAAACACAGGTAAAATAGACCCTTAAAACAAGAAGATCAACTTGATTTATTTTTTTAAATATGTTCTGAATATGTATGGATCAAACATAGTTTCTTACCTCTTTGTGGTTTTCTTGAGCCATAAACTGGGCCTGTTCACCAAGAACATTTTTTCTGCTGCTGAATAATCGTATTCAACGGTCTTGTGAAAAGGCCCTTGGCGTGTCCTTTGTGCCCCCGAAACAAATCCGCAAAAACTGGCAAGAGTTCGAACACAAGTGATTTTCCATAACCCGTTGGCAAAATGCCTAAGGTGTGGCGGCCCTCTGCCACACAATCGCGGAGACATTCCACCTGTTTTGGTTTTAATAGCGTTTAGACATTTCTTGTGTTTGTTAACCGAGCAAACGGCCTGCTTTTGCAAAAGACAGAAATCTAGCCAGTCGGATGACTGTGATGTGTCCGTAGCTGCATCTAGTGAGGCATGAATCCGTGCGTTCTATTTGTAAACAGTGATCAACACCACGTGTGTTTATTTACTGATAGAGCGCCGTGTAGGCTTTCCCTGGATAAGCCAATGAGAAAATATAGTAGATGTGGCAAATGAGCACCTTTGTTTCGCACCCCATCCACAGGCGCAATCCAGCTTGTGGCAGGGGTTAGGGAACTTGGGCTTGTAGGTATTGATGTCATTATTATAATGATGTCAATATTGGGTCAACAGTTTTCGTGAAAGGACTTTTTTCTGATTCGGAACCGTTCCAAACTTCGCTGTTATTATCCATAAACACAATATATATAGCAAAAAATACTTGTTTGTTCGAAAAAAATACTATTTTCTTATCCATGTTACAAAAGATTCCCTGTTATAAACACAATGTTTGATTTTATACGATTTTTCAGAGGATATCAGTACTACTGCTTACTTTGAAACATTTTATACAGCGGTAACCACGTATATGCGGTAAGCTGCGAAGATGGACTGCACCGGGGCCGCGCTCCCCGCGCTTGGTCCTTTTGTATATCATTACATCGTCATAAAAAATTCCTTCTTTTTGAATATCGCATGTAGGCGATGGTCGGTGATAGGGACCATGTGTAACCGTGACAACCTGACTCAGTAGGCAATCGGGTAATTTGGCTGGTAAACCTATATTATACAAGTAATTACGCAGAGGAATGTATAGCAGTGATCTTGCATCTTAATTACGCAGAGGAATGTATAGCAGTGATCTTGCATCAGGTTGCATTCATAGTATGGTAACCGGCCAATAATTTCAATATTATGCTAAGAATAATGAATTAAACAATAGTATAAATGTGAGCTCACAATCCAAACTAATACACCTTCTCCATGGACAAGAGTCATTTCCTGTATCGCCTGCATGCTGCCTGTGTCCTGTAACCCATGCGAGCCATGCTTGTGTTCATGCGGTCATAAATTCAACAAAATGGCGAGGGGTTTACCGATGATCTGGGGTAAAACGGAACTTTTCTCGGTCATGCTTGATTTTATTAGAAAATACACCCAAAAAATACTAACGATTGGTCTGGTTTATGTTGATTGACAGTGTACCTTAGGCGTTGTCACAAATGACGAAAATATTTGCATCTTCATTAGGCCTTATAATGCGTTCCTCAGACTTAGATGTAAAGACACTCTGGCGCCAGTAATCTGGTCATAATGCCAGGGGATCGAAATGAAGCTAGGCCATGTGACGCAAATTCCACGTTTATATTCTGCACTTTGACTGTAACTTAGCTAATCTCAGCGTTCTAGTGCAATAAATTATGCCACAAGCAAAAAGCTAGCAGAAAAGTCGAACACCAATCGGCTTATTTCACATTTTGAATGCAAACGCAGAGAAAAGAGTACACGGAAATTCTCAGGGGCGTCAATATAGAGGGGGGTATATATACCTCCACCTTTTAGCAAGGTCGATTTAATCATCCCCGCTGATGTCCAGAGAATAATATTTAAATATTTGAAATGAAATATATAATAAATAAAGTTTTAGCCTTTTGTTTCCTTTAAATAACTTTTGATTACAGTCTCACACCTTCAAGTCATCCCTCGCCCTTGAAGATAAAAATGACGTTTTTGGAAATGCATCAAATTATTTTTTCTTGCTCGACTTTTCTGCTCGCAAATAGCTCTCAGAAAAGCTTACATAGAAAACCAGCCTATATGCAATAAGCCGTCAGGAATGTCTCAAGTTGTGTTTCCCCCAGCCACATATAACCAACACCCTTGAGGGTAACCTTGTTACAATGTATCTACTGCCAGCGCTGCAGCTGCTCAGTGAACGGTCACGCAGTCCAATGTGCACGCGCACTACGGAAGTCAGGGACACGACGACCTTATTGGATCATAGCGACCGTGTACGAAAGGGACAAGCGCGCCGAGGCCGGTGTTGGCCTATGTTTGTTTAAACTACGAACTAATGAGAGGCGTTGATATAAACGATACATTTGGTATGGACAGGTAGGCCTACTTAAATTGAGAAAACCAAGTTTCAATCGATGTAGGATTTGCAAGCTCTATCTGCGTTCAAGGGTGGTGGCGGTCTGTTGCTGTTTGTGTGCGGGGAACGGGCATACCACCAACAGCATAAATAGGCCTAAATTTTAATTATTAAAAACACCAAACAAGTGTTATTAACTCTGCTCAGGTGCGACATATGGTGCCGGGAGTAGCACCCAGTACATAAACGCATAAAAAACGACTCTTAATTGGCAAACTTGTTGCCTACAGCTGGGAGGCTTAAATTTAATAGCATCCAACCAGGAGAAACGGAACTTAGTTTTCTTCTGTATCACCTGAATGTAGCAGAACATAGTAAAACCTACGAATGATAAAAAAATGCTTATAAATTTATAATATTAGAAAAATCGAAGACGTTATAAAAGGACTGGCATGGCCATGTACGAATCTTTAACTATATATATATATATATATATATATATACATATATACATATATATATATATATATATATATATATAGTTTCCTTCTAGCTCTTTTGAAGCAAAGTTATTACATTTTTTTTTCAACAAAACCAGGTCAGAGGTTTTCTCAGCAGAAAATTATAATTCAAGTTATTGGGACATGGCTGGCCATGCATTCTTCATATACCTATGGAAGGCAGATGTAAATGGGTTGCTGTACATATACTGTGTTCCTTGACACGTCACGGAACTTGTTGTGTCACCTGTGGCGCCCAATATGTGTTCAGAAATGTCGTTGATTATCACGATCAAAGTATGGCGTAGATATCTAGAAATGTACAAAAACTGCCTGATACCGCGATGTGAATATGTATACGGTATTTAATTAATGAGCGTAATACTGTTTACAGAGGCACGTGGGGATTAATTAAAGCCTTTTTTGTTGACAAATGCCCTACTTTAAATTCGCGTTTTGCAGCAGCGCGCCCTTCCATAAATATTTAAAAGTTTGGATTGCAGCTCGTCATGCAGCTTAATACTTTATTTATGATAATGCATTTAGCCCATCACTATGCACGATAGAGAGCGATGCCCTTGACCTGATCATGAATGCAAAGCATCATTTGGAAATATAATCCGTGTTTTTTCAACCATACCAACACTGCGAAAGTGACTTGCAAAAGGATAACAGAAAATTTGTCAAAATGGTAGAAGAGAAAAGATTCCAATGGGCTGACTACTTGGTGTTTTGTATGAGTATGGGGATCAGCGCTGTTATTGGTATATACTATGCTTTCCAAAGTAGAAGAAGATCCAGTACGTCCGAGTACCTGATGGGCGGCCGCAGCATGGGCATCCTCCCGGTGGCAGCTTCACTGGTGGTCAGTATAGTGTCTGCTATTTTTGTCCAGGGAGTCCCAGCAGAAACCTACATGTTCGGCGTTTATTACCCTCTTGGAATCATTGGCCAGGGACTCGCAATGATCGTAGCATCAACGTTTTACCAGCCGGTGTATTACAGTCTTGGTCTAACTAGCGTTTACAAGTATCTGGAACTGAGATTCAGCAAGCAGGTGCGAATTGTTTTCTCCGTAATTACAATGATACAGCTTACATTGTATGCATCTGTGGCGCTGTATGCACCTTCTATTGCTATTAGTCAGGCTACCGGCCTTCCTTACTGGGCTTGTATCCTGATCTCCGCCGCACTTTGTACATTTTATACATCACTCGGAGGCTTTAAGACCGTTCTATGGACAGACACCCTTCAGTGCGGTATTATGATAATTGGGATGTTGGCCACCCTCATTAAAGCTAGTATAGATGTTGGCGGTCTGCGTAATGCTCTTAATATTTCAGCCATAGGAGGACGAACGGCTCTGAATCATATAATACCCGATCCTCTAGAACGGCATACAGTTTGGAACTGGATATTCGGAGACTTCCCCTTTGTGATGTCAATGTTTGCATCGGGCCAATTTGCAGTTCAAAGATTCTGCAGTGTTAAGACATTGACCAAAGCCCGCATAGCCATGTTATGTGCAACACCTATTAATGCCGTGCTTGTTACAATCGCAACTCTCCTGGGATGCGTAGCCTATGCGTACTACAAAGGTTGTGATCCTTACATGACTGGTAGAATACAATCCCGTGACCAAACGTTAGCCCTTCTGGTAATGGATGTGTTCCAAGGTTACCCTGGTATGGCTGGCGTCTTCCTTTCCAGCGTCCTCAGTGCCGCACTCAGTACACTCAGTTCTGTCCAGAACAGTTTCGCTGCGATACTCCTCGAGGATTTCCTAAAACCATTGAAACTAAAAATAACGAAGAAACCCATGGAGGAACGCCAAGGAACTATAATATCAAAGATAATTGTTTTTCTCGTGGGGATCTTAATCCTGTGCCTAGCGATCCTTGCCTCGCGTTCTGGCAAGCTTGTGATGGCGCTATCCTCTGCTGCACTGAACTTAGGAGCATCACCAGCTCTAGCTGTATTCACTATGGGACTCTTCGTTCCCTTTGTAAACACAAAGGGGGCTCTAACAGGGTTATGTTGTGGAACTTTATTCCTAGGATGGGTTGTTATTGGTGCTGTGAGTGTTCCAAGAACCCTTCATGAACCCCTACCACTCAGTACCGAATTGTGTGATGTTTTGAATTCTACAAGCTTAAGCAACACGTCCTCCCTCTTAACTGAACATCACTTGCTTTTAAACTACACGGATTTTAGTACCCAATCCACAGTTTCTTCTCAGTATGCGTCGTACGGTGTCAGCAGGCTGTATCGCGTTTCATACAAATGGTATGGTATAATTGGATTTATTCCGACCGTCATTGCCTGTTTGATCGTTAGTTTGCTCACGGGGGGATTAAAAGAAAAGAAGCACGTGCCAGATGATGTGATGTTTTCATTTCGGAAGCACGGTTTAAGCTCCTGCATAGAAGATATAAGGGAAAATGAAGTGAATGACATGACAAAAGAAGAGGCTGCGACGATGCTGCCTCGGGAAATGTTGACAAGGATGTAACCAAATACTTTGTTATGGTCACCTCAGCTTTCATATATGACTTATAATCTTATTTTTTTTCAATTTATATGACCTGGGAAATTCAGTTGGGAAGTCGAAAATACTAGGACAAAGTCCGACCGGACATCGTCCTGCGGCATATATTGACAAGCTGCAATGGTTAAGTGTGTCATGCAAGATGTATCTTTGGAAGTGTTGAGATTTCTAGTATCCATAGACTGTTCGATCAATGATCAACATTTTATGTGATGCAACGTAATTATATAATAATGCGATGTTTTAAAAAATAGAACACCTACGAATAAGAAAAGTTAACACTGTTAATTGTGGGTTTAGTATGGATTACCTGGAAATTTCTGGATGATTCTTTGTTACAACTGGTCTGTAATTGACCCGAATTCATTTTTATTTTTCTAGATGGGGACTCTTTTTTCACCCCTGGTCTTGCTCTATCTTGATACAATATTTATTACACAGTACCAGCAAAAGCAAATCAGTAACAATAAACCGACAGTTAACATGACAGCACAAAGAAATAAACTGGTCAGGCGCCTTGATTTCGTTTAGCTACCGAGCAGTATACCTAAATAACAGTAATAAATCCAAAATGATGTGAGCACCATTGAGTCCGGAATACATTGAAATAATGATATATCCGTGATAAAATAATTTCGTCCAATTGTCCAAGATACAGTTATGCCACTGTGGAGTTATTCACAAGCCACTGACTGCCAACCTTTCGAACCGAGCATGGAAAAAGCATTAATCCTCCCCTTCTGGATTCCACTCTCAAACAACACGTGCATGCCACAGTAGTTGACGAGAACAAATTATTTTTGGTGCTGGCTAAATAAATCGCGTTGCATGAACAAATCAATCAAATGAAGCTGCTTTGACCAAATCTTACGGTTTTGTCACGTGTCTCTGTGGTTGCTTTCAGAACCTTTTACTGTATAAAATATCAGAATGCTTCTGAGACACTCTATCTAATAGTCTTGATCATACATCTGTTCCAAACATTTACAACGAATTAGTCTCCAGTCTGTACCACTTCTTTCTACGCGTGGTGGCGTAAAGGATAGGGCGCTGGACATGAGACCACAAGGTTGTGGGTTTGCTTCCCGTTCTGACCGCCGTCTGCGCTAAGTCTCCTAGCCAAAGTCGTTCCGATAAGGCTGCGTTTTTTTCGACCCAAAAGTAAATGGCTACTGGTCATGGGCGCCATGCCCATGAACACGCATAACTTTCTAGCGCCTGATATGGCTGCTTTGGTTGTATGCCCCCCAGGGAGTCGCGAGAAGTTACAAGAATGAACAGTCCCGAAAGACCAGGAAGGCAACGTGTAAAGTCGGATGAGACTGACATCATCAACATGAAAGACGTACCGTATGCGGAAGCACGGTTTAGGCTGCTGTCTAATGGATACTGTGGGATATGAAAAAATATGTCATAAATACACCAACGAGGAAGCTGAGACGATCCTGCCTTACGAAATGTGATCTCTATAGATTTTATATATATATATATATATATATATATATATATATATATTGTTCCACAACCATGGGGGTTTAAAGTGCTCAACTAATACTAGGAGCTGTAATAGAGATATTTCAGGACTTAATCACACTTATTTGTGTTCGACAGCTCTTTTTCTAAGAGCCCCTACGGGCCCTCAGTCATCAGGAACACTGAGTGGTCTCATTGGGGTTCCTTATAGTTGGTCCAGGCGATTTCATGTTCACCGCCCCTTGTTATGCACCATTAACAAAAGAAATCGCAGCGACATGCTGGCACAGATAAAAAAAACTTCTAACTAATTACAAATCCCCTGGATCAACTATAAGGGGCCCCGACAAGACCACTTAGTGTTCCTGACGAGTGAGAGCCCCTTACGAAACAAAGCTGTCGAACAAAATTGTTTAAGTTCTAATATATATATATATATAGAAAGATAGATATACAGTTGAACCTCTATAATGTTGGCACCCTTTGGGACTAGGCCAAACTGTCAAATTTATAGAGGTGCAACTATATGCAAGTAACAGCTGCCCTAATCAAGTGCTGCAACCTACTGTGAAATATTACTATAGCTGCGTCTGTTTTGAGAGTACTTCATTAACTTGATTCATGTACTTTCTTCCTGTTTTAACAATAAAGGTTAATAAGTAACATTTAATAATTGTAAATATTATATATTTATGTGTGTGTGTATAACCGAACTTATACGAGGTGGTAAGAATTGTGTGTTTCTAAGCCGGGTACTTGATAATATGTTTAAACTGGTTATCCAACCTGCTTAGCGGTATCAGGTCCTATTTAGATCGTGATAAATTAGAATTAGAACCTTATATAACCATGGGTTCCAGGACTAAACAAGAAACAAATAAAATAATAGATTTTCTTTTCTACATGACAGTATTACCGTCTGACCTGTCAAGAAAAACTGTGAGCAGCTTGGTTCTAAAGTTTATAATAGACACAAAACGTTTAACATGATGAAATACTTAATCTCTTCATCCAGTGTAAATATATGTTAATATATGTTTATCGTTTATATTTTGTGCTTTGCACTTTGTATTATGTTCGTAGCATAGCTATTGAACATAAAATAAGGTCCAGTATGGTATATATACATGTGTGTGTAACCTGTATTCTTAATGATTTCCAGTGTGTAAACCTTGGCTAGACGTTCCCTTGCTAACCGGAAGATTCGGCACTTGCGTTTTTTTTTTTTTGCAGGAGACCCTATGCTTGCCCTTTAGCTGTGCTAGATATAGTTTATAAATACACACTAACAATAAAACATCCTCAAACTTATTCATCGAAACGCCTACGATATATATTAATAAAAGAAAAGGTCTTACAACAATTACAATCATTGTGCATCAGACTCACAACAGATATAAAATTTTATAGATTTGAATTTTAGTCACCAAATTGTTTGAAGTTGTTTGACGGTATATGGTAATGCTCATACATAAAAATAATTTCGTAACCTGTCTCTACGTTTATATAGTCTATCAAATCTAATGATATAATCTTTCAAACCAAGACAGCATTTCATATTATACCGTGAAATAATTGTAACCATTACATATTTTTTTAAGAAATGTCTTTCAATTGTTGCATTAACTGATGTTTCCTTTTCCTGTTAAGTGAATTGCTGAATATAAAGTTTTTCATAATAAACCTGTCTCCCTTTTGTTGTTATGAAAGAAAGTTCAGCCAATTATGTCCTGTTGAAAAAAAATCCGGAATTTTGATCCTATTATAGGAAAGGAATGATTTGCAGCTGTGTATATCTAATTATGGTTTTCTCATTTTCTTTAGGGTATTAATTCTACTGAACCCTTCTTTATTAATGTCATTGTTTCATTTATTATCAATATAACAAGCCTTACAAGTATTTGAGATGTTTGACATAGTTTTTATACGAAATTTATCTTAATGTGACTGTATATGTTTTGTAGTGTCTCTTGAATCAAGTTTAAAGAATTAAATAGTATTCTTAAAAATAATTAATAAACGTATCACCAGCTCTATCTTGTTTGAAATAAATACTGGTGGGTCGCACACTATCTTGCGTTTTGCATGTAGCTTTTTATAATTAAGTATTATATATTTACATTTATGTCATGAGCTCTTTAATTTTCATTTCCGAATAATTTAACCGTGCTAAGGAGCGCTTTAAAAAGAGGACACTCATAAATGTGTTGAATTATTGATAATACAATCCTTGTGATGCTTTGATTAGATTAGCCAAAAACGTCAATTGCTATATACCTATTGTGTAACTGCCACTATCTTGTTAATTTATTCAGAAAAAAATGTGAGATGAAGAGTGAAGCAATAAATGACCATCTTTGTATAAATGGCAAAAGTAAATACTGTTTCAGGTAGTAGCCTACCTGTTTTTAAGTGGCTGCCGAGTTTAATATTAATGGTATGCAATATTACCAATAGTTCCCCTGCAACGCCTTACATGTGATATTGGTACGTGTAAAATATTACTGGTAAGTTTCTGATCAGTTAAAAAAGAAACTTTCACATTAAAATAGCATCCCAATAGATAGCCAACTTATTTACTAACTGTCGTGTTGGTCATAAGATAAAGGAAATTATCTTATTTTAATTTATTTGAATGATATATCTGTCACGTATGTCATCTTAGAATAGATTACTCTCTTTCTGAGCCCATATGTCACGTGATCTACTATAAATCAACTAATTGTTTTAAGTATGAATTTACTCGTGCGTTGTTATATAATGGTTCAAATCCGTTTAGGCTGTGTGCATAATATTTGTGGATCAACACTAATCTGGATATCCAAGGCGTTAATGTCAAGTCTGTCTGACTAAACCACATACACCTTGTGTACAAAATGGTTGGTTGGTACTAAAATAAAGTTCTGTCGATGGATATTTATAGGTTGATTTGAACGAGGATAGACCATGCACCATTCAGAGAAAATGTACCAATGAGGTTTATTTATCTTAATCTATAATATTTAAATGAATAAGGTGTACAATAACAATATTTTGCGCAATACATGTATATCCCTTCATACAAAACATTAAAATATGTTACATATAGGTATCCATTATATGTATCACAAGATGATAAATATATACAGACTGATTAATCATGACCTACGTTTCATGACCTAAGGTCACGCCGTCACCTTTAACCAGATTATGTTGTTTGCTAGTAGTTTCAGAGGGGAAAATTAAAGTAATTAGGGTCAAATGTCTGGTACAAGGACAAAGTTGTGAATAACCATGCTGTAATTACTGCTGCAATATACCATTATTGCTTATTTATTTCCCTGTTATATATCAGAGCAAGCTGAACTGTACAAGTTCAAAAATAGTTATTTCTCATCATAAAGCAACTGCTAATATATTCAGTCATGCTCAAAGAGGTACCAGGAACAATGAATCATAAACTTCGTCTTTTTAAATATATACTTCTGTTGTTCCTAATGACCAGCATTGGCGTTGGTAATGTCGAGACGTGTCAATATGACGACGAAATCTTTCTTGACTGTTCTGGAAATAGTGTACGGAGATTCACTTCTGTTCTAGAACATTTTGAAGTTCCAGTGAAGTGTTCTCAAGATACGATCTCAGATCTGTCAACCATAAGGAAAGGAAACCTAAGTGTTACCAGAGTTAACCTAGCGAACTGTAACATCCATTCACTGAAGAGCGTTTTTGATGTGGTTCCAGGCGTCAAGCAACTAAATCTTTCAAACAACTTCTTGTCACTCAATCGTTTCTGTGCTGCACGTACAGTCTGTTGTGTAGAAGAATTAGATTTGACCCACAACAATCTCGGATATAAAATGGGATCCTATTTTTGCTTTAAGAAAGTGAAAAAATTACTTTTAGCTCATAATACAATATGCCAATTACAAAAATCAACGTTTCGAGGCCTGGTGTACCTCAGTGCTTTAAATCTGGCGTACAACTGCATTTCAACTATACATATGGATTATATTTCAGGTTTAAACAGCATGAGGTATTTGATACTATCTCATAACAGAATCAGTGAATATTTTGCTCCAGAGGACGACAGTTGGATGCCTGGTGTACAGTTTTTAGACTTAAGTTTTAACCAGCTTCCTCGTCCTCTGAACTTCAAGCTTAAACCACGGCACGTTTCCATGATACATAACCACGTGTATTGTGACTGCAACTTTGAACCTTTTTCAAAGAGTCATAGTTACGAAAAGTCTTACCAGTGGACTTGTGCGTCTCCTCCAGAAATGAAACACTTTAGGCCGGATAATTACTGTAAATATGAATATGAAGCATCTGTAAGAACAACTGTGCCGATCACGTGCATCGAGTGTGTAAATAAAACAAACAATCAAACTTTATGGAGTGCATACAAAAATCTGCCTCACTGCACACCACCAAATGTGTATATGACCAAAGCCACAGAAGGCGTAGCTGTCACATGCTTGGGCCAATTTGGACCACAGATACAAGTGTCTATTACCGATCCAAAAGGTACGTTATTCAAAAGTAACAAAGAAGACGAACTTGGTATTCTTACAATTCCTGTGCAAATGGCTGGTGTTTATACCTGCACTGCCAGAAACATATATGACAAAGGGATTCTTCGGAATATTTCTATGTTTAAAAATGAAACTGTCATGTATTTTGTGCAGAGTAGAAGAGGTCTATTTGACTTGATCGTGTATAATTACCTGCCATTCTCGCTTCTTGGTGTAAGTGTTATCACAAATGTCATTGTTCTGCGCATGATCTCATCCTTTAGGAGGAAGACAAACTCATATAATAGTAGAGCGATTCATGCTGCTCCTTGCACAAGACATCAGCATCAGACAACATCGCTGAGGCAAAAGCCACGTATCATATCGTATACGTCAACCTTATATAAAGAAATAAATGTTGCTCAAGGTGAGGAAAATCTGGAACAATGCCTGCCCTGTCGTAATGACCAAATGCAACTTAACGTGTACACTGAAGACGCATAAGAAGTTTGGGCCTTGTTTCGAACTTTGTATACTCAATAATGTTGAATATGTCTAACATAAATGTAAAAAGTCCACAAAAATAAGGCATTTGATTTTAAAGCATTGGAAGATTTTCTGAGGAATCTAATGCAAAAGCCCTGTTTAACTTTTTAGCATGTTAAGAATAAAAATATATATGTTTGAAGTGTCCATTCGAAACCGTTGAAGGTTACCAGAGTTAATATTATAATTAAAATTATAAACATGGATAGTTATACTTCTGAATTTTAATGTACTGTCATTCACTTATATTTAGGTCAGTGATAAGGATACGTATCATTAAAAAATAACACTGGTTGATTTGACAAAATGGCAGCACAAAAAAAGACAAAATGTCATTAGAGTCGCTTTACAGTCTTTTCATCCAAGGAAGGGTATTTTTGTTGACATTTCTCCGAAAACTTGATATAAATCTGATCTATTCAAGTTTATGTGGGAGGTCCGTTCTTGGTCACTGAGCAGTTGACCCAACAGGTAAACAGCTCACTGTTTATAAGTATCATGAGGATCCGTCTTATTTTACACATCCTCCCTATGTCAGGTATTTCATCCTCTCTGTCTGTTTCTCTCTCTCTCTCTCTCTCTCTCTCTCTATATATATATATATATATATATATATATATATATATATATATATATATATATATATATAGGGACACATAACCCCTGAAAAATAACCATTTATTGCTCATCCCTCGCTCTGGCGGCGCCAGACCGTTATCTAGGCACCGAAATAACAAGATATCTAACCAAAGTTATCGCAAAGATTTTTGGAAAGGAAACAATCTCTACGGACGACTACACCAGAATGCATGAAGTCAGTTCAATACATTTGAACTGTGCGCTCAGAACACACACACACATTTCTCCAGATCGACTCGACCAAAACGCATGGCCTCATGCCTCAAGAAAATCCACCAAATCGCAGAAAACATTCACAACAAGCAATAAGTTTGCTGATTTGATCGTTGAAGGAAATGAATTTGAAAGTGATTCGGAATACTATTAAAGAGAGACTAGTTAAATCATTAATATTCTATATTGACTTTGATGTCCATTATGAATAAGAATATTAAGCTCTGTACTCTGAATATCAGAGGATTAAATAACAATTTTAAGCGTAAAAAGGTCTTTACATGGCTTGGCCAACAAAATATTGATATTACTTTTTTTACAGGAAGCGTATTGTACTATTTCTTTTGAAAATGTATTCAACAGTTCATGGAACGGTAATGTTTATCATTCTTTAAGTTGTTCATCGCATAGTAAAGGTGTTGCCATCTTAGTGAGGCGCAATATTAATTATACCCTTATCGATAAACGCAGTGATAATATAGGCAGAAAATTATTAATTAATCTTGAAATCTGTGGAAAATTGTGTACGCTTGTATGCGTTTATGCACCAAATCTAGATAAAGATCGATGTGAATTCCTTAAAGACGTTCAAAAATGGATTATACGATATTCCAAATCGTTGGATAACTTAATTGTTGCCGGAGACTTCAATAGTGTTCTATCTGAAAAAGATAGCACCACAAAGTTTCATCGAAATGAAAATTCCACACCAATATTTCAAAGGTTTATAAATACTTTATATTTAAATGACACATACACAGACGACGCAATACGTTTCACATGCTATACAGACAGAGTATTACGAAGTCGTTTGGATTATATCTTTACTTCTAAATTATTAGATTTCAAAATAAATAAATACAATAACTGCTGTGTGATAAGTAGTCAGGTAGGAACACGCCTTATCGACCATAATGCTGTGAGTATAATCATTGAGACCAGTGATAAAAGAATCATTGTCATTCTTGTCTGATGAAAAATATATAAGTTTGATAAATGAAACTATTTGTGAATGCTTGGACAAATATAAAAATCAAATATCTATTTCATTGATATGGGAATTAATTAAAATAAAAATTAAAGAAATTTCTATTTTATACTCACAAGAGAAAAGTAGAAATAAAAAAGACAAAATACATCAACTCGAACAGCAAATAAATAAAATAAAGGAGCAGGATTCAAAGGATTATACAAATGTGCTAGCAGATTTAGAAAAAGAATTGGACAAATTATATAATGAAAAAACCAAAGGAGCACAAATAAGATCCCGCGTCAAATGGGCAGAGGAAGGGGAAAAAAGTACAAAATACTTTTTATCCCTAGAAAAGAAACATAAAAAATCAAATACCATTACCTGTATAAACCATCAAGATAAATTATATACAAATGAAGATGATATATTGAAGTTAATTTCTTTAATTTATAAACAATTATATTCTTCGTGTAAACCAAACAAAGCAGCTATAAATAGATACTTAAAAAATACGGGAGTATTTCCAAAATTGTCTCCGATCCAAAAAGAGCTTTGTGATGGATATATTTCACAAAATGAATGCGATGATGTCATAAACAATCTAAAGCCAAACAAATCCCCAGGTCTAGATGGCTTGCCTTCTGAGTTCTACCAAACCTTTTGGAGAAGACTCCGTCCTATCTTCCTAGAATTAATAAAAGACATATACCAGAAAAAGGAAATGCCAGCATCTATGAGAAAGGCAGTACTTACTTTAATACATAAAAAGGGGGATGTAAATTTTTTAAAAAAACTATAGACCAATAAGTCTATGCAATACTGACTATAAAATATTAACCTTCATTTTTGCAAATAGAATCCAAAAAGTTATAAAAAGTATAGTAAATCCTGATCAAACAGGTTACATAAAAGATCGTCATATTGGCAATAATTTACGGATGATACAAGATATTATTGAGTACACAAATATTTACAGAAAAGCAGGCGGACTAATACAATTAGATTTTTCCAAGGCTTTTGATAGCTTGGAATGGGACTTCATGATAAATGCTCTACAATATTTTAATTTCGGAAATTATTTTTTAAATTGGATCAGAATATTTTATACTAAGCCAGAATTTTGCATAAAAAATAATGGATGGATCTCGTCTGTCCGGACAATGTCACGCGGAATACGACAAGGTTGTCCAGTTTCCGCTCTCTTATTCGTAATTTCAGTAGAATTTATGGCTATTCGTATAAGGAATAATAATCAAATACACGGTTTTTTTATAAATGAAGATAATGTAAAAATAACGCAATATGCAGACGACGCAACGATTATAGTTTCTGACTATGATTCTATCAGTCAGGCACTGTGCGAAGTTCAACTCTTCGGACAAGTATATGGACTCAAATTAAATCTAGAAAAATGTTTAGGGATATGGTTAGGTCAAAATAACTACAAACCTAATAATAATGCAGGAATTACTTGGACTGAAGAACCAGTCAAGTACCTCGGGGTATATATATGTACAAATAGAATTATTGCTTGCCGTAAAAATTGGGACGAAGCAATAGAAAAACTATTAACAAATATCAATATTTGGAAAAGACGAAATTTATCAATTTTTGGGAAAATTCTTATCTTAAAAACTCTGGGTGTATCGCAATTTTTGTTAAAAGCAGCTGTGACGAAAATAGATAGTGGATATATTAAAAAAATAGAAAGTATAATGTACAGCTTCCTTTGGAATAAGCATGATAGAATAAAAAGAAATACTTTAATAGGATCCCTCAACCGGGGCGGTCTTAAAATGCCTGATATTGAGTCAATATTCCATGCTGCAAAATGTGCATGGGTACCAAAAATTCTACATGGAAATTATCGAGCGTCTAGTATCTTAAATTTATTTTTAGAAGAAATAGGTCTAGATTTTCAGTCTATGATACAAACTAATATTTCGAATTCAAATGAATTTGAAATATTTTCATCATTGCCAATATTTTATCAACATATGATACAAAGTTATAACCGTTGGAAAACTATTAAACCCCTGGAGAACATAACAGCACAACAGCTATCAAAGGAACTTATATGGGGTAACAAATACTTCTTACATAAAGGAAAACCTATACTTTTTAAGGCATGGTCAAAAGCCAAAATATTACATTTTCGAGATTTATTTGATGGTACCAAATTTATTGAAGAAAATTATGTTTTACAGAGACTAAAGGAAAAGAGAAACTGGATAATTGAATATGCAGTGCTAAAACGTATAATGCAAAAAATACTCAGAACAATTGACCAGGAACAATTCTTTAAACCAGTAAAATACAGAATATAACAGTTACTGTAATCACTAGTAAAGCGACTATAATAATTAAGGAACAGAAATTTAAATTTTTCTACGATTTATTAGTAGAGCATAAATATAAGTCTCCAGTAATACATAAAATGTGGAAGAAAAATCTTAATATTCACTATATAATACCTTGGGAAGCAATGTATAATTTAAAAGTAAAATCATTTCCATGTAAGAAAACCGCTGAATTTAATTATAGACTTCTTCACAATGTAGTCCCGTATAGCTCAAAGGTTGCAAAATGGGACAAGACGGTGAACCCATATTGTTATATTTGTAACACACTAGATGACCTGTGTCATATGCTGTTTAATTGCAAAATGGTGAAAAGAATTTGGATAATAATAAGCCGTATAATACAGGTTAACATAACATGGAAACATTTAGTTATAGGATACGGTATTTGGTTCAATTTAAATGCCAATTTAGTATTCATTAACATATGCATCAGCATAATTACATACTCCATATTTAAAGCACAAATGAGCGCGAAAATGAATAAAACTAATATTACTTCGAATTTAATCATTAAACATATTAAAAGAGACCTGTGCTTTCATCAGAGCATTCAAACTTATATGAAGGTTGAGTATGTAAACTAAAATAAAACTAAAAACATTGATAGATAATTTACAGTTGTGATAATGATGAAGAGGTGAACTAAAATGACGTTGATGATGCATTATATTAATGATAATCTAATTATATTGATGATGATTATGATGATGCTACTACATTGTGGAGTATAACGTGATCATGGTGATGAAAAGTAGTGTATGACTATGTTACGCAAGAAATTAAAATTGGAATGGGGAAAAGAATATCATTTAATATTTATAATGCTTCTACTATATTATAACAGAGATGATGATGCGATTAAATTCTCGATAATACTGATTTCGATGATAAAGAGAGGAAAAAGAAAAAAAAAACATTTATTGCTTTCGACAGTTATATGCCATTTTCGAAGTCTAAACTCCTTACATATCCGATGGTATTTCACGTATATTGATAATTTTCTTTATACGTACATACAATTATTTTTAACGTGTGATGTGACTAGGTCCCTACTTTAACAAACTTCGTTCCTTTTTTTTAATCCTTCGGTTTGCTGTATCAACATCAGGCTTTGAGGCAGTTGTCAGCGCTATAAAGCAAAGCGGGATACGTATAAACAAATTTTAGACTAGTTGATTTGACTTAATGAAAGCACGAAAAACACAAGTTGTTATTCAACAGATTACAAAATGTGATGGAATATTTAATACACACACTTCTCCCAAGATATACAGGTGTGGAGACAGGACCAGGTGTCTGTGTGCTCCTGACAACTAAAGTCCCTGAAACATTACCTAGGAGTAAGGGTTGTTCCCAATACCCTAATTATACCTAAAAGGTCCAGTCATTGTCACATACACATAATACGGAATTCTCTCGGTAAGGCATTATATTGTTATCATTATAATTTAAAAAAGCACAAAAGGGGACAACTGAAACTTTATTGTTTTTGCATTTAAATAGAACAAGAGTGTCCTGCTGGATATTCCTAGTTGCATGGAAGAACATCATGCAAAAATGTCAAGAGGGTATAAGGCGTCCTGTTACTGTTCATCAGAACCTTGAAAACCTGGGTCTCTGTCACAAAAATCGTGTATTGAAACGGTTGGATACCTTGTCAACGATTGAAAATGATTATATTGACCAGATCATCATGGACAACCCAAAGCTCCAGAAACCTGTTGAGTCCAACTTTGTTTTCCCTAAATACCCTTTTGCTCTTAAGCTCTTAAGCCTAACGTGAATTCACATAATGTATAAAAAGGTCCCTAGAATAACTCCTGTTTTCATTATCAACTTAGAACTATATTCCTAAAATACTTCAGGTCAAATTTGTTACTTTAAACCAGAAAAGGTGTGTCGTTTGAGTAATAACTTTTTCAAATCAAAGTTCATTTCAATTTCGATATCATCCTTAGTCTTTCTACAGTAATGTTTTGCAATCAGCCTCTAGATGATAAGGATTGAAAAGGTGATTAAGCACGGATACTGTCTATCACACGTTTATATAAAATAATCATGTTTTATCTGATCCATCATATATCAACATTTTGGGAATGGAGATATTGGATTGGAGGTTCCAACAGAAGGAGGAATGAATGAGACTGGATCTGGATGACATCCGGTGTAAAATTCTTCTACGTTAACTGGTATCTAGAGAGAAAAGACGGCGAATATTGTGAGCTACTCCTGAGGAAGTTTGACTGGGCATGGAATGACATTTTATGTACAGCAAAATATGCTCGAGCCATATGTGAAACACCTGTAAAGACAAAACTATAGAAAGACGAAATTGTAGTCATGTTGATTACCAGATTTATTATAAACACCCTCCAAATATATTGACGTAGAAATATTTGGAAATTTCGTATCTTGAAGTATTTTTCCATGGCATATTATTCCTGTAAATGAAAAGTATATCATAAATTTACCTACTAAATAGACGTTTCTTCAATAAAGGTTTGATCCCTGTATATTTTGAAGATTTTTATTTCTTTTTCTTTTTTTTAAACACCACAGATTCACAATTTTCCTTGCCTCCATGGATAAGTTGTTCCTGAAGTAGATAATAATTATCGTGCATTTGTCAAGCATTAGGGACCCATTGTCCCATATCAGATGAGGCACATTGGTAGGTATGACATCCTTGTCTCGTGCAGTGTATGGACACTTAACCTCGATAAAAATTGCACCACTACTTATCCCATCTGGGAAACTAGCAAGATATGTAAACTCAGGCTGGACAAATATCCACCAGCTTTTCACAACACTGCTTTCTGTTTCCCCTACAGCTTCACTGCCTCGCTCTGACCTTTCTACCCGTGCTTTAAAGCTGACAGTTTTAATTAAGTGGGGACAGTTTAACTTTTAACAGTTTAAGTTTTGCTTGTCGCCTTGCAAATTATCCTCAAAAAATTGACGAGGAGGCCTGTTTAGCCTCTCCTGCCTCCACAATTTATTACTACTTTGGCCAAAAGTGGCAATTTCTAGCTCTCCATATTTTGTGTTGCCTATGAATATGAAATTGAGATACAAAGCAGTCTGTTAAGTCCACCTTCCGAACTGTAGTCATGGTCATGGTACATAGCAAAGGGATTGGCGGGGTTACCTGTTTGCAATAATGACATTATCGTTTTTTTTTGCAGCAAAACTTACAGCCATTTTTTTTAATGATCCAAGTTACATGGGCTGTTTATCTCTATTGTTCGACACTGCTTTCCTTATTTAAGACCTGCAATTACCCCTTAGAAAAGTAACATCTTCAACCATGGCCCATCGCAAATATCTAATGAAACTTGACTACAACAGTGGGTCTTCTTCCCCTAGGATCTTATCAACTTACATGAGGTACTGGTTCGCCGCAGCCTCGGTAAGCCGTTGGATCTGGAACATATGAAGCAGAACTGCACCTAACCTCCGCCAAGCCTAGCGCGGGGTTATGTGTTTGAGCGCGTATGTTTGTCTGTCTGTGTATCTGTAAATCTGTTTATCTGTTTGTCTGTTAGCACAATAACGCAATAAGTCCGCAAAGGCGCTTGATGAAATGATCAGGTTAACTCGGCAATGATACAAGGAACAATTGATTAAAGTTTGGGGGAGATCCATGCGTTAATACCCCCCCCCCTTCTTCCCCCCAGAATGAACAAGAATGCACTGATATGGTTGGGGGGGGGGTCCATGGCATATGTTTGTATACTCAGGTTGCGATATGGCCATATTTGGGGTGCGAGTCTTGACGTCATAGATGACAGTAACATCACTTTACATGTACGTGCCATTCTCCTTAAAGATGTCGGTAAATCAAAGTATAGCGGCCAGGGGGCACGGTTGTTAATTGTTCCTTGTAAACGGAAATTGATGAAATTTTCAGGATAATTTGGCAATGATACATGGAACTTATTAAATTTGGAGCCGATCCATGCGTAAAAAAACCGGAATGAGCTTGTTTTTTTTGGGGGGGGGCGTCTATTGCATATTTGTTTACACTGGGACGTTTTACAGGTGACGATATGGTCATATTTGGAGAGTCGTGACGTCATAAAGCACATTGACATTATTGCACGTGTACGTGCTGATTCCCTGAAAAATGTCAGTAAATTTACGTAAAGCAGGGGGGCCACGGTTACTTGTGTTCTTTTTTTAGTCATTGGCCCTGTTTTAATCAGAAAGTAAATGATAATATATTGACGGATTTGGATGAAATCTTCAGGATAGCTCGGCAATAATCAAAGACAAATTGATTAAATTTTGACTAAACATTCTTGATGCAGGAAAATTTTAAAGAAAAACTGCTGCTTTTATGACAGTTCCATATGAGGCTAATGAGCTGATTTGGCGGAGGTCTGCGCTTTCTGAGTGCTTTTCTAGTTTTATATGTATCACTGCTGCACAGATCACAATAAATCATAAAATTATTGAATTATTTATGAAGTTTGTGTCAATGTGTGAGATAATATTTAAATTTATGGTTCTCCTAAATTAATCTGGTAAGTTTTGGAATAACTCACTACTGCTCAAGTGATCAGGTCCTTGGAATCGTCTAGGGAGGCAGATCCATCTCGGGATCTATGCCAAAGTTATTGTTCCTGTCATAGGACTGCAGTCCGTGAAGAGAAATTCAGACTTTTTGCAGCGTAAACAAATACATGATCACCTTCATAATAAAAAAAACAGGATATTCCGTCTCTTAATAAATTACATGTTTTTAGTCGATTCATCAAGACCTTTTGTCGTGTTGCCAACGATATATATGATATAATTTGACTTGTCAACACCCGCTGAACCGATATTAACCAGGCTCTCATCGTCGATCACGTTTCTTCATAAACAAAAAAAATAACAATATATCAAGTCAAATATGTGGCCCTTTCGTATACACACTGGGAAACCTAATCATACAACATAAAGTTGACCCAATCACGTCCACAATGCTTGCCCGGCATAACCGAAACCCTAATTAAGGCTCATAGATATCCTTCAATAAAGCCGGATGTCCGCCCTTAAACCTAGACCCTCTTCATATCAGCTACTTTCGAATCATGTCCAGGGCCCAATCTTCGTATTTAATCTGCAATATATGGCAAGGGTGGCTCAAAAACAAATATTTGTGTGGAGATAAAACTGATTATGACAACAGGTAAAAGTGACCTGCTGCAAAAGCACGTAAACCAGCACAGTGGAGCTTGTTACACTAGTGCCATCTGGCGTTAATATCTGCACGGTCCCTCATTGTCCTACGTGTTTGTTACGCATCTTGTTCGGTAAACAACAAAAAAATATAAGTTCTTGAAAAAAGTAAAAGAACGTAGTTTCTTTCACCAATTAGTGATGACAGTGTAGGATTGGTTGGGTTTATTAGTATTTTTTGTGTTCCACTGCGAATACTTTGAGCTCGGTCATAAAGAGACATATACATAAGGAATATGTTAAGTGTCATAATTTTTTGGTTGTTTGCCAATTAAAATTCTTGAATTGTGTGTCAAGGAGGCCGATTGATAAAATATTTCGGACTCTCAAGAGGGACCCTGCATACAGGACAAGGTTCAGTTATAAAACCTACGTGAATAAATTTTTTTTTAGATTATCATACCTTGATTTTTTCCATACTATTTTATTATTTTAAATACACGATATAGTGGGACATATTCTAAATATAGATATAGTTTGATATAGTCCTGTTTAATTTACTCATAGTTGTCTTAGGAAATAATTGTTGTTATGCCTCATCAAACAGGAACTACTTATACGTTTGGTCAAACACGTAGAGATTACAAGAAGATATATGGAACCAATACATAATAAAGATTATTCCTATTACCAATATATAATTATATTATTCTTAATGATCAACACTGGCAGTATGTCCTTTGACTGATCAGGAGTTTAATGTCTGTAATTATAGCTAATCGCACTACAGAACATGCATCATATATCTTCCATTGAAAACGAAAACCTACATTCCACATAAAATATAAATAATGATTATTGAATGAAGATCATTTTATTAGGTTTTTTTTCAAGGCCTGTCAAGAAAAACTTTGAGTAGCTTGGTTCTAAAGTTTATAATAGACACAAAACGTTTTAAATGATAAAATAATTCATCTTTCTATCCAGTGTAAATATATGTTAATATATGTTTATCCTTTGTATTTTGTGTTTTGCACTTTGTATTATGTTCGTAGCATAGTTACTGAGCATATAGTAAAGTCCAGGATGGAATATATACATGTGGGTAGCCTGTATTCTTTACGAGTTCCAGTGTGTAAACCTTGAGTAGACGTTCCCTTGCTTACCGGTAGATTCAGCACTGGAGATTTTTTATTTATTTTTTTTTTTTTGCTGTAGACTCTTTGCTTTTCCTTCAGCCGTGCTAGACATAGTTTAAAAATACCCACATAAAATGAAATATCCTCAAACTGCTGACAACCGATTTACCAAAACGCCTACGATATTAATTAATAACGGAAAAGGTCTTACACCAATTACAATCATTGTGCATCAGACTCACTACAGAAATAAATTTTAGTAGATTTGAATTTTAGTCACCAAATTGGGTTGTTTGAAGGTATATGGTACTTCATAAACACACGTAAATCTGCCCACATGTAAAAGGCCATTCAAAATCAAGGTGACGTAAAAAAGTAATCAAGACCAGGAATAAAAACCGTCCACACGTGTTATTAACATGAGCACGTGCATGCACGAGAAACTGAATAG
This sequence comes from Sipunculus nudus, assembly GCA_026874595.1. Lineage (NCBI taxonomy): Eukaryota > Metazoa > Annelida > Sipuncula > Golfingiida > Sipunculidae > Sipunculus > Sipunculus nudus. The sequence continues at coordinate 56,521,066 of CM049314.1, forward strand.
AATTTCAAGCCTATGTATGTAAAAGGATTTTACGACGGGGATGCAATAGGTCTTTCTGAAGTTTAATTATGTGGTAATTTTGTATCACCAAACTGTTTTTTTATCAATAATAACACAAAATAATAAAATTATATCAAATAACATAAGATGCTGAATTAAAAGAAGTGCCCGTGGGCTCATTGAATGCCTCGAAAACTCAATCAATGGAAAACACTCGTCGTAAAGTATTTAAGGATTAACCCTGTCTATCTTGAAAGAACAATACATTGATTTGCCGGATGCGTATATGTCTGATGCAACAATCTCGGATTACCATGATGGGTGAAATTCAATTAAAGGGAAGTCATATTCCGATGAAACGATATACTTAGTTATTGGCAGGTGGAATACTCCAGTTTAAACTGCTTGTCATATCTTAAAAATGCTCACAAGCGAAGTATGCTGTGCTGTCACAAGACTCATCGTGCCAACCATGTGCACCTTTGATATGGAAAGCATAGGCCACGCACATAGGTTGTGTTGAGTCAAAGGCAAAGGAATTGTCTGGCTGTCCCAACTGTACGTCCCACGGCAGGAATGTTACCGGTACGACTGGAGTGCTCGATGTCCATACCCAGCCAGTCGGTGACAGTATTGCCCCAGTCCACATGGAGGAGTTTACTGAAAGCATTAATGAAAATTGAACGAGAGTGATATAAATGATAACTAATGTTATAATTCTTTACTAAAAGAAATGCGTGCTTTTTTCAGTCTTAAACTCTGAAAATAGTCATAATAAGTAATGAAACTACTGTTTGCACATGTGGATTACACTTTTGTTCCTAACAGAAAGACGGATGCATATTGACCGTTATACATTTTTTAAAATAAGTATATGTTTGTATATATTTTCTATATATTTGTTCTCTTCTAGTGAGCAAAACTGTTTTTAGGATAAGGATAATGGGGGAAAATGTACACACTTCCATTTTTGTGGCAGAAATCCTCAAATATTTCAGTCTGTTGCTGACTTTCGACTCTAAGCAAGCGTGTTCCGTCAGATGAGCAATTCAAAAATGCGTGAGTGAACATCATGGCTTCTAGTACAAGTCTAATACACTTCCCATCAAGTCTGGAAAAACCAGTCTGGCAACCTGCAAAAATTATGGAGGATTACTAAAAAAGCAAATATACTGTGCAAGTCGTCCCACATACATAAAGAACAAAGCTGACGAATAAAATCAAAATCACCTCCTACGGAATAAGGAACTAATGAACGAATTCCGAGAAATCAACATAATTATTTCAAGCTGTATTTATTAGAATACTGTAGTCTTAAGGGTTAATGCCAGAATTTCAGCTTTTCAGTAAACAGTACCCCTTAGATATATTCTTTTTGTATATGTGATAATATTGTTAAGCTTTAAAGTGACGAGTTAATATAAAATGTCATACTTCCAGGGCATGGGCGTGAAAAACAGTACTGCTCTTCCTTGTGAGATGCTTTTATTGTCTGCGACACACGTGATCGCCTTCTACGACCAGGTCCACAGGGAGTGGTACAAGGTCCCCATGGACTCCATTCCATCCACTGTACCCTGTTCTCTGTAAGTGATAAGTTAATAGTATTGCCATATAATGCATATTATAGCATTCTCATAAGCCGCCACATTTTAACACACTAAATTATGTCGCCAGCTTTTCTTTCATACCCGTGTGTAAAGTAACTTTAGTTTTAGACATACTTAGCCGAAATCATCGGAATACCTGTTTTTAAAAGAAATGTTTCTTACTAGCCAGCATAAAATTAGGAGAAACTGATATTTCGCACCCCCAGTACAGTAACCCTGTAACTCACATTTTATCAGTTTTCCAGAAATGAAGGAAAACGTTTAAGATAAACTTATATTTTTATTTTTCTCAAGAATCCTGTATACTTAAGAAAGCAAACATACATTGAACAAACCCATTTACCCACTCAATGCTATGACATGAAAAATGTTTCTCCAGTTGGATTATCTTCTTAATTAGCTAACTAATAATGAGATACAGGTTTTTTGCACTGGACAATATAAATGTGTTTATAAATCTTGAGTTAATTATCTTAACTGACAAGAATCCAACATTTAATTAATAATTAATTAGTCCGTGCTAGAACCCTGCAACTTGAGGTACAGACTTATTGCATGATCGAAGGTGACACTTCTCTTGAGATACAGACTTACTGCATAGCTTTGCATAAGTCATCAGAAAAGTTCTGGATTAATGTATACTATTTAGTTTTATTCTTAATCAATTGAAATATATATATATATATATATATATATATATATATATATATATATATATATATATATATAACGGGGCTCTGACAAATTAACTGAGCTCTGACAAAAAAAATCGAGAAAAATTCTCCCAGCTCAGCCGCCACCCCCAGCTGAAAAAAGTGGCGTCCCGACACGCTAGCCATTACTTATCAATATATACAGTTCGATACAGCGCTGAAACGGAACGCGAGCTCCAGAAAATATAGAATAATAAAAACAGACAATAGGCAAATCATTTATTGTCACATCGTCGTGAAATTATGGTGCATATACATGTAAACATTTGCACGCCGAGACCATCATGGCCACGACCGGTCGCACGGACAAGCATAAAACATGTTTGTAGTGATGGCGGCCACAGAGACTATAATATAATTGGTATAATGATATGGAACACAAATTAGTTTACAGTGGGTCATTCATTTAATCAGTAGGGCTGAACCGGTTAAGAGGCAGCCTTCCTCTGGTCGACCTACACAGCGGCGCAGGAGATTGGGCAGTCGAGTCAACAGGCATAGGATGAGAGTCAGTTGTCGCATCATGATAAGATAAATTGGAAGGAATACTTCCATGTCTAGACGTGTCAACGTCTAGACAATTAACGTCTGACTGTTCATCAGTTGTACGACAACTTGATACAGAAGCATGATCAGAATTATTATCGGACAATTCTAGTTCTAAATGTAAATCAGCACTTTCGTCAGTTATATTCTGATCTACTGGTCTGACAGTTATGATCAAATCGTTTTGGTCATCTGAACCTGATTCATCAGATTCACTAGAATCGGATAAAATGCGATTTATCAGAGCAATGGAACCAGGATCTTTTGCACTGGAGCTGGGGAAGGAGCTAAATGGCAACAGCAAGTAATGATGAAGTGTACGTTTACGTTTATGGTCATTCAAAGGCGAGACTACATAAACAGGAATATCGTTGTTAGGCTGCTCTAACACTTCGTACACCTCTTCTTCCCATTTGTCAGCCAGTTTTTGTTTTCCTATCAAACCAACTTTTCGTACTAACACATGATCGCCTATATTAACAACGGCATTATGAGCTCGTCGGTCAAACAATTGTTTGTGGTGCTGTCTTGACTTTGTAGATGCCTTGTGGGCAATATGATAGGCTAATGCTAGTTTGTTTTCAATTCAGACACGAAAGTGTCATACTTTGGAAAACTGACGTCATCAAGTGTACTAAGAATGAGGTCCACTGGAAGACATGGATGTCTTCTAAACATTAGAAAAAACGGAGAGTAACCTGTAGCCTCATTTGTAGTACAGTTATAAGCATGAGTTAAAGAGCTCACGTAGTCTTTCCAGTTATTTTTCTTTTCTTTTACTAAGGTTCTTAACATGCTTATAAAACTACGGTTGAACCTTTCTGTCTGACCGTTTCCGATTGGGTGATATGGAGTACATCTAAAACAGGTCACTAAATCAAGAAATCAATTAGTTTCCCGGGATATATATGTTGAGTTTATCAAGACTGTAATGAATTTGTAAATCTGCAAATCTCCTCCATTGTAACGGGTGTCCGGCATAGCCAAGACGTCCGTCTCCAGACGTGTACGAAATACTTCAAACCACTTTATTCAGACCAAATCAAACATCTCTCATGCAAAGTAGAGACTGTCAAGAAAGAAACGAGATACGTTCAGTTCCATTTATCACTGGAAACTCAAGCTTAGGCCATGCTTGCAATTATGAAATACCGTTATGAGACTAATTACCTTTAACCAGCGTAATATGAATATAAAATGAAAACTGCATAATATTTTAGCTGCGATATATAATTTATACTGCATGATATTTTTAGCAATACTCGTGTCTTTTAAACAATCAAGGAACGTGAATACACCAATGGTTTAGTGTTAATACTTAATAAAAGTGAAGTGCTCTTACCTGTCAAGAGAGAAACGAGATACGTTCAGTTCCATGTATCACCGGAAACTGAAGCTCCGACTCTCTTGACCCACCGACCTTAACACAGTCACGTGAGAAAACTGGTTTCGTCATGAGAAATGAGAAAACCATGGAAAAGAACAATAGAAACAATCCAGGCAGACCATGCAATAAGACACAATGGCTAGAAACCACGAGGCAAAGAGCTAGACCAGCAAACAAACCAGTTGAAACCTGAAACAGAATTTATATCCCCAGACATCAGGTTGTTTCACATCCGTTACATATATATATATATATATAGTGTAGAACAATGCACTTCCATTGTTATAAAGACTACATGCTGACCTTAAGCTTTACTCCCCTGCAGTTATGCATCTTAAAGCATTTTTGACTTGAGCTTACATTAACCGTAGCTTAAAACACTAATGCATTTTTGCCTGAAAATACCTGGCATACAATCATTTGCTTGATTTTATTTTACAAATAGGAAACTCTCTTGGTAGATCAATTAGACATACCACAAACAATGTATACAAAATTATTAAATCAGAAAATCTCAGAAGCATGCAATGAATTACAGCAAATTAAAAAAAATGTTTAGTATGGAAAGAGTCAAGCTCCAAAACCAGTCAAACAATTATTATTGAAGTTACCATATGATGTTATAATGACAGTATACTTTCTCCATAAAACCATAATTTTATTATCCAGTGGTGTTAAAATAGATGATTAATGTTTACTATAATCTGCAACTACAAAATGCTTTCTCAGTATAAAACCCAATTCCTATTATCATCAGTGTTGAATAAAACATGCATTCCATAACACTGAACATTTAATCATCAGATTCAGCGGCTCTGCACGAAGTTAAGTTTTGATAGAAGGTGTGGTAGGGTTTCGGAATTGCACCTTTGTTGCACAGAAACATCAGGTCTTTGTACTTGTCAGCACAGATGGGCTTTGGCTTGTCAGCGAGAGGAGGAAGAACCGCACTATGAAGATCTGTCATGGGTTTGCGTCTCACTCTTTTGAATAGATCCAACACATGGTACTGTTCGTCATAGTTGGTTTTAACCCAGATCTTACTCTGGAAACTTTTGATAACTTTCAGGATCCTGATTTCCTTCCATGATACCGACCCGTCGTCTACCTTGTTGGCCCACCTCCTAGCATAGGTATTAACCATATCCTTGAAATTGAAGAAGTCACCTGTGCTCATCTCTTTCACATGGTATGGCTTATTGTCCTTTTTAGCCATTCTTGCAATCATGTAAAATTGTTCAGGCCCTTTTTAGCTTTTTCAATGACACTATGCAATCAACCTCTTTCGTTTTGCGTATGGCCGGGCTCCGAGTACTTGTGAATTATTGTGTCTATGTTTGGAAGGGTGATAACTGCAAAGAGGTACATCATTGCAATGTACTTATTATGGTTTTGACCACTGCAGTCGTCAGACCATAATGTGAGATTCTTAACTGATGTTTTTCTACTTTTGATGAAATCGTACACGCATGTACCTATTTCATTTGGGCCTCGTCCGGCGATTCCCGGTATAGCAAAACCCTGCTTTTCACCCATGTCATAAACCGTAAAATTGAAAAGATTGAGCTTACGCTTGTAATAAAATATGGATATATCTCCGTTTGGAAGTGAAATCACCTTTTGCAAATCAAACACGGCACATACCGAACTGTCATCTGCTTGGGCTTCTCTTTTATCATCTTCTTTTTTTTTCGACTGATCTTCTTATTCAGTCCATGTTGAGCCATCATTTCTTTCATGTTTTCTTTCTCTTCTGGAAAGCTGTTTTCAAACTCAGCACATAAACTGCACTGGTCCTTCTTTGGCTTAAAGAAACCAATATTAAACTCTGTATTAAATATAGACTCATAAAGCCACTTTTTCCCACCGGTTTACCTTTATTTTTCTGGAACCGCACATACATGCAGTACATTTCAGACAGGGTGAGGTTATCCCTGAGATATTCCCTCCTTGTTTGTTGTCTCAAATAGTGCTAATCTACCCGAGGAAACATGTTAATGTGATCCCGTATTCCTTGTTTAATTTCTTCATCCACCCTTTTTCTGTTGTCATGCTTTCCTCTCCCATCCGACAATACCACTCCTTCTGGCGTCAACGTTTCAAGGGCCGTTTTTATTTCAGCCTCTTTTATCCCAAGTGTGTGTAAATAAAAGACTTTACACGTCGCCATATTCCGACCATCAATCTTCAAATTCCAGCTGTAGCTGTACTTCCGCATGGAATTTAATTTGTTTACTTTTTGTTTAGTTTCGCTTCTCACCACATTTCTGCAATGGAACTCTTTCCTCCTTTGGTATTCTCCCATGCTCCAGAACTCCTTGAACAAATTCTCTCGCTTTTCTTGACTTGCCTTGCATTTGTACCTACATGTCATTCCACATCCCACGCCCATTTCTCTTGATTGCACAGTTTTGCCTATCTCGGATACATATGCCAAACCTTTGTTTCTTTTCATCTTTTTGACCTGTCTTTTCCTTTTTCTTGGAAGCAATGGCACAGTTTGAACTTCATCATCACATTCACTATCAGAACTGATCCTTCTTTTCATTCGTGACATCATTTTGATAAGTGGCAAAGCCTTATCATCAGAATCATCCCGTGTCTTTTATTCAGTTGTTGAGATGATTGGTTCGGGTGTTATTTTCTCAGGCGCAGCAGAAAGCACAGCATTTGTAACATCACGATCCTTCATGGAGTTGTCCATCTGGATCAAACACTCACAAGTAGAAGTCGCATCCACATTTGTCTCTGTAAGGATTTCATATTCATCATCAGGTGATCCATCTCTAAAATCTGGTGTACCTGCAGTTTCTATCTGTGTAGCCTCACCTTTTGAAGTCAAGGAGGTCTGAAGCAGAACGGATGTGTAACAAGTAGAATCACATTCCTTTTGTTCTCCAGATGAGCCTGTCCCATCGAGCCATTCCCCTTCTCCCTCTCGATGAAGTAATTCCATTATATCTAGCCATTCCAGATCTGATTTAGTAAGTTCAGTTTCTTCGTCAAAAAGGCTCTCCATGAGGACAATATTATCTTCAAGTCAGTTTAATGTATGAATAATTGATTGTTTCAATAAGAAATGAAATTTAATATAATATGCATCATTTTCACACATTTATTATATATCCAATATAATAATAAAAGATATACAATAGAAAAACATATCACATAGTTCATTACAGACGTACTGTACTTATATATATATATATATTTATATATATATATACATATTTATTTATATAAATATATATTTGTATATATATGTATATATAAATATATATATATATTTATTTATTTTTATATATATATATATATATATATATATATATATATATATATATATCGACGTTTCTAGATTTTTAAATGCCATTTATTTATTTTATTTTAATATCAAACACATATTGTCACACATAAATCTGTTCTACAAATTTAACCATATTCAACATTATATAATTAATGAATGCTTATTTTATAGTTTTATGAATTATTAGGAAAATACGTTTTATATTATATTTTTTTCAATATTCCTCATGAATGTATATAATACATAAATAATCGTGTCAAATATAACAAATGAAGCCATTCCCCTTCTCCCTCTCGATGAAGTAATTCCATTATATCTAGCCATTCCAGATCTGATTTAGTAAGTTCAGTTTCTTCGTCAAAAAGGCTCTCCATGAGGACAATATTATCTTCAAGTCAGTATAATGTATGAATAATTGATTGTTTCAATAAGAAATGAAATTTAATATAATATGCATCATTTTCACACATTTATTATATATCCAATATAATAATAAAAGATATACAATAGAAAAACATATCACATAGTTCATTACAGACGTACTGTACTTATATATATATATATATTTATATATATATATATACATATTTATTTATATAAATATATATTTGTATATATATGTATATATAAATATATATATATATTTATTTATTTATATATATATATATATATATATATATATATATATATATATCGACGTTTCTAGATTTTTAAATGCCATTTATTTATTTTATTTTAATATCAAACACATATTGTCACACATAAATCTGTTCTACAAATTTAACCATATTCAACATTATATAATTAATGAATGCTTATTTTATAGTTTTATGAATTATTAGGAAAATACGTTTTATATTATATTTTTTTCAATATTCCTCATGAATGTATATAATACATAAATAATCGTGTCAAATATAACAAATGAAGCCATTCCCCTTCTCCCTCTCGATGAAGTAATTCCATTATATCTAGCCATTCCAGATCTGATTTAGTAAGTTCAGTTTCTTCGTCAAAAAGGCTCTCCATGAGGACAATATTATCTTCAAGTCAGTATAATGTATGAATAATTGATTGTTTCAATAAGAAATGAAATTTAATATAATATGCATCATTTTCACACATTTATTATATATCCAATATAATAATAAAAGATATACAATAGAAAAACATATCACATAGTTCATTACAGACGTACTGTACTTATATATATATATATATATTTATATATATATATATACATATTTATTTATATAAATATATATTTGTATATATATGTATATATAAATATATATATATATTTATTTATATATATATATATATATATATATATATATATATATATATCGACGTTTCTAGATTTTTAAATGCCATTTATTTATTTTTTTTTAATATCAAACACATATTGTCACACATAAATCTGTTCTACAAATTTAACCATATTCAACATTATATAATTAATGAATGCTTATTTTATAGTTTTATGAATTATTAGGAAAATACGTTTTATATTATATTTTTTTCAATATTCCTCATGAATGTATATAATACATAAATAATCGTGTCAAATATAACAAATGAATGCTGATTATACAGTTTTATAATGCATTAGGAAAAATATAAAATTAGTTATGTTACATTATAATAAAGTATATTATATTTATTGATATCGCCTTTTTTTAATCATACACATATTACAAATTTCATATGTAATATACATATCAATATATCAAATATTTTTCCTTTTATAAAGTATTATATAATAATTAAAATATAAATTAAGGATTCACTAATATATTAAACAAAATCACACATGATTTAATATCCAATATATTATAGTATATCATTTGATCAAACATGTTAATTCGTACCTCTTATAGGAGGAATTATAATTACATCATTAAATAAGTGGATGGTCGACGGGGAAACTATTTTTGATAAAACGCAAAATGTTGAATGAAGAAAGATCCTAGAAAGATGCAAATTTATGCAATAAATAATCCACCCTGTACAATATTTATATTTAACAAATATAGTGCCAAAATGTTCTGCGCTGTCAGTAATAATGACCATATATTATTATTCGTGCAAACCAATAACATGTATTATTTGAAATATAATGTCTAAAATATATGGATCACCTGTTTTATGCAATATATATATATATGTATATATATATACTTATTTAATATATATAATATATATAATAAATTATATATTTTAGATTATGTATGATGTTATAACATATTTTATATGAATATATATATATATATTTATATTAGTACCGGTATATAAGTAGAGTAATATAATACCATAATTAAAAATTAAATGAATTTAGATTTTTGATGATATTATGACATTTCCAGACTATATATTTTTTATCTATAATAAATATATAATAAAAGAATATACAATAAAAAATGAAAATAAAAATACTTACCATTTGTCTGATGATCTTGAAAATCTCGACATCGATAATGCAGGGAGGAGTGACAATATAATAGTGGCACCATACACCACTGTTTGGCTGCAGATTGATTGATTAGCTAATGCACAGTAATTAAGTCTTGATGATTATTTGTTGATGATATTGTTGTCATACAATATAATAATGGTATTTCCAATGTAACACTTTGTGCTATTTATTTCAAGTGCAGAGGTACCCTATGTTTAGTGCACTTGTCTAGTGCAGTAACCCTGTAAGTCAAGTTACACAACATACACAACAACAACAACAACACTGGCGTCTCCAGTGCAGTATGTCTGTAACTCAAGTAACAGGGTTACTGCACTGGTGTATTATAGTTACATGAATAGTGCACTTAGCTAAAGGGAATTATTTCATCAACTAAACTTCCTCCACTAATGTCTTTGTGTATGTTCCTTTATAAAAACAATAAATGTCCAAATGTGACAAAATGTGAGTTACAGGGTTACTGTACTGGGGGTGCGATTTGTTTCCTTTCTTGTTTTGCCTTAACCTTAATCTGAAATCAAAAGATAATATGTGGTCTGATTAACATACCCCTGGTGTAGGTCTCGAGAGAAATGCGTTGATCCTGAGCATCGACGGTCCTTCTCATTGCCGAAACTAGAAGGACGGTGATTGCATTTCTTATCAAAAAGGAACGATCCCATGGGCGGTTTGCCATATTTGACTAAATTAACCTAAAGATACTTAGCTGTTATTTATATATCCCTGTCGTGTAACTGTGGTGCGGCAGTGCTTTGAAAGCCACCTAGCTGGAGTAATGAGAGTATGCTCTGACCATATGCTTCTTCAAATATTAATGGATCGTGCATTGTTTGAGCGACGGTTTGTTCCTGTGATTGATTAACTGGCTGAACTAATCTTTTTCACCTAACCACAAAGTTCATCAACAACATATTTCTTGCAGATTGTTTGGGCATGTCTTTTATAACTAGTAAGTTTTGTAATGTTTAACGTTTACCAATTTACATTTTCTGTTTTAGTATAATCTTGAAGGTAATTAACATTTCGTTACACTTTGACCTTCAGTTTGTTGTGAGTATATTAACACATTGACATTATGAATCGGTCTGTTCCCCACGTAAATGTCACGGTACAGGGTATCCACGTTTCCTTGACCTTAGGTAACAAACAAATAGTCTTGACTATAATGTAGTTCAAACATAATTTCGTAACCTGTGTCTACGTTTATATAGTCGTGAGTACATATAATCTATCAAACCAAGACAGCATTTCATATTACACCGTGACATAATTGTAACCATTACATATATTTGAAGAAATGTTTCTTAATTGTTGCATTACCTGATGATTGCTTCCTCTTTAGTGAAATGCTGAATATGAAGTTTTTCATTATAAACCTGTCTCTCGTTTGTTGTAATGAAGAAAAGGTCAGAGTCATTTTTGTCATGCCAGAAGAAAAAAAAAAATACCGACATTAAGGAATTTTGATCCTATTATAGGAAAGGAGTGATTTGCAAACTGTGTATCTAAATTTCTAAATGAGAATGTTTTCTCATCTTCTTTAGGGTATTAATTCTACTGAACCCTTCTTTATTAGTGTCATTGGTTCATATCTTTTCAATATAACAAGCCTCACAAATATTTGAGATGTTTGACATAGTTTTTATACGAAATTTATCTAAATGTGACTTTATACTGTGTGTAGTGTTTCTGCAATTAAGTTTAAAGAATTAAAGAGTATTCTTAAAATAATTTTTAAACGTATCACCAGCTGTATCTTGTTTGAAATAATTACCGGGTGGTCCCACACTATCTTGCGTTTTGCATGTAGCTTTTTATAATAAAGTATTATTTATTTACATCTATGTAATGAGCTCTTTAATTGTCATCTCTGAATAATTTAAGTGTGCTAAGGAGCGCTTCAAAAAGAGGACATTCATAAATGTGTTAAATAATTGATAATACAATCCTTGTGATGCTTTGACTAGATCAGCCGAAAACGTCAATTGCTATATAACTATTGTTTAACTGTGACTATCTTGTTAATTTAATCAGACAAAACTGTGAGATGGAGAGTGAAGCAATAAATGATCATCTTTGTATAAACGGCAAAATTAAATACTGCTTCAGGTAGTAGCCTACCTGTTTTTAACTAGATGCCGAGTTTAATATTAATGGTATGAAACATTACGAATAGTTCCCCTGCAACGCGAGTAAGTTTCTCATTAATTGAAAAGAGACTTTAACATTGCAATAGCATCCGAATAGAAAGCCAACTTATTAACCAACTCTCGGGTTGGTCATTAGATAGAAGAAATTTTCTCATTTTAATTTATTTGCAAGATATATCAGTCACGTATGTCGTATCAGTCACAACATCAGATTAGTTTACCTTTACAATAAGCATGCTACCAGTCTACTAGAAGAACTGTGAATATTCATTTAAATTATTGTTTTTTTCGAAGCCATACTCTTTATATTAACAAATATGGAAAGCATATTCATTAATTTTTTTTTTCATTTCCATTCATTTTTTTCTAATATTCACACATATATTGGTTATCATGAAATAGTTTACTCTGTTTCAGTGTCCATATGTCACATGGTCTACTATAAATCAACTAATTGTTTTACGTATGAATTTGCTCCTGCGTTGTTATATAATGGTTCAAATCCGTTAAGGCTGTGTGCATAATATTTGTGTATCAACACTAACCTCGATATCCTAGGCATATCCTAGTAGGCATTCATGTCAAGAATGTCTGACAAGACCACATACACCTTGTGTACAAAATGGTTGGTTGGTACTTAAATAAAGTTATGTCAATAGATAATTATAGGTTGATTTGAACGAGGATTGACCTTGCACCATTCAGAGAAAATGTACCTATGAGGTATATTTATCTTATTCAATAATATTTGAATAAATAAGGTGTAAAATAACAATATGTGTGCGCAATACACGTATATCACTTCATACAGTTGATATCCATCGTTGCGTGTGAAATATTGTCCAATAAATATAATGTGGGTTTTCTTAAGAACTATAATTTTAATGTTCTATATAAATAAATATTAAACAATTCTGCAGAAAATGCTTCGTCGGTATATCAAACATATTTTATGTGATTAACAAATAAACCGCAAATCAGAATATCCCGTCTAATAAAGTATTGCTTCTTATCAGATATTCTATGTATTCTTTGCACATGAACGTATTTTATCATTTAAAAGTGTTATATTTGGCAAAATAAGTAAAATCTTAATTGTATGGCCGGTTCATCATATAGTTATGTCCTCCTTATGTTTCTCGGGAATTGCCTCACCTTACCTTTCGTCTTTGTTTGTAGGTTTACGCGTGATTTTTTCTATGGATTAAGCCAAGGTCAGATGTCTATGGTACGAATATACTCTAATTGCCATACATAAATCAACTGTACCATAAATGATAATATATCAGTGACATTTAAAAGACATTTTCACAAATGACCTTATATTATGGGGTCAGTTGATATTTCATCTGGTTAATGTACACCGATAAGGGAGACATAGAGACAAACAAATATGTTGAAGAGCAATGCTTACATACACTCATAAGTGACATCACTAGACATGATCCAAATGAAACGTTCTTAATGTTCTCTACCAGCCACTTGCTACTTAAGTGTGTTTTTAGGAGCCACATCATGCATTTAGGTGTATTAAGGCTTTTGTCATTTATTGTACACATTCTATAGCTGAACACTTGGATTGTACATGCACATTCTGTAGAAAAGCCACGTAGAATGTATACATACCATGGCCAACATTATGACTCTACTTCTTTTATAGATATACCATAGAATGTATACATGTAATAAATATTTATATATATATATATATATATATATATATATATATATGGGAGACTACTTCAGAATTCATATATAATATAATTTTGCCTATGAGCAGATGTATGCCTAGAATTGCACTAGACAAAACCCAAGTTTGATTAAAATATCAATTGATCTGATCGAGTAACAGGCCTACAATCACCGATAAAACTATATATATATATATATATATATATATATATATATATATATATATATATATATGCAGTCCGTTGACCTTAACCCGACCTCCTCTGTGCAACTTTATTTAACGGTAAAGGTTAACGAACAAAATGCATGAACACTATTACGCATACAAATGAAAACGACTTCGTAGATCGATGAAACCCCTACAGGTCAGCTGATATTAAAATGCCAGTCAATATTTACATGTTGTTAACCAGTCTGGTCACTATTGCCCCTCTATTGGCCTCAAGTCACGACTTTCTAGGCATAATACATGTAATCAAGATAAATAGTGAGACGCTAGATATGTGATAATTCTAAATATCATTCAGTCAAGTACACTCAAACAAATACTACAATATGGATATATTTCTCTCTGTGGATTATCTAATAGACCCTAAAAGGAAACTGGAAATTTTCCAAAATAGCAAGAAGGAATTGAAAGAGTTTATATCCATAAATCATATCATAACTCAGGGCCTGAATATTCTTTGATATGAATCCTTCAAATGTTTGTTTTACAAAAGCTTTGACATATATTTAAAAATATCCCCTACACAGTATTAGATCATACGAAACAAGGAACATTAAATTTATTACAGTATAATTCCGAAATTACGACCAGCACCAAGACCATGATATAGTGGTCGAGGTTGTTTCAAGGTTTGACTGGCTAGGATATGACAGCAGTCCATACGGCTGCGTTGTAGATTTTAAGTGCTCTAAACGACCTTGTGTCTGTTCATTACCCTTTGGAATTACCTTTCCAGAGGGGTTCCACGACATGATAACACCGGGCCATCCTATAAAATTTATGAGTCACAAAGAAGTTAAGTCAAAAAGAAAAAAGTAGAAATTCATAACAAAGGGCAGCTGGAACATCAATTTATGGTAATTATTATTAATAATTTAATATACACGGGGTGCTTGTTTGATGTTTAAATGTGATATGTCATGATCCACTGCATTGTATACAATGCAAGTCTATAAAGGTCAGAGTAAAGGGCTAATGCCTCCTGCATATAATCAACATGTTAAAAAGCTACTGGTCGTTGACCGTCCGGGGTTCAGGTCGATGGTAAGGTGCAAAGTACAAACGTTATCGGAACATAGAAAAGATATCGATATTTAGAGATGAGTTGGACTTAGGTAATATTTTATTGTATACCGTTTCTAAAAATTACAACCCCGTCGTTAAAAATGTATAAAATAGCTTGCAGTGCAACTATACATTTTCTGCAGTCTGTCTCCTGTGGATTCTAAACTGTACCGGTTAAATACCGCAGGACTTGATTAACCTCAGGTGGTCAGTCAGGCAAACGTGTGAGATTATTTTATGTAATCGCAGTTTTACGAAATTTTCATCGGACGGCGTTTTATGTTAAAGAGTATCAATATTTAATTATAACATGCATGACATTTGTTTATAGATGAGCCATCTGAGGTAAACTATACAAATGTCATATGAGACATAAATATTAGGAAAATTTTCCATGGTTGTCACACGGAGTCCAACTCTAGAATACAGATTCTGAGACAGGAAATATCTCCATGATAGATCGTACTACAACAAAATGCAAATACAATTGATATTACAGGAAAGAATAATAAGTTACATGTAAAGTCTTACATCAAATGAGTGTGATGACACATACTAACAAAATTAAATGTGCTTACAATATATCTATAATACATGTTCATGTCATTTGAATCAACAGAAATCATTGGGGAAACTAGTTCATACCAACAGCTAAACTACATTTTGATAAAAGAAAATTGCTCGGTTTTGTCAATTATCATTGGGATAAAAAGTGCAACGGAATGCTTTTAGTTTTTAGTTATTTAATCATTATAATTGAGGTCATGTAAATCTGCTTTGAGCTTTTAACTAAATAGTGAATCCTAATGACGGAAAAGATTTCATGACGATAATTTTGACTACTCTGACGTCTTACATATCAACCCAACCTTGCCAAATGATTAAAAGCAATACACGGGTTTACCAAATATGTTATTCTCGCAAATGTCAGATTATATGGAAATGTCACCTAAAACAAATATACGCTTGATTATTGAATGATTCAAGTGTTTTTAAGGCACGAATTTCAAAAGGTTAATTATTATCACGGACAGAATATAATATTCATTCTCACTGTTTTCAGTATTTCCTTACTCTATTGCAGTACAAGCTGCTATCTATATATTGTCATCTGATTTAGTGATCTCTTTACGAAACAAGTGAATAATTCTTCAAAGATATGATGCACTGGACAAGGAATTTCTTCATCTTTATTTTGGCGGTGGAAATGACAACTAGCTTAGATGCCGATCGTCAACGCATTCCTCTCACAACGAGCCTACGTGGTATTTCCATGCAAGCAAGTTACAAAATTGGATCGTAAGTAAAATTATGTAGTTAAAACGAAGGCGTTTTTAGTAACAGTGACGACAGTTACTTTAAGGTTCGGTGAATGCAGATTCGGAGATAAAACGTGGATGTATTAATTACTATATGGGGGGGAAAAGGAAAATAACGGTGCTCTTTTGTCTGAAAGAGAACGGGGTTGAATGGATTGATTGGAGCCACTGGAGTCCATGCAGCAATGCTTGTGGACCTGGTCGTAAAATTCGGTCACGTGTTTCAAGCACAATTCAGGCATCCCATAAAGAGGAACAGTACTGTTTCCTGCGTCCATGTCCAGCAGGTAATGTTATTCTATACACTGTTCGCACATTTTAAAAGGTAGCTATAAACCATCACCGTACCATATCTGAATCATTCTCATTGCTTATGTAGATGGATGGACACATTGCCCTATTTGTTAATTCTTTAATGTGTAGAAAGATCAAATGCTCTAACTGATCTACTGTTTAGGGTTTCCTAACTGAGTGACATTCTCTATTACAATAACAGCATTCCCTAATCACTTATATATTATGAGAAACGCCAACAAGTATGGGGAAATTGAAAACTATCTTGAACTTACAAAAAAGCATTTAGATTCAAGACAGTATATATATATATATAGAGAGAGAGAGAGAGAGAGAGAGAACGAGAGAGAGAACGAGAGAGAGAACGAGCCAGTTAAATCCAGAGAATATTAATGTGTTAAATGATGATAACGCGTTTCATTTTCTATTATTATAAGATTAATGAAAAGCTTTTTTTCTAATAGAAGTGAACGACCTTCTGTTTGTCTAATCTCTAGATTTTTATACTAATTGGTACTCCTGTTAAAGAATCCGACATTTCCTGAAGCCTGCCGGGTAGGTTATTCAAGACTTAGTGGCACCTGTATTAAACTAATACAGGAGACAAAGACGTTCTATGGAGAATTAGCAGCGTGTACTTCAGAGGGATCACACCTGCTCAAGGTAGAGAGTCAGCAACAAAGAGACTTGCTGGAGGAGTTTGTCACTCCATTGGAGGCAAGTTTAGGGTCAAGCTTTCTGTATAAGACACGTTTTCCTGTATACATGTCCTGAAGCCTCACTCTGCTAAATTATATCTGTCAGTGATGAACGGCCACTGACCGTCAAGCGGAAAATAAGGAAAAGAAAAATCTTATATCTCAACATCTTAAATTACATTCTTAGGGATATATAAAAATATTTTAATTACATAAGTATTCAGATAAATCGAAAATATTTCTTTATTTTCCATGAACCTGTATGATGTTTAAAATCTTACGATTTACTTACAGTGAAGTGATATGTGCAAATGGGTGCATTTTGGCAGAATCGTTGGTTTTGGATGAATTCCAATCGAGACGACCTACCTGTAACGTTCCGTCCGTGGGATATGAAACTTGGACAACAAGACATGGTAAACCAGACTCCCGGGCAACTAATATATGCAGGTTACGCTTTCCACATCACAGGAGCCCGTGGTTGGCATGATGAAAACTGCATGACTGAAGGATATCCTGTTTGTGAACACCCGTAAACATGTCCATAAAGGATCGGTTACCATTTATCTTAATTTGATCGGTCAAACTCTAAGTATAGAAACAAAGATAAATTAATTATATGGTTATCAGATATCTCACATGGGCGTGTTCCTGTGCGTAAGAGGTTCAAGTATTTTCCTTTTTGACATGACAGAATGGAAGGAATCTATAAGACCTCAAGAAGTCAGAGAATGTATTTCATTTCATACATGAAGCTGAATTAAAATAACAAAATTATAAAAGTATTTTTCTGTTGTACAAAGATATCAATAGCATATCGCTCAATTTGTATGGTATAACTTGTTGCATGTTTATAACTTAGATATATACTCAGAACTTCAAACAGTTCGCTGATTTGCCAATAAGACAAACATATAGACAGCAAAAATCTGGTTTGCATATGTCTTAAGACTTGGCTCATGAGAGGCAAAATCTAATGGACCTATGGTCTAGATTCATACTTAAATAAGAATAACACAAAGAAAACTAAAATGGATCCACCGACTTGATATTTGACAGCTTATAAACACAGGAAGAGTAATATGATATGATATGAATGGGGATTTAATTCAGTGATTATTATATATATTCGAAATACGAAACTCTAACAAAAACATTCGATTTGGTTTGACCTGTTTACACAATATCAAATCAAGCCTACCGCCTAGGTCAAAGGGGTTATTAATAAATATGGTTGGGTTCTATGACATCAATTAAATTTGACTGCAAAATCACAGAGGTTTAAAGGTTAAACCGGTTAGGGTAAAAAGCAGTTGAAACATGCCGCTGACGTTGGCTGATTTCATATTTCATGTTTGTATATCAAGAATGTGGCATTAATGTAGGCTTCTACGTACATATTGGCGCATTTTGGCAGAATCTTTGGTTTGGTTGAATTCTAATAGAGACGACCTCCCGTAACGTTCCTTCCAAGGGATATGAAACTGGGACAACCAGACATGGTGTACCGGGTAAAGGGTCATTACTTTGTGCAGCCTACGCTTTCCACGTCATACCTACGATTGGTTGGCATTGTTTGTGAACACCTTTTAAGTATCCATGACGGCATTGGTGGCCAATTAATTTAATCAGTAAAACATTTATGCGAACAAAGAAAATTGTTTCTGTGTGTTGTTGATTCAAGCATTTTCAACTATAACATAACAGAATGGACGGAACCTGTAGGACCTCAAAAGATTCAATAAATGTATTGTTTAATTCACACATGAAGCTTAATTTAAGCTTTCTAAATAGATAATTTCATTTCTAATCAATATAAATATCGCCTACTTTGTAGATTATAATTTGTCGTACATTCAAAATAAGATATATACTCGGACATCTGCCAACATTCTTTGATTTGCCAGTAGGGTACTCTTATAAAAAACAAAACTTCGGGTCATATGTGTCCTACAGAATTATCCCGTCCGTTTCAAATTGTAATTTACAAAAGGTCTGGATTCAGACTGAAATAACTTAAAGAAAACTAAAAAATCAGTCACCGACTTCTTCATATAAGGAGTTCATAGAGATAAAGAGATAAAGAGATACATAGGTAAAGAGATATGATATGAATGGTGATTGCAACCTATACAAAAAAATTAGTTTGGAAAGACCTCTTAATACAAAATCCCATATCATCCTGCGCCTAGTTTAAAGGAAGTTATTACCAAATATGCTCGTGTTCAAGGTTATCAACTGATATTTTACTGAACATCACATACATACATGTGTGTGCGTGTGTCAAGAATAGTTCAGAAACAGACCAACCATAAGATGCATTAGCGCTGCCTGCATGCATTCCGTCGATACTAGCTTCACGGCATTTGTACATCCATGTTTAACAGTATAAGGTCAACGAGATACGGACCCTGTTCACGTTCACTTCTATACGGAACAAACCATAGTATATAACAGAAACGACCATGGTGTCTATAGATTTATTTACCATATCATTTGAAACTAGCAAATGTTATTAATAACGAAATGTAAATTGATATTGTGAAAAGTAGAACTTTCGTGCTTCAATATTGCTTTAGACATTAATCAAATATTTTCATTTACTTTATGTATCATCCATTGAACACATATACAATTTATATAAATTCGCTTCTCAAATTGAGAGCAAATTATCTCTTTTATAATTTTCATCTTCTTTCAAAGTTATCCTTTAAAATTCCTTTACTTAACACCCTTTCGATTTACGGTTCCATCAAACAACGACATTCTCCTAAACCGGTCACTACTGATATGTACGGACGATGAGGTCACAGTGGTCTTAAAGTTAAACAAGTTCCGACTTGTATATATACAATGTGTCGACTATCTTAATTTCCCTAATTGTCTAGAAAATTTTGATTCTAAATTCCAAGTAGTTGTTAAAAGGAGTGAGTGTATATATCAATTTAAACCAAAATCGTTGTATCGTTATATCCCATTTAATATCATAAACCTGTGACTATGTCACAGAGAAGGAGGCATTGCCACAACATTGTTAGAAAGTTTCTCAGTAATTTAATATTTAAATAAATTGTTAATCAACAGGTATACATAAGTAATTATGTGCAATTTAGCATCTGAGTCCCTGACTCAGTTTTGTTAGTTTTTAACTAATGCTAATAGGCACTTTCATTTAATTTGCTCCTCGTGATTTATTTTACGATACCGACGATACAGAGGGGGTTCTTATCCCTACGTTACTGTCAGAAAAAAAATTAGCACTTTCTAAATGAAACATATGAAAAAGAATTAAAGAAAAGTGCCATGATTAAGAAAATACATATTAATTCTGCCTTGTTCATAGCGAAACATTAACATGAACTCTCTTCATTGAACTTGTTTTCTATATGACCAATGACAAGTTGCGTCACATGACGTTGTGTTGACTAGAAAGAACCAGTTGTCCAAGTACCATGCATACCCGTTAATAGCCTATCATTACAATTCTTATGGTGTTCAATAAACAACTTTTCTCCAGATCTGTTATACATAATATATAAAACTGTGTATCGTGACATTTACGATGTTCCTGGGTGAGACGAAATCGCGAAATGGAAGCCATCGACTACAAATAACAGTCTTATAATTAGCGACCAGATGGCGAGCGCCTAAAAGCTTTTGAATGATAACCATCTCTTTTGAAAAACATTTTTTAGACGAGTTCAACATAAAAATTTAGGATGGAAATGATCCATTTACCTAATGCAAATAAAAGAGCACTTATTTCACAGGATATATTTTTTAAGCACAATAAACCCCATTATCTTATTCTAGCTGATAAACCGGTAATCGGGCTTATTATAGGGCTTGGAGTGTATTAAATTGGATGAGGAATGTTGGCTCAATTATTTTATTCTCAAGTTAAAATTAAATACAGATTTTCAGTGGAATACTGTCTCAGTAAAATATGTCAAATATTTTACACTTACATGTATTTTGTGGCGTTATTTTGTGTGCTGGTGGCAAGAAATTCATACATCGGTATGTTTACCTTGAATACCTTGTCAGTGATGATGTTTACATTTGCGAATCGGGATGGGACGCGGGGGCATTCAAATTTTTTAAAGATCTTTGATTGGTTAAGCCCCTGTTACATTCCGGGTGCGCTCGCTTGTGAGCATTTAGTCGCACGATAGGCTTCAAAAAGGGTCTATCGCCATAGATCGCATCAATTGCCGCAAAAGCATTTATAGATGCAACAGCTGTCTTACAGCCAGAGCAAACAGAAGCGACCCTTGTACGACTAAGCCGCATACACTTGTACAAGTGGTCTTGCGTTCATATGCGAGTGTTGCACGAATCGGAGCTATTGGTCTGACGTCACAAATAACTGTCGCGCGACTGATCACATGGTCGTAGGAGCTGACGTACGACCATGCGATTACACGTGCATTTTGGGGAGACCGGTTGTACGATCATACGATAGGTCTTTCGAGTGGATAAGCTGTAGCTTATAAATGTAGACATAAAAATCGTATCGTGTGATTATAGTATCTTGCACGGCCGAATTCCTATATTGTTTTATAGTATGTTTTTAATGACCTGTTTTATCAAGTTTAGTCCATAGGGTAATAATTTGCATTTTCTCTAGATCCCATAGGGAAACGATTCCAGTTCTGTTAAACTATTATGTGGTATAGTAATATATTAGATAAAATTATATTTTCAGAACATAAGTATTTGTATTCCTTCTTCTACCAGGTAAACTCTTGGACAACTCGGTATACGCACAAAGGAGCACATACAATTTTTGCAGATAACGTGCTAAGGCTTTAATAACATGTTATTTAGTGGACAAATATATTGTGAAACCCCGGGCTGCAGACACCCCTCTGGGGGTAGACACCCCGCGTAATGGAGTCTTAGGTCCGACCAAACACTTTTACTACTTTGAGAACAGTTTAAATCACCGGCGCTGACGGACACAGAAACGGCCGCTATTACCGGGGGTAGAACAAATGCTTTGTCACTGCGATTATGTTCTGCATCTAGTAAGCCTCTCGCCTATTAAACATGCTCCCATTAGTTTGACCAAGGAGTTTATAACAAACAGAGTTCCATCTATGAGAAGGTCTTCCATGTCTCGCAGGTCAGTCGTGCGCTTATTGCAAATAAGACATGATAAGCCCATGAACCCTATTGTGCGCCAATTGTACCGCTGTATCACGACCTTTCACATAGCGAGGCTGTTGGATGTAACTCACACAGTCCGCTGAAGTTTGTCAGGCCGAGAGTGATATATCCAGTAACTGATAAATAAATCACTAGAATAACATTGACTAGAAGTGTGAATGCGTAGATGGTTTGTTTTGTTAAGATTACATTGCAACAGATATATTTAGAGGGGTCTAATGTTTAGGAATCAATGGAGCAATTTTTGGATAGATGCGGTCACTCTGCATTAGTATCTGCGGTGCAGCCTAACGGACGACTGGTAAGTGTAAACCTTATTTTCCTCGAATAATTTTGGCATTCTATAAGTTCCCATCAATCTATATACTTCTGAAAGGTATCAATCATTAGCCTTGTTTATACTATTTCATGGATAACAAAATTTTATGACGCCCATGTCCGGATGACTTTAATTTTAATTGCCAACTGTGAGCCAATCTCCCTCTGCGGCACCGATGGCGTTATTCTCGTATTATCGGCCATGTTTACCGCAGCCAAGCGATAGCTCAGGCGTCATTAGTAATGACGACTTCACACACAATCGCACGCTATACGATATTTATATGAAAATATATTGTGTAAACATACGATTGTTTCAGTATTTACATTTAATACTCGAAGAGATAAATTCAAGGAGAAACTTACTTAACTGATAAGACAACGTTAGTTCACGCTTGGGATCTCCGGGAACTAATGAACCATTCAGAAGTCGGTGGGGGGGGGGGGTTCTATCGCTATATCAATTAGCACCGTGCTTATCAGCAGCATATCTTTGTGCCTTTGAACTGCGAGTTTTTTTACCCCCTTCTGCAACATTCGACACGGCCCCACTCCGAGTAGGAACTCCATTTGTTATAAACTCGTTTTGACAGGTACCTATGCCAACAAAACAAATAACATTTTTAATACATTAATCATTGCAGTTTGTAATTTGTTACCAAAACGTGACAGTAAATTTGAAGTTTCCATTAAGCCGAGCTTTAATTGAAGTGAGATAGTCGCCCTGATTTTGGTATTCTAATTGGCTCAGCACCGAGGATGAACACGTATTTCCGTTGTGAGGTGTTAAACAAATTAAATGCCTGACGACGTCATCTTCTGGACACCCTCTCCCAGCATGTACTCGAGAGCCATCAAAAGGCTTCTTGAATGAAGTTTGCCAATCCCAAATAAGGGTAATGTTCCCCTTGATCTCCTACAATTTTTTTTTCATAGTTTGGCAAAGGTGGTCCGATAAAACCCAACTATTGGTCTTTCAGTGGTTCTATGTTGACTGCTGCACTTTCTATTCTGTTCCACCATAACAGTTCGCGAAATATGTATCTGGTAAGATGCTTTGGATGTCGATTGCAGTCTGAACATTCAAAGTTTGCCCGCCTGCGATAAGAACCCGTAACGAAGAAAGGTATGGCTTTGCCGGTTTTTCTACTTTCAATACATCAAAGAGCAATAACCAAAGAACATTGCTGCTGTGCACCTTTCCTTTTCCGCTATAGCAAGGATTGTTTCAATATCTGTTTTGGTGACATATGTATCCATTGAAACGTTCAATAAGTCTAACACCAGGAACCACAGGGATAACGAGAATGGAGCCGCGTTGGGTGGTTGCCCTGTCGGTGAAGAAGATGACTGTTTAGGTCAATGACAACTGTTTTCCAAAAACATAGACGTTGTTAATCAGCTCGAAATGAATATAAATGACCACCTTATGGATTCCAGTGCTACCCGTTGTTAAAAACACAGCAGCTGCCGAGTCTAGAAGAATTTTGTCCTTGATATTCTTAGTTTCGTTTATTTCAGATGGAGTCAACGTGTCTCGCGATTTCTCTAGTGAAAAAAAGTCCTAGTTAGGTTCTTTTATCAGCACCTGCTCAATAGCCGACAAGTCTAACTACTTGTGTTCGTACTGGCTCCAGAAGTGAAGTGTCTAATATATCTTGCTAAAATATCAAACACTTGCAATGTGTTATCTGCAGAAAGGTAAGTAATTCCTGTCCAGTTTTGGCATGTTGTGGAATGAGCACCACTGCGGCTCCCAGTGATAATAAAGCATGTATGCTAACGTGGCGATCAGTGGAGTTAGATCCGATTATACTAACCTTGTCACCACATTTGAGACCAGGAAGCAGTCGTCGGAGTGCCGCAGCAACTTCAAGAGACCCCTGGAACAGTTCTGTGGAGCTGAGCATGCTTGCATTCAAATCGTTTTTGTAAATCTTTATCGCTACTTTCTCTGGATTTCCTATGAATCGTTCCTCTAATAGTCCAGAAAATGTTTTGTAGATAAAAGAAAAATATGCTGGGCAACTGGTGTAGCTTTTCTTCTTCATTATTAATTCTCACTCTGAAAAGGAAACCAAATGACAATGTATTGATTTCAAATAAGAACACAGGCACTTCCCGCGTTTTAACAATTTACGAATATGGTACTGCTATTTCTTATAGAAAAACTGCAACAACCCTTATTTTGTTTAGCCCGCACAAGCTAGGTACAATGATTGAGTGCTTGCTATCAAATGGTGAGTCAAGCATTGCTACATTTGCTGTGCCTCGATGCCACAACACGTAACTAAAAGCGCTGCCGCATTTTTTCTACGCTCCCCAGGCAGGGGAAATCTTGCGCTTCTAAAGAAGCAACTGATTTTCACGCTTCCTGCTTTGACCGTTTATGATACATTTAGACACCAGATGGCGGTTCGTTGTCCCGCTGAAAAAAAACGTGCGTATGATGTGACAAGCAGCCAACTAGATGCCAATAAACAAACACTCGACAGGCATCCTGGCTTCGCCCATAGCTGCGCTTCAAGCGCCGCTTCATGACAGTTTATGGTCGAATTTAATTGCTCCCTCTGCATTCTCGCATCATCGACCGATTTAATTATGACATTATGACTGTGTTAGCTTGGCCATGTATCTTTTGTCTGCAGAACTGATAGGTAAAGGGCTGTCTAAAGAGCGTACATTTGTCTAATACTCAAGAGACTTGTTTTTCTTCAGATGCCGGTATACACTTAATTGTGTGGAATCGTACATCACACCCGCAGTGGAGGGATAATCAATAATAACAAAAAAAACAGAAACGTGTGAGAGTCGGTGCAGTGAACGAGCTGAGGAGAAGAATTAAATAGTATTTCCTGTCTCGTAAAAACCTCAAGGTAATTGTAAATAAAAGGTTTACTTGATGCCCAATTAAGACGGATTACCCTTTTCTCCAATTTTACTATAAATACATTGGTTATATTCAGCGCGTTATATTTTATGCTATATATTTGATTGTTTAGGATAGTAGGCACGCTGAGACCCAATTAACTATCGCTTGGTATTGCTTGGTATAATTATAAGTCAGATAAAGCACGAATGTACAGAAACGTACTAGAAATGTCGTATTGGGCACAGAAAAACGTATCAGCGGCTAAACTGGTACTGAATCAGAATGACAACGGGCACGGGGTAAGATATTTACAAATGAACACTAGGAAAATGTATTATTATACATTATTACCTGCAGATAATATATAATATTTCGTCCTGTATTAGGAAAGAGTCGTCCGGTGGAAGCGTTACCACTGCACGTTACGGAAGCCTATATTAGGTTGCCCTTGCATAAGATGTCATCGACAGAACCTGAATCACATTCGGACTATAGTCCAGTCGAAAGTTGGGCAATTTTTCTGTCAGTAATCTCCATTCGAGATGCAACGTGATAGCTGTTTAGGCATCTCCCTGCGTGCATTAATTGTGATTTAACGTCTCATACGATAATATAGTGCACCTCTAAACACGCTTGGTTATATAAGCAGACTGTAACATAGTCTTTTACTATGTTGATCAACCACATATCATACTATTTATAAAAGTACTTATATTAATGTGCCCTAAACCTACATGTTCATTGTTTAGGTATCATACATAGTTTTGCATCGTAAAGATTCTGGACACAGGAAGACGACAACTTGAAGATATGAATATAAAATAAGTTTATTAAAAATGTATATATATGTATATATATAATATATATATATGAATATGTATCTCCAGCAGTTAGTTTGATTAATATCTTTCTATGTTAATCAGCACCTAGCAAGCATTCTTCCATTGTATCTTACTCTTTTTATATAATTTCCGTGAAGAATTTTGAAAATTTAGGACACCGTTTAGTTTGGAGTCACATTAAGTTGGAATCTGAAAAAGAATCATACCTCAGATCAAAACGCAAAATGCTTTCTGCCTTGACCTAATACTACCTAATACTACCAGTGTGAAAAGTAATTGAAGTTGGCTATATTGCCTGAATATAAGATTTCAATTGACCAGGTTGTACACTGTGAACCGGTCGTAGAAATGTACTTGCATACTTTTGGGAATACGTTAAATACCTTAGGCATTTATTTCTTTCATTTTAAAATAGATAATTGGCCTATTTTATAGATGTAACATAATCGGAAAGTAAATAGTGAAAAACATTAGATTTCAACAAGAAATATGCTTGTTATAAAATACACAGAATCATATTTCTTAATCTAAGATTTTTATTTCCGTGTCCAGGGAGGGGAGAACATTTTATAAATATAATTCTAAACATGAAAAATATGAAATATATAAATTCATTAAAATGACTGGATATAGAATAACCAGAAACAAGTATAAGAGCGCTTGTCATAAACTATAATGATACAGCAAAAGAAAATGAAAACATGTAAATCATATCTTTGACTGTATAATGAAGGATATCACATTTAGATTGTTTGTTTGATATAAATATAAATAACATGGATAAGATGAAACATCAGACGCCATATGATTCTAACATGAAAGCAAATACAACAACCTTCCTTTTAAACTGCGCAGTGGGTTTTAATATCGATTCGTTTTTCGATACTTTTCTATCGCGGAGACATGGGCAATCTTCAATTGTCTAAACGTACTTCTGCGTTCTGTCACCAGCAACTTTGGAACCTATGACCTTCTGACAAACTATTCCAGCAGATCTGCCTCCTTCACCGTGCTGCCTTGCTTCAGAAATATGCATGCGGATAATTCTTGTCCCAGTTGGTCATCTAGCACGCCCGTCACCTGAAAGGCACTGTTTTCAGGATCTTCCAAATTATATTTTAAAAGTCTACTGGAAATATCTGGACTGCGGACCGTATAATTTTGTCAAAGTATATGTCCCTGATGTTCATATCACCAGTGTTGTTAATAAAGGCAAGTCACATGTGACGTATCAACAGTGGGGTGACGTCAGCGTCCGTACATCCTTTCCATAAATATACCCAAGTGTGACCAACAGTTCCTTAAATAAAGTTTGCCATTTCGGCTGACGGTTATGTCTTACCATGATCTCTTTGTTGTCTGCCCGGTGTTGCGATGGTGAGGAAAAAAACATCATGGGTCCCATTACGAATACAGCTTGTATATTTATCATGAGGTCGTTAGTATTTGGGCCGACGATTAAATTTTTATTTATCTCTCAGCCCTCTCGTATTCAACATATACTTAACCTTTAGTGCATGACTTGTTTACAGTTGCTCAAGAGTTTGTTTCGGGCTATTCTACACAGAGGAACATCGTATTGCATACACTGAAACAAATTAGATAGTATACCCCCATTCCGTGACTTTGACCTAGTAAGGAAATCCGGTTAAAATGTTTACATGATTTGTAACGGTTGTATAAAAATGGCTTTGTATATCATCCGATTATTTAGTTTAAGAGGTCAAGGGGTATACACACTCTCTAGTGTTATAGCATTACATTACATCATGTAATTTTTGGGATATCTTAATTAGTTTATTCAGCAAACATAAATCGAAACTAAAAGCACTGTCATAACACAAAATGTCAGAGCACCTAACAAAACCTAATTTGGCGGAATTTCTCATGGGCGAAAGCGATAGGACGCTAAGCATTTTAGCATTATTAAATTACAGTAAAGCTTTAAGCTCTCAATGAAATATATGCAAGTGTCAATTATCACTAATCGATGTGCGGTCCGAAATTACACTCTTGAAGAATTTTACGCTTGAGCTGGCAGCTAGCTCTCGGCATTCCCTGCCAAACCTCCAAAATAATCTAACTAAATTTAAAATAAGAACGCAAAATGCTATTGTGTAATATGAAGACCTGATTAATATTGCCTAGACTTCTTGCAATATAATACCGTGCAGTTTGAACAAAATTAACAAAACACAATCTTCACTTGTAACAGTTTCTAACAGTTCCAACTGAACTCTGTTATAATTTCTACCGCACAAACTGAATGAACAACCGCCTCAAGTGGTATTTAAAACGACTGATATAACAAACCTGTTCCACGGTGATGTAGACTGCGCGTGACAGTCGGTACAAACCTGCCTATTCAGTGGTATTGGACACAATAAGTGAAGTGTTACACTGCCATATATTTACCTATTAAGGGCTGATCAGAAATGAGCGTCAGGTATGGTATTTTTTTATTGGTAAGATTCTGTCAGTGTCAACCTGCTTGTTTGGTCGTACAAAAAATTATATGAAGTGTTTCACTGGCATACCTGTTGAAGACGGATCGGAAATGAACGTCTAGTATGGTATTAACCAATTTATTTGTGAGTTTTGTTTTGTCAATGGGAACATATTCTGCTGTCTTAAGTACTCCTATATGAATACAAATGAGACAGACAGAGGTGTAAAATGCCATAAGGATATTCACAGGTGTATTATGATGTGATTTGGAGCTTAAATGACGAGTTGCAAGTGGATATGAGCAGACGTTATTAGATCATGGAGTATAAAGAATGTATTGACGCTTAATGAGTGCAAGAAATGGTCACATAAATGTAATATATTCACGCCTAATATGATACCTGTCATATATTTGAATCACACAATATGAATGTGTACGTCAGATACGCCAGTAATTACTTAAAATGTGTTAACATCAACTTTTATTAAAATTCTAACAATTTTGGTACAGTACATATAATTTTAAATGTCTGAGATTCACCTTTAAATCAATGTGCACAAATTGATATGCTAGAAGCATTATACTGGCTATTATTCGTGTTTTATCACTGGCGTGAGTGTAGAGATCATAAATAGGATGCATTGGCGACAAACTTACAAGTCTCTGATTTGAGGTACACTATTCTTTATTGTAACTATAGAGCAGGGGGGCAGCCCATGCTCAGGGGCGGGCCCCTTGTTACTTACTGACTCTCAACAGATAGCATGTATCCCAGCAAGATTCATAAAACACGGAGTTACCAATCAGAGATTTTCCAGATGTGTCAGAACAGATACAGTTAAAGAAAGGTCTGCACAGGAGTTGAATGAAAGAGCAATTAGACTGCTTAGAGTTGCCATGTAATCAAGGCTAAGCAATTACAGTCATTATTGAGGCACATCAGAAAAATCTCTGAGTCCCAATTAACTTAAACAGCTGCCCCTTACATAGTATATGACCATGATGGAATACAGAGTGTGAGATTTGAAGTTTAATAGACTGGCCCTTAATATATGACAAGTCCTCTCTTGTGTCCAGGCCCCTCGAGCCAAAAGTGAAGCAAGATACCAGAAAGTAAGACATGAACCTCAGTTATAAGCTTGAGATGTAAGAAATGCGTTGACAGGAGATACTATTTTTTATGATTATTGAAAGTATTATAATACTTTCAAGTTTCAGATGCAGCGCAAATGATGTTGAACACTGCATGCTCAGTGGTGCCATGTTGAGCTTATCAAAAAATTAAAAACTATGTAATGATTTCATACCGGTTATGTAAGGTGTTACTCTCAGCCTCTCTTGCAGTTTCCGGTGTGAGGTATTACTATCAGCCTATTGTAGGTTATCCAGTGTCCGGTATTACTCTCAGTCTATCCTGTATTATGTTGGTCAGGTGTTACTCTGAGCCGTTCTTGTGGTATCCTGTGTGAGGTGTTACTCTGAACAACTTGTGGTATGCTTTGTGTCGGGTAACTCTGATTCTCTCGTGTTATCCTGTGAGGGTTTACTGTGAGCCTCTTGTACTATCCTGTGTGCGGTATTCCTATGAGCCTCTTGTGGTATCCTTTGTGCGGTATTTCTCTCAGCATCTCCTGTGATATCTTGTGTGAGTGTTAAACTGAGCCTCTTGTGGTGTTCTCTGTGCGGCGTTAGCCAGGACTTATCTTGTAGTATCCTGTGTGAGGTGTAAGTCTGAGCCTCCCTTAAGTCCCTTAAGTATCCTCTGTGCAGGGTTACAGTGCCCCTCTGTTGTGGTATCCTGTGTACGGTGTTTCCCTGAGTCTCTTGTGGTATCCTGTATGAGGTGTTACACAGAGCCTCTTATGGTATCCTGTTTGAGGTGTTACCCTGAGCATCTTATGGTGTCCTGTGTGAGGTGTTACCCTGAGCCTCTTATGATATCCTGTGTGATGTGTTAGTCTAATTCTCTCTTGTGCTATCCTGTGTGAGGTGTTAGTCTGAACCTCTCTTGTGGTATCCTCTGTGCAGTGTTAATGTGCACCTCTGTTGTGGTTCCTCTCGGCCTCTCTTGTCGTTTCATGTGATGAGGCACAGGTTAATACAGTTTACAGGGTTAAGGATCTTTGTTTGATACTAAACATTCGGTTTCGAAAAAAACTGCTTTTCCATTTGTTTTAGAGTTTAGGAAATTTGAAGTTTTCCAGGTTTATTCTCATTTTGTACATCGACCATATATCCTCAGCAATATTTATGGGTCAATTCAAAGTCCCCTCTTCAATTGTCCTCTTGTCAACCCCTTCATCCCAAAACACAATAATATCCCACTGCAGCAAAACTTTCTTCACTCACAACAGGATCATGAACAATATAATCAGGTAAATAATATAAAATCAGATTTTGCTCTGATTCCAACATTACATTATAATTCACAAAGTAAGCTAATGTGCAATGTTCAAAATATTCGCAATATGAGATGCATAATATTAAGATTACTGAGAATATTTGAAACTATAAACTGAATATAATTATTCAATGAGTATGTGTTTTTATGTTTTTTTTATTTATTTAACATTCAGCATAAAGACAGAAGATAATAGATATGTTGTACATAAAAAAGTAAGAATCATTTTATCCGCAGCTTTTATTGATAAAGTAATATACAAAGAAACATGGAGCGTATCGCTAAAACGAATCGGGTATCGAAATGAGTGTATCGCAATACGTATTGTACCTAATCAGTCGGACCGATACCTAGCCCTCACATTTTAGAAGTGGACGGGTGACTATAATGACGGCCAATTACATGTTTTGCGTAATTTATTTATCGGTTCGTGATCAGATAATTAAACATCATTTAAATAATAAAATTCATACTTTCTCTGTCTCATAATATGTACACTAGATTCATCTTTATTGAACAAAATATAGAATTATATACTTCTCTTTTTAAAATATTTTGTCTGTTCTCTCTCAATAAATACGTATTATATTGATATATATCTCTCTCTCTCTCTCTCTCTCTATATATATATATATATATATATATATATATATATATATATATATATATCTCATAATATGTACATAACAGTCATTTCTCTCGTATGTAATACAGGCCTTTTCATTTCTCCCTTTAAAATACTATGTCTGCTGTATCTTACAAATAATACATATTATCTTTCTCTATTATCTATCCCTCTCTTTTTCTCTTTCTGTCTCTCTCTTTCTCTCTGATTCTCTTAAAATTGCTTTAAATAAATAAGGAATATACTTTGGAAAAGAATTAATATATAATCGTTGCGCTTCAGAGAACATAGATATTGGTTACTCAAAATGAATCAGTCACTCGGTGTTGTTATAACAATCGATATATCACTGTTACTCCTAATCCCTTTGACATTTAAATTTTCTAGAAACCCTGATAAAGATGTGTTTCCTTTGATGTACACGGACAGATTGGATTCTTTCATTATGTCAAGTAAATTCTATTTATAATACATGCAGCGATTACTTCAAATTTTGATATTTTATGTTCTAATCTTCCTGATTTTATAGAATAATAAAACAATAAATCGATATAAAATACACACAAACATTGGATATATGTTTGTGACATATCCAGTAGCCGACTGCTGACTGCTGACTATTATTTGAAGTATACTTGTCTCATTGTATTTTTGCTTCTATAAATCAAATATAATGTGAAATATGACCATTAATAACGGTTTATTTGACAGAGGAAGCTTGCCTTTCTTGTCTGACCTGTGATAGGTCAACCGTCTTGCCGACTACCCGGCGTGGGTAAAGTCAATCACCCATGATGCACGGGTCCGCTAGACTTTTGCCGGGTTTATCCTATCACACTTTGTCTGAAAGAAAAACTACAAATTAACATAGGAGTATATCACTTGAGACCGTTGTAACCAGTTTTGGACATTTAAGACCTGTAAGACAAATATCCATCTTATATTACCATTCAGCTATGCGATTCTCTATAGGACTGATGTTAACAAATGACTTAACTTACAGTAATTTAACCTTATATTATATTGGTATAGAGTTTTGAAATAGGCATTCTTTATTTCCACTCCAAGGTGGGAGTGGAAATAAGCATTCCTATTTGTATATAACATAATTAGTTATAAATATAAAGATATATTTCGTGTATCATAATCAGAAACGACACTTGTATTATAGTATTATTGACATAGAAGGCAAACCTACTTTTCTGAAAAAAAAAATTGTCAATGTTGTAGTCGGCGTTCCGGCTTTTGACATTCAGGAAGGACACCCAAATTCAAATATACACGGAGTGTCCATAATTTGATATACACTAGGTCACACCCAGCGGGGGCACTCAGTTTACCGATGACCCGAAAGGATTATTTGAGGTAGTTCCGTTGTCTGTAAACTCTAAAATTATCGTTAATCGGGAAATCGTGGCACTGTTTTGACATTTGCTTTTCAATGTACTTATGAAACAGTCAGTCCAGTGACATCATGAATTGTCAACATAGACTTAATAAATTGATTACCAAAACAACATAGCTTCAAAGAGGCTGTGTAATAACAGTGACAGTGTATACTGATAGGGCAGATCCCACCACAACATCCCGTGACTGACCGACGTGTAGCCAATAAAGCTGTTAGAGTCGAAGAAAGAGTTGACCGACTTGTGAAGGCATATGCTGCGTTCGTTACTGCTCGGAAATATGGTAATTACGAGTTTCCCAGTGGAAAATACCTTTCGAAAAGAATACCACTGAGAAACTGGGATTTTGCGGAGCTTGTCGATCAATCCCACTTAGCGACCTTCACCTTTATTCACTGCTTTTCGAGATGCAGGGAGCAAATAAAGACACAAACATTTGACTGGTTTACATCAAAAGTTTCAAATGACAAATAAAGTTGAACAAATATGACATGAAACATGTTTTATTAATTCTTTTTGGTTATTATAACAATCTAGACATCTGGTCAGTGGGTCTTTTGTTGGGTACCGAACGTTCGCAAGTCGTACGTACGACCTGCCATCCGGTCATTACCATATTTCCGAGCGGTAACGAACGCAACATTAATCTCTGTCAATTGGTCTTGGTCTAACGACACCACATATTGCCAGTTACCTACTCCGAGGTACAGTATCTAACGTGGTAGATGGTTGTTGTTGCTTGCTTTGCATTGTGAGAGCGAAAGAGAGAGAGAGAGAACTATATGGAATTGATTATTGCATTATTAAGCATTGTAATTAGCTTGTACCGGGCAACTGAATCATATATATGATTATTTTATTCGCTAGATTTCTTTTCCCTTTTTGCTTTAGTTAGATCTTAATATGCAGCAGTTATTGTTTATGTGTTCGTCTGTGTATGATCGGAATTTTATTTATATCTGTATATCTTATAAGGAATGCATGTATGTTGTATCCAGTCATGTTTTGTACTGTCTTGTAGGGATTAACGTTGAATTCTGGTATGTTTATAGTTAGGCTTATTAAAGTAATAGAAATATTTCCTTTTTATATTTGTGCGGACATAATGTAATTTCCCAGCATGTGTTTAATAAAGTATATCTGATCATATCTCGATTTATGTTTTTTCGATGAGTTGATGAGAGGAAGGTATGACCAGGTCGCTACGGTTAGCTCGGCGGCGTAAATCCACTTAGCACCTGATAGCCAGCAACCTCGGAACGCGTCACTCACCCTGCCTCAACTCCGATGTGTGGGGAATAACTCTTTTTGTACCCCAAAAAATAAGTTTTGAATTCAGGCAACGCTTCTACCTTCCATTCAATTTAATTCATGGGTTCCAAATTAAAGAATAGTCTACCAACAGAAACTAAAGAAGCTCTTTCCGTATATAAACATTTAAGAAACGCCTAAAGCACTAGATATTTAGCGGACTACTTACGGACGTGAACTTTTAGTGAAATCATCTGATATTGTTACGTGTCATATTACATTATTGCATGCAAGTACTGACTTTTACCTCATTTAATATTTTTTATTGTTTTTTAACTTTTGTTATTTTAACACGTTTTTTTGTGGAAGATCAGGCTATGCCTGAATATGTCATTATTTTATTTTTTTTTTTTACATTGCTAATAAAATTGCTAATAAAAATGTGATACAAAACGAAGATGTCCGAAAATCTCACCTCTACTTTGTTTGTGCGCTGTCTTTCCGCTATGGACCCATTGGAGCAGACAGCAAAACAAACAATTTTATCTTTTTTTTATAAAGTGCACCTGAAATCGGCTTTCTGCAAAATTCCTGTCCAATTGCAAGGAGTCACCTGAAAAGTAACGTAATCTCTTGTTTCATTCGGGACCAACAGACATCAGGTCAATATTGTATAAGGCCAGTCAGTGTAAAGCAACTTCATTGCTCCAATCAGTGGAATTCAAAGTAAGGTATCAGCGAAAAAACAATCCAGTCATGTTACTCTTGTTCTGCCGCAAGGTGGCGCATCGATCACCGGTCGAGCAAACACGAGGTGGAGAACGAGCGGAGGACTGACTGTGTTTTTTCATTGTCTTTTGAGAATGCTTTTGAGACTGAAAGCTGGCAGGCCTCTGAGACAATGCCCTGCCACACAGGGTTATGATTCAATGTGTGATATGAGTGAAAATATGTTATATTTAAAGCTCTTGTCCGGATGACGTCACATCGGTTCAAGGACCCTAGCTTCCATTAATGTTCTTATTTTAAATAATTAACAAACATATATTTTAGTTACAGACCAGTCGCGCACCGTTTTGACGATGTTTCACTCAATTGGACATGAATGCTACAAAATAAAACAAAAATCATAGATATTGAATTACTGCTTAGTATTCGTTTTATCAATTTGATAAATGATATAGGCAGTCAAATCTGTCTAGATATTTATATATACACACATATATATATATGTATAATATATATATATATATATATATATATATATATATATATACATATATATATATTGTATAGGAAGAACTAAACTAGGTTTTCTGCAGACATTTCATGACTAATTAGTTTCGTACTACATGCTCCGAGCGCGTGGCACTCCCCGGATGTTGTAGCTCGTTGCAATGAATATCAGTTGTGGGGGTCTTTGTTTATTGTAAAGCTACTTGGGTCAGGGTCAGCTGTGTGGTGTCATCCATCTTTGTTGATGGCAGGCTTCTGGTATTTCTCCGGTCCCAGGCTGGGGGCTGCACTATATATCACGTATATATATATATATATATATATATATATATATATATATATATATATATGAAAGACATCAGACAGATTAATGGGTATAGCTGGCAAGCTAGCCCCGTTGACCTTGCGAAGAGTCACACTGTCAGCTTCGTTTACGGATAGTCTCTAGCTCTTACGAAGGCTACAGGGGTAACTGAAATTTTAGCAACAATCTGTATATGTTATCCAAATAATATGATTGTTTGAAATGTTGGCGTTGATGCCTCTCTTCTTTTTATGTTCATTGACTGTCTAAAGCCAGCATCCGGAGAATTTAGAAATATATATATATATATATATATATATATATATATATATATGAGTGTATATATTATTATATATATGACATACATAAAAACACAAGTTTAATCGGCCCATTCATATGACATAACAACGTCCATTGGCCCATACATATGACATACATAAAAACACAAGGTACATTGGCCCATACATATGACATACATTAAAACACAAGGTACATTGGCCCATACATATGACATACATAAAACATAATGTACATTTGCCCAGAACATATGAAATACATAAAAAAAGAAACCATGAAAGGTGATCGCACATTGAAAGATCACTAGTCGTTGATGGTGAGAACCTATGACGCAAGCCAATCCTTTGTCATTTACAATGCACTAGTTGATCTGATTTGCCGCCAGATGTACGAATTTCAAATATGAACCGTAGCCATTTTGGCTCCCCGACCTATTAAAACATAGATATTTACAACACCTCTAAGGTTTGTTTAATAAAAAGACGCCCTATATCCACCTTTGTCCCTTTAACTTTGTTCAGCTTTCCATCAGTTAATTTTTAATAGGTTGTTACAACACAAACGGAAACAGTATTTATTTCGATATCTTCAGATAATTAATTCGAGAGATACAGAAAAATTCCTTTGTTCTACATCAGAAACCGTATCAATCAAATCGGCCAGAGAAGGAAAATGAAGAAATTTGTTGAGAAAATGAATTGACTAACCGAGAGTTGACGAATTCGGCTCTTTTCCCAGAAAAAAAACTGAGAGAACCCTCATATCCCATGGCTTCTCCCATGTCCTATGTACCACGTAAATGTCAATTGACGGGAATGGGGATCAATTAATGGGCAATTAGAATTGATGAAGTTATGCTGTAGATGAATGTTAGACTATAACAATATTAAACACATGAACTGGTTTATTTAAACAAAATAACCACAAGGAAAAGTATTGTATCCAAGAACGTTTCTATAAAGTTCCTTATATATATATATATATATATATATATATATATATATATAATATTAAACTATATATTTGAAAGCCATGTATACATATATAATCTATATTGTCATGCTGTTTTATTGTATATGAGGAGAGGGGACATAAAAACAAAGAAACACCATTCATCCATACACAGTTAAATTGAAGGAGTGCTATCCGTTCATTTGTGTGAATAATTAAGCTTAGATATATTGTCTCACACACATATACTCAACAGTGCTGCATAATGTTTAATGATAAATAGACAATGGCAATCAATATTATCCGGTATTATCACAAAGATCGAATGCGTCTCGTTAAGAGACAATTTATTCAATAGCACCGATATTTAATGAGGTTCTTGAAGTCCTAAACATTAATGAGCATACTTTTGTTTGTGTCTCTATATAAATTACCGCGGGATATTGGCCCCTGTGACTTTGATAACATGCAATACCGTACCTCGCATATATATATAGGCACCACTGATATGTGCCCAGTCAATACAGGCTGACAGCACGAAGAGATCACAAGAAGCTAGATGTGAGTACAAGCCATGGCACCATACGTTGAACGCTTTTGCAAATTTGATAGTGTATAGAAAACATTACTCTATTCAAAACATAGGTGAACATTGAGTGTCATAACGCGTGCATTTACTATCCCCTTATCATTTATTAACGAAGTTGCGAAAGTGATATAGTAACGCCTCCGTTCGTGCTTCCGTCTGCCCGTCCGTGCGTCCGTCTGTCCGTCAGTCCTTCCGGAATGGGCTTGTGGATCGATTTCAAGCCAAACCGTATGACCGAAACCTTTCGCCTTGCACATATGGCTCACCCACTCATAGATGAAGAACCCTGTTCATTTTGAGGTCACGGGGTCAAAATCGGCCACATTATCCACTTCAGGAAAAAGCTTGTGGACCCATTTCAGGCCAAACCGTCTGAATAAAACCTTTCATACCCATGCATGAATAACCTTATTTTTTGAGGTCACAGGAGCAAAGCTCAAGGCGAGAGAGCTGCCCTCCTCATTTTCACACTGTGTAATACACCAATACTAATTATGCCCCGTGCGAGGGGATGCTCCGCTTTGCGGTGCCCTTATTTTTTTTACTAAAACGAGCACAGAGATCTAAAAAAAAATATCTTAAATATTTTGAAGGTGAATCTCACGGGGGTCGCTGTTGCCATGTTAACGCCTCGAAATATTTACCTAGCTCCATATTGATGACAAAAAAGACCCTTGATCAGGGATATTTTGATTTTTACCAAAAATCAGTACAGCATGTATATTAATTTACAATAATTATTTTATGAATTTCAGAAAGTTAAAGTTTAATATTACTATACAGAAATATATATATATAATCTCAATGGATTCAAATATAAAATGTCTGCACCACCTCTGTCATCGACACAAAATAAACAAACAATAGTCAAAATAAAATAAAAAATAAAATTCTAAACGTTTAATATTAAACGATGTACATAAAATCAAGGTTAGTTTAGCAGGAGTTTAACAGGAACCTGTGAATAAACATTCACAATTTCAATTTTTTTTAGAAATCTTAAGAGCCCATTTCAACCCGAATAACTATCAACTGCGATTGCAAAATGTTACCAAAAACAGGCAGTCGCGGCCTCAAACTTCGACGTTTCTGTCAAGCGAAGTAACGGCCACATAAAATGATACATTTTACTTAATTTCATAAAGATTTAAGATATATTCCTATCACACGAGACTTGTATGAATAAAATTGACTGTTTGCGACTTCTCGTATGCCCAATGTAAAATTATATGCATGCATATAATTATAATTATTATATGCAGGATATGTTGATAGTCTAAAGACAAACACAAACTGAATATCTTAATAAAGAAATAATGAGATTAAAACAAAATTATCAAATTAAATAAAAAATGAAATAATGAATAGTGTCTGATAAGTGATACGCATGTATAGAGGGTCAAACAGAAACATAACAAGAGACCCATGGGTCAGGGCGCTTAGCTGAACTTTAAAAAATTTAAGCAAATGCAAAATGTCTTATTCTGTTGTTATTGTTTAATATTTGCATTTGTAAAGCTATGAGGAAATGGCCCTACTTTTTTGTGATAATCAAGTACTTTTTATATGTTTATCAAACTAAAACATAACTACCATGATAAAACAGTAAGGTTTTTAACAGATTGTTTTTGCAAATGAAACTTTATTTCACTTTCTACATAGGCAGGGAATTATGATTTGAGTGTATATCAAACCATTTCTCAGCATACCCGTTTTGGCAAGAGGAAATGATTTATTTAAAATAATTATTTTTATCTTATACAATTTTTTAATAGAAAAATATGAATTTTCGATATGATAAATCTGAAAATACTAGATTATTCTGAATAATAAGTTGCACCATTATTATTTTATTTTTTTATTACCAAAACAAATATACAGACATAATTTGAGAACACTGTGCATACTTGGTATGCAATAATATACATAAAAAACATAAACACATACATTATTTTCTTAAACCTATCCACAGGTGTCTATCTGTGTAATGACACCAAGGTTTCACCGGAGTTTAAAATGTGGTGCCAAACAATTTTTTTTTAAATGCATATATTGCTTGATCTAGTAAACCAGATAATGGTTTCCATTTGACTTCATGTTGTTTTTTACCTCTGACCAATCCTATATTCTTCTCTATATTAAAAACATCTTTTACATACTGTTTAAACTTCTTTATCATTATTGGTTTTTCTTTCTTACATCTGCTTACATAAATATGTCTCTTAACAAGTAATGTCACAAAATTCAACCAAGTAGCCTCCTAAGATCTTAATAAAATATCTACCAAGGCCCAAGTGAATGTGGGCTGAACAGAGTTATAATTTTTCAATGATATAAGAACCTTATCCAATAATAGTTTTGAGAAGCAACATTCCCAGAAAACGTGTTGTATTGTTTCCTTTTCATTTTTACAAAATGTACATTCATCAAAATTTAATTTTTTAATGTTATGTAGAAATGGATTTAATGTAATTCTGCGGTGTATTAGTCGGAACTGAAATATTTGGAGTTTTACTGGAATAGATATACTGTATATATTGGAAAATCCTCTGTTTAATTTTCCATCTGATGTTAAATTTAACTTTTCTGTCCATTTGTGGATTATATTAAATGGTGCTTCTATATGTAATCCGATTAAATCTAATTTAAATAAATCTTACTACTTTTTCTTTCTGTATGAGTCTATCAACAGTAAATACATGGTCTGTATAGTCTGTCCACTGCCTATTGTGCCTGAGTATTTCTTTCCATGATACAGGAATTGCACTGATGAGACCTTGATAGCTTATTATATCAATCTTGACATTGAATTTGTGGCATACCTCTTCATGAGTCAGCCACTTCATTCTGGAATCCTCCATTTTTATAATATTTGCAATATATTTTATACCCTTTGAGTATAAGTTTTTAAAGTAAATAAACATTATTATCTCTTCTAATATGTGAGTTAAACCACAACATTTGGTCTAATATATCTACCCAAGCATTTGGAGTGTGATAGTTTAATATACACCAAGATTTAAAAACATCTTCCCAGAATACAGATGGCAAAAAAATATAATTTTATAATCTTCATGTGATAAATTACAAAGAAAGGATTCCTTATCCATTTTAAGAATACTACATTTTTTCCGGCAGTGTATATCAAATCATTTCTCAGCATATCCGTTTTTGGCAGGAGGAAATGATTTATTTAAAATAATCATTTTTATCTTATACACTTTTTTTAATACAAAATATGAATTTTCGATATGGTAAATCTGAAAATACTAGATTATTCTGAATAATAAGTTGCACCGTTATTTATCCTGAGTTCCGGTCATATCATGTCAGTATATGCATACATAAATATTTATTTTATTTTTTAATCATAATATGTTAATTGGGTGAATGAGCAGGGCGTCCTCCCATGGTATTAGCTATAACAGTCCCTTTGCTTCGCTGCAAGTCCAGTGACTGTCAAACTATGCCTATCAGTCCAATTATGAATTCCTACTGAGTGTTTCATGCATTCACGGCTGTCTATAAACCTTCACAGGAACAGCCAGTCTGGACTGAAGTCTGACTGAAGCATGTGCAAGCAAATTAAAGATGTCTTATCAGAATCATGTATCCCATGCCTAGCCTTGAGTCAGGAAGGCTATATACTAAATATACAACAAGACGGTGATACACCTCTGATTTTGTTCATCTGTTTGATCATTAATAGTTGATATATAAATATGTAATAATTAACGGTTCATCTGATTGATCATAATTAAAACATTCACAATTAATTATTCTTCAAAATTATAAATTGGAAAATACTTCAACTGGGAAAATCAAAGAATTGCCCTCATTAGCTGGGGAATAATACCCACTTCACAGAATATAGGGTTGCCCACTTGAGTAAAACATAATAAAGGGAAGAAAAAATGGGACCGCCCAAAAGTGCCAACATTATACAGCTCTCAACTTTATGGAGTTGCCCATTAAGAGAGGTTTGACTGTAGTATATACATCCAGCTGTATGTGGATAGGCCTACTGTGGATTATAGAGATAACTCGATGCAACGAGCCCGGGTTATACTTTAATTATATGTCATGATGATATTATGTAAATAAGAAGTGAGATCTGAACCAGGTTCAAACTAAAGAGTTTATTAATGTTGAAATATGTACAAGTGTAGTAATAGTAATATGAACAGGTATGATATTACACAATGTTTTACAGATACATTTGCTGAAAGAAGATAAATAGTAATGATGTGACTGATAGGTAGCAGGTTAAATAATTGATCAGAAATAATTGATATTCTGACATAGATGGAACAACTTTATTTTCTTCTTTTTATGTGCTGTTATTAAGGTTGTACAGACAACATTAGTAATTATCGCTCTTTGTGTATTTTCATGGCCATATGCCAACACTATACGTCAACCACCTTTATTTAGTTATAATATTGTAACTCGATATTGTAACTGGAAGTACATATAAACATAGTTGTCACTGAGTATACAGAATTTCTTGTTGTGTAAAGCCCATAGAGATGGGTACCAACGGTTTCATACACTTATGATATCGGGCTCTTTCGCGTCCTGCCGGGTAAGCCCCGCTTATTTCCACATTAAGATTCAAAGAACAAAATCCTCGAAGAAACGCACCACTATACCA
This sequence comes from Sipunculus nudus, assembly GCA_026874595.1. Taxonomy (NCBI): domain Eukaryota; kingdom Metazoa; phylum Annelida; class Sipuncula; order Golfingiida; family Sipunculidae; genus Sipunculus; species Sipunculus nudus. The sequence continues at coordinate 56,563,916 of CM049314.1, forward strand.
ATACAACAAATATGACATAAAATAACACCAATATAATGTAAAATATGAATATCTCGACGCAACACCCCTTAATCCTTGATAAAATTTTAGGGACAAATTATGGGGAAAATTTTTTTTCACAATATCAGACTGGTCAACCATTAAAGTCGGGCTTTTACGAATTCCACCTTCATTCCTTTAACCATTTGAAAACTTTATTTTATGTGAATTGTACAAATACCGGTATGGTATTCTCTATGCATTTAGCAGTCTGTGCATGTGGGCAAAACACTGAAGAAAATGATCCACAAAAACCAAGTTTCATGGACATGCCAGGAATCGAACCCTGGTTGCCAGCTTTTTACCACATCGCCACTAAATTCTAACTTTACATTAATAGAACAGCAATCCACTAGAAAATAGAAAAATGGAGTCTCTAGTGATGGGTGTGACAACAAATATGAATTCCTCTACCCGGAAAACCCCAAGAATCCATATACTGAACATTATTTCAGGCACATCCATTGACACAGCTATGTTATAAATGAGGACAGCGACCATGTTGGATTTCGTGGTATAAGAGTTTCCGCACACACGTTTAGAGAGACATCCTCACCAGATACTCAAATTATCATTCGGAGAAACTTGAACCATGGAGAAACCAACCACTCCAAAGTCTTACGACGAGTTTTAGAAGAAATTACCTTTTTGAACTAAAATCAGTTTGGATTTTAAGATGAAAATAATTCAAATAACAAATTTGACATCAAATATGAATTCCTCGACTCTCAAAACCCTTTTATTCTTATACTGAACAGTATTGTGGGCCAAACCAGTGAAAAAAAAAGAAATTAAAAAATGACTGATGTTGGCCATTTTTGATTTCGGGGTCTTATGGATTCCCCCAACACTTTCACGAGGAACACCATCGTTACTTTTTTTATAAACCTTCCGAGAAGAAATATTTACGAAGAAGCCTACCATCGTTCTCCACGTTCACGGAAATGCTTAAAAAACGACAAATGCCAAACGACGCAAACATGACCAGGAAGACAGAATTAGGTTTGGTAGAACGGCATACAGTTGATATAGAGAACAGGAAAACAGCCTCTGCAAGGACACATTTCACATCGCAATTACAATCTAAAATGTATAAATCGCAATATGAAATAGAGCATACCTGCAAATTCAAAATGTAAGGGCAGAAGATGATTATGAAAAGAAATTTGAATTGTCTGAGGATATAATAAAATTATTGGCAAAGCCAAAATTTCAATTTACCACATCCTAGTAAAATAAATATAAATAGTGGAGACACAATAAGAACATCATTGAAAAGCTGCGAGAGATGAGTTGCAGCATGCACATTCAGGCCTATCCTATAAAGAAGCGAACATGTTTATGTATAAATGTGTGAAAACACCATCCTGTATTGCTCATGCTAATTTTTGACAAACAACTTGGTTATAAATGTCAAAACACGTCAATTAGGCTCATACAAGGTAAATAAATTACCATGTCCATGAAAGATATAAGATAACAATTAAAGTTGTAATGACAATAGCAAACACAATAGGGTCATTTTGAACAACTATAAAGTGGTGGTACTAGGTATCCTGAATGGGTAAACCTACCTTGCTAGCATTCTACACCCATCACAAATGATTTAAAATGAGAAATTAAAAGTAATTTGGCCATGACCTAGTAACCAAATTTTACAAGTTAAAGCCAGGAATATCGTCACTCGTCATCTGGGTGACAGATGTGTCATAATCAGAAGGCATAAGCTAGAGCAGATGGAGTGTTGTTACATAAATAGAGATAGTTTATGATTTCAAATTTAAAGGATCTTACTTGCACCACCACTACAAAAACATGGAAAAGCGAAAATAGTAGAAGGCCTAACAGAGCTTGTTGAATATTACGCTACAGTTACAGTTCATAATTACGCTATAAAATGAATTGAGTCAATAAATGTTCACAGGTTCATGAAACTCATTTAGTCAGGCTGCCACAAGCTACAAGATAATATAAATTCCTTAAAACAACAAGATTCAACCGTTTAATCGCTCATATTACATTTCTAAAGAGTGTATGTCACCCTTCTCATCAACTATCGTTAGCAAAGTTCTTATTAAATTATTGTCCCATACAAGTGCTTCCTCACCAGTTGGCATAAATCCAATATGTTACACGGTCAAAGAAAAATGTCAATACTGATTGGATAGATACCTATCAAACTCACTATGCTATTTATAAACTATAATGAACATTACATCACCAACTTTGGTATACCGTATACCTACTTGAATCGATCTATGTTCACGACCAGTCTAGGAAAACAATGAAATAAAAGCTCTTAAGCTTTATTTGCTACATGATAGATTAACTAGGGCTGCAAGCGTATAAGACACCTGGTAGCCGTACTGCTCAACTTCACGGTTTTTTAAGGTTTGAAGCGGTTTGCTTCCATCGGTGTTTCTTCTGCCATGTTTCGTCTTCTTGCTTTGGGGTTTTGTCGTGCATGCGTAAGGTCAGGCCCCTAGTCGGGAAGTATTGTTATGGTAAACAGTTACAGGAAGATTGTGTTTATTCAGGTTCAGAAATAGGAGACGTATATAACTTTTGTAGTCCACCAGAAATAAATAATAGCGTGAGCTAATATACATGTTATTGCAAATGACTATATACCTTCACATGAGTAACGTTTGCGTTTGCTACCAGGTTAGTAATGAAATGTGCTAATCTCCTTGACAATCATCACATGTTCACACGACCGAAATCTCGACACAATTAAAACACAAGTATCGAAATTAATCCTGTCTTACTTCCTTTATGGTAACGTAAGTAACTGCTGAATCGAAATATACCAATGCTGATTAAGATGGTAACAAATGGACAATACAATTGCTGATACAAGAAGATCAATAGCAAGTAAATAACAGAAAAGGGGGTTAAGTTTGGTTCTCTGAAACTCTAAAATTGCTTTAATGAAAATTTGTAATAATGGGTAATACCATACAAATTGACTCATAGAATAAGTTGCATGTGACATATCGTTTTCACAACATAACAAAAAGTCAAGCTTGCAATTAAACCGCTTCATTTACAAGAGAAGAGCAAATGGTTTTTAATTCTTTCCTCGATACTTTACCGGATGGAAGCCTCGGGAATTCGTCGAGGAGTACGGCATATTTCGGTGCCATGTTTATCCCATCTTTTCCATTTTTGAATTTGTCTTCGCCCCATCGGAGTACCTCGTTTGCGGTCAAACATTTCTCTCCGCTTGGAATAACACAGGCACATATTTCCTCACCCAGCCGTTCATCAGGAACGCCAATCACCTGCACAGCCTTGATTTCAGGGTGTTCGGCCAAACGTTTTTCAATATACGATGGCTGTATTTTGAAACCAGCGCGTGTGATTAATTCTAATTTCCTGTCCACAATCTTTATTCTCCCGTAGGTGTCCATCACTGCCAAATCTCCCGTTTGAAACCAGCCTTCTGGTGACCCAATTGCGTGTTTTCCTGTCGAGTGAAGGTATCCTGAAGACATGAAGGGAGTCCGTATGAAAAGTTCACCGACCTCTCCACGATGCAGCAATACATTATTTTCATCGACCAGCTTCATTTCCAAGCCTGGTAACGGGGATCCGATGAAACCATCAGCAAGCAGACTAGAACCTTTCGGTGTGATAATTCCATACATAGTCTCTGTAGTACCATAAGCATTCACCAGTTTTGCCCCTGGAAGAATCTGCTTGAAATTTTCTGCAAATGATTGGTTCAACATTTGGCCGGCTGTTAAACAAAGCCTTAAACACTTAAAACTTTGTCGCGATATCTCTGGGTTTCTTATCATGTCAAACAAGATGTAGCCGAATGTGAAGGCGACAGTGCATTTTTCCCATTCGATGATGTTACAAATGCAGTGTATATCTGTCTTCGAAACATGCGTATCGACACACACACAAACTATGTCCGACACAAGGAACCAAAAAATTGTCGGAAAAGATGAATTATGTGCGATTGACCTATCACTAAAATATATGTCTGTTCTATTTAGTCCAAGTTCTTCAGCAAGCACTAATGAGTTATTGAAGATCTGAAAATGACTGTAAGCAACAGCTTTTGGATTTCCAGTGCTTCCTGACGTAAAAAATACCAAGGCATCAGAATCAGGGTTGTTCAGTCTTTTTAAAAAATCTTCATTTGGGAACTTCGCTGTCTTCTGAAGTTTGGAGAGAGGAGTGATGCTGCAATTTTTTAGTTCTGTTTGCATTTTACCATATCCTATTAAGCATAAGTCTGGTAAAAATAAGGCGAGTTTCTCAAGCTCGTCAAGTTTCATATAAACCCACTGAAAAAAGAAACATTTGCAATTTGTTTTTGCAAGCACTTTCTTGAGCTGCTCACAGCTGTCAATATCGTGGGGGAGAAACACGACCGCACCTCCTAACTCTAACACAGCCGACACAATCATGAACGTCTCTCGGCTGTTAGCCCCGACCACTGCTACTCGAAGTTTTTCGTCGTAGTCATGGTGTCTTGTCAAGCTTCGTAGGCCGTATGCTATTTCCTTTGACCCTTTGTATAGCTCTGCGAATGTTAGTGCATCCCTTGTCATATCATCTTTGTAGATAACAACTGCCTCCTTGCTTGGACTTTCTTTATATCGTTTCAAAAGAAGATCCGAAAATGTGGCATAGAAAAATTTGCTTGTAGATGGGGTGTGAATATAACTTAAGTCTTCCATGTTTAAGTGAAAATGTATCTCATTAACTCACCTTATGAATCGGTTTCTTATTCGAGCAAACGTAATGCCTGTTTACTTCATGCGAAACACGTAGCTGAAATAGGACAGGAGCTCATCCCTAGCAATCAGTCTGCTTAGCTCGCCTCTGTGAAGCACAGATGCAAATATTACGTTGGGGCCAAACCTTTTGCTGAATGATCAGTATGTAAGAAAGTATGGGCACTTAGCCTGAATGAAATCAGATATTGCTTCGTTTCCATCGGGCTGCAGGAGTCGTCCCGTTGAACAGCCAATATGAATTTAGCATCGTTGACAACACCGCGATGTATGATGGGAAGGATGCTTATGAAAATGAGGGCTATCCTCGTGCACGGCACTGGCATTTCTAATTGGAGAAGGAGGGGACCATTTGCATAGATTACCCAATTAATTTGCATGGAATACCTTTTCCGTCGAAATACTGTTGCGCATGTGCGTATACAACTCCCGCGTGGAAGGATGGCGACAACTTAACTCCTGGAGTTCAAAGGATAAAAAACATCTACAGGCGCACATAAAAGTGTTATATCGATATAATTTGATATACATATTAAGTTTATTTCTCTATGTAAATACAAGATTGCTGCTCAATCGCAAAACAAGCCCCGATATTTCATGAAACATGTTCCTCTAAAAAACCATAGGGTAGACTCTCCCCGCCGGACGGCCTGACTCCTTCAAAGTTGAATGGAGTCGGTAAGTGTCGGGCTAGTTACTTCCTACCATTCACATTTCGAACTTTGCAACTTCGTACCCCTATAAATCCGTACCTTTACTACTTCATACCCTCTCCACTTCGTACCACCGCGACTTCGTACCCACGTCCCTGACAGTAAAGTTAAAGCAAGTTGCACTGATGAAAGAATCTCCAATATGAAATTTACTATTTTGTATCCACAACATGACACTTAACAAAGACATATACTTACATAAACTCACAAATGCTTAATTTACTTCCTTTGTATATATTATATTTTTAGCATAAAATGAAACTTTTCTCTGCCCGCCTCCCCCCTTCTCTCTCTCTCTCTCTCTCTCTCTCTCTCTCTCTCTCTCTCTCTCTCTCTCCCTCGCGCGCGCGCTCGCATAACACGACTGATGCAAACAAACGAACAATATTGATGTGTATGGCTATAAAAAAAAGGATTTATTATATGCTCTTGAAGCATTTACAAATAAGTTAAGAAAATCAATAATAAATGTAATAATTTTAATAGTTTTAATAGTAAGTATCACACGTGATTTTAACATATGCCATACGTCTAAAGACCAAGGTTTTCAATATCCATTCTGTGGAATTCGCTTTAGTGAACAGGTCTGTATATCCTACTTTGTTTTATTATATGCTCTTGAATATTAATATCCACATTTTATTAGAGTCCAGTTTGTATAATTGTTATAAACCTTTGAAAGATTTTCAAAATAAATAAAATAAAAATGAAATCGGTAAAGATATGGACAGTCTTTCGATTGGAATGTACCTTACAAATAGATCTAAAACATAAAAAAATTACTTTAGATAATTCTTACTTTCTTGATTATTGCAGTGTATGACACTTTTGCGAGTTGGGGAGATGACGAACCTATCATTTATATAATATATGACTGGGGTTGATCTGAAGTTTGAAGAAATGCAGGCTTTTTGTATGTTTAATCATTCAATATTTAAATATTATTAAAAGAATTGTTTTTTAATATCATGCTATTTCAATTAATATTTTAAAAAGGTATGTCATTACCAGTGTGTAAAAAGGAAATATTAGAGCCCTTTTTCTATCTTACAGTCCTGTAAGGATAACAAATTTAATTGATATATATGTATTCGTATATGTATATGTATGTACATTTATATGTATATATAAATGTGTATAGGTATGTGTGTATAATATGTATATGTATAATGATTTATGAACACATAGGTACATGTTTTTATTAATTTGAATATGTTTTAAAAATATTAAAGAAAAGTCAAACGAAATTTTTTTTATATATTTTCAAATAGGAAAAAGCAATTTAAAACAATAGGCTGGCTGTTATTATTGTTATTTTTATTCTTATTATTATTATGAATTTATCTGTATGAACAGGCATCTGAATTTCAATAAAAATTTGGTTTTTCAATATAGACTTCATTTAAATTTATTTAATCTAATTAACGTTATTTTAATAGAAATAATGTAAAAAAAAAGAAATGTGAATGAAAAGGGAAAAGACCCAAAAGAAGAAACAGTCAATTTTGATGTAAAGTTAAACGAGATGAATAGAAATGTATTAAGGAAAACTTACAGATATGCCCTCTATAGATATTTACGTTTATTTTGTATTTTAAGTGGGAAAATTTCAACAATATATTGACAGATAAAAGTACGTTAATTATAAATGTAAGAGGTTTAATTAATTAAAAAATCAACTTTACTTGAGCAAGGAAACATAAAGCTGGGATAATTATGTTACAGGAACCCTATAATAAACTAGCATATGGAATCACATGGAGTTATGATTTGGGAGGACAGGGTATAATGAGTCATTGTGGTAAACATAAGAGAGGGGTAGCATGTTTTATATCAGTGCAGTTACATTATGATTGTTAAGTTCTATATAAAGATCATAAAGGAAGGCTAATTATATTAAGATTAGAAATAAATAAAACTACCTTTGTAATTGTGAAAATATACTCTCCAAATAGAGGTGCAGTTTTTTTAAGAAATTTGTAAACAGTTGCTTGTCTTAACATTAATCAGGATGAAAATATTATAATAAGAAGAGACTGGATTACAGCTCAAACAATAAATTACAAAAGGGTTGGTACAAATATTTTAAAACTAAGAGCAATAAAAGAAATAATAAATATAAAAGGAAACTTTGATCTATATGATATATGGAGGATAAATATCCAAAATTTAATAAGTATACATAGAGACAGTCTTCAAAGAAAATTTGTACCGGAATAGATTATTCTCCTACATCGTCAAAATTTCATGATAACGTTTCAGATGTCACAAATATTCCTGCCTTTAAATCAGATCATTTAGGAGTTATTTCATTCAAAGAAGCTATAACAGAAAGAAGGGGTAGAGTTTAATGCAAATGTAATTATAACCTTCCACAGGATGAGCTATATTTAGATGATGTATTCAAAATTAGGAGAAACGGTGAAAGAAGTTAATCATATCAATCCAAATTGGGCATTTCCTAAATATAAAATGAGGAAAAAAAACAATTCAATGTTTAAAAAAAAAGTATATGTCGAGATAAACGATAGAAGGAATTATGCATAGTTGGAGAACAACAAGACTTAGAATAGAAAGAGAATGAAACAGACAGATATGTACAACTCAAAATAGGAATGCAAGAATTATATGAAACAAAAACTGAAGGAATAATTACCAGAGCAAATATTAGATGGGCTTAAAAAGGAAAAAAAAGTACCAAATATTTTATATTATAGAAAAAAAGAAAATGGAACAGGGAAACGTATAAAATATAGTAGATGATGAGAGACAAATTTTAACTGGCATAAAAAAACCATTTTAGATAAAAAAAAAAGGATAAAATGGTATGCTTCAAACAAATCTACAATCGATCAAACAGAGAAAAATCACTTTTTTAAAAATAAAGATATTCATAAGGTCACAAATGCAGAACAAAACAACATTTGAAGGATACTTGTCAGCTGAAGAATGTTTAAAGTTATGAAAACAATTTTTTTTTAAATAAGTAACCGGGAAATGATAGTCTGAGCGTTGAATTTTTTAATAGTTTTTGAGAAAAATTGGGATGGTTAATGGTTGAAAGCTTTAACTTTTCATTAGATAATGGAAGTCTAACTTCCACACAAAAACAAGCTGTCATCGTTTTGTTAGAAGAGAAAGATAAAGACAGAACTAAAATAAAGAACTGGCGCCCAATTTTCTTATTGAATATTGGTTACATAATTATGACAAAAGCACTATCCTTTAGATTAAAAAAGATTTTATCAAAATTAATCCCCGAAAGTCAGCATGGCTTTATGAAGCATTCATCTATTACAAAAGCAGTCAGAATTATTTTGGATGCTAATCAAAGAAATCACAACCGAATAATAATTACAACAGACTTTGAGAAAGCTTTTGACACATAAGAATGGAGTTTTATTTTTGATACACTTACATGTTTAAATTTTGGGAACAGCTTTATAAAATTGGTGAAATTGTTTTACAGTAATGTTGAAGCTTGTATAAGGAATAATGGTCACTCATCAGGTATTTTATAATTGAAAGAGATGCAATACAAGGAGATCCACTCTCACCTTACATTTTCAACTTATGTTGGGAAATGATAGCTGCGTATATCTAAAGGTAGGATTCCAAAATAAATGGTATAAATATAATGGGGAAAAAAGAATTAAAACTAGTATTATATGCAGATAATACAACTGTTATTGTTTAGAATCTTAACTCTGTTAAAGTTGTACTGGATTTGTTTAAACAATTTTCAAAATACTCAGATCTAAATAATACCAAAGAAAAAACAGAAGCAATGTGGATATGGAGATTAAAAGACAGAAACTTTAAACCGTTGGGATCATGGTATCAGGAACATATTAAACGTTTGGGTGCCTTTATGTCCAACAATTTTAATAATATTTGCAAATGTCATTTTGAACAAAAGATTCAAAGGATCTCTAAATTTACCTATTTATGGAAGCAGTGAAATTAAAGTTAATATGGTAGGATTTTGATAATAAAAACACTGTGTTTCTCTAAACTTGCACACTTAAAATTTTACATTACCAAAATAATATAGATATAGACTAAATATGATACTTTGGATGTTCATATACAAAGGGAAGAAAAGGGGAAAAATTAAGAGGAAATTATTAATAAAACCAATATCTGAAGGTGGGATAAATATGTTAGACATTAACAGTTTTATTATGACACAACATGCTATATGGATAAAGAATATTTAGATAAATCGAATAAGATTGGAAATTGTTTTTTAATGTTGTCAAAGTTTTGTAAATATAAAGTTATTAAAGCATTACGATTGTGATGCTAATATGCTGAAAAATAAATTGCCAGATAACTATTTATAAGCATCATTCGCATGGAAAGAAATCCGCCAACAGCACCTAGCTGGCCTAACTTTGTGAAATAATAAAAATATAACAGCTACTGGTAAACCGATTTTTCTTCGGAGATGACTTAAATATGCAGGACAGTTGGATTATAATAATGGGATAGTTTTGCATTTTGACTTATGGGTGAAGAAAGGAGCAAAAAAATTTGATTATCTTGTATATCGAACAATATTAAGCCAGCTTGAAATAGGCAGATATTAATGTGATTTCCATATAAAAGTACAGCCTGGTTCATATATATGCAAATGTTAAAATGTTAAAAAATGTTAAATGTTAAAAGTATAGCTTCAAAGTAGATATGTGAGTATTTAGTATGCCTGATTTATGTTGGAAAACTTGTATGTAAAGAAAAATATAATCTATAGTATAATGAAAAATGATTTGCATATATTATATAATATTGGACCTATACTATGTAAAACAGAAAGATAAGTGAATTTCAATATAAAATATACATGGGTATTTCTAAATGAAAAACTTTATAAATATGGTATTAGTAATGATCCATACTGCCATAAAGCTGTTGAAAATATTGATCATTTCTTTTTTTCATTGTTCAGTTGCCCATTTTTTTGGAGAGCAGTCAGTGGTTTATGTAGAATATCAGCAGATTTATTAACAGTAAAAATGTTATTCCTGGAATACCAGAAAGAAAAAGAAAGAAAACAAATTCCTTTCACATGCAACATATTTTATTTATATAACACAGGAAAATCGAAAATTGAATATAGAACGTTTCAAGAAATACCTGATTTAGCAGAAAAAAGTGGAATATGTAGTAAAAGATGGAACTATAAATGAAAGGTTATCCCTTTGGGATACTTTAATTGATTAACTGTGTCTATACATTATTTAATTATTAAAATCAATATTAAATATATTGTTTGAAAAAAATGTATCATACAAAAACAATGTCTGAAATACCTAGTTAAAAAAAGTAGCAAATTTTGTTAGAATGTATCGAGATTTAAGAAATATGTGTTCTTTTTTCGCTGTGTTTGTGTTGTGTATGAATATATATATGTTTTGTATTTTCGTTGTATATGTAATTGGTGATAGTAATGTACTTTGTATTGTTTTGAATGTTTGTATAAAGTATATTGTTAATAAAAAACATATTGCAACAGGATTTTTTACGACAGGTCCAGGGATCTCAGCTGATATGACATGGTAGCACAGTGTGACCCCGTGTATCGGAACCCTGAGTCAACGCAACACGCGATGTTTCAATCAAAGCGAATATGTATTACACTTAAGGGCAAAATTAGACAAGGCTTCTCCTGTTTGACAGGTGTTGTGGCCCAAACAAGAACGCGCCAGTTATAAGCGTGAAAAGAGAACGGGCAACACAGAAGGCGTTTGCGCTATGTTAATATTGATGCAAGCGCTCAGTCCCTTATATTTGACACTAGTATTCAGTAAGCCAAACGCTTCAAGGCAATATTTTGGCAGGTAGCATTTTATTTCTAAGAGAAGACTATTTTTCGTGTTTATCCATCATGCTTTGTACGTAGTAAGGCCCCTTTACAATAAACAAAATTAAGGAATAACTGTTTCTATGTGTTTTATTCCTGCTTTCAGGATTCCATAATGTTGATATAAACTTAACAACTCTAGCTCTGGGACTTACATTTTTCGAGCTGAAATTTAGATCGTACCGGAAGTAATCATTGGAATATCTCTAACAGGCGCCGTTGTCATCTTACAAACACAATCACACCATGAAGGTGGCCATTTGAATTTGTCTTACAGGTGCCATTTACTTCCTACAAACAAAATTATACTATGTTATTACTTCAGAGAGTAGTATCTGACAAGAAACCGGTTTTGCTAAGTGGAATAATGAATACGCTGAATCCAGGCGATTACTTACTGGCTTACTGAGAACTGTGTAGTAACTCAGTTCATATCATATCATATATATATATATATATATATTTATATATATATATATATTTAAAAATTATATAATACAATGAATGTATCCGCAATTAAAAACATCATAATTGACACTGCCTCGTATATGCCTGATATTCCGCCTCGTAAGAATTCACTGTATACTCAAGAGACATGGGACATGTATGATGTTTATGATAAGACCAGTCCAGTCGTTACTTGATATGGTGTACATTGATTAATATTAATCAGGACTTTAATATTAACATAATATATGGTGGTATGTTTGATAAGATTTCAGCGCCTAAACCTGACAACAATGCAGCTCATGAGAGCTAAATGCAAGAATGATGGCATATCTGACAAGCAACATTGCGGCCCATGCGCTTTCAATGGAATGGCGCCACGACGTGTAGCTTAATATACTCGCCTAGCACCTGTGCGTCAGATGATTCGTGAAGCTGTAAGAGGCAGTGGGTGAAAAAAAATTGTTTTTGACTCCCTTTCAAGAATAAGTGTAATAGGTCACCTGTTTACATAATGTATAATGTTATAACGGTCAACATGGTGCATCTTGGCAAAAGGGAAGGATGTGTCCTGCTATGTGTTTACAAACACGAGATCTGCAATAAATATATATGCCACATATATAATAATTAATGGTATAGCCGTGTTAGTCTGTTGTCGCAATGTAGGTAAAGAGTAAGAGTGACGCCTGGGCCGTTATATTATATATTATATATGCCACATTCATAATGGTACAGCCGTCTTAGTCTGTTGTCACAGTAGATAAAGAGTGAGAGGGTCGCCTTTGATATAGGCTACTTATTTATTATTATTATTATTATTATTATTATTATTATTATTATTATTATTTAGATATATACATACATATATATATATATATATATATATATATATATATATATATATATATATCATGCGCGCGTGTGTGTAATGTGTGTAAGAGATGCGGAATATAAGTAAATGTGATGCTATGGTGCCTTTCGTATAATTTCTATTTCTACTTTTGTCTCGCATAGTTTCCAGCTGGTTTGTTTATGTTTTCCATTTGCTTGCTACAATCAGGTTTCACACGTGAGGTAGGTAGGTCAGAGTACTTCATTCCATTAACTAATTAACTTAAACGCCATCATACGTCCACCGTATATCATACCACCAACACGGAATCATCAAGAACATATACGAATCAATCAAAGTCCCAAGTCAATCGAACTCAAATATCACCAGACACCAAAGCATTAGACCATGCAGTCTTGTACCAGGAATTGCTTATAAAAAGCGGTTAAAAATACCTGTTAAATTGGAGCTACAGCTGAATGGAAATTATTAAATAATTTATCCATTATACATAAAGAACTCATTGCCAACTAGAATATTGGTGGTCGACAAGTAACCATGGGTTCCGCCGAATCGGAGAGGCATGGATGGAGTGAGGGATGGAATATAGCCATCCAAACTTGTCGCATCAGAGCTGCCATTTGAAGCATCCCAAGATGCATGGACGAATGAAATGTTGTATGTAGGATCACTGGTCTTGTGTAAGAGATAAAACTAACAAAGATCTTTGGGCATGCACGGTTTCAGGCTATAACATCAAACCAAATTATGAGATATGTGTGAATATCACCAAATGCAGACACACAGATGGACATCATGCAATAACACACCGTTGTGGGTGAGGCCATCTATCTCGCATAAGATCAATAGGCATGCAAAATTTTAGGCGGATACATCAACTTCTCCTGAGAGTGATTTTAAATTGGGCCCCAGTCTTGAGTACGCGAAATCTACCAAAGATGGATGAAATTGGCAAAATTTTAGACCTTTACGCCAGATCGCTCCTGACATGAGGGGATAAATGTATTCTACGAAAACGTGACAGTAGGTGTTGCCATCAGTCGCCTCTATGACAAAGCTATTTAAAATGGATAAACATATAAAACCCGGGTGATAAATCCATTCCTGAGTTGTGTATAATTTTCACCTAAAACAGATTTAAGGATTAACACTGAAAACCATGGCATGTAGGTGGCGTCACTAGGCTTCTGTACGAGATAAGAGATCCAAGATCTATAGACAAGCAAACTGTTTAGGGGTATGTCAACTAATCCAAAGATAAATGCATTATTGTATTCTACAAATACTAGTACTTGATGATGGTGACGTCAACTATCATGTCACCTACCCAAGATGAATTGATACAAACTTTCGAGCCCTTACATTTGACCACTCCTTAAATATGAGTGATTTTTCGATTTATTTTTTCAAACGCACGGATGGATGTCGCGAGAAAACCGTTGCATATGACGCCACCAGTCTTTTTAGCCAAATACATTGAACTGCTCCTGCGATATGTGCTAGTATCAAAAAGAAAGACGCACATATTCATTGAAAACGTAGGGTTGTCGAATCTCCCAATTGTGACATCCCAACAGGGAGCCGGATGGTGAAATGCCTATGGTTATCATAACACAGTATTAAACTGCAACAGGCGAGTACATGTTTAGTCAGAGTACATGTTGACCCTCCGTGAAGCAGAGTTGGGTCCGAGTACTTTTAGCGTCCTCGAGTACGAGTACTGAGTACTTTAAAAGTACTCGAGTGCAATTATGAGTACTTTTGCACTTTTTTGAAAGTACTCTAGTACGAGTACCGAGTACTCAAAATGGACTCATGAGTACTTTAATGAGTACTTTTTTCTAACCAAACTTGTTTAATGAAGTTATTAAATTAAATATATATATAAGTTAAAAATATTTTTAATATTGAAAACCCAGGACAAAATAAAAATATATACAATGTTGTGTTATGCTTAATGAAAATACTGAAGCGAAATGCAAACTCTTGGGCATATAAACAGGCCATATACAGTTGAAATATATCAAGGCATTAATTTATTATAGTAGATGGTCAGCATTGAAGAAACATCTGGTCTCGTAGGTTCTCAAAAATACATTTCTTAGCTAGGACAAGATATACAATTTACTTAATGTTGTATTATGCAAATTCAAAATACTGGTTGGAATGTTCAGAAACTTCAACATAAAAACATAAAAAGTTATATAAAAGTTAATATATAAAAGTTATATTGTTAAAGGAAATCTCACTGACATTGTATGAAGCATATATCCATATGTTAACCATATGTAATCATAAAATAATAGCAATGATAACATTAATAATAACAACCATATGTTATTATTTATATAATGTCAACTTATGAATAATTTGTGGCCTTAGCCTAAGGGAGATATTTAAACACAACCGGTATATGTGAAAATAGTATAAAACAACATATCTGACAGACTAGACTTAACAAGTCATTCATCATGTGTAATACTTTATGAGTATTAACAACAGTTACATCAGTGGCATATTACAAAAAGGAATAATGCGATAGTAATACATAATATTAATAGCATATTACAGGTTTTCTAAGTTAGAAAGAGTAATATTACTATTGATAGAAAAGAAATTTGAACTAGTAATGGTAATAGTACCCCAAGTAATAGAATTATTGCTAATACATTTCTATTACAACCCTAGGCTAACACATCTGATGAATTGAGTGTTTGTTTGATTAGGTTGATAGAGCAGGGTAAAGGGCCCAGTGTAGTGTGATGAGTTGATGCTGGGTGCTTTCATGGTCCAGTGGGCACTGGACAGAAGGCTTTGGCTTGAGGTTAACCCCTGGTTCTCTTTGTTGATCCATTAAGTAGGCTTGGTCATTAAACATTGGAGAAGTCCTTTGTGTTCTTACACAGTATATAAGGCAAGTTATTGTCAGCTGATAGTAGAATGTGATGCTGCAGCCTCTGTTGTAGTAGCTAAGGGGTGTATGGTCTTATGGTCACAGCTTTTCATGGGTTTTAATCAGTTGACAGTCAACAGTTGATTCTTAGTTGTGCCACACACTGTGTACAGAGCTCACCAAAGACTGCTATCCCCACTGAAATTCTGCTAAACCTACAATCACATTTAGTTTCATTTATAAATCAATTCAGGCTTGATTAGCCCAGGCCCCGGAGCACTGCTGAGTTTATATTATGGTGCCAGGTTCTGAGTATATTTAATTTTATTGAATTGTGGTAAATCTTAACTGTTTTATTTTGGGATCTTTAAAAAAATAGAATTTTATTCTTAAAATATTACTAATCATGAATTTGCTGATTTAATGTTTTATTGAACGCTATGTTGTACTTATCTTGCTGGAAATATATAATGCTGTACACATGTACACATGAATTGCATGAATGTATTAATAATAAAATAGTTCAATTTATTTATATTTTTTATTAAATAAAAGTAAAAGTATCAGTAATACAAGCCAAGTAATAGTAAAAGTAGTAGTTATCGATGCGAAAATGCTATAATAGTTTCAGGTATAGGAACAGATGGATTACTTTAAGTAATATTATATATGATATTGTATATGTTATATATTATATATAATATCTTACTATAACAAACTATTACTAATATTATAAAATGAGATTAGAGTTTATTTAGAAATTTTAATGATATATGAAATACCCAAAAGTACTCAAGAATTACTCATATGAGAACCGAGTACTTTCAAAATACTCGAGTACAAGTACGAGTACTTTTGTAATTTTTAAGAAGTACCCGAGTACGAGTACTCAAAAAAGTACTCATGAGTACGAGTTCTATGAGTACGAGTACTTTTGGACCCAACTCTGCCGTGAAGTGTCAGGCCCTGAGCAACTCCCTGGCAGCGCGACAGCCAGTTTGGACAAGAGCGCTCGCTGACAATCTGCGCGTGAGCCGGGTCGGGATAACTCGCAGACTGCATTGGCCGGAACTAGGTCACGCGAGGGTGTACGTGAACCTGCCATGTATACAAGTCTGAAGTGTATATATTTACAACATTTTTTCCACAGGATACTCACACTAGCAGAGTTGGCGATACATTAATTTATAACAGTATAAGTA
Source organism: Sipunculus nudus (assembly GCA_026874595.1). Taxonomy (NCBI): domain Eukaryota; kingdom Metazoa; phylum Annelida; class Sipuncula; order Golfingiida; family Sipunculidae; genus Sipunculus; species Sipunculus nudus. The sequence goes on from CM049314.1 coordinate 56,580,686, forward strand.
TTGATTTTTTTGCCGTCTTTTTAAGAGTCATCAACTTCGTCCCTGCCCAGGCGATTGCAGTGCATCTTATACAACTACTGATTGATAGCCAGTCAAGTCGGTGAGTTGGTGAATTGTATAAATTGCTGCTTCTGAATAGTGAGTAATTTGTGAAGAACAGGTACTAATTTTAATACTTCAGTTGTGTTAAAATTGCTCAACAATGTAACCATATAATTCATAGTGTATGTCTCCTGAGTGAGAGTGAAGTTCGGTATGTATAACATGATATATCTGTGATATATACTATAGTCTATAAATGGCTAATTTTGAAATTGTCTACAACAGGTTCTATTAACTTCTAATAATGTAACCAAGTAGCCAAAAATACACCTATTAGTAAAGCTAAATGTATGTACATGGAAAAATCATAAAAAAAACTTTAGTGTAATGTGTACTCCTGAGTCCTGACAGATTGATTGTAACATGAAACATGGTCAGAATAATGTTTATCTCGTTCAAGTCGCTGTGTGTATATCACATTCTGCAAACTGTGGATTAAAGGGTGTTGGTTAGCAAATCTATTTAAGAGGGGGTTTTAATGTGTAAGGTTTAATTTTTATATATAATATTTAAATACCGGTACCCAATGATCATGGTCATCTGTATATATATATATATATATATATATATATATATATATATATATATATATATATATGAGACACAGAGAGGGGGGAGAGAGAGTATATAGAACATTTAAGGATATGAAAATCATAAATGAAAATTCAATGTTGTAAATGTTTGGTATAAGTACTTAACATTATTGTCACCCTGGCTTATTGCTTTAAGTTGCCAGTAGTCCTACATAAATCGGAAACTTCAATTATATACCCAACATATAGATATACTTCATACCACTGATTGATAAGTGACTTGGTTTTCTACTAGGCCTAATTGTATAACTAATTTGTAATTATATATTTATGTGTGTGTATGAACATACAAGTTGTCAATACATCATTTTACTCCTGCAGCTACCCTACACCCTGACAAAGTACAAAGTTGTACCTCAAGCCCCGTTGAGCCATGTGGAGGGATCGGTTGAGGGATTGTGGGATGACAATAAGGTAAGTGACTGTTACTATGAATCCGATTTATAAATATAATGAATATTTCTGATAACTTGTCACACTGCACTTTTTCTTGCTCAAGTTTTAATTCAGCCATATATGCTGTGATTCAATGTACACAAAATCCTGCACACAACTCTGCCATATAAACTGTATTTTTCATGGAATTTGACATTTTACTTTGTATTTTCAGACACTCTGGAGAAATCTAAGTTACAAATTTGTAAACCCGAGTTGAAGGAACAAGAGGGCAAGTCTATTGTTCAAAGACAGAAGTGGAAAATGAAGAGAGCTATATGATGGTTACGTGGGTAGCTATGAACCGAACCTTGGAGTGGTAAACTGTTTGCCAGAGAGAAAGCCTGAGCGGATGCCGATACAATAAAACCACATATCCACTCTTAATGCATGTGAACACTGAAACACACCTGCATGTCCACATTGTAAGGAATAATCAGTCGTAAAATTGATGCAGACAAATACACGTATTACAAGTTACACGACCACCTGGGTTTTTATTAATAAATGTTCTACTTGAAAATATATGTTATAATTATTATAATAATAAATATATATATTTATATATATGTGTATATATATATATTAAATATATATATATAGAGAGAGAGAGAGAGACAGAGAGAGAGAGAGAGAATCAATTAAGGCTGAACCTTACAGGTCCATGTCACATCACAGCATGGTCCACGGTCACAGCAAACAATTGACAACCCTTTTGACAACCCTAGAGGGTTGTTTTAGGTACACCTATTTGACCGTCCTAAAATTGTTGATTTGACAACTCTGTTTTTTTCAGAGTTCACACCACGCGAGTATGGTCCAAGGTCACGCCTCCTAACATTGTTAGGCACCAGTTCCCGGCAGCTGGTACCTAATCCTAATACATATTATGAAACGAAACTATACCTAGAATATTGCGCTTACCATCTAGCCGCAATTTTTAATAGCGTTCAAGATGTCAAAGGGCACGTCGCCGTCATGGAAGGACTGACCAAGCAAAAACGGACGGAGATAACAGAAGCCTTGAAAAAAAAGCTTTTGTGTCAGCACAAGCTAGAAAACCTAAAATGTTCACGGGACAGACTGGTACAGTTAATAAAAGACATATTCTGTGACAGTCAGCCGATCAACCGTGTTTTATATACAGAAACACGGTGACAAGTGGATGGCCTTTCAAGCGAATACCACGAATGAACAAAAATCGACCCCAAAAGTGCATACAAAACATGTCGAGCTCGGAGACGCTCTCTTCATGTGGTACTCAAGCTCTGTTTGACCACAACGTCGCAATCAGTGACGAAACTCTACTGCGGACTGCTTAGAAAATTCCGTGAGAATAAAAACAACATAACTAAATACCAAACAGATTTGCTTGCATTCTTTAAAAGTAAATCATGAATACACAATACACACAAGTTCTCCAACAAACATCCAAGTCACCTTGTATCTTGATCTTCCGTCACCTTTTGTGATTTGTCAATCCGACAATCTTAATACCCGATAAATATATATATATATAAAACACTGAAGAAATCAACACTGTTAATTCACTACAGACGGTTTCACGGAAAGCCACCCGATCATGAGTGAATGTTGTAATATATATATATATATATATATATATATATATTTATATATATATAGCATAGCATAGCTCGTGCTTGTTAACAAATAGGAATTCACGACTTTCCCTTTTGCCCAGGTGAATCATGTTGCACGTTATAAAATTATACATTATGTAAACAGGTGTTACCTACTAAACATAATCTTGAAAAGGAGCAAAAAACATTTTCTTCTCCCACTGCGTCTTACAGCTTCAGGAACCATCACACGCCCAGTACAAGGATCGCAATATGAATAAACCCCAACAAACTGCAAGAAATTGTTTTATAGTGATCTTCTGTACTATAGGACCAGCTAAATAACATATCAAAAGTTTACCGAAAGTGGCCAAAAACGGTAGCTTTTATCAATGTTTTTATGAACCCATGTCATACTTACACCTAGGCTATACTGAAGCCCCTCTTCGGTCACCTGTATGTCACCCTTGTTGACCTTTAAGGCTGCGAAAGGGATATAGTAACGCCTCCCTTTGTGCGTTAGTCCGTCTGTCCAGCTGTCCGTCTGTCCTTCTGTCCGTCCGGATTTGGCTTGTGGATCGATTTAAAGCCAAACCGTTTGACCAAAACCATTCATCTTGCATATATGGCTCACCGACCAATAGATGAAGAACCCTGTCGATTTTGAGGTCACAAGGTCAAAGGTCACGGCTACAGGGCCCCACTTCTTGAAAAAGCTTACGGACCCATTTAAGCCAACCGTTTGACAAAAATCTTTCATCTTGCAAATATGGCTCACCCACCTATGGATGAAGAACCCAATTTAGTTTGAGGTTACAGGAGCAAAGGTCAAGGCCAGAGAGCTGCCCTACTTATTTTCACACTTGGTAATACACCTATTCTAATGATGCTCCGCTTTGCGGTACCCTTGTTATACAGGCTTCAGGTGGGCACAGCTACTCCAAGGTGTCGAACCCCCTCTTCTAGTAGTTGTTTTGGCCAACAACATAACAATAAACATTGATGAAATATTTTTTATTTAATGGTTTATAATAACAACTTTAAGAAAAATTAATGGAAAAGGAATTTTATAGTTGATGAGGAACAGGGAATTACCGCGCAATAACTGATGTTTTGTGGATCTTGTATGGATGGCCCCAAATGTATTTCAAATGCCACCATTTAGTCACCTTTGGGCATATTTCATTTAAATTTTAGAAATGACAAAAAAATTAAATTAACTGTTCTTTACTTTTATATATATAGGTATTATATCAAGCAAGTTAATGATAGGCAAGGATGAAGTTCATTATATTAAATTTATCTAAATTTCCAGGTCCATTTATCCAATTTTGTTTCACTGAAATTGAATAAGTACTAATGAGATCAAATTTACATGAAAAAACTTAAAAAATTGTGTATATTGCACCATCAGGCCAAGTAACAACTTGTGTGACAATAGCACTCGATTTCCGAATGGTAATAATATAAACGATATCAATCCTCTTCCCTATATCCCAGGATGTTAAACCAAATCTTACATAACTTAATATAAACACCATCATCTCATAAAACAACTTATATTACCAAAAAAAAATACCTCTTCTTCCAAGTCATATTTTGTTATCATTTATAACAAGTGAGCGCCGGGACCAATGGGTCCCTTGTTCATCAATTTTGTAATTTTGCTATCTATTGCTAGGTAGTTTTGGTCCAGAAATCCTTTGGAACCAACAGAAATATCATTACATAGTTATATTGCTGGCAAACCCACGATGACGTCGAAAATGACCGCCAAGTCCATTAAATTGAAATAAATAATTTATTTTCATCACAGAGTTTAAATTTTGCTACTTACTCCTAGGTTTTTGAGGTCCAAAAGTCCATTGGAACCAATAAAAACATCATTACATATTTATATTACTGGCAAATCTAAGATGTCGTCCAAAATGGCCACCATCTCCTTAAAATGGCCATAAATCATTCTTTTATCATCACAGAGTTGTAATTTTGGTATCTACTACCCGGTTTTTAGGGTCCAGAAATCCTTTCGAAATAATATTAAAACATTCTGTATTTACGTTTCTGCAATTCCAAGATTGCGTCCAAATTGGCCGCCAATCCCTTAACAATTGCCATAAATCATTTATTTTTAACAACTAAGAGGCAATTTTGGTATCTACAACTACATTTTTTGGTGTGTGTATCCATTGAAACCAAATAAGGCATCGCTGTGCAGTCATGTCACTATCAAATCGAAGATAGTTCAAATACCTAATGATTACGTCATATACAGTCATTCTGTATTTCATTGTCGTAATGTTGATTTCAACAACTATTCGTTTAAGTGATAAACATGACCCAGTGGTTAAAAGATCAAGAATAAAGCCTGAATCAGCTGGTAATCTACATCCAAGATCGTAAACATAATGGCCGCCGAAAAATCTTACACTAATTTGGTTAGAAGCAATAACTTTTTATCATAGACGCGAGTTTGATGTTTATCTTTAGGTTTAAGGTGGTACAAATAAAGACATTAAGACAAGTAAAAGTATTATTGGGTTATCATGTAACCTAAAATATCAAATATAACATCCAAGATGGCCACCTATGCACTGTAAAAACTTAAGACAGATCTAAGAGAGTGAAATTTAGTGGAGGATAAAACAGTACGAAGTTACTCGGAGATAACAAGTAATTTTGCCAAATGATGTAAGGGACGGAACTAAACTCAAAGTTTCTGAACTCGGACTTGTACACGAGGTCATGTGTCGTTACCTAGTCTAAATGCAGCTCCAGTCCAGTAAGAAAAAGCTAGAAAACATGCTGTTAACATACACATGTATACGTAACATGCATATGTAAAGCTGTTAATGAATAATGAAATGGTTAATTATTCTACTTCTGTATGTACACTTTGGCCTTGTACACTCCTTGTGTTAATGTTTTTATTTGTTGGATCTCGCATCCCACATCACTGGCATCTTGGTAGTGTATCAAGCCCGGCGGTTTAGTCTATGTGCGTCACAAATGCTGTGGGTTAGTAGCCCTGTTTTTCACTTGCATGGACAACTGGAGGTTTAGAACCCTCTCGATGCCATGAGTACCGCTACTTCGGGATACTTTCTCTTCAGGCTTCAAACATGCTTTATCGGCGGCTTTCTTTTAATTGCTTGCAAATCTGGAGCAATATCAACATAGTTTAGAAAGCATTCCTTTGGCCTTAATTGCTTTTCTTTTGCCTGACTCGAGTTCAAGATGAAGGATTTGCTTGGGAATTCTCCATAAAGATGACGTCCTATCCATCAAAGCTGAGCTTTTGTAATCCCTGCTTCTGTGATGCAAGATCTTCCTAGAAATAGACAAAATGATGTGCTTCTTTCCGATTTGCTGCCTGATGTGGTGCTCTTGTTTTTAAGGCAGGGAATAACAGTGCTTTCCTTGAAATCTTGTGGCATAACCTCTTCTTCACTGATACTGCAGATAATGTTACGTCAAATTGCCTTTGCTGTAGATCATAATTCCTTGGGTTGCTTTCATAACCACCTGTAGTATAGAACAGGGGTCAAGCCTATCCATGGTAGGTTACTGATGTATCTGTCTCAGTTTGTCTACTATGATTGAGGAAAGTTTATATATGAGTTTATGAAAGTGTTGAATTTTCTCATTGATGACACTCTTCACTTTTAATGGTGGAAGCAGTTTGTAAAGAGGAGGGGGCGGCTCCTCAAAACGGTCCTTTCTAGAGGTGAAAGATATTCTGCTAGGCTATGAAGTACTTTGCTCATCCTCAACCAGATATTCTGATCGACCCTTTTGGTAACTGAATGTTGACTCCTCCTTCTTCTGGCCTGGTTTCCGTTTTATTTACCAGCCCCTGGAGTTCCGTGGGAGGTCAGCGTGTTTTCTATGCTAGTGGCAAAGTGGTTAAGAAGATATGTTTGTTTCAAATCATCGATATTGAATGTTCAGTAGGACCTGGTTGTTTCCTGGTGGACGGTGTAATGTGCAGTGTAAGGATCTATCTGACCAGGCGGTGGAGTATCCAAAACTTGGATGCATACACGGCCCTGGTGATTCACGAATCATGTGCATCGCACCCTCGGCTGATGGCTAAGTCGATAAAATGGCACTGTTTAGATCTCAGATGCTTCCAATTTATTTTGTATTTGTCTGATTATCTGAAAGAGGTGTTTGTGATAGTCAGGTTGCTCTCTACAGAGGTTATTAAAATATACTCTATCTAAGAAACTGTACTATAGCCATGTGGACCAGGCATGCTCCTCTAATTTCTGTAGTCGGTACCGACTCTGGCAAATTAGGTCGACCAGCAAATTCGCTTTTCTCTAGTGGGGTGGCCTTCAAGATCTCCATAGAATGATGCCTGCGAGATTTGGAGAAATGCTCTTGGCAAGACAGGTTGGGAGGTAGCCATGTTTCATGAACTGATCATTGATTGGAGTGTGTGGACTGATAGGTGTTAGAAATGTAAGTTTAATGACAAATTATTCCCAAAGAATTGTCCTCACAATGTACGCATCCTAAGCCTTGAATCTTTGAAATCTTTCTGTCTATGAATTAACTAATATATTATGGTATAGTCTTGTGACAAAACTGACATAGATGTCACACACGGGAGATTAATCAGTTGGTTCTATTGCTGGCAAGCATTGATGTATCTCTTGAAAGTCTTCAAAAGATGGTCCATAGCTAATGCTAAATAGAACAATGTAGCTGTAGGAGTTTGAAATTATACCAGTTTTCTTGGACCTGGTAAACTGGACACGTGCAGCATTCCATAGAGCAAGGCAATGGAAAATCCAGGATGGTAATTTTGCACATGACTTTGATCAGATAAATAGTGACTTCCTACAGATAATCATGTTTAAAAAATGAAGCTCATCGTCCTAATTTAAATGCTCCATTTTAGGCCGGTTTCAATGTACTGGTAGCCATCTTATTCAAATGTTTGATATTTTAGAATACCTGAATACCCAAAGATTTATAACAGGTCTTAATTTCTCAATTTTAGAACTTAGCCTAGGGGCAGACATCAACGATAGAACAGTAACTCCGTCTAACGATGTTAGTGTAAAATATTCGGCTGACTTCTTGGTTGCTATCTTGGAAGTATAGGTTACCGGCATGTTCAAATTTATTAGCTATGATTTAAACCTCATGCCAAATAATGAACCCTTAAAATAAGGCAATAATATAGAGTGACTTATGAATATTTTAAAAAAATGACATAATGAACAAAAATTTTTACGCCATCTTTGATTTGCCAGTCACTTGACTACACAGCGATAAATAAATTATAAATCATAAAATAAATCATATGTCATAAATATGTTATGATGTTTTTATTGGTTCAAATGGATTTCTGGACTCCAAAAACCTAGGAGTAGATACCACAATTACAAATCTATGATTTAAAAACATCATTTATATCCATTTTTTAAGGGCCTAGCGATTAATGTTGACGTTACTTTGATGTGTCAGTAATATAAATACGTAATGATGCTTTCGTGGGTTCCAATGGATTTCTGGACCCAAAAAAAAACAGTTGTCCAGTTGTAGATACCAAATTTACAACTCTATGATGAAAAATGAAATATTCATTGCCATTTTTTAGGACTTGGCGGCCATTTTGGACACCATCTTGGATTTGCCACTAATATAAATACGTAATGATGTTTTATTGGTTCTAATAGATAACTTGACCCCATAAACCTAGTTGATTACTACTCGATGATGAAAACTAAATGATTTATTGCCATCTGAGCGGCTTGGCTGCCATCTTGGACGCCATTTAAAAAAAAAACTTTTATAGTGTCCAATTTTGGTAAATATTTCATATATTGTTAAGCTGATCCTAATATACCAAAAAATCACCATAAAACAATTTCTTGCAATTCGTACGGGGCTTAGCTGTATTTTCCATATTTTGACCCTACAGGTGATAGGCGAGTATATCAAGCTCCACGCCGGGACGCCATTCCACTGAAACCGCATGGGCTACAATGTGCTTGTCAGATTGGGCATCATTCTTCCTTTGAATTCCTATGTGCTTTTAATATCCCTGAGAGTTGCAGTATTGTCAGGTACAGGCGCTATATAGTGAAATCTTATCAAGAAGACCAATATATATTAAATCACAAGTTCTGAATACTTTTTTATAAATGTACACCACATTGTGCAACGACAGCCCTGGTCTCAATATATGTATCATACATGTGTCTTGAGTATAAAGTGAATCCTAGCTAGGCGGACAATAAAACACAGTGTCATTTATGATGTTTAAATTACAGGTACATGCATTGTATTATATAAAAATCCTTTTATATATGATAATAATTTACTATTCAGTCTTTAGTTAGCCTGTACGTAATCGGCTGTATTCAGCATATTCATTATTCCACCTAGTGAAAAAGTTCCTTATCAGATACTACTCCTACTAAGAAATTACATAGTGTGATTGTGTTTGTAGGAAGAAAAATGCACCTCTAAGATATATCCTTATGAGTACTTTCATAGTGTAATTGTGTTTTTCGGAAGAAAACGGCACCTGTAAGAGATATCTCAATAAGTACTTTCATAGTGTAATTGCGTTTGTGGAAAGAAAACAGTCAGAGATATACCAATGAGTATAACTTTCATATGGTTATTGTGTTTGTTGGAAGAAAACGGCACCTGTAAGAGATATCCTAATGAGTACTTTCATTATGTCGTCCAAATGAGTACCTTTATAGTGTGATTTAGGTTGTAGGATGTAAACGGCACCTGTAAGAGATATCCTAATGAGTACTTTCATTATGTCGTCCAAATGAGTACCTTTATAGTGTGATTTAGGTTGTAGGATGTAAGCGGCACCTGTAAGAGATATCCTAATGAGTACTTTCACAGTGTGATTGTATTTGTGGGATGAAAACGGCACCTCTAAGAGATATCCTAATGAGTACTTTCACAGTGTGATTGTATTTGTGGGATGAAAACGGCACCTGTAAGAGATATCCTTACGAGTACTTTCATAGTTTGTTTGATTGTGTTTGTAGAAGAGAACGGCACCTGAGGAGACATTCCAATGAGTACCTTCATAGTATGATTGTGTTTGTAAGAAGAAAAGAGTACCTGTAAGAGTTATCCTAATGAGTACTTTCTCAGTGCAATTTTATTTGTAAGAAGAAAACGGCATATGTAGGTGACATTCCAATGAGTACATTTGTAGTGTGTTTGTGTTTGTGGGAAGAAAACGGCACCTGTATGAGACATTCGAATAAAAATACATATTTCCTTGTTTCTTCAAATCTCCAGGGCATTTGTACAAAGACTTTAGTCCAGTTAAAAATTATTGTGATGTTCGTAAATGATCGGAATGAGTTGTGCAGCTTTAGCTAATAGCTAATGGAACTCTCTGCGAGATAACACAACTTCTTGCATCTTTAAAATACTCTCTACAATGCTGTAGGTCATGAATACTGTGAAGATAGAACCACGGGAATCAAGTAGACCATATCATTATTTGTTAAGCCCCTCCTCAATTTGACTAACATGAAGAACAGTTTTTTAACGGATTATACTTTTCATGATGTGGATCTTTGGTGTTAAAGTTTATTTCTGCCCTAGTATTGCAATTATACTGTCCAGTATAAGTTATTCCAGCTAACATATAACACTTACCGTAGGATAAAATTTAAAAGCTCCAGTATCTGAATAACTTATGCTTGATCAGCATGATTCTTTTCATGCATATTGATCATTGAATTTTTCATCAGTTCCTGCACACTGTTGGTGCCACCTAGATTTTCCCAATATTTACGAATTTATTTTTCTATTTTTGAGACATTCAAAGTAGCAGTTGACTGTTAACCAGGCACAAATCGTAACCACTACATCTAGGATCGTCTAACTTGAAATCCTTTGAAGTCCATGAAAAGTCTCCTTGGAAAAAACTGAAATTAGGTCTCTGTTTCCCATATCCTTCAAGCTAAGGGGCTCAGAAGTACTCCCAATAATAATTAAAGATTTGATTCAACATCTCATATATATATATATATATATATATATATATATATATACACCCATCGAAATATTTCTAATTTACAACCCTAAAATGAGATGACAGTTAATGAACGGCTATGTTACGTTGGTATATGTGCCTCAGACATACCGACATGAAGATGCACAGACACGAATTTCACGGTTTTGCCGTGGTTTTCATCAACAACACCAGGCACTCTAGACTACTGTACTTTTTCCCGGGTCCATTTATATGGCCGTATGCGAGGGAAGGGGGAGCAGGGAACCAGCTTAGTGATCATTTTAATGCACCAAAAAGTGGTCCCGGTTGCCTTTTGCGTGCCATCACGCTTTGACATACTCGAATCGTATGATAACTTCTTCCTAAACAAGTGTGCATTCACTCCATTCCATCATTACATGTTACAGTATGCCTTAAAGTAAGAATTTAATACGCACATAAGGAAAAATGCATTTTAGATTTCATATGGTATCAGATTGATAACGTGGTAAAAGTGACAGGTATGAAATGTTAGTCAGGTAATATAAGCATGCTGGAACAAAACAGGTTGTGTGCGAATGTTAATTCATTTTATAAATTTGAGGTCTGCTTTCATAAAAAAAACTGTTGATTAATTAGTGTAATCAATGCCATGTGTTAACATTATATTTACGTGTAAATAGATTTTAAATTCAGCACGTGACCTCATTACTGATCAAGTCACTATTGATTGATAATGTGCAATGTCACATCGATGTGACATTGCATGTGGTCATTTACCATTTAACTACATTCTTATATACATCGTAGGCATATGATCAGCATGACATCGATGCTTACAATACCCAACGACCCGATACATCATTACATCAGAAACGCCTGGGAAGGCAATTTAAGCAAGAAAGCCATTGTAAGTGAATTCACTTTTCATCGAAATAATTTTTAAAATAATCATACTAAGTTGTATAAAACACGTACTTTGAGTGGAAATTTTTATGAGAAATGACCAATGTCACCCGTTAACAGTTACCCCTTTTTGGTTGTCACAATAAGGAGGATGTGACTTTCCAGGTTCTTTTAAAGTCATTTGAATCACCAGGCAGACCTCAGGAAATATACATACACGCATTTACCTCCAAATAAACTCAAAGACGAACGTAGGTTAACAAAATAAAATAATAACAAAATAATAGGAATACTTTCAGGTCACTAGGGGTATGTCAACATCAATGAACGTAATCACACAGTCCTATTTAACAAAGCACATACACAGAGTCCTCAGGGTAGCTGATTCAAATCACGTGACTCCGCAATGTTAAGTCCACAGTCCTAGCGTAATCCCTGTGTACACAGTAAACTCCAAATTACTGACTCGCACTTTAGTTCTCCTCTAGCGGTGACCATCACCAGTCCATGGATACAAATCAAGTGTTAATCCACAAATGTCCTGTGTTAGAGCCCTCTGTCATTTGCTTTATCCCTCTTAGATGCACTCAGTTATAACTATCCGGCTGTCGGATACCGAGTAAACTCTAACCAGCGAATCCCATCACCGTTATATCTCAGCGTCAAAACGAAGTCTCTCGCTTGTTACTGGGAGCTCTCTAAACGATCCGAATTGCCTGTCAATCGGCAAACATCACTACAGTCTCTTGCAGTACTGCACACAACATTAGTAGACGGCTCCCTCAGACTAGACTGTCCATACACTATGACACTACAGCCCCACAAAGCTCACCAAAGAAAAAAAGACCAGTCGGTCGGACTGCTCGCAGCTACATACAGGTAAGACACCACTCTCAAAGGGGCTACATGCTCTTGTGTCGACAATCGCCCGCTCTCCAGTTTTGTACCAGTTCCTGACGTCACAAGTCCGCCAGAATCCTCCGCCAATCAGCACCACTACCTATCTGTTCCGCTGACACAAACATCAAATTGCAGTAGACATGCCCCCAGGTATAATACGTCGGAAAAACTATTCTAGAGAAATCCACAGACAAACATAGACATGTTGGCGCCAGCTAAACACTGTTCTAAGGAGATCGTCGTACAAGATCGGCTTCTCACAGCTCAAAAAAGGAACATCAAAGGTGATCGCTAATCTCTCTGATGTCGATATCAAACAAACCACGTGCTACTCCTAACTGATTTTTTCACGCTAATTTAATCTGCAAAACCATTATCTGATCATACTCCCTATATCCAAATATATACACAAAAAGTCACAGTCCTCTGGTAACACTGGTTCCCTTGGAAAAAGGCTGCCCTAATTAAGTGACAGACCGGGTTGCCTTTGGCTTATAGTAAAGTAGACATGGTGTAGTTTTTGATGGCGCACACATCGTATCAGCACTCAATTCAGCACCGAGTTTATATAAAGATAAATAAAAATAAAAAAAATAGAGAATTCAAAACCACCAATAATTAGGGTTCCCAACCTGTTACGCCTTATACCACGTTAAATACACTGGTTGCTCACTAAATAAAACTCTGGTAAACAAGAACTCTGGTTAAATAGTCTCTTGACCTCCTAAAGTGGTAATACTGGACCCCAACTGGCATTATGGGCCCCGGCTGGCAATAATTGCCCCTTTCTGGCAGCAACTCTCTAGACACTGGTTGGCAGGCACCTTTCTGGACACTGACAGGCGGCAATTATCTCCAACGGGTTGGCTTCTGGACTCTTCAGGCTCCAAAAACTGTATGTCCCCACTAAGTATGCAACTCTCTTCCTTCGAGGCTCATTTATATTCATAAGTCTAATACAAAACCTTGGCCTGTTTTTTTTCTATGGTCCATCTATATTCATGAGCACGCTCAATACTGAATTCAGCACGCGGTGATCGCTATTGAATTACCCGTTTATCTCACACACCAAAAATACTCTGCCCGGCGACCCTGGTTTACTTACAAAACACAAAGATACCACTAACCTGAGAATTCAAAACAAAATTAAACCGAAATACACAATCTATTTTGTGATAAACATGACATAAGTCAAACATTAACAATTTGCTTATTTGCCAACAGGTGTATATAGAAGGCGTGGGACATTGCACTTACACATATGGCAATCTACAAGATATGGTATTCCACTTTACACGGGGCCTCTACGTTCATGGTGTGCGCAACGAAGATGCTGTCTTAATAATGAGTACCAACAACACAGAGTTCCTGGTAACACTTTTGGCATGCTGGCATCTTGGGGCTACCGTTACAGTTGCAAATATACAATGTAAACCAGGTATTAGATATTTTTGGATTTACTTTTATAAATTGCGTAACAATGTTTCCGACCATGCCATATCGTTTCATGCTCCTACTGTACTGTTACTATAACGTTAATGTTTATTTCTAAGCTTTTCTGGGAAATCTAGTTCTAGTTCCCTAGCTATCATCTTCATACCGGTTTCAGTGAGTTAGCTAGCCTTCCTTTCTTAAGTAGAATCCGTTAAGCCATTTTATCGAGACAACAAATGGGTAATTGAGGTCACATCCTTTTCAATAATGGACAGCCTTGTATTTTAAGTAGAATAAAAATGAATGAATTTTTTTATCGAAATAAAATAAAGGAAACATGCATATGAGCAGTACAAACCCGTTACCATTTTAAAAATAATCATAATGATCGACTTATATTTCAGATGAACTTCGCAGACAGATAGATGATGCAAAGGTTACACATATAGTGGGTCATGAGAATTACATAAATACCTGCGAAGAAGCAGCAGAAACTGCTCAGAGTAAAGTCAAGGTGACACTTGGTATCATATGCTATTCTGATGATGCTCAACACATAAAGGCGGTAGCAACACGATTTAAAACACACTCAACATATCCTACTTGTCACTTGACAAGACTTTGATAAATTTATTCTGTATTAAAAGCTCTGTTTCACACATACCACGAGAGAGCAAAATAGTTACTTTAACACACGCCTTCGAAGGATCTGAAATAATGCTTAACAGATGATAAGAATATTTGCTTCGCATGTTCATATAACTTTTTTTAAAAACATGCATTTTATTATTCTTTAATTGCATATTATCTGTCTTGAAAGATATTTACATTTCCAATAAGATTCTCCTTCGTGATTGCAGTCTGTAATTATAATTGGCGACCATGACAGACTCCTAACGTGGGCAACAGTAATCGAACAAGGAAGACGCGTGCTGCCCCAGTTTCAACCTAGGTGTGAGATTAAACAGGGACAGGACGTAGCGTTAATCCTGTACACCAGTGGGACCACTGGAGTGCCGAAAGGAGTTATGCTCACCCACCGCAATATTGTTGCAAGTCTTGAGCAATACAAGTGGGTTATTGTATAATGTAACATTTATTGCAATAATGCCCTATTTATAAAACGATTCATTAAACGCTAGCGACTGACTGACGATGCATCACGTCGACTGATTACAACATATTTAGAATTTCTATTACACCTATGTTTTGTTTCGTCTGTTATAATCTTTCGCGTATTTTTGTGTTCTCACACGATTAAAATGCTTACATATACACATACATATGCTAATATTTACCTGTTTCATCTTCAAGAACATGCTGTAATAAGACAAACACAAATTAATGTAGCTGTTTCGGCAAAGGGAGTTCAGCAGATATGTCTCATTTACAGTCAGGAAAGATTGAAGTAATATTCCAAATCAGTGGATTCATACTTCAGAGTTTTAACTAGAAAAAGAAAATCATTTTATTGAAATAGAAATAGAATCATCAATATGCATAAACATTGTCTTTTACGTTTACAAAATAAGGGATAACCGGTTCAATCAGCTCTTTATGGCATGCACATCAAACAATAACAATGCACATCATAACAATAGGAGCATATGTCTGATCAGCTCATCAGGGCCATATTTATTTTTCAATTCACATCATCAATTAATTCAGTATTGATTGTTTCGTCTCTTATTCGCATCATGTGCAACTTCAATATCTATCATCAAGATATTTAAACTCGATCATAACAAATGTTATGATTATATAAAAACTATTCATACACCATACTGACTTTGAAAACGTAATATCATCGATATACGTTGAACACAATTTTTCATTGTCTTCATGCTATATCTCATAGAATTCAATAAAAATATATGAACCTAAGATAAGTCGCCTCTTCTTGTAACAGTACACAATTTTATATTTTTCGTCCTTTCTTGTACTTACTCTATACCAATTACTGTTGTACCAATCTTTCTCACAAATACTTATTTGCTTTTATATATAATTATTGTATCTTGTTGAGTTCGGATGATTTATTTTATTAGACGATCATCTTTCTTTCATTGTCAGATTTACCTTGAATTATACAAACAATTATACAATCCAAATTGCCGATCTGCCTATGTTTCATACAAGTGGACTGTATTTTGTGCTGGCAAATATTGCATTTGGGAAAACGATCGTGCTTTTACCGAACCTTGATCTTAAAACCTCACTGAAATGCATACAGAATTTCCAGGTATGTTTCCAACCCTCATTCCTCAGCACAAACTGTGCCGCGTGCTTTCATAACGCATGTTATTTGTATTATATCTCAGCAGTCACTAGTTTTTCATTTTTATGGGTATTTAGGGTCATTCGGTTAATCCGGTCAGAAGGGTAATATACCTAGGTCCGCTTATTCGACATAAACAACCGTTACCTGTTTAACACCCGACTTAAGCACTTACTTTCAACCTTAAGGATATGATATAGTCAATTGAAATAAGGCCCATGCTGCCAAATTCAGATTAATATGTCATTATTTATTTGGCATTTTATCATAACAATTTGTGATAATGGCCTGCTATTGATCTATGTCTCATACATATTACCTGTGCATTTAGGTCGAGATGTGGCAACTAGTGCCCTCTGTTGCCGTTGCGATGCAAAAATCACCAATGATTACTCAATACAACTTGTCTTCCCTGAAGAGGATACTTGTTGTTGCCGGGTTTCTTAATCATGAAATCATGCAAGATATAGGTTTACACCTCGAGGGCACATCCGTGGTTTTAGGTAATCTAATTCATAGGGATCCGACTAATCATAGTATATTAAACACCAATAATTTAACAAGCTTAAATGTGTTGTATTGATGACGGAAATGAAGAATTAAATAATCCTTATGGATTTCCTATTAGTAAACGTTCCCCCAATTTTGATATAATATGCTACTACATCCCTGCAAAGAAGGAGTCACGGCACCTCTTTTAAATGAGTACAATGTGACAAAAGACATTTTTTAAGTTGCATCAATTAAGGAGGCACTGATAACCGAGCTTTTAGTTGCACAGCATTTTAATAGCATGTTATTGTTCAACATGTTAACAGATCGAGTGTTTTTATGTCAGGTAAACAATACAAGTACTTAGCTCTTGGAAAGGCATCAATATCAATTAGATTTTTGCGTACAACGAATAACTTCATCCCCGTCATGACACAGGTATTGGATATATGAATATTCAACGTTAGGTAGAATTATTTGATTTTACATGTAATCTTTTTTACAATATCAAGGTAATTATATTTAATCAATTACACTTTTAAAATTGCGTACCTCTGATACTTTAAAGGCTACGGAATGACTGAAGCTGTTGCCCCAATTGCTATCATGCCGGAGGGGATTGAAAAGCCGGGTTCTGTGGGTCCGCCTCTGCCAAACACTCGTGTATGCGTAAGTGTATCCTTATTTATAGTTAGGGCTAGTTAATTTTTTCAGGTTATGTAAATTTTGGAAAATTATTTTGGTAATCTTTAATTTTCCAGTTCCGTTACTTAATACTTTTGAAAATTCAAACGATTTCAGAAATGAAATTATGTTATTTATAAAACTTTTATTATTAGCAAACTTACATATGTTTGTTAAGACCCCGTAGCAGACCTTCTGTAAATGTACAGATAATGGACATCAAAACAAAGATACCTAAAGAAACAAACGAATTGGGAGAAGTGTATGTGAGCGGTCCTCAGGTAATGAAGGGCTACTTCAATAAACCAAAAGAGACTGCGTCAGTACTTAACGAAGAAGGATGGCTAAAAACAGGTAATGAATTGAACATGTTTATACATTGTTAGATAGACAACAGTTGTTTATGTGTAATTAAGTAAGGTTTATAAAAGATATGCAACATATATCCAAATATTATTTCTCAAAAGGAACAGCCTGATATGAGTATATAAAATATTAAAAAATGTGTTTTACTCAGCTGTTATATTCAATATTAAGTACTAATAAAGAATTTTTCACACATAAGGTGATATTGGCTACTTAGACGAAGATGGGTTTCTTTACATCAAGGGAAGAGAAAAAGAAATGATAAAATGTTGCGATCAATTGGTAAGTATAAATAAGTTTCCAAGAGTACTAACAAGTAATGGCAAATTATAAAAAGGAGACGTAAAACAATTACACTGACAAATTTTACAAATCCTCATATGCATGTGGCAGGCCTTTCTATTTGGCCGACGTTTGGGGTCCAGACAGTCGAATGGTAAACCGTTCGGCACTTTCTGCTGGCGACACGTTTTCGATACAGGCGTGGCTTAGAGAGTGGGATATAGTGGCCGATCCTTAATCGGTGGTTTTTCCCGGAACATGCGGTTTCCTCCACCATTACAAACTACTGAACTCCAGCGTCTAATGAAGAGTGTCTCGTAGTATTTTTATGACAGGTTATCCAATACATGCAAAATGTGTTAAGACAGACCTTATTAAATGCCAGATTGGGACTGGCAATAACTGACCATTGGGATTCATTTAACTCTCCCACTATCACAGGGAGCAACCGATTGCGCCCTTCGCAGATTTGATCAGATTTGTGATCGTATCTGGTTTCTCCATTGAATGATTTTATGCACATTAGGCATGTCGCCTTGTATGGCGATGGGGAACTTAATGTGTTTGCTAACAAGGATGACAAGAGTAGTTAGTCTGCATTTTATCACGGTGGCTTCTCTCCAAATTTAGTCATGTTAACTCTAGCTGACTGACCTAGCTTACCAGCCCAACCTACCCAAGTTCAGTCTTGTCAATAGGCTAGGCTTTCTTATTACCATGGTTGGAATGTCCTTCCTTTTACATACTCGGTACATGGTCGTTCCATGATGTAGATAACGGAGTGAGGACAGATGGGGTAATGCTATCGGCCACTGCTATAGACAAATGCCCGTCATCTCGGCGTCGATCATCAACACCTCACCAATCATAACCGTTAAATCTAGAAACTGTAATGAAATATAAAGGCAGGCCCTGGGCCATTCTAGGAAACCCGTGAGCTACGTGTCAAAAACATGATTTTAGTAGTCCGAGGATCTCACACGGCATAGCTTTTAAACAAAATCTAGAAACTTTTATTATTTCTTATATAAACGTTCTGTTTAAATAAGACCAAAAACAAGTAAGAGGCAATAACATTCAATTTTGGCATTGTTGAGGGAGCTATTCTGGGCCCGGTTTCGCCGTGTCAACAGTACAGCTTGGGCATGGTCTTCCCAGTCTTTTTTTTTTTTTTTTGCTTTAGGATGTCATTTGTCACAGGGTTCACGGTTGCTTAACAAATGCTTTGTATCAGATCATAAAGCTGAAATAATATACCATACATTTAAATTAGTTTAGATCAAAATAAGACCCACTTATACTGAAATGTGACAAAAACTTTTTAATTTGAATTATTTTGTTAAATATCACTACATTTATTCCAGTTTGAGTAAAATATTAAACATACACTGTTTTCTCAATAATAAATACATCAATTGTCTTCATGTCAAATCCAGCTATGCCTTAAAGCTCATTTCACATTTTTCCTTGAATTTAGAGACCGTCATATATCAGTGTCATTAAGCCTTGAAATCTGATACTCCTATCGATCAGTTGGTAAATAAAGGTTCTGTAAAATGTAGTTACTAGTATCTATTTTTGTGCATTATTGTCTGTAAACAAATAATTCGCATTTGATTATAAACGTTAATAAAGTGCCTCATGAAACAAAGTTTTTCTATAAAAAAAAAACCCATTCCATTTTTTTTTCAGAATGGCCAGTGCTTCTTGTCACATTTGCCTTAAAAGCTTAAAAAGCTCAATAATTCATATATCGATGGCTATGAAGCATGTTTTGCATAACAATAATGGAGAGTTTCATCCGCTCTGCAGACTCGTGAGAGGCACCGGTGTTTTCAAGCGAGCGGTGCTACAGCTAGCTTCTCTTTTCCAACCTTTGTGCGTCCTGCCCAATGAACACATGATTGTTTTGTGGACAGTTTGTTCTCAGCGATTGTCTAGAAAACATGGCAGAGTTTCATATGTTGAACATACGCAAGTGCATACATGATAATATTGTTGTATTCACGAATTCCTGAATGTTCACATCACATCGCCTGTAGTTAACAGTTTCAGGTTAAGCAATACATTCCTTAGGAGCACAGTGCACTAACATATGCACAGTACAGAACGCCTACTTCTTCTTCTTCTTGTAATTATTATTAGTTTTATTATTACTATTATTATAATTATTATTATACGTTTTTAATTTTTCATAAAGCACATTATCCAAAGAAATATTTGTATGTAGCATATTTAGAATAATCCATAAGTCTCCATACAATAAACCTACATAATTATTAACTACACGAAGAATATATGTTTCGTCCGGTCCACAGACAGTTCAATATGACACTTGCAAAAATAAAGTTTTTATTGTAAGGAAGTGATTGTTACACAACAGACCCAAAATAGTGGACCTCTGGGTAGACTAGTACCAGTCTAACTTCTGACAGATGTTGTAGAAGTTCCGTTGAGAGAGAACACGATGCCGTTTATGATGACCAATAGTGTGGATTGCGAGATGCCGTGGTGGAGAAGCGGCTGCAGCTAGGATGTCAAAACTAATACATCTTAATTACCTCATCATTCAGCCAAGGATTACATTCATGTACAGAAAAGTGCCGAGAAAAGAGTACATTTCAAACCATACTTGTAATATATACTAAGTGAACTGGATAATGTGACGACCTATAGAATTATATCGCGCATAGTCCATAAAAACACAAAAAGCAACACGTGTCCACACAGACAAAATGAGAAGCGACATAGTGTAAATAAAACACTTATCGACTGTGAGAGTGTTTAGTGTTTCTGAAATATGAGTACACGTATTTTATTTTGTGAAAAGGTTCTTTAAAGCCCATTTAAAGTTTCTTCTTCAATTTATCAACTGTTTACAATGCATGGGACATTAACTGTGCATTCATTGCAAATCAATAGTCGCCACAACCATATTGAAGAATTAAAGTATACAAAAATGAATAAGACGGACACACAGATGGAGGTTGCTTTACTTGTCTTCATAAATCAAGCTTTTCTGACGAATACTTTTTTTTACATACATTTGTAACATACGTCCTAACATTAAGGATATAAAAAAGGATAAAATGAAAGGATCCTGCAGATTTTACAGGTTTTTTTAAATAAAACGGTTATGCATGACATTAATGACTAAAACGTCAGGGGAATGCCAGAACTTTGCGCGTGCGCACTCACGATGGTGTTGTTGGAATGTTTCCACCCCGTGTCACAGCTGTGTGGCGGTAAAGGCGGCCTACCTAAAATGTTAATAATTACCTACCAAACGGAGTAGTAAATACATCTTTAATCGAAAGTTATAACATAAGATAGAATGTTATATAAAACAAACCTTGAACAGCACCCCGTTAACACATATGTGGCATACAAATAGGTGGTGCCTACTGAAATAGAGAACCGACTCTTGTGCCATCCTGCGCTTGAAGATGCAGGGGTTGTCGGGGTACCTAAATCAGATGGTTCAGGTGACAATGCCGCAGCGTTTGTCGTGCTCAAAGAGGAGAAAAGCACTAAGCGAAGACAAATAGAGAAGTTTTATAAAGGTAAGTAGAAAGCAAACCAATGTTTAAAAATAAACGTCTGGTGTAAATCTGTTTCGACAGCCATTTATCGTTTAACTCTCAATTATATGATGTCAGATATACCAATGTAGGATTTTTCCAACGGATAAACGCTCGACAAATGTAGAATTTTTCCCACAGATTATAGAAAACAGCACAGAATTTTAGGTTTAAATTATCAAGGTTGCCGAAATATCTGTCCTTGATATATACTGCCAGTCTTATAGTTAAACGTGATAAACAGGGTGCTACAAGGGTCGCGGCAGGCTAATGACCTTTGCCTTATGTAGATTATCCCTTAGCCCCTTAACACGTCTAAAGGACTAAACCTATTGCAGACCAGACGTGGGCCAGTTGCCCACGTCTGCATCCTTCAAGTGCACGCAGAAGAGTGAGGCCTGAACATTTCCGGCCGTAGGCTAGCCAACTTTACAATAGGGGTGGTATTAATGGGTCAGTCCAAATACAGATAGCTGATGGGTTGTAGGCCTGATGTCTTACACCAGTGCATGACCTGTAAATGATTACACAGCAGTTGTTATTCAGTATTTGACGAAAGCTATGAAAATTTTCTTGAACGAAATATAATTTGTAATCATCCTATTTTTTGTTAATTGCATATAATTACGTTGTATTATACTATAAAATATTAATGAAAATACTGTATCATATTATTTCAGAGATTTTGTCACAATGGAATCATCTGGAGGGTAAATTATATTTTGTCAGTGATATTCCCAGGACCACTAGTGGAAAAGTAGTGGGACAGATGCTGCGTGATATGATTGTGAAAGTGGAACAAGTGAAGAAGACAGAAGCAGTATAAGACTGGTCAAAAGATGAAAATATTGCTTATAAAATTTTCGTGTATTAATGACAAACGTATGAAATATATGTATGTATGTATGGCGATTTTTATCAATGATGCGCTCTAAAACCTGATCAACATAATTCATTGCTTTTTCTACTTGATCATACCCTTTCTATAGAATTTAATGCTGATACTAGTATTCCCTTTATCATTGTAATTATAAACATATTAACATCATTTATTCTGTAAAGGTGTACACTCTCAGTCAATTATTCTACTTAATTTTAACTCTTAACTATCAAATAAAATGGACTAAGGTATGAGATGATTCACGGGGTGCAGGTATGCAATGCAAAGCAATCCTACTAGTCTATCCTCCTACTTCAATATTCAGTCTGGTTATATGAAAAACATTTAAATAAAATAATATGTTTGCTTCTTGGAGACGATTATCGTTATTGACAATATATGCTTCCAGAGTCCCTAGCAGCCTCTGTTTTAATAACAGTTTAAACATATCAAATGTAATCTTACATTTCAGTCTGAAATTCGTCAAAATAAATGTTATATTGGTATTAAAACAAAATAAAGTTTTATCGAAATGTATGGTTTTATATCGCAAATTCTAAATGAAAGAAAGATATTTTCTACAAACAGAAAATTATGCTCGTAACTGAATGTTGTTTATTGATTGAATGAGAATATTACGGAATATAGGCCTCTGTGGCTCAGGGGAAAAGCACAGGACTCAAAGCCGGGAGATCGTGAGTTCGAATCTCAGCCAAGACGGGTAAGATTATTCATGGTCGGCCCCCGCCCATGGTGAGCAATCTGCAGGGCAGGCTTAAGGCCGTGCCCAACGGCAGTGTTTCACCCCCAAATGAGTGCGCTTTTCGGGGATTCCTCGGTGGTAGGTCCCAGCAATGGTGACGGATGCGCACCCAGGTGCAGTAGTCACCGGGCCTGGTTGACGCCAGGATATAAAATGAAAGTAAGCATGTGAAACTGCTCTGTCACTTAGTCCGAAACCGGAATGGAATTCTGCAGATGTGCATATACGTAGTTAAGCATTAAAAAATGGGACTATCGGGACTTTACGTTAAGCCTACGCACTGGGAACAGTAGTACTGCCGCGACATATATTTTTTATTAACAGGTTTTATCACTATTCTTCATTCTTATCACAAAAATCTTTGGATATTGACCAATGTTTAAAGTAGGGACATGCATAATTGCATGTGATTAATTGCAAGCCTTTGCCGCATCTCCGTGTGTGGTATTTTTTATGGTTCATGGTCCACTGTAGGTAGCACTGTACTCTACACGTTGTTAAAAACCTTAATGTTCAGCAATGTCATTGTATTCCTAAAATAATATGGTATTCCTGTGCATGACGTAGACATATGTCTGTTGGAAGATATATTTAACATTTAAGTATTAATCGAATAGTATGTCCCTTAACAATATGAAAAATTACAATGACGTAAATTACACTATATATATTCATGAACTTATAGTCTAGTTAAAGATGTTTAGAGACTAAACATCAGCATAGGCATCAGTTATTCATCATGATTCAATGGGGATTAAGAAATTGGAGGAATTATGAAGTTCAACCTTTTGTTAGCCATATAATGTGAACTGGTCCACCAGATTTTTTTCACATTTTCAGTGAAAACCTTCAGTCTCACAGATAAGATATCGTTAATTCATAGCCCATGAGGATTCTGAGTGTAAAACAATTGACATATGGCACAATAACACGTTCTCCAGTTTTCTTTGTTCTGTCTAATGTCATTTTGTTACCTTCAATCAGATTATTTCCCCAGTAAATTAAAATAATAATAAAACCATTATTTTGGTGATTCGTGTCCGTGCACTTTGTTTGTTCTTGACCCTTCATCTCTGCCAATAGAAATCCTTAGATATTTTGAACATGATATCTGTAAGACGTGCTTTGTTCAATTATTATATGAAATTTGAGGGTCAATATACTCTTGCCTGCAGCAGATGACTTTGAAAAACTCAACACAAAATGGAGGAATTGTGAAGTTCCACCTTTTGTTAGCTATATAATTTGAACTGGTCCACCAGATTTTGTTCATTTTTTCAATTAAACCCTTCAGTCTCACAGATAAGATATCGATAATTCATAGCCCATGAGGATGCTGAGTGTCAAACAATTGACATATGGCACAATAATACGTTCTGCAGTTTACCTTGTTCTGTCAAATCTTATTTTGTTACCTTTACTCAGACTATTTCACCAGTAAATGAAAATAATAATAATATTATTATTATTTTGGTGATTCGTGTCCGTGCACTATGTATGTACTTGACCCTTCATTTCTGCCAATAGAAATCCTTAAATATTTTGAACATGATCTCTTTAAGACGTGCTTTGTTAAATTATTAAAGGAAATTTGAGAGTCAATATCCTCTTGACTGCAGCAGATGACTTTGAAAATATACATTAGTTATGATTTTTATATAATATTCTAACGGCAAGGTCAACGGTACAGGGACCCTTGATATATGAAATGAATGAGTGTATATCAGGACAAACCTTCCGACCGTGGGATCGCAGTGTATAAAATCTGAATACAGAGAAACAAATGCCCCACTTGTTTCGTTCGATACAATCTCATAATACACGTTAATTACCTACTAAGAGGTAAGTTCCAAACTGAAAATTCAGGGTTAATTAAGTGGAACAATTCCTCAAAGCGTCTGTTTTTTCTTCATTTCTGACAATTGACTTTGCCACAATTGGTCTCCGTGAACTGGTTTGTCTGCTTCCAATCCATTTGTCTAGTTAATATACAATTTACTTATTTGCATTTGCAATGAGCAGCTTGTCGAATTATTATCGATCGTGTGGTGTTAATGATACATTAATTGGTTATTGATACCAAATATTCTGAGGCCAACTATGATATGTACTCTATAAAAGAAATTAACTTGCTGAACCAACTTAATTAAGTATTTTAATTGATTCATATCCGCATAAATCCATAGAAACAAGTAAATTCGTTGAATTTATGTCCCTCGCTTCTTGTTGTCTTTCATGCTTGCCTTATCAATGTGTTTTAGTTTTTATATTGACCTGAAGATGGCTCCACATGTCATAATTTTGATTGTTAAATAGGAACTAAATTCGAGAATTTTTTTGGAGCTGTTGGGAAAAAAATTTCAGACAGACACTCCAAAACCACTCCTAACCAAGGTATGCATGAGAGTAATCAGTGACCCCAGTTTGAATGAAATCTATACAGTATAATCTATTATAAATCTATTTAAATAATATTCAGTAAGGTATCGCACGGGAACGAAAACCTGACGGACGGACAGACAGAGGGACAGGGGGACAGACAGACTAGACGACCAGAGCGCTTGCCAGAAATGACGTAGAAATATGCAAATGAATGAACAACAACAGATAGAAAGAAAATGAGCCATTTTTTATGAGGTTATGACAAATATTTACAAAGTTAGAGGGAAAGAGATTGGACGTGTTTTGATTTCCTTGAACTTTAACCTCTATAAAATTACACATACAGCTTCCAGAAATCATTCTAATATACTATGAATGCCTATAGAATGCTAACTGTCAGTGCAAGAAACAGCAAGCTCGCAAAATTGAGGACTGCTGACAAACAGAAAGACATACTGATAGTGTGACGCATCTGAAATAACAGATGGCTAGATAATCTCAAGGAGAAGGTGAAAAGAAACAAAATGAGCTAAACTTTATGTAGAAAGGGTTTATAGTTTTGGAGATATGGCCAAAAAATGATATGTTGTAGTGTTTCGAGTGCAGCGTCCCTTAGCGGCTAATTTCTGAAAAATTAAAAACCGCTTTCGAGATATGTGTAAGACATAAGATGCACCAGTTTCAAAAGGATTTCTGCAAAACTGAGGCCCGTAGATTGCTAATTGTAAGACGCAAGAACCAGCAAGAAGGCGAAATTGAGGGCAACTGACAAACAGACAGACATACTGACAAAGTGATACAAGGCTGAGACCAAGAGGAAGAAATTGAGCCTAAGTTTGTGACGATAGGTCTGATATTGACAAAGTTATGATGAAAATTAATTTTCGAGGTTTTTCGATGACCTTAACCTTGTCCTTTGATGCATAAAGAACAAAATCAATAGGCTTCGAGGACTTTTTGTTGTATATCAACTGTGTACGTTTGAAAGCGATCGCTACAAAACTGTGCATTTTAGGTCGGAGACAGACAGACAGATAGACAAAAAACAAACAAACAAACATGCGCAGCTGACCAACATGTTTGCTGAAACGCGGGATGCCGGGGCAGGTTTTAGGAACAGAAGACTGTTTGCTTCCTTTTCATATTACTTTTTAACAAGATTTGTGATTTATCGGAACATGCTCTGGGCCACTCAAGTAGGGTGGTTACATAAGTTTAGATTAAGTGCAAAGTGATGATTATTCCTTTACTTAGACCAACAGGGATCTTGACAGCTTAATTGCAATAGTGTAGAACATCTGCACCTGGGTGTTGGTCACGTGGCTTCTTAATGTTATTTTATAGTTAAGTAAATGAGATCGGGCTTTTCAGTTATTTTAAATAAGTCTTCAGGCTCAAAGCATTGATGAACAAAATTTATTCTTGATTGTGTTGTGTATAGTTTTTGCATTATAGATTGCTTAATATTGTTGACTAGAGTTACATGTACACAAAACCTAGGTTAGAAAAACGGACCTATTGAAGTCCCTCAATTGTCATATTCTACTGCCCATTAGTCATAAATTAAGTCAAACGGGTAATCATATTAACATATCATACCGATCGACCGATACTGATTCTCTGCATGCATAATGAAATGGGCCCAGTTACAGAGGCAGGGCCTAACGGTATAATGCTGAAGCGGCCACGCATGAGCTGTCTTATTCACTATTCATCTGAACATCAACATGAGAAGTTGGTCTCCCAAAAAAATATGAATCCTGGAAATCTCTCCTAACAGCAGCTGAAATCAGACGCCACACTCCAATATTAGATCTCGCAAAAGACTTGCCAGATGGAGGGATATCACAACTGAGTTATCACAGAAAGTGCCGGACCATCTTTACCATAAAACAACTACGTGATGCTATAACTGCCAAATAGAACCGTGCAGAAGAATAATGCCAGAAGTTGCACGAAAGTCAGTTAGAGAAAACCCCCATCTGTCCGCAGTGTATGATGCAAAATGCATTTCCATCCGGAAAATGGACAGAGGAATGCTTGCCATGGTCAGTAGGGAACTGGTAGCTGCTGAAGGCCACTACCATCGGTCTTGCTACCGTGCGGATACAAAGGAGTCGGCTGCAGACATAAGCAGTGTGGGAGCTGGGGAGAAGACAGGTAATACTAATGATGCACAGTACGATTCTGCAGTGAAAAAGGCATACAATGAGCTATATTTGTTTTTAAGAAGAAATCTGTTTTTCAACCCCACTGTTGTACCACTAACCGACCTCACATCAAGGCTGGTTCTGAACATGAATTCTATTGGTGTCACTCAGGTGAAAGTATCGACAAATAAACACATCCGTCGGAAGCTGGATACTGAATTTGGAGAAGCACTTCATATATTTCCAGATGAGAAGGGACAAATGCTTTTGTATCCCGATAGCCTGTCTATGCGTGAGCTTGAAAAAAAAAACCTACCTTTCGCCGCTTAAGACAGAATAGCATATTTTAAAATCAGCCGAGACTGACTCTGGGATAGACAAAACTGCCCTGAGGATTAGAGATGATGTAAGGAAGAAGTCCAGAATGCAGTCATGGCCTCCTCTCATTCCAAAACAGGAACATCACATTAGTGAACTGACCCAGTTCCTGTGCACACTTTTAACCGGCACAACCAACTGTTCAAATCAATCTCAGAGAGTACAGAGGCTTGCCGACTCCTTTGGTCAGGACCCGGTTTATGCCATTACCTCTGGAAATACTAGGCCAAAGAAACATATTATTCTGCCCTTTGCTGTTCCGAATAATCATGCTTACACATATTGAAGTTGCTTGAAGAGTATCTCAGTTATATCAGACATAAAAATGGAAGCCTGTCAACATACTGGATGTCATATGTAGACATGGTCGAGATTTTGTGTTGTCTGCTTCGGGCATCAAAGGAAGGGGACTGGGACATTTATCTTGCATCCATACGGGCCATGATCCCTTGTTGTTTTTCTTACGACAAACTGAACTACGCACATTACTTGCAGTATTCCTTTGCACTGTCCCGCCTGGCCATTGATAATCCTGACGCACACCAACACATGCAGGATAAATTTTCTTGCTGCTTGGTGCAAAAAATCCCTTCTGCAGAATTCCAGTGGACCAGCGATTGAAGAGGCAATTAACAAGGACACCGAAACTCCAGGTGGAACCAATTGATTCAGTCTCAAGGCAGGGGCAGTCACCAGGTACCACCTGATAGCTGATTACAGAAGCTCATACTTGAGACAGCTTAGAGAAATAATAGGACAAGACAGTTCCCAGTAGTTCAGTCACCCAGATATGCAGATACCAAGGACCTTGAAGGATAAGGCAGATGTAAAGGTATTAATTGAACTGTTGTAGAACAAATGGATAGATCCATTCAGTCAAGGCCCAAGAAAGTTGGTCAGTCTGTCAACAGTGGTGATGGCCTCACAAGATATAGCTAAAGATATTTTAAAGGCCAAGAGTCTTGGTGAAAAAGCATATTATATTTCAAGACAGAGCATTCATAAGAACAGCATTCTAATACCAAGTTCTATGATGAAATGACAAAACAAAACTTGAAAAAGTTTTCTTATATCAAGAGAAAAAGCACTGGAGGAAAAAAGGAAAACAGATAATTCAACAGGCAGAGAGAAACCTACTTTGGCACGATCATTGTCGCCCAGAGCAGACAACTGCTTATCAGAAATGTGCTAGCTCACCACAGGGACTCATCGGATTACTCGCCTTCACTGGCTGAGACTCGGTCAGTGCTTTGCTGGCCGTGGGAAGCTTAGTGCACTGAAGCATCTTAAACAAAGCACAACTTACCAGCAGACTTTCCAAACTCTGGGTGAAACTTGGGATGTATCTGTATAGTTTTTGAAAGATTAGAGGACTTTGATTGCAGAATATACGTATCCCCACAACTATGCATGAGGTCAATGAACTTCACTATCATCTGTTTTATGCAAAACGGGGAGACTTAGAATTCACTCAGCTTCCACAATGCAAAGATTGTTCGCACATGCATGTTCTTCGTGCGAATTATCAGACTTCAACTTGGAAGAGGTGCCTTGTTAGCAAGTCGGCAATACCAGACCCTAATGTGAAAGGTTGGACTACGGATGAGGAAAGCAGTCTTAGCATACATTGGATGATGGGATCACCGGCACCTGAAGCTGTGTTGGAGTTTATGTCGTGCAAGTGTGCACGTACCTGTAAACTCCCTGACTGCACATGCCTAGTGAACCAACTAAAGTGCACATCTATCTGTTAAGCTACAGACGTGCGCAAACCAAAGAAGTGAGGATGAGGAAGAGATCGAGCTGGACCTGGGGGATACTGATGCTGATGATTGAGACAACGTACTGTGACTAGGGGGCCTGGACAGTTGAGGGATAAAACGCTCCTCTATCTGCTGGCGACCCGGGTTCGATCCCCGGCGTGTTTATGAGAGTGGGTCTTAGTGGCCCGTCCAAGGTCGGGGGTTTTCTCGAGGTCCTCCAGTTTCCTCAACCTCCAAAGACTACCAAACGCCACAATCCGAGCCATGGAGAGTGCCTCTTATTAGTTATTAATAACTAGTTGTACAATTGTTGTTTATATATAACGGAATATGGCTATAAGATGGCTAGCATTTGATTTTATGGAAATCTTCTTCAATAAGAAACTTCATTATGATTGAAATTCTTTGTTAAATACAGAAGCTACTTGGGAAAAAAAACTGTCTCAATGGCAAAAGTGTTGATAACATTAAGGGTGAGGTGAGAATATTATGGAAACTAGTATCTATCATATTATTTCAACTGGTAGAATATACTTAGCCAAGAAATGTACAAATAATTGGTTTTAGGAAAAGAGTTAATATTTTCAGTTATGTAGACTGCGTTATTTTTATCTTTACAAAATGTTGCCATAAATATAAAAAAATGAAGACCTGCTAAGTACTGTCCAGCACTGACGGCTTCTACGGTGTAGGGGTAGTTCACAGGACTCAACTCCGGTAGGTCGTGAGTTCAAATCTCTGCCGAAGAACGGTGAGATTTGTCACGGTCACTCCCCATACAGGGTGGACGCTCTGCAGGTTTATTGGGAAGGCTGTGCCCAACAGTGTTTCAGCCACAAACGCCTTCGTCTATGAGGATTCTTCGATGTTATACAATGGGGATTATTGCTCACCTAAGAGCCGCAGGTGCGGAAGACCCAAGGCCTGGGTGACAATAGTCTAAAATATAACATGTTACAGCCCTGTCACGTAGTCCAGATAAGAATTAGATAAGACATCAATAAAAATGGAGGCGGTTTCACCCACCAAAAAAATTCTTTATCAAAAACACAAAAAAAAACTATCACTGTCCCAAGCAAATAATTAAATAGTTAAAAACAATGATGAAACAGGCAAAGGGTTCCATATAAGAAGCTGCCATTAATAAAAATACCGAATTTTCGACAGTTTTAAGGGTCAAGGATAACTATTAGTATCGTTCACTGATAATAAATGCATAAAACTGCTACATTTGACACACGGCCAGTAAGCTGTAGGTCTTAGCTATCTATTGAGATCAAATTTGTTATGATATCTTTTGTATTCAGGCAATTATTGGCAGCTTAAAGTTTAAAATTTTATGTAGGGTCATTAAATTCAATAGCGGATAACTATGTCTAAGCTACCACTCTGGATCTGTTATCATACCAAAATATCATCTATAGGCATAGACCTTTTAAAAAACCTACTTAAGTTTTGACAACTGGGTGGTACCAGTATCTGCTCTGGCCCATAGACTATAAACAATTTGGATGAAATACAGCCAAAAATGTCGATTTGCATTATTTTCAGTACCATCTGATTCCTTTCCTGGCTTAGACTCTTTCGATTGTCATGGCAACATACGCCTGATTAAGGTCTGTGCATAATAATCTCATTCATCTTGGCATCTCCTCGAGCTTTCACTTTTGACGGCTCGGTGAATGTAATGCTCAAAATGGCGTCCCAGGTGGTGGCTCTTTATATAGCGCTATAATTTATAAGATGTGGTGAGCGTCAATGGTGCCCAACATTCTAATTCCTCAAACATTGTGAATTCTAGGGAGTCACATTTGAGTATGTTTCATGCATACGTTTAAAAAAACTATGTTTAATATACGTGGATTTTTTGGTATTTAACACCGGCTGGACAGTAATGTTATTAAATTTGTATGTTTCAACTTGGTAATACAACTTGCTGTATAATAAATAAGCCGCCTAGGATTTTTTTTAATCACTGACCATTTAGTGGCGCATATTATTAACATGTGCATAGGAGAACAACTCTGCACGTTAGTAATAACACGCTGTGATCATTATCAATATCAGTGGAAAATAATTAAAATTAGGGTCCCTTAAATTGTAGACGGACAAGACAAAGAAGATGTCTGTGGGAAGAGATCGAGGCCAATATTCTTCCTGCTAGTCCAGTAAAGAATGTAAAACACAATGTTAAGCAATAGCTACCAACTTATGCATTCATAGGTAGGAGCGAACAATGGGAAACACATAACAGGGAATATTAATATATATGTAAATATAAATATATATATATATATATATATATATATATATATATATATATATTGCTACGGGGTGACATAAAAGCGGACCGAACTGTCTCGCTAGTGAAGCTTGCTTTGCTAGCGAAGCGGTTGGTACGCCGGACATGTGCGCCACCAACATTGGTTTAAATCGGGGATCGGCCCAATGTTTCTCCCTGAATATTTTGTCTTCGTTACAATATATATATATATAAATATATATATATATATATAAATATATATATATATATACATACATACATATACAGTGACCCGTACAGATAACCTTTAATATGTCTACAAAAGATCATGCTGCCTGTAGATTGAACATGTACTGGAAACATAAGATGTCACATATAGACGATAATATCTGTGCAGTGTTTTAAAACCTTAGAAATAGATACTGTGTAACGAGGTAATATTGAAAGAATTCTTAAATTTAAGTGTATGTATATTAGGTACGAAGCAAACTTATGTGCAAGTAATAGGCTTAAAAGATGATTTGATATATCCTTACAAGAAATTACGCGGAGCTAAACTCATAGCTCAAGTCCTCCCGCTCAGATCTCCAGCCTTAACGGCGGCTTCACCAACAGACAACATCCCCAGCCATAATGGTCCCTTCACCAATGTACAACATCCCCAGCCATAACGGTCCCTTCACCAATCCACAACATCCCCAGCCATAACGGTCCCTTCACCAATCCACAACATCCCCAGCCATAACGGTCCCTTCACCAATCCACAACATCCCCAGCCATAACGGTCCCTTCACCAATCCACAATATCCCAAGATATAATGGTGGCTTCACCAATCTACAACATCTCCTGCCATAACGCTGGCTTCATAGATCTACAACATCTCCAGCCATAACGGTGGCTGCACCATTCTACAACATCCCCAGCCATAACGGTGGCTTAACCAATCCATAACCTCCCCAGCCATAACGGTGGCTACACCAAGCCACAACATGTCCCGGTCAAAACGGTGGCTTCACAAATCCACAACATCCCCAACCAAAACGGTGGCTTCACCAAGCCACAACCTGCCCAGTCATAACGGTGGCTACACCAAGCTACAACATGTCCAGCCAATACTCATCCATAACATCCCCAGCCATAACGGTTGCTTCACCAATATACAACATCCCCAGCCATAACGGTCTCTTCACCAATGCACAAAATCCCAAACTATAATGGTGGCTTCCCCAATAGACAACATCCCCAGCCATAATTGTCCCTTCACCAATGCACAATAACCCCAGCTATAATGGTGGCTACACCAATCCACAATATGCCCAGTCATAACGGTGGCTTCAACAATCCACAACTTCTTCCGACAGTTTAAAAATTAGTTTCCTCAGTAGTCCACATTAAACAAAGGTGAATTAAACCCAGATTGGCCCAGCCAACTGAATATCCGAATTCAGTTTGAAAAAGCCAAGTTTAGGACCATATTACGCGCAAAAACATATTAGAAACTTTTAACATGCGTCCAGTTATACTTATTGCAATAGACTTGGGTCCAAATACATTTAAAGTAATCGAATACAAATTCAAATAATTTTACAAGTAATCGATTACAATTACAATTACTTTTGCGTTTTCAGAAAAGTAATCGATTAGAACTACAATTACTTCTTAAAGTAATCGCAGTTGCTTTTGCAATTAATTTTGTGTATTAGGACCATTTACCTCATGCAAGAACAGCAACTGGGTTAGAGATTGGTTTGAGCTCTAAACATTTTTTAACAGTCATAACAAATTTAATAAAGGCACACCCTATACACAATCTGTATTATAGCATGAATCGCAGTAGGATTTGCACAAAGAGTCATTGTTGAGTGGTAATGTCATATTTAGTCAAACATTTCAGAGTCGCCACAAAACGGATCCAGATTATGGTATATAAATTAAGCTTGTTGTAAAAAAAGACAAGAAACAAACAAAACATTATTATAAAGACACAAACGTGTGTATGTGGTTTTGGGTTACTACTAAACGGATATAAACCGGGCCATTTCAATGAAGGTATGGTAAAAAAAGGTGGGAAACTAGTTAAACATTCTTATGTAGAAAAGCCTGGATATATATGGCTTTCGGTCACTACTCAACGGATAGAAACCGTGACATTTTCAAAACAGCTGTTTCTGTATGTTTATTTGAATAAAATTCATATGAACCTTAACATATCCTTTGTTTGCAAGTAATTTGTCATACTTATTAAATTTGACAGTTTGATGGAATTATTCATATTGAAATCATTGCAATATATCTACACACATATGCGCACACAAATAAATGAATACGTACATCCTGGATATTACCCCGGCTCATTCAATACACTCTAAGTAGGTTAACTAGATAATGATAACACATAATTAAGCAGGTGAGATACAACTCTAATTCTACTTTAATACTTCTAGCAAAATTACACAATGAACAATAATACTTTACCGTTTACTGATATAAACACAGGCATATATATCAAACATACCAGCTGATTGCACTACACAAAGCGCGCTACTAGGTAACTTGTTCCCTACTAAAGGTGTTTTGATATCCGCGATTAGAACTCGAAGTAAATGAAGCGAAATCAGCAGTGAAGTTGACGTGTTGTTCATGGTGTTTTAGAACATAAGTCTGACGTCAAATATCTTCATATATATCTTCGATATCTTCAAAGAATACCAAGGGGTGGCAGGTATTTTTATTTCAATTATTATAAGTGCCTCACTAAGCATGATAACCTCAATACTGCTCAGGTTTACAACAGTTTTCCTCGATGACCTTATAAAAGCAATAAATGTTAAGTGCAAAGGAAGGCGGATCACAGTAAAATGGACATCCAATATATATATAGGTTTACTCTGTTTGCTTTTGTAGTTTCTGTTAATTCTTGCCAACACGAAAAGAACAGTTACTGGATTAGCAGCTGGCACATTGGTTTTAAGATGTGTTATGGTTGGATCTCTAAGCACAAAATGGACATTAAGCACATTAAACCATCCCTGTTTCTATGTTCACATGTATGCGAGTTTAGAAACACAACACATGGAACAATCATTGCATAGAACGCAACATAAATGAATTATAACTCGTCACTCATTTATTTTGTGCACTGCGCAAACGGCATTCATTGGTGCTGTTTAAAATTTACCCTGTGTACTGTGCAAATTAGAATCTGTTGGTGTGGCTGCAATTTTCTGTTCGCTTTTACAGTAAGGTGTCTATTAGTGGGGGATCCACTTCACTGTAGGCTTCTATCTTCCATTGTGTCGGTTTCCTATCTCGCTCAGTTCTTTACGCAAGCTCTTTTCATCAATAAACGGGATGGCGGATATATAAGAATATGTGTGTGTGGGGGGGGGGGAGCCTCGTATGCAATAGGTTGTCAGTTACATTATGGCTATGCACGTACGCCTGTACGAGGACACCTGTCAGACACGCTTCATAGGCATGATCTATTGCTTACAAAATTCTGATAATACACGTTGAAAGCAAATTATATCACATATGCTTATGTTATATGGCGGGGACTGTTCCTACAACTCTCCCACATTCCTCTCTACATAAATTTGTTGTTCTTTTTGTGTGATTGAGTGTATTAACTTACAACGATTACGATTAATTAACCGCATCAGCTACAAAACTTTTTTTCTTTCGTGACACGATATGCTTAATAATAAACACATAGTATCTCCGACAGCAAAGGCTAGGGGTACCCGTCCCCTGATTGTTTACCATTTGCCCGTCAAAAACTATAGAATTTTTAAAAAAAAAAGATATATTATTTTTTTCTAAAGAAACATTCGGAGATTCTTCCAACAACGCCGAATTAAATAACATGAGACATGAATAATAATTTATCCATTAAAGCATTTTTCCTCTCATCTTTAATAAATACTGGTATTTCCAAATCAAGAAATCTTTATGATTTACATCTTTGCTTTGAAAACAATATACAAAATTAGGTAACGGGTTTCTTAATAAACATATTTATTTTAGAATATGGAAATTATGTTAAGTATTTTATACATTTACGATTTAAGTAGAAAATGAAATTTCGATTTTTTATTTATGTTTTGTGAATCTATCGTTCATACTAACGTTTTTGGAATAAGTTGGTTTGAATATATGCCATCTGTATCTGATTGGTGGAATCAAATTGTCAGGAAAACTCATTATTCGATGAATAATGGGTGTCACAGTGTTCCAGTGATCTCTGTTTATACTGGATTACTGATCTGTATATTGTGGTGATTATAAAAACATGCAAAACATACAAACTGTGTGACACAGACCAGAGGTATGGTTATAAAACAATTCGTTCCACAAAGATGCGATAATTCGATCCGCTAAAGACTTAATAAATATTTACCGAGTGCGTAAAACCATTATGTAAATTCAGGGTTATAAATCCTTACCAAATGACCATACGTACCATTGTGTCGTCTGGCCCCTCAGTGGTAAACAAAATTAGAAAATGATAGCATGCAGATTACAGTAAAAAAGGAAATAAACAAACTTCATTTCTCCAGAAAGGAGCACCGTTAAGCAGTATCAACATCAGTGCTAAAATGAGATATCTCCATACAAGGCACTTGCTTGTTATGACCATTAGTGCATTTATAACTGGGGCTTTGACCGTAGGACCCAGTTCTGGATGTCACGGAAATGGCACCTCCCTTAATTGTTCTGGGCTGGGATTAAGCAGACTTCCGTTCAGTTACTTAACAGCCTCTGTTTCTAAGGATATTCCCATGGTTAACTTCACAGCGCTGAACATGTCAAACACAAATCTGTCTACTCAACAACTTTGTACATGGATCCTTGCTTCAGATATTCAACATTTGGACATGACTTATAATAACATCGGTGATGACACATAATTTGAATGCCGTAAAAACAACAATATTACCCAACTCAAGGACGATTCCGTTCGTGGATTTATGCATCTGCAAGGTCTGAATGTAGAGAACAACTGCCTGGAAACAATAAACTTTTCACATTTCCGTGATCTGCATGCCCTGAGATATCTGATTCTTCGGAACAACCGGATCAGTGAGTGTGTAACTTCGGAAGGTACAGGTTGGATGGACCAGCTTTTGTATTTAGACTTGAGTTACAACCGATTGGTTCTTCCCTTGGATTTGGAGTCGTTTCCGAAACCTCTTTCTCTGCTTCATAATCCCCTATTCTGTGGCTGTAAAGTCAGATTGTTTGGGGAAAAATTGGGTAGGCATGTATCAGCGGCTTGCCAAGATTCACAAAATATAACTAAAATAAATTCAGACACGTGTTTATACGTGTTTGAGAATAAGCTAGGAGCCCAAATACCACAAAGGTGTGAACCCCCTGAAAATGAAACAGTAGATGATTTACGATACCTGTACAAAGCTCTTCCTGAATGTACAATACCTTATGTGTATTTGGAGAAGATCAACAACGGGAAAAGTGTGATGTGTGTCGCTATCGGTGGACCGGGTATTCTTGTAAACATGACAACACCAGACAAGAAAACAATCATCTCTCCTCGTAAAGACCTGTTGGCAATAGTAAAGGTACCTGTAAAGCATGATGGCGAGTACAGTTGTACAGTAAGGAGCCAATTTAGCAAAGAAATAGTGGTCAGTAAGTCTACATTGGTGGACAAACATTCGAGCTCCTTTATTACATACTTTGAGGAAGCAGTTTGTGAAGTGAGGATGACGGGTTTCTGGATGCGCAGTATGTGGGATTACATAATCCTTGGCATATTTTGTATAAGTATACTTGCGAATCTTGTTCTCTTGGGAAAATGGTGTTTCAAATTCCATAAGCAGAAAAAGAACAGCAATGTGAAGTTGTTGGGTCTGACGAATGTTACATACATGAACACCCTACGAATCAAACCCAACCGACAATGCAGTACACAAAAGCCTAGTGACGATGATGAGTATCAAGAGGTCAAAGGTTTCATGGATCCACGTGATCAGGTCATATAAAACAATATCTTGTACGAGTCTGACGGCCCTCCGTGTGCAGCTGCGTCGCCGCCCAAAAATGTTGACTCTGGCCACGCCCACTATTACTATGTAGAGGACAAGTGGGAACAGGACCATGGACTAAAGTAAGCAAAGGATACACCTTTATATAATCATTCATATGCCGGTCGCGTGTTCATAGATCATACAATGGCCTAATTGTTTCCAACGTTTACAATTCATTTTAGATTTTAATATATATCAAATAGGGATAAAGGTCTACTTTGTTCAGTTTAATACAGTAATATGAATGTGTATACAGCATAATTCGAAACTCTGTAATATCTCAAGGTTCAGCATTAATGCTTATGTAAAAGAAAAATATTATGTAGAATGAACAATTAGGCTAGTAAAAGCAAGGCAATATGATATATATATATATATATATATATATATATATATATATATATATATATATATATTTCTCCAATATACTTTAAGTAGAGTATTAAGAATAATACCTTTTTTAATATTATTTTCAATATAATCGTAGGATACTTCATTTCTGCTTATAATAAACTGTGTATAATATCAAGTCGTTGGCATTAAGCTATAGGCTTAGTGTATGCTGTCAGAATAACAATCATTTTCGTCTATAACGTTTAAAGATATGTTTCAGTACGCCAATTTTGTTTGTAGATGTGACCGGTCTTTTTCCCCTGCTGACAAACACATTTATTACATCGAGTAAACTGTGTAAAGAAAAACTTTTATAATACATATTATACCTCCCCTTACGGGCACCTCTGTTCTAAGGGCACTTTCTAATTACGGGCACTTACGGGCAGTCCCATGAAAGCAAGTAAATCTCTAGGTTAATCTGCATATATGTATGATGTACGTTTATAGTAAAGTAGCATTGAAATATTGACAAACAGAGATGTAATTATTTATAATTATAGTTTTATGTTTATAGTCGTTAAAGCTTGTAACAAGCAAAACTGTTTAACTAAGGATGACTATGGTTGCGGGCAGTGTACACAAAATATCTCCTTATATCCTTAAATAAAAAAACACGCTTTAATATGGTCTGTGTAGATATAATAAAATTTCTGTGAAGCAAACCAGCTTGTGCTACAGATTTATTTGTTCTCAGACTGCTCCTATGTTGGACACAACTATTTATAATATAACCGTATTCTATATTCAAGGTAGATATATATGCTTTCATAATATGTATTATATATTAATGGATTTAATGAGTAGAGATGAGTAGACTATATTGCCAAGAAAGGTACCTGGAGTGGAACGCCAAAGCTGGGAGAAAACGTCTAGGGGGAAAGATATATATGACTGATGACAATTTGGCATGCAGTTTAAAAAAAACACATTAAACACGTTTCAATGCCAGCTGTGTGAGGAGCGGCTTGTTGTCCATTTGAGAGAGACGTGTTTCAAGTTTCACAATTTCATGAATTTAATACTCCCACATTTTTTTCTCCATGTCTTGTGCATGGTTTTAGGTGACAATGACAAACTGTTCCTATTCTAAAGCTTCAATCATATAACAACCTTCGTACTTGCAGGGTAAATAAAACAGAAAATTCGAAGTTACACATGCGGTAATAATATTATGTATCGGCATGAAAATATCGGCGTATAAATTATATAATCTCTTTTAATCTGACGTTTGATCATACAACTCGAATTTCAACAGAAGAATACTGATTCCTGAGTGCGTTGATGATTAAAAAGAATCTGGTTAGAGTTCTGTGCCCCAGTAGTATTTTAATGACCTGATGGATCTTGTGATGACGCAAGGAAAATTAATAAGCATGAGTTACATTCAATTGATTAGTAAAGCTATTACAATATTGTCATAAATTTTCCCTTTTATTCGACACGATATTTAGTTAAGTCATAAGATATACGCTGTGCAGGCGTGGATCCAGGTTTGGAAAAAGGAGGGGTCCAACCCAGGATGACTAATGTCCTAAAAGGGTCCACATGTCCAATAGGGGGGGGGGGGGGGGTCCAGACAGCAAAAATCCTAAAAAAATTTTGTGGTGGCTGAAAGGGGGGGGGCCGACTGGACCCCTCTGGATTCGCTTCTGTTGTATTGTCAGTGGAATTAGCATGAAATTGCTTATATTGTATTCTAATTAAGCTATTTTATTCAGAATAGGCCGTCAGTACACGACTCAGTAGGCATTGAATATTGTCCTAGTAGGCCTACATGATTCGCTGTGATAGGGAGAATGCTTTGCAACGGCCATGCATCCAGTTCTTAGTAAACAGTCGGTTAACTTAACATAAGGTTCCGAGTGATGAATCTAAACAAAAGAACACGCACGAACTCACAAACTAAAGGGTAAACTTGTTTCTATGGTAACATGTCATTTCCTGAGTCGTCTGTGACCCAGTAATTCGTGTGGGACGTGTTCGTATCCATCTCGTCAGAAATTCACCAAACTGGGATTTGCCAGTTTTCTGCGTTACTACGGGATTTGCCTGTTTTTTGCGTAACTACGGGATTTTGCCA
The DNA here is from genome assembly GCA_026874595.1 of Sipunculus nudus. Taxonomy (NCBI): domain Eukaryota; kingdom Metazoa; phylum Annelida; class Sipuncula; order Golfingiida; family Sipunculidae; genus Sipunculus; species Sipunculus nudus. The sequence goes on from CM049314.1 coordinate 56,621,424, forward strand.
GATTTCTGCGTTACTACGGGATTTTGCCAGGTTTCTGTGTTATTACGGGATTTTGCCAGTTTTCTACGTTAATACGGGATTTTTTTAGTCTGATTCGATTTAAGTTACATCGTACCTGAATGAAGGCCCATATTCTAATAACGTCCCCTATAGTAATAATTATTACATAAGGGTTTACAAATGAGCTGTTTTTCTTAACCACTATTGTAATAACGTGCACTATTGTTAAAACATTTTTATTACATAAGGGGCTGCGGTTGCAATGGTTTTTGCACTCCAGCTTTGGTAAAATGAATACTGTGATACCATACACAAATCGATGTCTATAGACATGTAAATTGTAATTTATGTTATAAATATTAATAGAGTACCATCGATTCATGAATATCATTATACCCCTTGACCAAATAACATTTGTGATTTTAACAAACACTCGCCGTAACAGTGACGAACTGTTAAATACTGTTGAGAGGGTTGATGAATAGCTGTCTATGCCCGTAAATCAAATTTTCATTAATATAATATTATATGTTATATATATATATATAAATTATACTATAATCAAAGTTATATATCAAATTAGTAATTTTTCTTAATAAAAATAAGCCACGTTAACTGTGAAATGCTTTTTCATGGAACATGAATAACATATGAACGGATAATTGAAAGAGAATTATTGCTTTATTCTTGAAATTATTCTTTATTTTCTTTTCATTCTAAGAACTGTATTGCTATTTGTGGACAATTATCATGATCCATTATTACAATAGGCAACACTATTAAGATTCAGGTTGGTCCAGGCACCCCAAATTGTAATAACGTCCGATAATGTAATAACCACGGTAGTGGACTATTGTTGTGTTTCATTTATAGGGTAGTAAAAAACAGGTGTTCATACATTTCACTGTTGCACCCCTGTCCAGAGTGTTTGTTAGATATTTGGGTCAAAAAAGGGATAAATGGAAGGCAAGTGCTGTTGTTATGAACATCAAGATCTGTCTAGTGAAAATGTATTCACTCTGCTTATTGATCAGCCACGACAACATATATATATATATATATATATATATATATATATATATATATATATATATAAGGAATATATATATATAAGGAAAATATATGTATATATATATATATATATATATATATATATATATATTTATGTTTGTCTGTCTTGCAATTGTAAAGGTGTACTTGAGTTCGGCAAGAGTTAGGTTCCCATGGACCGAGTTCACCCTGTGCATACCCTAGTGTTGTTAATGATAGATGGCGCTGCGACAGACCATTCGCTAGATTTCCCCAATGGTGTCAAATTAATCCTAATTTACCTGAAAACATGGAAAAATAAACCTTTTGAGACACTATTTACATTATACACAATATTTGTATTGTGTCTCTGTCTGAATGCATCCCGCATTCCGTACATATAAGAAATCTTAGCTTAAGTCTGCAAATATATTCGATTTTACCTGTTTATAACCTCCACTAAGCGGCAGGGTTATGCTTTTGCTGGCTTTGGTTTGTTAATTTGTTTGTTAGCAACTTAGTCAAAAGTTACTGACGGAATTTGATGTAATTGTCAGGATAACTCAGCAATGATCGAAGGAATAATTGAAAAAATTTTGATACGGAAACATTCTTGATCCAGGAATATTTTAAAGGAAAAATGCGGCTTTTCTGACAGTTCCATATGAAGCTAATGAGCTGACTTGGCGGAGGTCTGCGCTCTCTAAGTGCTTTTCTAATTTCTACGTATGTTGCCCCCAGGCACAATAAGGAAACTTACATATAGCGATCGTGAGGAATCTCACCTTTTTTTCTCAGTAACTTAACCGCTTTTATATACACCCATTTCGCATCTCGCATTCCTTACCTTAGAAATCTTAGGTTTAGTCTGCAAATATATTCGACTTTACCTGTTTATTACCGGCAGGGGTTGTGCTTTTGCGGGCGTTGGTTTGTTTTTTTTTTCTGTTAGCAACATAATGCAAAAAGTTATTGACGGATTTTGATGAAATTTTCCAGTTAGCTCGGCAATGATCGAAGGAATAATTGATTATATTTTGGGAGTGATTCATGCGAAAACCCGGAATGAGTTCTAGTGTATTATGGGGGTGGGGGGTCGGAGGGGATGGTGGGGGTGGTTATTACATTAAGTAACTTTATTACAAAAGGGGTTACTCGGACCCAACCACTATTGTAATAACGTTGCCTATTGTAATAAATATGTATGCCAGAAAAATGTTAATGAAATTTTTGTAGTACATGGAGATACATGGAGAACAATTACAATTTAGAGACATTTAAGCATTAGAAAACCATACAACTGTGGCATTTTAATAAATATTTAAAAACATTTTATACCGTAAATGACATATGTAAGTAAGTGGTTATTACATTAAGCAACTTTATTACAATAGGAGTTACTCGGACCCAACCACTATTGTAATAACGTTGCCTATTGTATTAAAAATTTATGCCATTTATGTGTGTTTGCGTGTTTGTTTGTGAACTGAATCTCCATTTTCAAGGCATTTTGGGAATGGATCTGGCATATCATCCGGATCCGGACTGAGAAAACACAATAAAAGAATATTCGCACTTATGCACGAAAGAACTTGGCAATATGGGCCGATTAAGCTCAAAACAGCACGCTTTTGTCCACCATTATTGGGACCCCCCCCCCCCGGGCCTTGGCGGAGGCTTGCATTCCTTAGAATACAGATTTCTATTTTCTCTTATGTCACAGTGTCTACCAGTTCTTTATAGATGACCGCTGAACATTGACGTAATAGATAATTTATTACTTTGGAGGTTCATCTGGATACAAAAAAGGATAAATGGAAGGCAAGTGCTGTTGTTATGAACATCAAGATCTGTCTAGTGAAAATGTATTCACTCTGCTTATTGATCAGCCACGACAACATATATATATATTTATACCAAGGAGGACTTATGACAAAACGTGAACAAAACGTCACCAGGTCAGGAAAGAGGGGTCAAGGCCGCAAAAATTGGTCTGAAACCCTTTAAAAAAATTGCGGTGGCTGAAAAAAGGGGGAAAGGGGTTCGGATCCCTTGGACCTCTCCCCGGGTCCGCTTCTGTTCTTAAGGTAAAAATATTAATTATACTCTGGCAAATAATCTAGGTTTGATTTTCCGCCATGGACAACCCATCCACAAAAATACCACCAGATCCAAAAAGTTTGGTTAAGGTTGAATCAGCAGAATCTGGCCTAGCTCGGATGCGATGAATTACTTGTCAAACAAATTTACTGGACCCCTGCAAGCTTTTATATCCATCTTGTTAACCTGTTCATCGTACCAGACACGCGTCATTGACCTTTGAACTCATATCCCATAGACTTTTGGTCCTAGTGACAGAATGATGAATGGTTAAAGAGATAACTATAAGTAATGAACATTTGATCTTCATACAACCATGTTTGTGTACTAATTAAGATAATTTCTCTATTATTTAGAGGAGAAAACAAAGGATGATAAAGATGACAAATATACATAAATAAAAAAAAGTTGCCTAATTAACAAAAGGATGGTGGAAACGGGAGGCAATGTGCTCATCTATAAATAACCAGCAAATGTAAAGAAACCATATCTGTGCAGTTTTACATATATTTCGGCGGTCTCTCAAAGGTCTCTCTTAGACTAATTCTCTGATTTCCCGTTAGAGGGTGCCTCATTCATATTTAAACTGTGAAAGAAATGAAAGAAAGAAATGAATTTTTGTTTTGTTTTGTTAATAAAAAGGTCGAGACTAAAAAAAGGTCAAAGCTCCGAACTTTTTAAGTTGCCAGGAAAACAATTAAAAAAAAAACTGGCTTCAGTGTTGGAAATGGTTCGTATAATCAAAACAAAACTTAAACACCTTTGATAGTTCAATTACGGGATAAACAAGACCAGGTACTCATATGAAATTTTTAAAAAAGATCCCTGGAGAATGGGAGTTTCAAATTCATAGAAAAATATGTGTCTGTGTGTCTGCTATAAATACTTCAAGAGGCCATATCACCTATCTGACCTTTATAATCTAAAAGTAAATCCCACAAAACGTGGATATCACGGCACTCAGACTGCTTTTGTTTATATTAACGTGTTTATAATATGTGGGGGACCCACCAAAACAATCGAAACAAATTCAACAAAGGCATCTGAATGGCGGAAAGTCAAATACACTAGAGCTTTGCAACAAGTGACTTTTTCGCCTCCACATATATGCTGGACAAATTTCAAAGGCAAGGGAACTTGGCCATTTCATTCATAGATAAACTTATACATGAAAATAAAACAATTTAACTACCAATACCAAGCAATTTTAAATACCATTAATGAACCAACAATGAATATCATTACTAATCCATTATTCTTAATTATGGAACATGCCTAATAACAGCTTACCGTCAGCGGCAAGGAAAATAGTCACACAACCATACAAAGCTATTTAACAAATATATTAATGATGTACAATTTGAATAAAGATTTTCTTATATATTATGTTTTCTCTGCCAGGATATGCGCTAATTCCTGTTCCTTTGTTCACAATCATGAACAAAATCCCATGAAATTTTCAAGGCATTTCGGACCCATGGGCCCATGAAGAAACGATTAGTTTTTGGTGTGGGTCCGGTTTCTGGAGATCATCAAATGATATTCACAAGTATAAAGTAACGCTTGAACCGTGGAATATTGGTCGAATAAAGTAATCCAAAGACCAAAGACGGGTTGGGGAGCATCCCACAGTAGGGACACCCCCCCCCCCCCCCATCATGGCAGAGGCTTGCATTTCTTATGATGAAGAGTTATAGTTTAAAATAAGACTTAAATTTATGTATATTCCTTATTCTTGTTTTCTTAAAGGTACTTGGACTCTTGCAGTATTAATCTCTTGTTATTTGATAAATCTCTCGTTAAAGTTTCCTTCCAAATGACCCGAATTTATATCTTCTGTTTGCATGTTTTTATACGTTGTTATGGTTATGTGAGCGTGGGTGGTAGTAAACCAAGTCAACCTGTCAGTTTACCATATCAAGACCGATCTTACACGTGTGTGATAACTCAAAAAAAAACCCCGAAAGAAGAAACACAGGAGAAATACCGCTTGAGAAATCTTGATTTGCGATGTCACGCTGTACGACCATCAGGTTTTTATATATTGCATCACTGATAGCACCCGATGCCAGCTTTATACTGTTTTCTACTTTTAATATTACGGTATCTGCCAATATTTCGTTCAAAAATGCTTACACATTTTGATAAGTGAAATAAACCTTCTCCTGGCGTGACCAGCGGCGAAAAACATAAACATGTATATCGCCTTGCAAACTGGGGGCCGTTCCGCGCTACTCAACAAATCAAAATATTTTCAAGCTTCCAATTTGAGTTTCTTCTTTGTTCCTTCTTTCATGTGTCTTCCCCTTTTTGCAGTTGTTGTGCATACGCATGCGTGACCTCTGTCATTAAATTTTGTTCATGTAGAAGACACACCTGACCTTTGTTACTGATACACAGAACCACAAACACGTATAAAACAGGTGAACTGGATATATTAAGTCCGTGTAATGGGAGGTTTTTGTAGTGATGATTTGTATTAAGCCAAAATGAGCCACAATGAACCAAAATAAAGCCCAAATGAGAGAATACACATATTACACAAATATTACTGTTTTAATTCCCTTGAAAATCTTCAGTCTGCCCGTTATCTGTCTGTCGATACATGCTTCAATTTTACAGTATTTAACTTCTGCGAGTTGTGTATCCGTTTTATGTGTGAACGTGCGTGTATGTGTCGAACTATGTTTCAATTTTTATAGAGTATAACTCCTCTGCACGTCATATGTGTGTTGACCTATATATCATTTTTGTACAGTCTGCAACTTCTGCACGTGATCTATGTGTCGATTCATGTTTCAATGTTTACAGTCAGTAACTTCTGCACGACATTGTGCAGACCTGTATATCAGTAATGTTTTTACTGTCTGTAACCTTTGCATGTCATGTAAACTTCTCGACCTGTCTATATTTTGTCGCCTGGTTTTCTTCCTAAAACAATGGGTATAATGTTATAGATATCAAATAAAAAAAGCTGAAAAGAAAAAAAAAGGATCACACCAATAATCTGATTAATCCGGAAACATCTTGCTGAGCAAGAATGGTCATTTTCAGCTAATATTATCCTCATATTAGCTCAAACAAGTTAGGTTAAATACAGAGACCATATTATACGTCTGTTGTTATAGCAAATCTTGCTCACACACACATTAAGTAACTGCATATTCAACTGCAGATAACACTCGCATGCACCAAAAGTTGGCTCTCTCGTATTTTTATATCATATTTCTTAAAGTTTTTATTGGCCTGATCTGTTCAAAATGTTAATTTTGACAATCATATTGAACCACCACACTAGCTTATGAGAAGGAACTTAGACGCTGGTATTTGTACAGTAAAAAAGCACACTATCCCGTGTCCAAAATATTTTTTTTTTCATGATGATACTCTGCACCAATATTGTTTAATTTTCCTTTTCGTATATATGTTCCTATACTTTGAGACACAAGGGTGCTACTAAATTTTTAACGTATTGTAATTAAAATTTAAAATGGGATAAAATGAAAAAATAAAAAAAATAATTATCAAATCAAGTTAGCTCCTTATTATCAGCCAGTTTCCTACTACAGAGCACACCAAACACACACACACACGCACACACACACATATATATATATATATATATGTTATATATTTATTTATTTACTTATTCGTGGATGGTAAAATTGAACTCCCTCTGGCAAGACATAGCATGGGTCAACACACACGTCGTACACAAAATATATGTCTATAAACTGTAAAAACCTGAAACACAGTTCGACTCAAACATGTATGAGTGAAATTTGATTGGGGAGGGGCATTCCATGTCATATCCCTCCCACATTTTTCTAAATAAATTTTGGACATTTTATCATTAGATATAGCCAATATAACTGCAATTTTTAATAAAATAAAAGTTATAAACAAAAATGTGTCGCAAAATGTGCGGGGCAGCGTTCCTGAAATATCAGTGAACTACAATGTTAGGCCTACAGAAATGAATAACATACCAAAAAAACCAATCATATGACATGATTCAACGAGAGTTAATATTTTACTGAGTCATTATTGATTAACGCTAATTTAAAAAAAATGCAGGCCTTATAAATTAAATTTTAAATTTGGGAAAGAGATTTAAATTCTTGTCAGTTTTGAGGCGATACAATTCTCTGTCATTTTTTATTGAGATAAGGCTTCAATATTTCTTAAATTTTGATTGTTAGTTTTTATAAACTTTATAATTTTTTTGCAGTGCACTGGGGGGACCCCCTGGGTCGGTATAACACACACCCACGTCACTGTCTTGATCAGGATCGGCTTCTGGATACACCAATGATCACATTATTTTTATTACACTATATTGAGAATTTGCGGTGTGTATAATATTTGATTTACCCCGTTACTAGGTCTACTTGCGTGGCTATATGTGTGGACGGGGGGTGGGTGGGTTTGAAATCCGCATGCCCACCCCTTTATACACACACTCATTCCGAAAGTAAGATGCACCCCTGGCAAACATGAGTTTGAGAAGTTACACGCTGAAAAATTCTGATAGATTGTAAAATTCTGATACAAAGATCGGCATACACATAACTCGCAGGAGACACAACTGTAAGAAAACATACACTGGTCCAAACACACACATGACGTGCAGAAGTTGATAACTGTTAATAATACTAGCTATGTACGGGTCGACAAACACATGACGTGCACAAATTGGTCTGTAAAAAAACACTACAGGCTTAGAAACATGTTTAAATAAGAGTTACAGAACGAGAAGAAAAACTGATACATAGAAAACACATATCACGGGTACATAGTTATATAATATAAAATAGAAATATACATCCTCAGGAATGGAGGCCTCCCCCGAGGGTGTTCCTAAATGTGGGTATACGTACTCTGCAACAAGTGTATTCATTCACTTATTGGCCCATATTCTGAGGTTCATTGATGCATAATGTTCCCTGACAAGTGTCTGCATTCACTTACTCGGTCCATATTCTCATGTTCAGTCGGGCATAATATATAAATTTACCTTTCTTCATAATTCTGAAAATGCTTCATGGATCCGGATCAGGATCAGGATCCACATCAAAATCTTTGATCCATTCCCGAGGTGTCCTAACAATTTCATGGGATTCCGTTCATGATTGCGTGAGTTAGACGTGGGTGTGAACAAACACACCCTCATAAACACACACACGAACGGTAATACACATATCCTCTTGACGGAGACAATGAATAAGAAGATATACCGGTCGACATGCACGCGCACCCCTCATAAAAACGTTACTACTGACTTGTCAATGAGACAACTGAAAGTTCCTCAGCCGAGAGTTCTCCAAAGTTCCTGCATGTGTCTCCGGGCCAGGTCCAATTATGTACCGCCATCTACTGGCAGGATAGGTTATTATTTAAATGTTTGAGGACCATGTTTCGAGCGTTTCGATCCTTTTTACGTAAAAATTCTTATGTAAAATTTGTTTTCCCGCAACTCTCTGGTTATTTATAACATAACAAAGTTTTGCATTAGTTATTTGCCCGCCCGACAGCTCTTTTATTATCGAAACGAATATTTTCCTGATATATACGGAACTAATTTCTCAACTTTAAAATTTTTAAATCAGAATTTGTTACATTTCAAGAAAACATTCCTGTTTATATTTCACAAGCGTATGCTTACAAAATATTACTTATTTCATGATGTCCCGACGAAAAAAAAACTGTGTATATAATTAGCTTAAACTATTCTAATCCAACATATTTGGACGGATTACATTACCCTCTCCACTACATGTTTACCTACGCTGCTGGGGTATGTAGAAGCCGCGGTGCATTGTGGGGGTCCGATTGTGACGTCAATAATCCCTGAACAGCAGAAACGTACTATTGCGAGTCCGAGTCTGAACAGTGTGTGAGCCCGATCCCACTTTTCGCAAGCGATTAAAATCAGATTTATAATTGACGGTAGTACTTATACGTTTTCACGCAACTCCTCCATGGCTACACCTAGGGCATGCTCGTTTTTTTAATGTACGGAAAGATGCCTACGGTGTCCTAAGGGGGGTTACATTTAACATATACAGATAAAACCTCCCGCTTATTACAAAAAAAAACTTTCCATTACATGGACAGTGTAATATATCTTATAAAAAGTAACCTAAATTGAAACACACAACATATAAATTATAACGAATTTAAATATGACATAAGATACTGGACCAAGTTACAGAATATCAAAGGTGGAAAGCAAAGAATATTTATTGCTGATTGAATCTTATATTCACAACAATATTGTCATGAGGGGTAAAAATATTGACAAATCCATAAATCCTGAAGAATATCACTAATTTGGAAATTTTCGTGATTGGGTTGTCACATCGCCATCAATCGCCAACTACAACAGTCCAAAAATATACAGGTAAAATATGTTGGTATAAAACTATAAAAATATATTAAAGTAAAAATAATGAATATATTTTATAAAACTCATTACTATAATATACTGATCAAGCGGGCAACAGCTTCAATGGCAGACCCCTTTTCATACATTTTGTATATGCGTGGACTCTGAACGTGAATTCATTGGTCTGTATGAGAGCTTTGTGCATTCTGTTCTTAAAAATCTAATAAAATTGTCTACATAAGATTCAGCAACACAAAAAGTTGTTTTTATTTATTTTTTTAACAGCAACACAAAATGCTGTTTTTATTTATTTTTTTAACTTGAACTTTCTTAACCAAGGCATAATACAAGTAGAAACATGTATCAAAACATTCTGATATGTCATAAACATATATACATTTTATGCCATTGGACAAAGGGGTGCCTTCCATTGCTATCAGTCAGGCTATCGGCCTTACTGGGAATATCCTAACTCCTGATATCCGCACTCTGTACATTTTATACATCAATCGGAGGCTTTAAGACCGATCTATGGACAGACACCCTTCAGTGCGGTATTATGATAATTGGGATGTTGGCTACCCTCATTTGAGGTAGTCTTGATGTTTGCGGTCTGAGTAATGCTCTTAATATTTAAGCCATAGGAGGACGAACGGCCTGGACCATATAATACCCGATCCTCTAGAACGGCATGCTTTTTGGAACTGGATATTCGGAGACTTACCCTTTGTGATGTCAATGTTTGCATCTGGTGAGCAAAGAAAAGCTACAAGAATGAACAGTCCCGAAAGACCAAGAAGGGAACGTGTAAAGTCGGATCAGACAGACATCATCGGTGATATCATACTACAAACTCCCATCTATAGCTTTTTGGTTTTAATGTGTTTGTTCCAACTTCAGAAACATGAAAGACGTGCCGCATGCGGAAGCACGGTTTATGCTGCTGTCTAAAGGATGCTATGCGGTATGATAAGAAAGATGTCATAAATTCATTAACGAGAAAACTGAGACGATCATACCTTAGTAAATGTGATCTCTATAGATTATATATATATATATATATATATATATACAGTCGAACCTCTGTAATGTAGGCACCCTTGAGACTGGGCCAAACTGCAAAATTTATTGAGGTGCCCACTATATGGAGGTAATAGGTGCACCATTCAGTGCTGCCATCTACTGTGACATAATAATTTAGCTGCGTCTGTTTTTGAGTACTTCATTAACTTGATACATGTACTTTCTCCCTGTTTTAAGGTTAATAAGTTACATTTTATAATTGTAAATATTGTGTATGTGTGTATAACCGAACTTATACGAGTAGTTCGAAAAGTGTGTGGATGTTTGTCAGCCGGGTGCTCGATAATATGTTTAAACTGATTATCTAACCTGATTAGCGGTATCAGATATTTTTAGATCGTGAGAAGTTAGATTTAGAAACTTATATAACCATGGGTATCGGGACTAAACAGGAAACAAAGAACAACTTATATTTTTTTTATCTACATGATAGGTATACCCTCTGACCTGGCAAGAAAAACTGTGACCAGCTTGGTTCTAAAGTTCATAATATACACAAAACGTTTTACATGATAAAATAATTAATCTTTCCATCCAGTGTAAATATATGTAACTGTATGTTTATCGTTTGTATTTTGTGCTTTGCACTTTAAATTATGTTCGTAGCATAGTTATTGCACATATAATAAAGTCCAGGATGGTATATATACATGTGTGTGTAACCTGTATTCTTTATGAATTCCAGTATGTAAACCTGTGGAGACTTTGTTGCAGGAGACCCAATGCTTGTCCTTTAGCCGTGCTATACAAATTTAAAAAATACACACGAAAAAGTAAAACATCCACAAACTGACGACAACCGATTCTCCAAACAGCTTACGAAATGAAAAGGTCTTACACCAATTACATTAATTGTGCATTTCACTACATAAATAAATTTAATTAGATTTAAATTTTAGTCACTAAATTGAGTTTTTTGAAGGTATACAGGAATTCATATACCCACGTTAATCAGCCAACGCGTAAAACGGCCATTCAAAATCAAGGTGACGTAAAAAAAGTAATCAAGACAAATGAATGAAAACCGTTCACACGTCATATTAACAAGAGTATGTGAATGGACGAGAAACTGAATAGACTTTCAAGCCTGTGTATGTAAAATGATTTTACGACGTGGATGCAATAGGTCGTTCTGAAGTTTATTTATGTCTTAACTTTGTACCGCCAAAACTGTTTATTGTTAAAAAACACAACATTAAACAGATTATATCATTTATATTAGATGCTGAGTAAAACGAAATACCAGTGGGCTCATTGAATGCCTCGAAATCCCAATCCTTGGAAAACACTCGTCATAAAATTATTTGAGGATTAACCCTGTCTATCTTGAAAAAATTATACATCGATTTGCTGAATGCGTATATAGCTGATGCAACAATCGCGACATTCTATTAAATGAAAGTCACATTCCGATGAAACGATATACTTAGTTATTGTCAGGTGGAATACTCCAGTTTGAACTATTTGTCATGTCTTAAAGATGCTCACAAACGAAGTTTGCTGTGCTTTCACAAGACTCATCGTGCCATCCATTTGCACCTTTGATATGGAAAGCATAGGCCACGCACATAGGTTGTGTTGAGACAAAGGCATAGGAATTGTCTGGCTGTCCCAATTGTACGTCCCACGGCAGGAAAGTTATCGGTAAGGATTGCTCGATGTCCATATCCAGCCATTCTGTGACAGATATGCCCCAGTCCACATTAAGGAGTTAACTGACAGCATCAATGAGCAATTGAACTAGATTTATATAAATAATAACTAAAGTGATGACATTTTACTGAAAGAAATGCGTGCTTTTTCCAGTCTTAAACTCCGAAAATAGTAATAATTTCCTGCATATATTTTTTCTGTTCTATTGTGCGAAATTGTTTATAAGATGAGGCACTAGGGGGAAAATATGCACACTTCCATCTTTGTAGCAGAAATCCTCAAATCTATTGCTCTGTTGCTGACGTTTGATTCTTAACAAGCGTGTTCCATTGTTGAAGCAATTCAAAACTGCGTGACTGAACGTCATGTAATGACCAGTCTGGCAACCTGCAATAATGGAAGATTACTTCAAAACAAATATACAGTGCAAGTGGTCGCATATACATAAAAAAGGCTTATCATAAATATCAAAATCATCTCTAACGGGATAAGGAAATAATCAAAGGATTCCGAAAAATCTACATATTTATTTCAAGTCGATTCTTTATAATACAGCAGTCTTTGGGGCTAATGCCCCAATTGCAGCTTTTGTGTAAAAAGAAACCCCTTTGATATATTCTTGTTGTATACGCGGTAATATTGTTGAGCTTTAAAATAACAAGGGAATATAAATTGTCATACTTTCAGGGCACGGGCGTGAAAAACAGTACTGCTTTTTCTTGTGAGATGCTTTTATTGTCTGCGACTCACGTGATCGCATCCTGTGACCAGGTCCACAAAGAATGGTACAGACTATAGCTTGTTCATAATCAGGCACTTTTCAACAAACTAATTTATGTTCCTCGCCTGTCATTCATACCCGTATGTGTATAAAGCAACTTTAGTTTAGACATAATTAGCCGAAATCACTGGAAAACATCTTAAACGATGTTTCATAGAACCTAGCATAAAATTATAAGAAACTTGTATTTGATTTCTTTATAGTTTTGCTATAACATTAATCTGAAATTAAAAGATGATATGTCGTCTGATTAACATACACCTGGTGTTGGTCATGAGAGAAATGTGTTGATCCTGAGGATCGACGGTCCTTCTCTTTGCCATAACTAAAAGGACGGTGATTGCATTTCTTGTCAAAACGAAATGATCCCATAGGCGGTTTGCCATATTTGGCCAAATTCACCTAAATATACTTAGCTGTTATTTATATATCTGTTTCCTGTAACTGTGGCACGGCAGTGCTTTGAAAGGCACCTAGCTAGAGTTATGAGAGTATGCCCTGACCATGTGATTTTCAAATATTTATGGATCGTGCATTGTTTGAGTGACGGTTTGTTCCTATGATTGATTAATTGGCCGGATTAACCTTTTCACCTAACCTCAACGTTCATCAGCGACACATTTCTTGCAGGTTGTTTAGGCATGTCTTTGATAATTTTGTAGATTTTGTAATGTTTAACAGTTTACCAATTTACATTTTTTTTTTTTTTTTTATTATATGGAAGGTACTTAACATTTCGATACACTTTGACCTTCAGTTGGTTGTGAGTATATTAAACATTAACATTATGAATCGTGCTGTTCCCCACGTAAATTTCAAGGTACAGGGTATCCACGTGTCCTTGACCTTAGGTAACAAACAAATAGTTCAAACATAATTTCTTAACCTGTCTCTACGTTTATACAGTCGATATAATCTATAAAACCAAGACAGCATTTCATTTTACACAGTCAAATAATTATAACCATTACATAGATTTGAAAGAAATGTCTTTCAATTGTTGCATTAACTGATGTTTCCTTTTCTTCTTTAGTGAACTGCTGAATATGAAGTTTTTCATTCTAAACCAGTCTCCCTTTTGTTGTAATGAAGAAAAGTCAGTCAGTTATGTCCTGTTGAAAGAAAAAAATCTGACATTAAGGAATTTTGATCCTATTATAGGAAAGAAATGATTTGCAGCTGTGTATATTTAAATATGGTTTTCTCATCTTCTTAAGGGTATTAATTCTACGTAACATTCTTTATTAATGTCATTGTTTGATTTCTATTCAATATAACAATCCTTATCAAGTATTTGAGATGTTTGATGTTTGAGTTATTATACGAAATTTATCTAAATGTGACTGTATATGTTTTGTAGTGTCTCTGGAATCAAGTTTAAAGAATTAAATAGATTTCTTAAAAATAATTAATAAACGTATCACCATCTCTATCTTGTTTGAAATAAATACTGGTGGGTCGCACACTTTCTTGCACTAAGCATGTAGTTTTTTATAATAAAGTATTATATATTTACATTTATGTTATCAGCTCTTTAATTTTCATTCCGAATAATTTGGCCGTGCTAATGAGCGCTTCAAAAGGAGGACAATCATCAATGTGTTGAAAAATTGATAATACAATCCTTGTGATGCTTTGACTAGATTAGCAAAAAACGTCAATTGCTTTATACCTATTGTGTAACTGTAACTTTCTTGTTTATTTAATCAGAAATTGTGAGACTGAGAGTGAAACAATAAATGATCATCTTTATATAAAAGGCAAAAGTAAATCCTGCTTCAGGTAGTAGCCTACCTGTTTTTAACTAGCTGCCGAGTTGAAAATTAATTGTATGCAATATTACGAATATTTCCCCTGCAACGCATTATGGTATATGTAAAATATTACCGGTAAGTTTCTCTTCAATATAAAAAGAAACTTTCACATTAAAATAGCATCGCAATAGATAGCCAACTTATTAGCCAACTGTCGGATGGGTCATTAGATAAAGGAAATTATCTTATTTTAATTTATTTGCATGATATAGCTGTCACGTATGTCATATTAGTCACCACATAAGATCAGAGTACCCTTACAATAAGCACGCTACCAGTTTACTAGAAAAAATGTGCACATTCATTTAATTTACCTTTTAATATTTCGAAGCCATACTCTTTGTATTCACGTATATCGAATGCACATTCCTTTACTTTTTTTTCATTCCGATCCATTTTGTTCGTATATTCACACACATATATTGGTTTTCATAAAATAGTTTACTCTGGTTCAGAGCCCATATGTCACGTGGTCTACTATAAATCAACTAATTCTTTTACGTATGAATTTACTCGTGCGATGTTATATAATGGTTCAAATCCGTCAAGGCTGTATGCATAATATTTGTGTATCAACCCTAATCTCGATATCCCAGGCGTTAATTTAAAGTCTGTCTGACAAAACCACATACACCTTGTGTACAAAATGGTTGGTTGGTTATTCAATAAAGTTCTGTCGACAGATATTTATAGGTTAATTTGAACGAGGGTTGGCCTTGCACCATTCAGAGAAAATGTAACAATAGGGTTTATTTATCCTAATCAATAATATTTAGAGAAATAAGGTATAGAAAAACAATATGTGTGCGTACTGCATGTATCTACCTTCATACAAAACGTTAAAATATGCTATAAGTGTCCATTATGTGTTACAAGATGATAAATCTATACAGACTGGTTAATCATGACCTACGTTTTATGACCCAAGGTCACGCCGTCACATTAAAACAGATTATGTTGTTTACTAGTAATTTCAGAGGGGAAAGTAAAATTGATTAGTCTGTTTACAATGACAAAGGTGTAATATAGAAAATAAC
This sequence comes from Sipunculus nudus, assembly GCA_026874595.1. Taxonomy (NCBI): domain Eukaryota; kingdom Metazoa; phylum Annelida; class Sipuncula; order Golfingiida; family Sipunculidae; genus Sipunculus; species Sipunculus nudus. The sequence goes on from CM049314.1 coordinate 56,637,309, forward strand.
CATGCTGTAATTACTGCTGCAATGTATCATGATTGGTTATGTATTCCCCTATTATATATCAGTGCAAGCTGAACTGCACAAGTTCAAAAATAGTTATTCTTCATCATGAAGCAACTGCTAATATATTCAGTCATGCTCAAAGAGGCACCAGGAAAATGAATCATAAACATCGTCTTTTTAAATATATACTTCTGTTTTTCTTAATGACCAGCATCGGCGGTGATAATGTCGAGACGTGTCAATATGATGACGAAATCTTTCTTGACTGTTCTGGAAATAGTGTACGGAGATTCACTTCTGTTCCAGCACATTTTGAAGTTCCAGCGAATTGTTCTCAAGATACGATCTCAGATCTGTCAACCATAAAGAAAGGAAACCTAAGTGTTACCAGAGTTAACCTAGCGAACTGTAACATCCATTCACTGAAGAGCGTTTTTGATGTGGTTCCAGGCGTCAAGCAACTAAATCTTTCAAACAACTTCTTGTCACTCAATCGTTTCTGTGCTACACGTACTGTCTGTTGTGTAGAAGAATTAGATTTGACCCACAACAATCTCGGATATGAAATGGGATCCTATTTTTGCTTTAAGAAAGTGAAAAAATTACTTTTAGCTCATAATACAATATGCCAATTACAAAAATCAACGTTTCGAGGCCTTGTATACCTCAGTGCTTTAAATCTGGCGTACAACTGCATTTCAACTATACATATGGATTATTTTTCAGGTTTAAACAGCATGAGATATTTGATACTATCTCATAACAGAATCAGTGAATATTTTGCTCCAGAGGACGACAGTTGGATGCCTGGCGTACAGTTTTTAGACTTAAGTTATAACCAGCTTCCTCGTCCTCTAAACTTCAAGCTTAAACCACGGCACGTTTCCATGATACATAACCACGTGTATTGTGACTGCAACTTTGAACCTTTTTCAAAGAGTCATAGTTACGAAAAGTCTTACCAGTGGACTTGTGCGTCTCCTCCAGAAATGAAACACTTAAGGCCGGATAATTACTGTAAATATGAATATGAAGCATCTGTAAGAACAACTGTGCCGATCACGTGCATCGAGAGTGTAAATAAAACAAACAATCAAACTTTATGGAGTGCATACAAAAATCTGCCTCACTGCACACCACCAAATGTGTATATGACCAAAGCCACAGAAGGCGTAGCTGTCACATGCTTGGGCCAATTTGGACCACAGATACAAGTGTCAATTGCCGATCCAAAAGGTACGTTATTCAAAAGTAACAAAGAAGACGAACTTGGTATTCTTACAATTCCTGTGCAAATGGCTGGTGTTTATACCTGCACTGCTAGAAACATATATGACAAAGGGATTCTTCGGAATATTTCTATGTTTACAAATGAAACTGTCATGTATTTTGTGAAGAGTAGAAGAGGTCTATTTGACTTGATCGTGTATAATTACCTGCCATTCTCGCTTCTTGGTGTAAGTGTTATCACAAATGTCATTGTTCTGCGCATGATCTCATCCTTTAGGAGGAAGACAAACTCATATAATTGTAGAGCGATTCATGCTGCTCCTTGCACAAGACATCAGCATCAGACAACATCGCTGAGGCAAAAGCCACGTATCATATCGTATACGTCAGCCTTATATGAAGAAATAAATGTTGCTCAAGGTGAGGAAAATCTGGAACAATGCTTGCCCTGTCGTAATGACCAAATGCAACTTAACGTGTACACTGAAGACGCATAAGAAGTTTGGGCCTTGTTTCGAACTTTGTATACTCAATTATGTTGAACATAATATGTCTAACATAAATGTAAAAAGTCCACAAAAATAAGGCATTTGATTTTAAAGCATTGGAAGATTTTCTGGGGAATCTAATGCAAAAGCCCTGTATAACTTTTTAGCATGTTAAGAATAAAAATATATATGTTTGAAGTGTGCACTCGAAACCGTTGAAGGTTACAAGAGTTAATATTATAATTAAAATCATAAACATGGATAGTTATACTTCTGAATTTTAATGTACTGTCATTCACTTATATTTAGGTCAGTGATAAGGATACGTATCATTAAAAAATGACACTGGTTGCCTTGACAAAATGGCAGCATAAAAAAAGGACAAAATGTCATTAGAGTCGCTTTACAGTCTTTTCATCCAAGGAAGGGTATTTTTGTTGACATTTTTCCGAAAACTTGATATAAATCTGATCCATTCAAGTTTATGTGGGAGGTCCGTTATTTGGCACTGAGCAGTTGACCCAACAGGTAAACAGCTCACAGTTTATAAGTATCATGAGGATCCGTCTTATTTTACACATCCTCCCTATGTCAGGTATTTCATCCTCTCTGTCTGTTTCTCTCTCTCTCTCTCTCTCTATATATATATATACATATATATATATATATATATATATATATATATATATATATATATATATATAGGGACACATAACCCCTGAAAAATAATCATTTATTGCTTACGATAGTTATATGCCATTTTCAAAGTCTTGACTCCTTACATATCCGATGGTATTTCACGTATATTGATAATTTTCTTTATACGTACATACAATTATTTTCAACGTGTGATGTGACTAGGTCCCTACTTTAACAAACTTCGTTCCTTTTTTTTTAATCCTTCGGTTTGCTGTATCAACATCAGGCTGTGAGGCAGTTGTCAGCGCTATAAAGCAAAGCGGGATACGTATAAACAAATAGGAGACTAGTTGATTTGACTAAATGAAAGCACGAAAAACACAAGTTGTTATTCAACAGATTACAAAATGTGATGGAATATGTAATACACACACTTCCCCCAAGATATACAGGTGTGGAGACAGGACCAGGTGTCTGTGTGCTCCTGACAACTAAAGTCCCTGAAACATTACCTAGGAGTAAGGGTTGTACCCAATACCCTAATTATACCTAAAAGGTCCAGTCATTGTCACATACACATAATACGGAATTCTCTCGGTAAGGCATTATATTGTTATCATTATAATTAAGAAAAAAAGCACAACAGGGGACAACTGAAACTTTATTGTTCTTGCATTTAAATAGAATAAGAGTGTCCTGCTGGATATTCCTAGTTGCATGGAAGAACATCATGCAAAAATGTCAAGAGGGTATATGGCGTCCTGTTACTGTTCATCAGAACCTTGAAAACCTGGGTCTCTGTCACAAAAAAAATCGTGTATTGAAACGGTTGGATACCTTGTCAACGATTGAAAATGATCATATTGACCAGATCATCATGGACAACCCAAAGCTCCAGAAACCTGTTGAGTCCAACTTTGTTTTCCCTAAATACCCTTTTGCTTTTAAGCTCTTAAGCCTAACGTGAATTCATATAATGTATAAAAAGGTCCCTAGAATAACTCCTGTATTCATTATCAACTTAGAACTATATTCCTAAAATACTTCAGGTCAAATTTGTTACTTTAAATCAGAAAAGTTGTCGTTTGAGTAATAACTTTTTCAAATCAAAGTTCATTTCAATTTCGATATCAGCTTAAGTCTTTCTACAGTAATGTTCTGCAATCAGCCTCTAGATGGTAAGGATTGAAAGGTGATTAAGCACGGATACTGTCTATCACACGTTTATATAAAATAATCATGTTTTATCTGATCCATCATATATCAACATTTTTGGAATGGAGATATTGGATTGGAGGTTCCAACAGAAGGAGGAATGAATGAGACTGGGTCTGGATGACATCCGGTGTAAAATTCTTCTACGTTAACTGGTATCTAGAGTGAAAATACGGCGAATATTGTATGCTACTCCTAAGGAAGTTTGACTGGGCATGGAATGACAATTACCTACTAAATAGACGTTTCTTCAATAAAAGTTTGATCCCTGTATTTTTTGAAGATTTTTATTTCTTTTTCTTTTTTTAAACACCACAGATTCACAATTTTCCTTGCCTCCATAGATAAATTGTTCCTGAAGTAGAAAATAATAATCGTGTATTTGTCAAGCATTAGGGACCCCTTGTCACATATAAGATGAGGCACATTGGTAGGTATGACATCCTTGTCTCGTGCAGTGTATGGACACCTAACCTCGATAAAAATTGCACCACTACTTATCCCATCTGGGAAACTAGCAAGATATGAAAACTCAGGCTTGACAAATATCCACCAGCTTTTCACAACACTGCTTTTTGTTTCCCCTTCAGGTTCACTGCCTCGCTCTCACCTTTCTACCCGTGCTTTAAAGCTGACAGTTTAATTAAGTGGGGACAGTTTAACTTTTAACAGTTTAAGTTTTGCTTGTCGCCTTGCAAATTATCCCAAAAAATTGACGAGGAGGCCTGTTTAGCCTCTCCTGCCTCCACAATTTATTACTTCTTTGGCCAAAAGTGGCAATTTCTAGCTCTCCATATTTTGTGTTGCCTATGAATATGAAATTGAGATACAAAGCAGTCTGTTAAGTCCACCTTCCAAACTGTAGTCATGGTCATGGTACATAGCAAAGGGACTGGCTGGGTTACCTTTTTGCAATAATGACATTATCGTTTCTTTTGCAGCAGAACTTACAGCCAATTTTGTTAATGATCCAAGTTACATGGGCTGTTTATCTCTATTGTTCGACACTGCTTTCCTTATTTCAGCCCTGCAATTACCCCTTAGAAAAGTAACATCTTCAACCATGGCCCATCGCAAATATCTAATGAAACTTGACAAAAACAGTGGGTCTTCTTCCCCTAGGATCTTATCAACTTACATGAGGTACTGGTTCGCCGCAGCCTCGGTAAGCCGTTGGATCTGGAACATATGAAGCAGAACTGCACCTAACCTCCGCCAAGCCCAGCGCGGGGTTATGTGTTTGGGCGCGTATGTTTGTCTGTCTGTGTATCTGTTAACCTGTTTACCTGTTTGTCTGTTAGCACGATAACGCAATAAGTCCGCAAAGGCGCTTGATGAAATGATCAGGTTAACTCGGCAATGATACAAGGAACAATTGATTAAAGTTTGGGGGAGATCCATGCGTTAATACCCCCCCCCCCCCCTCCTTCCCCACAGAATGAGCCAGAATACACTGATATGGTTGGGGGGGGGGGGATCCATGGTATATGTTTGTATACTCAGGTTGCGATATGGCCATATTTGGGGTGCGAGTCTTGACGTCATAGATGACAGTAACATCACTTTACATGTACGTGCCATTTTCCTAAAAGGTGCCGGTAAATCAAAGTACAGCGGCCGGGGGGCACGGTTGTTAATTGTTCTTTGTAAACGGAAATTGATGAAATTTTCAGGATAATTTGGCAATGATACATGGAACTTATTAAATTTGGAGCCGATCCATGCGTAAAAAAACCGGAATGAGCTTGTTTTTGGGGGGGTCTATTGCATATTTGTTTACACTGGGACGTTTGACAGGTGACGATATGGCCATATTTGGAGAGTCGTGACGTCATAAAGCACATTGACATCATTGCACGTGTACGTGCTGATTCCCTGAAAAGTGTCAGTAAATTTACGTAAAGCAAGGGGGCCACGGTTACTTGTATTCTTTTTATAGTCATTGGCCCTGTTTTAATCAGAAAGTAAATGATAATAGATTGACGGATTTTGATGAAATCTTCAGGATAGCTCGGCAATGATCAAAGACAAATTGATTTAATTTTGACTAAACATTCTTGATGCAGGAAAATTTAAAGGAAAACTGCTGCTTTTATGACAGTTCCATATGAGGCTAATGAGCTGATTTGGCGGAGGTCTGCGCTTTCTGAGTGCTTTTCTAGTTTTATATGTATCACTGCTGCACAGATCACAATAAATCATAAAATTATTGAATTATTTATGAAGTTTGTGTCAATGTGTGAGATAATATTTAAATTTATGGTTCTCCTAAATTAATCTGGTAAGTTTTGAAATAACTCACCACTGCTCTAGTGATCAGGTCCTTGGAATCGTCTAGGGAGGCAGATCCATCTCGGGATCTATGCCAAAGTTATTGTTCCTGTCATAGGACTGCAGTCCGTGAAGAGAAATTCAGACATTTTGCAGCGTAAACAAATACATGATCACCTTTATAATAAAAAAACAGGATATTCCGTCTCTTAATAAATTACATGTTTTTAGTCGATTCATCAAGACCTATTGTCGTGTTGCCAACGATATATATGATATAATTTGACTTGTCAACACCCGCTGAACCGATATTAACCAGGCTCTCATCGTCGATCAAGTTTCTTCCTAAACAAAAAAAAAATAACAATATATCAATTCAAATATGTGGCCCTTTCGTATACACACTGGGAAACCTAATCATACAACATAAAGTTGACCCAATCACGTCAACAATGCTTGCCCGGCAAAAACGAAACCCTAATTAAGGCTCATAGATACCCTTCAATAAAGCCGGATGTCCGCCCTTAAACCTAGACCCTCTTCATATCAGCTCCTTTCAAATCATGTCCAGGGCCCAATCTTCGTATTTAATCTGCAATATATGGAAAGGGTGGCTCAAAAACAAATATTTGTGTGGAGATAAAACTGATTATGACAACTGGTAAAAGTGACCTGCTGCAAAAGCACGTAAACCAGCACAGGGAAGCTTGGTACACTAGTGCCATCTGGCGTTAATATCTTCACGGTCCCTCATTGGCCTGCGTGTTTGTTACGTATCTTGTTCGGTAAACAACAACAAAATATAAGTTCTTGAAAAAAGTAAAAGAGCGTAGTTTCTTTCACCAATTAGTGATGACAGTGTATGATTGATTGGGTTTATTAGTATTTTTTGTGTTCCACTGCGAATTCTTTGAGCTCGGTCATAATGAGACATATACATAAGGAATATGTTAGGTGTCGTAATTTTTGGCCTGTTTGCAATTAAAATTCTTTAATTGTGTGTCAAGGAGGCCGTTTGGTAAAATATTACGGATTCTCAAGAGGGACCCTGCATACAGGACAAGGTTCAATTATTAAACCTACGTGAATAACAATTTTTTTAGATTATCGTACCTTGATTTTTTCCATACCATTTTATTATTGTAAATACACGATATAGTGGAACATATTCTAAATATAGATATAGTTTGATATAGCCCTGTTTAATTTACTCATAGTTGTCTTAGGATATAGTTTTTGTTTTAAATACGTTCATATTGTTGTTATGTCTCATCAAACAGGAACTACTTATACGTTCGGTCAAACACGTAGATATTACAAGAAGATATATGGAACCAATACATAATAAAGATTATTCTCGTTACCAATATATAATTCTATTATTTTTAATGATCAACACTGGCAGTATGTCCTTTGACTGATCAGGAGTTTAATGTCTGTAGTTATAGAACATGCATCATATAACTTCCATTCAAAACGGAAACCTACATTCCACAGAAAATATAAATAACGATTATTGAATGAAGAGCATTTTTTTAGGTTTTTTCAAGACCTGTCAAGAAAAACTTTGAGCAGCTTGGTTCTAAAGTATATAATAGACACAAAACGTTTTAAATTATAAAATAATTCGTCTTTCCATCCAGTGTAAATAAAGGTTAATATATGTTTATCTTTTGTATTTTGTGTTTTGCACTTTGTATTATGTTCGTAGCATAGTTACTGAACATATAATAACGTCCAGGATGGTATATATACATTTGGCTAGCTTGTATTCTTTACGAGTTCCAGTGTGTAAACCTTGAGCAGACGTTCCCTTGCTTACCGGTAGATTCGGCACTGTAGATTTTTTTTTTTTTTTTTTTTTGCTGTAGACCCTTTGCTTTTCCTTCAGCCGTGCTAGACATAGTTTAAAATACCCACATAAAATGAAATATCCTCAAACTACTGACAACCGATTCACCAAAACGCCTACGATATTAATTAATAACGGAAAAGGTCTTACACCAATTACAATCATTGTGCATCAGACTACCCACAGAAATAAATATTAGTAGATTTGAATTTTTAGTCAGCAAATTGAGTTGTTTCAAGGTATATGGTACTTCATCAACTCACGTAAATCTGCCCACATGTAAAAGGCCATTCAAAATCAAGGTGACGTAAAAAAGTAATCAAGACCACGAATAAAAACCGTCCAAACGTGTTATTAACATGAGCACGTGCATGCACGAGAAATTGAATAGAATTTCAAGCCTATGTAGGTAAAAGGATTTTACGACGGGGATCCAATAGGTCTTTCTGAAGTTTAATTATGTGGTAACTTTGTATCGCCAAACTGTTTTGTGATCAATAATAACACAACAAAAACAAATTATATTAAATAACATTAGATGCTGAATTAAAAGAAGAGCCCGTGGGCTCATTGAATGCCTCGAAAACCAAATCAATGGAAAACACTCGTCTTAAAGTATTTAAGGATTAACCCTGTCTATCTCGAAAGAACAATACATTGATTTTTTGGATGCGTATATGTCTGATGCAACAATCGCGGATCACCATGATGGGTGAAATTCTATTAAATGAAAATCATATTCCGATGAAACGATACACTTAGTTATTGGTAGGTGGAATACTCCAGTTTGAACTGCTTGTCATGTCTTAAAGATGCTCACAAGCGAAGTATGCTGTGCTGTCACAAGACTCATCGTGCCAACCATGTGCACCTTTGATATGGAAAGCATAGGCCACGCACATAGGTTGTGTTGAGTCAAAGGCAAAGGAATTGTCTGGCTGTCCCAACTGTACGTCCCACGGCAAGAATGTTATCGGTACGACTGGAGTGCTCGATGTCCATACCCAGCCAGTCCGTGACAGAATTGCCCCAGTCCACATGTAGGAGTTTACTGAAAGCATTAATGAAAATTGAACGAGAGTGATATAAATGATAACTAATGTTATAATTCTTAACTAAAAAAATGCGTGCTTTTTTAAGTCTTAAACTCTGAAAATAGTGATAATAAGTAATAAAACTACTGTTTGCACATGTGGGTTACACTTTTGTTCCTAACAGAAGGACGGATGCATATTGACCGTTATACATGTTTTTTAAATATGTATATGTTTGTATATATTTTCTATATATTTGTTCTCTTCTAGTGAGCAAAACTGTTTTTAAGATAAGGATAATGGGGGGAAAATGTACACACTTCCATTTTTGTGGCAGAAATCCTCAAATATCTCAGTCTGTTGCTGACTTTCGACTCTAAGCATGCGTGTTCCGTCAGATGAGCAATTCAAAATTGCGCGAGGGAACATCATGGCTTCTAGTACAAGTCTAATACACTTCCCACCAAGACTTGAAAAACCAGTCTGGCATCCTGCAAAAATTATGGAGGATTACTACAAAAGCAAATATACAGTGCAAATAGTCCCACATACATAAAGAACAAGGCTGACGAATAAAATCACCTCCTACGGAATAAGGAACTAATGAACGGATTCCGAGAAATCTACATAATTATTTCAAGTTGTATTTATTAGAATACCGTAGTCTTAAGGGTTAATGCCAGAATTTCAGCTTTTCAGTAAACAGTACCCCTTAGATATATTCTTTTTGTATATGTGATAATATTGTTAGGCTTTAAAGTGACGAGTTAATATAAAATGTCATACTTCCAGGGCATGGGCGTGAAAAACAGTACTGCTCTTCCTTGTGAGATGCTATTATTGTCTGCGACTCACGTGATCGCATTCTACGACCAGGTCTACAGGGAGTGGTACAAGGTCCCCATGGACTCCATTCCATCCACTGTACCCTGTTCTCTGTAAGTCATAAGTTAATAGTATTGCCATATAATGCATATTATAGCATTCTCATAAGCCGCCACTTTTTAACAAACTAAATTATGTCGCAAGCTTTTCTTTCATACCCGTGTGTAAAGTAACTTTAGTTTTAGACATACTTAGCCGAAATCATCGGAATACCTGTTTTTAAAAGAAATGTTTCTTACTAGCCAGCATAAAATTAGGAGAAACTGATATTTCGCACCCCCAGTACAGTAACCCTGTATCTCACATTTTATCAGTTTTCCAGAAATGAAGGAAAACGTTTAAGATAAACTTATATTTTTATTTTTCTCAAGAATCCTGTATACTTAAGAAAGCAAACATACATTGAACAAACCCATTTACCCACTGAATGCTATGACATGGAAAATGTTTCTCCAGTTGGATTATCTTCTTAATTAGCTAACTAATTAATGAGATACAGGTTTTTTGCACTGGACAATATAAATGGGTTTATAAATCTTGAGTTAATTATCTTAACTGACAAGAATCCAACATTTAATCAATAATTAATTAGTCCGTGCTAGAACCCTGCAACTTGAGTTACAGACTTATTGCATGATCGAAGGTGACACTTCTCTTGAGATACAGACTTACTGCATAACTTTGCATAAGTCATCAGAAAAGTTCTGGATTAATGTATACTATTTAGTTTTATTCTTAATCAATTGAACAATATATATATATATATATATATATATATATATATATATAACGGGGCTCTGACAAATTAACTGAGCTCTGACCAAAAAAAAAACGAGAAAAATTCTCCCAGCTCAGCCGCCACCCCCAGCTGAGAAAAGTGGCGTCCCGACACGCTAGCCATTACTTATTAATATATACAGTTCGATACAGCGCTGAAACGGAACACGAGCTCCAGAAAATATAGAATAATAAAAACAGACAATAGGCAAATCATTTATTGTCACATCGTCGTGAAATTATGGTGCATATACATGTGAAAACATTTGCACGCCGAGACCATCATGGCCACGACTGGTCGCACGGACAAGCATAAAACATGTTTGTAGTGATGGCGGCCACAGAGACTATAATATAATTGGTATAATGATATGGAACACAAATTAGTTGACAGTGGGTCATTCATTTAATCAGTAGGGCTGAACCGGTTAAGAGGCCGCCTTTCTCTGGTCGACCTACACAGCGGCGCAGGAGATTCGGCAGTCCAGTCAACAGGCATAGGATGAGAGTCAGTTGTCGCATCATGATAAGATAAAATGGAAGGAATACTTCCATGTCTAGACGTGTCAACGTCTAAACAATTAACGTCTGACTGTTCATCAGTTGTACGACAACTTGATACCGAAGCATGATCAGAATTATTATCGGACAATTCTAGTTCTAAATGTAAATCCGCAATTTCGTCAGTTATATTCTGATCTACTGGTCTGACAGTTATGATCAAATCGTTTTGGTCATCTGAACCTGATTCATCAGATTCACCAGAATCGGATAAAATGCGATTTGTCAGAGCAATGGAACCAGGATCTTTTGCACTGGAGCTGGGGAAGGAGCTAAATGGCAACAGCAAGTAATGATGAAGTGTACGTTTACGTTTATGGTCATTCAAAGGCGAGACTACATAAACAGGAATATCGTTGTTAGGCTGCTCTAATACCAAGTACACCTCCTCTTCCCATTTGTCAGCCAGTTTTTGTTTTCCTATCAAACCAACTTTTCGTACTAACACATGATCGCCTATATTAACAACGGCATTATGAGCTCGTCGGTCAAACAATTGTTTGTGGTGCTGTCTTGACTTTGTAGATGCCTTTTGGGCAATATGATAGGCTAATGCTAGTTTGTTTTCAATTCAGACACGAAAGTGTCATACTTTGGAAAACTGACGTCATCAAGTGTACTAAGAATGAGGTCCACTGGAAGACGTGGATGTCTTCTAAACATTAGAAAAAACGGAGAGTAACCGTAGCCTCATTTGTAGTACAGTTATAAGCATGAGTTAAAGAGCTCACGTAGTCTTTCCAGTTATTTTTCTTTTCTTTTACTAAGGTTCTTAACATGCTTATAAAACTACGGTTGAACCTTTCTGTCTGACCGTTTCCCATTGGGTGATATAGAGTACATCTAAAACAGGTCACTAAATCAAGAAATCAATTAGTTTCCCGGGATATATATGTTGAGTTTATCAAGACTGCAATGAATATTTTTAGCAATACTCGTGTCTTTTAAACATTCAAGGAACGTGAATACACCAATGGTTTAGTGTTAATACTTAATAAAAGTGAAGTGCTCTTACCTGTCAAGAGAGAAACGAGATACGTTCAGTTCCATGTATCACCGGAAACTGAAGCTCCGACTCTCTTGACCCACCGACCTTAACACAGTCACGTGAGAAAACTGGTTTCGTCATGAGAAATGAGAAAACTATGGAAAAGAACAATAGAAACAATCCAGGCAGACCATGCAATAAGACACAATGGCTAGAAACCACGAGGCAAAGAGCTAGACCAGCAAACAAACCAGTTGAAACCTGAAACAGAATTTATATCCCCAGACATCAGGTTGTTTCACATCCGTTACATATATATATATATATATATATATATATATATATAGTGTAGAACAATGCACTTCCATTGTTATAAAGACTACATGCTGACCTTAAGCTTTACTCCCCTGCAGTTATGCATCTTAAAGCATTTTTGACTTGAGCTTACATTAACCGTAGCTTAAAACACTAATGCATTTTTGCCTGAAAATACCTTGCATACAATCATTTGCTTGATTTTATTTTACAAATAGGAAACTCTCTTGGTAGATCAATTAGACATACCACAAACAATGTATACAAAATTATTAAATCAGAAAATCTCAGAAGCATGCAATGAATTACAGCAAATTAAAAAAAATGTTTAGTATTGAAAGAGTCAAGCTCCAAAACCAGTCAAACAATTATTATTAAGTTACCATATGATGTTATAATGACAGTATACTTTCTCCATAAAACCATAATTTTATTATCCAGTGGTGTTAAAATAGATGATTAATGTTTACTATAATCTGCAACTACAAAATGCTTTCTCAGTATAAAACCCAATTCCTATTATCATCAGTGTTGAATAAAACATGCATTCCATAACACTGAACATTTAATCATCAGATTCAGCGGCTCTGCACGAAGTTAAGTTTTGATAGAAGGTGTGGTAGGGTTTCGGAATTGCACCTTTGTTGCACAGAAACATCAGGTCTTTGTACTTGTCAGCACAGATGGGCTTTGGCTTGTCAGCGAGAGGAGGAAGAACCGCACTATGAAGATCTGTCATGGGTTTGCGTCTCACTCTTTTTAATAGATCCAACACATGGTACTGTTCGTCATAGTTGGTTTTAACCCAGATCTTACTCTGGAAACTTTTGATAACTTTCAGGATCCTGATTTCCTTCCATGATACCGACCCGTCGTCTACCTTGTTGGCCCACCTCCTAGCATAGGTATTAACCATATCCTTGAAATTGAAGAAGTCACCTGTGCTCATCTCTTTCACATGGTATGGCTTATTGTCCTTTTTAGCCATTCTTGCAATCATGTAAAATTGTTCAGGCCCTTTTTAGCTTTTTCAATGACACTATGCAATCAACCTCTTTCGTTTTGCGTATGGCCGGGCTCCGAGTACTTGTGAATTATTGTGTCTATGTTTGGAAGGGTGATAACTGCAAAGAGGTACATCATTGCAATGTACTTATTATGGTTTTGACCACTGCAGTCGTCAGACCATAATGTGAGATTCTTAACTGATGTTTTTCTACTTTTGATGAAATCGTACACGCATGTACCTATTTCATTTGGGCCTCGTCCGGCGATTCCCGGTATAGCAAAACCCTGCTTTTCACCCATGTCATAAACCGTAAAATTGAAAAGATTGAGCTTACGCTTGTAATAAAATATGGATATATCTCCGTTTGGAAGTGAAATCACCTTTTGCAAATCAAACACGGCACATACCGAACTGTCATCTGCTTGGGCTTCTCTTTTATCATCTTCTTTTTTTTTCGACTGATCTTCTTATTCAGTCCATGTTGAGCCATCATTTCTTTCATGTTTTCTTTCTCTTCTGGAAAGCTGTTTTCAAACTCAGCACATAAACTGCACTGGTCCTTCTTTGGCTTAAAGAAACCAATATTAAACTCTGTATTAAATATAGACTCATAAAGCCACTTTTTCCCACCGGTTTACCTTTATTTTTCTGGAACCGCACATACATGCAGTACATTTCAGACAGGGTGAGGTTATCCCTGAGATATTCCCTCCTTGTTTGTTGTCTCAAATAGTGCTAATCTACCCGAGGAAACATGTTAATGTGATCCCGTATTCCTTGTTTAATTTCTTCATCCACCCTTTTTCTGTTGTCATGCTTTCCTCTCCCATCCGACAATACCACTCCTTCTGGCGTCAACGTTTCAAGGGCCGTTTTTATTTCAGCCTCTTTTATCCCAAGTGTGTGTAAATAAAAGACTTTACACGTCGCCATATTCCGACCATCAATCTTCAAATTCCAGCTGTAGCTGTACTTCCGCATGGAATTTAATTTGTTTACTTTTTGTTTAGTTTCGCTTCTCACCACATTTCTGCAATGGAACTCTTTCCTCCTTTGGTATTCTCCCATGCTCCAGAACTCCTTGAACAAATTCTCTCGCTTTTCTTGACTTGCCTTGCATTTGTACCTACATGTCATTCCACATCCCACGCCCATTTCTCTTGATTGCACAGTTTTGCCTATCTCGGATACATATGCCAAACCTTTGTTTCTTTTCATCTTTTTCTCATTTCTCTTCCACTTGCTGGCCTGTCTTTTCCTTTTTCTTGGAAGCAATGGCACAGTTTGAACTTCATCATAACATTCACTATCAGAACTGATCCTTCTTTTCATTCGTGACATCATTTTGATAAGTGGCAAAGCCTTATCATCAGAATCATCCCGTGTCTTTTATTCAGTTGTTGAGATGATTGGTTCGGGTGTTATTTTCTCAGGCGCAGCAGAAAGCACAGCATTTGTAACATCACGATCCTCCATGGAGTTGTCCATCTGGATCAAACACTCACAAGTAGAAGTCGCATCCACATTTGTCTCTGTAAGGATTTCATATTCATCATCAGGTGATCCATCTCTAAAATCTGGTGTACCTGCAGTTTCTATCTGTGTAGCCTCACCTTTTGAAGTCAAGGAGGTCTGAAGCAGAACGGATGTGTAACAAGTAGAATCACATTCCTTTTGTTCTCCAGATGAGCCTGTCCCATCGAGCCATTCCCCTTCTCCCTCTCGATGAAGTAATTCCATTATATCTAGCCATTCCAGATCTGATTTAGTAAGTTCAGTTTCTTCGTCAAAAAGGCTCTCCATGAGGACAATATTATCTTCAAGTCAGTATAATGTATGAATAATTGATTGTTTCAATAAGAAATGAAATTTAATATAATATGCATCATTTTCACACATTTATTATATATCCAATATAATAATAAAAGATATACAATAGAAAAACATATCACATAGTTCATTACAGACGTACTGTACTTATATATATATATATATATATATTTATATATATATATACATATTTATTTATATAAATATATATTTGTATATATATGTATATATAAATATATATATATATTTATTTATATATATATATATATCGACGTTTCTAGATTTTTAAATGCCATTTATTTATTTTATTTTAATATCAAACACATATTGTCACACATAAATCTGTTCTACAAATTTAACCATATTCAACATTATATAATTAATGAATGCTTATTTTATAGTTTTATGAATTATTAGGAAAATACGTTTTATATTATATTTTTTTCAATATTCCTCATGAATGTATATAATACATAAATAATCGTGTCAAATATAACAAATGAATGCTGATTATACAGTTTTATAATGCATTAGGAAAAATAAGCATTCATTAAGCTTTCATTTCTCTTGATTGCACAGTTTTGCCTATCTCGGATACATATGCCAAACCTTTGTTTCTTTTCATCTTTTTCTCATTTCTCTTCCACTTGCTGACCTGTCTTTTCCTTTTTCATTTATTTATTTTATTTTAATATCAAACACATATTGTCACACATAAATCTGTTCTACAAATTTAACCATATTCAACATTATATAATTAATGAATGCTTATTTTATAGTTTTATGAATTATTAGGAAAATACGTTTTATATTATATTTTTTTCAATATTCCTCATGAATGTATATAATACATAAATAATCGTGTCAAATATAACAAATGAATGCTGATTATACAGTTTTATAATGCATTAGGAAAAATATAAAATTAGTTTTGTTACATTATAATAAAGTATATTATATTTATTGATATCGCCTTTTTTTAATCATACACATATTACAAATTTCATATGTAATATACATATCAATATATCAAATATTTTTCCTTTTATAAAGTATTATATAATAATTAAAATATAAATTAAGGATTCACTAATATATTAAACAAAATCACACATGATTTAATATCCAATATATTATAGTATATCATTTGATCAGACATGTTAATTCGTACCTCTTATAGGAGGAATTATAATTACATCATTAAATAAGTGGATGGTCGACGGGGAAACTATTTTTGATAAAACGCAAAATGTTGAATGAAGAAAGATCCTAGAAAGATGCAAATTTATGCAATAAATAATCCACCCTGTACAATATTTATATTTAACAAATATAGTGCCAAAATGTTCTGCGCTGTCAGTAATAATGACCATATATTATTATTCGTGCAAACCAATAACATGTATTATTTGAAATATAATGTCTAAAATATATGGATCACCTGTATTATGCAATATATATATGTATATATATATACTTATTTAATATATATAATATATATAATAAATTATATATTTTAGATTATGTATGATGTTATAACATATTTTATATGAATATATATATATATTTATATTAGTACCGGTATATAAGTAGAGTAATATAATACCATAATTAAAAATTAAATGAATTTAGATTTTTGATGATATTATGACATTACCAGACTATATATTTTTTATCTATAATAAATATATAATAAAAAAATATACAATAAAAAATGAAAATAAAAATACTTACCATTTGTCTGATGATCTTGAAAATCTCGACATCGATAATGCAGGGAGGAGTGACAATATAATAGTGGCACCATACACCACTGTTTGGCTGCAGATTGATTGATTAGCTAATGCACAGTAATTAAGTCTTGATGATTATTTGTTGATGATATTGTTGTCATACAATATAATAATGGTATTTCCAATGTAACACTTTGTGCTATTTATTTCAAGTGCAGAGGTACCCTATGTTTAGTGCACTTGTCTAGTGCAGTAACCCTGTAAGTCAAGTTACACAACATACACAACAACAACAACAACACTGGCGTCTCCAGTGCAGTATGTCTGTAACTCAAGTAACAGGGTTACTGCACTGGT
The DNA here is from genome assembly GCA_026874595.1 of Sipunculus nudus. NCBI lineage: Eukaryota > Metazoa > Annelida > Sipuncula > Golfingiida > Sipunculidae > Sipunculus > Sipunculus nudus. Next base: position 56,654,493 of record CM049314.1, read on the forward strand.
GTATTATAGTTACATGAATAGTGCACTTAGCTAAAGGGAATTATTTCATCAACTAAACTTCCTCCACTAATGTCTTTGTGTATGTTCCTTTATAAAAACAATAAATGTCCAAATGTGACAAAATGTGAGTTACAGGGTTACTGTACTGGGGGTGCGATTTGTTTCCTTTCTTGTTTTGCCTTAACCTTAATCTGAAATCAAAAGATAATATGTGGTCTGATTAACATACCCCTGGTGTAGGTCTTGAGAGAAATGCGTTGATCCTGAGCATCGACGGTCCTTCTCATTGCCGAAACTAGAAGGACGGTGATTGCATTTCTTATCAAAAAGGAACGATCCCATGGGCGGTTTGCCATATTTGACTAAATTAACCTAAAGATACTTAGCTGTTATTTATATATCCCTGTCGTGTAACTGTGGTGCGGCAGTGCTTTGAAAGCCACCTAGCTGGAGTAATGAGAGTGTGCTCTGACCATATGCTTCTTCAAATATTAATGGATCGTGCATTGTTTGAGCGACGGTTTGTTCCTGTGATTGATTAACTGGCTGGACTAATCTTTTTCACCTAACCACAAAGTTCATCAACAACATATTTCTTGCAGATTGTTTGGGCATGTCTTTTATAACTAGTAAGTTTTGTAATGTTTAACGTTTACCAATTTACATTTTCTGTTTTAGTATAATCTTGAAGGTAATTAACATTTCGTTACACTTTGACCTTCAGTTTGTTGTGAGTATATTAACACATTGACATTATGAATCGGTCTGTTCCCCACGTAAATGTCACGGTACAGGGTATCCACGTTTCCTTGACCTTAGGTAACAAACAAATAGTCTTGACTATAATGTAGTTCAAACATAATTTCGTAACCTGTGTCTACGTTTATATAGTCGTGAGTACATATAATCTATCAAACCAAGACAGCATTTCATATTACACCGTGACATAATTGTAACCATTACATATATTTGAAGAAATGTTTCTTAATTGTTGCATTACCTGATGATTGCTTCCTCCTCTTTAGTGAAATGCTGAATATGAAGTTTTTCATTATAAACCTGTCTCTCGTTTGTTGTAATGAAGAAAAGGTCAGAGTCATTTATGTCATGCCAGAAGAAAAAAAAAATACCGACATTAAGGAATTTTGATCCTATTATAGGAAAGGAGTGATTTGCAAACTGTGTATCTAAATTTCTGAATGAGAATGTTTTCTCATCTTCTTTAGGGTATTAATTCTACTGAACCCTTCTTTATTAGTGTCATTGGTTCATATCTTTTCAATATAACAAGCCTCACAAATATTTGAGATGTTTGACATAGTTTTTATACGAAATTTATCTAAATGTGACTTTATACTGTGTGTAGTGTTTCTGCAATTAAGTTTTAAGAATTAAAGAGTATTCTTAAAATAATTTTTAAACGTATCACCAGCTGTATCTTGTTTGAAATAATTACCGGGTGGTCCCACACTATCTTGCGTTTTGCATGTAGCTTTTTATAATAAAGTATTATTTATTTACATCTATGTAATGAGCTCTTTAATTGTCATCTCTGAATAATTTAAGTGTGCTAAGGAGCGCTTCAAAAAGAGGACATTCATAAATGTGTTAAATAATTGATAATACAATCCTTGTGATGCTTTGACTAGATCAGCCGAAAACGTCAATTGCTATATAACTATTGTTTAACTGTGACTATCTTGTTAATTTAATCAGACAAAACTGTGAGATGGAGAGTGAAGCAATAAATGATCATCTTTGTATAAACGGCAAAATTAAATACTGCTTCAGGTAGTAGCCTACCTGTTTTTAACTAGATGCCGAGTTTAATATTAATGGTATGAAACATTACGAATAGTTCCCCTGCAACGCGAGTAAGTTTCTCATTAATTGAAAAGAGACTTTAACATTGCAATAGCATCCGAATAGAAAGCCAACTTATTAACCAACTCTCGGGTTGGTCATTAGATAGAAGAAATTTTCTCATTTTAATTTATTTGCAAGATATATCAGTCACGTATGTCGTATCAGTCACAACATCAGATTAGTTTAGCTTTACAATAAGCATGCTACCAGTCTACTAGAAGAACTGTGAATATTCATTTAAATTATTGTTTTTTTCGAAGCCATACTCTTTATATTAACAAATATGGAAAGCATATTCATTAATTTTTTTTTTCATTTCCATTCATTTTTTTCTAATATTCACACATATATTGGTTATCATAAAATAGTTTACTCTGTTTCAGTGTCCATATGTCACATGGTCTACTATAAATCAACTAATTGTTTTACGTATGAATTTGCTCCTGCGTTGTTATATAATGGTTCAAATCCGTTAAGGCTGTGTGCATAATATTTGTGTATCAACACTAACCTCGATATCCTAGGCATATCCTAGTAGGCATTCATGTCAAGAATGTTTGACAAGACCACATACACCTTGTGTACAAAATGGTTGGTTGGTACTTAAATAAAGTTATGTCAATAGATAATTATAGGTTGATTTGAACGAGGATTGACCTTGCACCATTCAGAGAAAATGTACCTATGAGGTATATTTATCTTATTCAATAATATTTGAATAAATAAGGTGTAAAATAACAATATGTGTCCGCAATACACGTATATCACTTCATACAGTTGATATCCATCGTTGCGTGTGAAATATTGTCCAATAAATATAATGTGGGTTTTCTTAAGAACTATAATTTTAATGTTCTATATAAATAAATATTAAACAATTCTGCAGAAAATGCTTCGTCGGTATATCAAACATATTTTATGTGATTAACAAATAAACCGCAAATCAGAATATCCCGTCTAATAAAGTATTGCTTCTTATCAGATATTCTATGTATTCTTTGCACATGAACGTATTTTATCATTTAAAAGTGTTATATTTGGCAAAATAAGTAAAATCTTAATTGTATGGCCGGTTCATCATATAGTTATGTCCTCCTTATGTTTCTCGGGAATTGCGTCACCTTACCTTTCGTCTTTGTTTGTAGGTTTACGCGTGATTTTTTCTATGGATTAAGCCAAGGTCAGATGTCTATGGTACGAATATACTCTAATTGCCATACATAAATCAACTATACCATAAATGATAATATATCAGTGACATTTAAAAGACATTTTCACAAATGACCTTATATTATGGGGTCAGTTGATATTTCATCTGGTTAATGTACACCGATAAGGGAGACATAGAGACAAACAAATATGTTGAAGAGCAATGCTTACATACACTCATAAGTGACATCACTAGACATGATCCAAATGAAACGTTCTTAATGTTCTCTACCAGCCACTTGCTACTTAAGTGTGTTTTTAGGAGCCACATCATGCATTTAGGTGTATTAAGGCTTTTGTCATGTATTGTACACATTCTATAGCTGAACCCTTGGATTGTACATGCACATTCTGTAGAAAAGCCACGTAGAATGTATACATACCATGGCCAACATTATGACTCTACTTCTTTTATAGATATACCATAGAATGTATACATGTAATAAATATATATATATATATATATATATATATATATATATATATATGGGAGACTACTTCAGAATTCATATATAATATAATTTTGCCTATGAGCAGATGTATGCCTAGAATTGCACTAGACAAAACCCAAGTTTGATTAAAATATCAATTGATCTGATCGAGTAACAGGCCTACAATCACCGATAAAACTATATATATATATATATATATATATATATATATATATATATATATATATATATATATATGCAGTCCGTTGACCTTAACCCGACCTCCTCTGTGCAACTTTATTTAACGGTAAAGGTTAACGAACAATATGCATGAACACTATTACGCATACAAATGAAAACGACTTCGTAGATCGATGAAACCCCTACAGGTCAGCTGATATTAAAATGCCAGTCAATATTTACATGTTGTTAACCAGTCTGGTCACTATTGCCCCTCTATTGGCCTCAAGTCACGACTTTCTAGGCATAATACATGTAATCAAGATAAATAGTGAGACGCTAGATATGTGATAATTCTAAATATCATTCAGTCAAGTACACTCAAACAAATACTACAATATGGATATATTTCTCTCTGTGGATTATCTAATAGACCCTAAAAGGAAACTGGAAATTTTCCAAAATAGCAAGAAGGAATTGAAAGAGTTTATATCCATAAATCATATCATAACTCAGGGCCTGAATATTCTTTGATATGAATCCTTCAAATGTTTGTTTTACAAAAGCTTTGACATATATTTAAAAATATCCCCTACACAGTATTAGATCATACGAAACAAGGAACATTAAATTTATTACAGTATAATTCCGAAATTACGACCAGCACCAAGACCATGAAATAGTGGTCGAGGTTGTTTCAAGGTTTGACTGGCTAGGATATGACAGCAGTCCATACGGCTGCGTTGTAGATTTTAAGTGCTCTAAACCCCCTTGTGTCTGTTCATTACCCTTTGGAATTACCTTTCCAGAGGGGTTCCACGACATGATAACACCGGGCCATCCTATAAAATTTATGAGTCACAAAGAAGTTAAGTCAAAAAGAAAAAAGTAGAAATTCATAACAAAGGGCAGCTGGAACATCAATTTATGGTAATTATTGTTAATAATTTAATATACACGGGGTGCTTGTTTGATGTTTAAATGTGATATGTCATGATCCACTGCATTGTATACAATGCAAGTCTATAAAGGTCAGAGTAAAGGGCTAATGCCTCCTGCATATAATCAACATGTTAAAAAGCTACTGGTCGTTGACCGTCCGGGGTTCAGGTCGATGGTAAGGTGCAAAGTACAAACGTTATCGGAACATAGAAAAGATATCGATATTTAGAGATGAGTTGGACTTAGGTAATATTTTATTGTATACCGTTTCTAAAAATTACAACCCCGTCGTTAAAAATGTATAAAATAGCTTGCAGTGCAACTATACATTTTCTGCAGTCTGTCTCCTGTGGATTCTAAACTGTACCGGTTAAATACCGCAGGACTTCATTAACCTCAGGTGGTCAGTCAGGCAAACGTGTGAGATTATTTTATGTAATCGCAGTTTTACGAAATTTTCATCGGACGGCGTTTTATGTTAAAGAGTATCAATATTTAATTATAACATGCATGACATTTGTTTATAGATGAGCCATCTGAGGTAAACTATACAAATGTCATATGAGACATAAATATTAGGAAAATTTTCCATGGTTGTCACACGGAGTCCAACTCTAGAATACAGATTCTGAGACAGGAAATATCTCCATGATAGATCGTACTACAACAAAATGCAAATACAATTGATATTACAGGAAAGAATAATAAGTTACATGTAAAGTCTTACATCAAATGAGTGTGATGACACATACTAACAAAATTAAATGTGCTTACAATATATCTATAATACATGTTCATGTCATTTGAATCAACAGAAATCATTGGGGAAACTAGTTCATACCAACAGCTAAAACTACATTTTGATAAAAGAAAATTGCTCGGTTTTGTCAATTATCATTGGGATAAAAAGTGCAACGGAATGCTTTTAGTTTTTAGTTATTTAATCATTATAATTGAGGTCATGTAAATCTGCTTTGAGCTTTTAACTAAATAGTGAATCCTAATGACGGAAAAGATTTCATGACGATAATTTTGACTACTCTGACGCCTTACATATCAACCCAACCTTGCCAAATGATTAAAAGCAATACACGGGTTTACCAAATATGTTATTCTCGCAAATGTCAGATTATATGGAAATATCACCTAAAACAAATATACGCTTGATTATTGAATGATTCAAGTGTTGTTAAGGCACGAATTTCAAAAGGTTAATTATTATCACGGACAGAATATAATATTCATTCTCACTGTTTTCAGTATTTCCTTACTCTATTGCAGTACAAGCTGCTATCTATATATTGTCATCTGATTTAGTGATCTCTTTACGAAACAAGTGAATAATTCTTCAAAGATATGATGCACTGGACAAGGAATTTCTTCATCTTTATTTTGGCGGTGGAAATGACAACTAGCTTAGATGCCGATCGTCAACGCATTCCTCTCACAACGAGCCTACGTGGTATTTCCATGCAAGCAAGTTACAAAATTGGATCGTAAGTAAAAATATGTAGTTAAAACGAAGGCGTTTTTAGTAACAGTGACGACAGTTACTTTAAGGTTCGGTGAATGCAGATTCGGAGATAAAACGTGGATGTATTAATTACTATATGGGGGGGGAAAAGGAAAATAACGGTGCTCTTTTGTCTGAAAGAGAACGGGGTTGAATGGATTGATTGGAGCCACTGGAGTCCATGCAGCAATGCTTGTGGACCTGGTCGTAAAATTCGGTCACGTGTTTCAAGCACAATTCAGGCATCCCATAAAGAGGAACAGTACTGTTTCCTGCGTCCATGTCCAGCAGATAATGTTATTCTATACACTGTTCGCACATTATAAAAGGTAGCTATAAACCATCACCGTACCATATCTGAATCATTCTCATTGCTTATGTAGATGGATGGACACATTGCCCTATTTGTTAATTCTTTAATGTGTAGAAAGATCAAATGCTCTAACTGATCTACTGTTTAGGGTTTCCTAACTGAGTGACATTCTCTATTACAATAACAGCATTCCCTAATCACTTATATATTATGAGAAACGCCAACAAGTATGGGGAAATTGAAAACTATCTTGAACTTACAAAAAAGCATTTAGATTCAAGACAGTATATATATATATATATATATATATAGAGAGAGAGAGAGAGAGAGAGAGAACGAGAGAGAGAACGAGAGAGAGAACGAGCCAGTTAAATCCAGAGAATATTAATGTGTTAAATGATGATAACGCGTTTCATTTTCTATTATTATAAGATTAATGAAAAGCTTTTTTTCTAATAGAAGTGAACGACCTTCTGTTTGTCTAATCTCTAGATTTTTATACTAATTGGTACTCCTGTTAAAGAATCCGACATTTCCTGAAGCCTGCCGGGTAGGTTATTCAAGACTTAGTGGCACCTGTATTAAACTAATACAGGAGACAAAGACGTTCTATGGAGAATTAGCAGCGTGTACTTCAGAGGGATCACACCTGCTCAAGGTAGAGAGTCAGCAACAAAGTGACTTGCTGGAGGAGTTTTGTCACTCCAGTGGAGGCAAGTTTAGGGTCAGAGCTTTCTGTATAAGACACGTTTTCCTGTATACATGTCCTGAAGCCTCACTCTGCTAAATTATATCTGTCAGTGATGAACGGCCACTGACCGTCAAGCGGAAAATAAGGAAAAGAAAAATCTTATATCTCAACATCTTAAATTACATTCTTAGGGATATATAAAAATATTTTAATTACATAAGTATTCAGATAAATCGAAAATATTTCTTTATTTTCCATGAACCTGTATGATGTTTAAAATCTTACGATTTACTTACAGTGAAGTGATATGTGCAAATGGGTGCATTTTGGCAGAATCGTTGGTTTTGGATGAATTCCAATCGAGACGACCTACCTGTAACGTTCCGTCCGTGGGATATGAAACTTGGACAACAAGACATGGTAAACCAGACTCCCGGGCAACTAATATATGCAGGTTACGCTTTCCACATCACAGGAGCCCGTGGTTGGCATGATGAAAAGTGCATGACTGAAGGATATCCTGTTTGTGAACACCCGTAAACATGTCCATAAAGGATCGGTTACCATTTATCTTAATTTGATCGGTCAAACTCTAAGTATAGAAACAAAGATAAATTAATTATATGGTTATCAGATATCTCACATGGGCGTGTTCCTGTGCGTAAGAGGTTCAAGTATTTTCCTTTCTGACATGACAGAATGGAAGGAATCTATAAGACCTCAAGAAGTCAGAGAATGTATTTCATTTCATACATGAAGCTGAATTAAAATAACAAAATTATAAAAGTATTTTTCTGTTGTACAAAGATATCAATAGCATATCGCTCAATTTGTATGGTATAACTTGTTGCATGTTTATAACTTAGATATATACTCAGAACTTCAAACAGTTCGCTGATTTGCCAATAAGACAAACATATAGACAGCAAAAATCTGGTTTGCATATGTCTTAAGACTTGGCTCATGAGAGGCAAAATCTAATGGACCTATGGTCTAGATTCATACTTAAATAAGAATAACACAAAGAAAACTAAAATGGATCCACCGACTTGATATTTGACAGCTTATAAACACAGGAAGAGTAATATGATATGATATGAATGGGGATTTAATTCAGTGATTATTATATATATTCGAAATACGAAACTCTAACAAAAACATTCGATTTGGTTTGACCTGTTTACACAATATCAAATCAAGCCTACCGCCTAGGTCAAAGGGGTTATTAATAAATATGGTTGGGTTCTATGACATCAATTAAATTTGACTGCAAAATCACAGAGGTTTAAAGGTAAAACCGGTTAGGGTAAAAAGCAGTTGAAACATGCCGCTGACGTTGGCTCATTTCATATTTCATGTTTGTATATCAAGAATGTGGCATTAATGTAGGCTTCTACGTACATATTGGCGCATTTTGGCAGAATCTTTGGTTTGGTTGAATTCTAATAGAGACGACCTCCCGTAACGTTCCTTCCAAGGGATATGAAACTGGGACAACCAGACATGGTGTACCGGGTAAAGGGTCATTACTTTGTGCAGCCTACGCTTTCCACATCATACCTACGATTGGTTGGCATTGTTTGTGAACACCTTTTAAGTATCCATGAAAGCATTGGTGGCCAATTAATTTAATCAGTAAAACATTTATGCGAACAAAGAAAATTGTTTCTGTGTGTTGTTGATTCAAGCATTTTCAACTATAACATAACAGAATGGACGGAACCTGTAGGACCTCAAAAGATTCAATAAATGTATTGTTTAATTCACACATGAAGCTTAATTTAAGCTTTCTAAATAGATAACTTCATTTCTAATCAATATAAATATCGCCTACTTTGTAGATTATAATTCGTCGTACATTCAAAATAAGATATATACTCGGACATCTGCCAACATTCTTTGATTTGCCAGTAGGGTACTCTTATAAAAAACAAAACTTCGGGTCATATGTGTCCTACAGAATTATCCCGTCCGTTTCAAATTGTAATTTACAAAAGGTCTGGATTCAGACTGAAATAACTTAAAGAAAACTAAAAAATCAGTCACCGACTTCTTCATATAAGGAGTTCATAGAGATAAAGAGATAAAGAGATACAGAGGTAAAGAGATATGATATGAATGGTGATTGCAACCTATACAAAAAAATCAGTTTGGAAAGACCTCTTAATACAAAATCCCATATCATCCTGCGCCTAGTTTAAAGGAAGTTATTACCAAATATGCTCGTGTTCAAGGTTATCAACTGATATTTTACTGAACATCACATACATACATGTGTGTGCGTGTGTCAAGAATAGTTCAGAAACAGACCAACCATAAGATGCATTAGCGCTGCCTGCATGCATTCCGTCGATACTAGCTTCACGGCATTTGTACATCCATGTTTAACAGTATAAGGTCAACGAGATACGGACCCTGTTCACGTTCACTTCTATACGGAACAAACCATAGTATATAACAGAAACGACCATGGTGTCTATAGATTTATTTACCATATCATTTGAAACTAGCAAATGTTATTAATAACGAAATGTAAATTGATATTGTGAAAAGTAGAACTTTCGTGCTTCAATATTGCTTTAGACATTAATCAAATATTTTCATTTACTTTATGTATCATCCATTGAACACATATACAATTTATATAAATTCGCTTCTCAAATTGAGAGCAAATTATCTCTTTTATAATTTTCATCTTCTTTCAAAGTTATCCTTTAAAATTCCTTTACTTAACACCCTTTCGATTTACAGTTCCATCAAACAACGACATTCTCCTAAACCGGTCACTACTGATATGTACGGACGATGAGGTCACAGTGGTCTTAAAGTTAAACAAGTTCCGACTTGTATATATACAATGTGTCGACTATCTTAATTTCCCTAATTGTCTAGAAAATTTTGATTCTAAATTCCAAGTAGTTGTTAAAAGGAGTGAGTGTATATATCAATTTAAACCAAAATCGTTGTATCGTTATATCCCATTTAATATCATAAACCTGTGACTATGTCACAGAGAAGGAGGCATTGCTACAACATTGTTAGAAAGTTTCTCAGTAATTTAATATTTAAATAAATTGTTAATCAACAGGTATACATAAGTAATTATGTGCAATTTAGCATCTGAGTCCCTGACTCAGTTTTGTTAGTTTTTAACAAATGCTAATAGGCACTTTCATTTAATTTGCTCCTCGTGATTTATTTTACGATACCGACGATACAGAGGGGGTTCTTATCCCTACGTTACTGTCAGAAAAAAAATTAGCACTTTCTAAATGAAACATATGAAAAAGAATTAAAGAAAAGTGCCATGATTAAGAAAATACATATTAATTCTGCCTTGTTCATAGCGAAACATTAACATGAACTCTCTTCATTGAACTTGTTTTCTATATGACCAATGACAACTAGCGTCACATGACGTTGTGTTGACTAGAAAGAACCAGTTGTCCCAGTACCATGCATACCCGTTAATAGCCTATCATTACAATTCTTATGGTGTTCAATAAACAACTTTTCTCCAGATCTGTTATACATAATATATAAAACTGTGTATCGTGACATTTACGATGTTCCTGGGTGAGACGAAATCGCGAAATGGAAGCCATCGACTACAAATAACAGTCTTATAACTAGCGACCAGATGGCGAGCGCCTAAAAGCTTTTGAATGATAACCATCTCTTTTGAAAAACATTTTTTAGACGAGTTCAACATAAAAATTTAGGATGGAAATGATCCATTTACCTAATGCAAATAAAAGAGCACTTATTTCACAGGATATATTTTTTAAGCACAATAAACCCCATTATCTTATTCTAGCTGATAAACCGGTAATCGGGCTTATTATAGGGCTTGGAGTGTATTAAATTTGATGAGGAATGTTGGCTCAATTATTTTATTCTCAAGTTAAAATTAAATACAGATTTTCAGTGGAATACTGTCTCAGTAAAATATGTCAAATATTTTACACTTACATGTATTTTGTGGCGTTATTTTGTGTGCTGGTGGCAAGAAATTCATACATCGGTATGTTTACCTTGAATACCTTGTCAGTGATGATGTTTACATTTGCGAATCGGGATGGGACGCGGGGGCATTCAAATTTTTTAAAGATCTTTGATTGGTTAAGCCCCTGTTACATTCCGGGTGCGCTCGCTTGTGAGCATTTAGTCGCACGATAGGCTTCAAAAAGGGTCTATCGCCATAGATCGCATCAATTGCCGCAAAAGCATTTATAGATGCAACAGCTGTCTTACAGCCAGAGCAAACAGAAGCGACCGTTGTACGACTAAGCCGCATACACTTGTACAAGTGGTCTTGCGTTCATATGCGAGTGTTGCACGAATCGGAGCTATTGGTCTGACGTCACAAATAACTGTCGCGCGACTGATCACATGGTCGTAGGAGCTGACGTACGACCATGCGATTACACGTGCATTTTGGGGAGACCGGTTGTACGATCATACGATAGGTCTTTCGAGTGGATAAGCTGTAGCTTATTAATGTAGACATAAAAATCGTATCTTGTGATTATAGTATCTTGCACGGCCGAATTCCTATATTGTTTTATAGTATGTTTTTAATGACCTGTTTTATCAAGTTTAGTCCATAGGGTAATAATTTGCATTTTCTCTAGATCCCATAGGGAAACGATTCCAGTTCTGTTAAACTATTATGTGGTATAGTAATATATTAGATAAAATTATATTTTCAGAACATAAGTATTTGTATTCCTTCTTCTACCAGGTAAACTCTTGGACAACTCGGTATACGCACAAAGGAGCACATACAATTTTTGCAGATAACGTGCTAAGGCTTTAATAACATGTTATTTAGTGGACAAATATATTGTGAAACCCCGGGCTGCAGACACCCCTCTGGGGGTAGACACCCCGCGTAATGGAGTCTTAGGTCCGACCAAACACTTTTACTACTTTGAGAACAGTTTAAATCACCGGCGCTGACGGACACAGAAACGGCCGCTATTACCGGGGGTAGAAAAAATGCTTTGTCACTGCGATTATGTTCTGCATCTAGTAAGCCTCTCGCCTATTAAACATGCTCCCATTAGTTTGACCAAGGAGTTTATAACAAACAGAGTTCCATCTATGAGAAGGTCTGCCATGTCTCGCAGGTCAGTCGTGCGCTTATTGCAAATAAGACATGATAAGCCCATGAACCCTATTGTGCGCCAATTGTACCGCTGTATCACGACCTTTCACATAGCGAGGCTGTTGGATGTAACTCACACAGTCCGCTGAAGTTTGTCAGGCCGAGAGTGATATATCCAGTAACTGATAAATAAATCACTAGAATAACATTGACTAGAAGTGTGAATGCGTAGATGGTTTGTTTTGTTAAGATTACATTGCAACAGATATATTTAGAGGGGTCTAATGTTTAGGAATCAATGGAGCAATTTTTGGATAGATGCGGTCACTCTGCATTAGTATCTGCGGTGCAGCCTAACGGACGACTGGTAAGTGTAAACCTTATTTTCCTCGAATAATTTTGGCATTCTATAAGTTCCCATCAATCTATATACTTCTGACAGGTATCAATCATTAGCCTTGTTTATACTATTTCATGGATAACAAAATTTTATGACGCCCATGTCCGGATGACTTTAATTTTAATTGCCAACTGTGAGCCAATCTCCCTCTGCGGCACCGATGGCGTTATTCTCGTATTATCGGCCATGTTTACCGCAGCCAAGCGATAGCTCAGGCGTCATTAGTAATGACGACTTCACACACAATCGCACGCTATACGATATTTATATGAAAATATATTGTGTAAACATACGATTGTTTCAGTATTTACATTTAATACTCGAAGAGATAAATTCAAGGAGAAACTTACTTAACTGATAAGACAACGTTAGTTCACGCTTGGGATCTCCGGGAACTAATGAACCATTCAGAAGTCGGTGGGGGGGGGGGGGGGGGGTTCTATCGCTATATCAATTAGCACCGTGCTTATCAGCAGCATATCTTTGTGCCTTTGAACTGCGAGTTTTTTTACCCCCTTCTGCAACATTCGACACGGCCCCACTCCGAGTAGGAACTCCATTTGTTATAAACTCGTTTTGACAGGTACCTATGCCAACAAAACAAATAACATTTTTACTACATTAATCATTGCAGTTTGTAATTTGTTACCAAAACGTGACAGTAAATTTGAAGTTTCCATTAAGCCGAGCTTTAATTGAAGTGAGATAGTCGCCCTGATTTTGGTATTCTAATTGGCTCAGCACCGAGGATGAACACGTATTTCCGTTGTGAGGTGTTAAACAAATTAAATGCCTGACGACGTCATCTTCTGGACACCCTCTCCCAGCATGTACTCGAGAGCCATCAAAAGGCTTCTTGAATGAATTTTGCCAATCCCAAATAAGGGTAATGTTCCCCTTGATCTCCTACAATTTTCTTTTCATAGTTTGGAAAAGGTGGTCCGATAAAACCCAACTATTGGTCTTTCAGTGGTTCTATGTTGACTGCTGCACTTTCTATTCTGTTCCACCATAACAGTTCGCGAAATATGTATCTGGTAAGATGCTTTGGATGTCGATTGCAGTCTGAACATTCAAAGTTTGCCCGCCTGCGATAAGAACCCGTAACGAAGAAAGGTATGGCTTTGCCGGTTTTTCTACTTTCAATACATCAAAGAGCAATAACCAAAGAACATTGCTGCTGTGCACCTTTCCTTTTCCGCTATAGCAAGGATTGTTTCAATATCTGTTTTGGTGACATATGTATCCATTGAAACGTTCAATAAGTCTAACACCAGGAACCACAGGGATAACGAGAATGGAGCCGCGTTGGGTGGTTGCCCTGTCGGTGAAGAAGATGACTGTTTAGGTCAATGACAACTGTTTTCCAAAAACATAGACGTTGTTAATCAGCTCGAAATGAATATAAATGACCACCTTATGGATTCCAGTGCTACCCGTTGTTAAAAACACAGCAGCTGCCGAGTCTAGAAGAATTTTGTCCTATATATTTTTAGTTTCGTTTATTTCAGATGGAGTCAACGTGTCTCGCGATTTCTCTAGTGAAAAAAAGTCCTAGTTAGGTTCTTTTATCAGCACCTGCTCAATAGCCGACAAGTCTAACTACTTGTGTTCGAACTGGCTCCAGAAGTGAAGTGTCTAATATATCTTGCTGAAATATCAAACACTTGCAATGTGTTATCTGCAGAAAGGTAAGTAATTCCTGTCCAGTTTTGGCATGTTGTGGAATGAGCACCACTGCGGCTCCCAGTGATAATAAAGCATGTATGCTAACGTGGCGATCAGTGGAGTTAGATCCGATTATACTAACCTTGTCACCACATTTGAGACCAGGAAGCAGTCGTCGGAGTGCCGCAGCAACTTCAAGAGACTTCTGGAACAGTTCTGTGGAGCTGAGCATGCTTGCATTCAAATCGTTTTTGTAAATCTTTATCGCTACTTTCTCTGGATTTCCTATGAATCGTTCCTCTAATAGTCCAGAAAATGTTTTGTAGATAAAAGAAAAATATGCTGGGCAACTGGTGTAGCTTTTCTTCTTCATTATTAATTCTCACTCTGAAAAGGAAACCAAATGACAATGTATTGATTTCAAATAAGAACACAGGCACTTCCCGCGTTTTAACAATTTACGAATATGGTACTGCTATTTCTTATAGAAAAACTGCAACAACCCTTATTTTGTTTAGCCCGCACAAGCTAGGTACAATGATTGAGTGCTTGCTATCAAATGGTGAGTCAAGCATTGCTACATTTGCTGTGCCTCGATGCCACAACACGTAACTAAAAGCGCTGCCGCATTTTTTCTACGCTCCCCAGGCAGGGGAAATCTTGCGCTTCTAAAGAAGCAACTGATTTTCACGCTTCCTGCTTTGACCGTTTATGATACATTTAGACACCAGATGGCGGTTCGTTGTCCCGCTGAAAAAAAACGTGCGTATGATGTGACAAGCAGCCAACTAGATGCCAATAAACAAACACTCGACAGGCATCCTGGCTTCGCCCATAGCTGCGCTTCAAGCGCCGCTTGATGACAGTTTATGGTCGAATTTAATTGCTCCCTCTGCATTCTCGCATCATCGACCGATTTAATTATGACATTATGACTGTGTTAGCTTGGCCATGTATCTTTTGTCTGCAGAACTGATAGGTAAAGGGCTGTCTAAAGAGCGTACATTTGTCTAATACTCAAGAGACTTGTTTTTCTTCAGATGCCGGTATACACTTAATTGTGTGGAATCGTACATCACACCCGCAGTGGAGGGATAATCAATAATAACAAAAAAAACAGAAACGTGTGAGAGTCGGTGCAGTGAACGAGCTGAGGAGAAGAATTAAATAGTATTTCCTGTCTCGTAAAAACCTCAAGGTAATTGTAAATAAAAGGTTTACTTGATGCCCAATTAAGACGGATTACCCTTTCCTCCAATTTTACTATAAATACATTGGTTATATTCAGCGCGTTATATTTTATGCTATATATTTGATTGTTTAGGATAGTAGGCACGCTGAGACCCAATTAACTATCGCTTGGTATTGCTTGGTATAATTATAAGTCAGATAAAGCACGAATGTACAGAAACGTACTAGAAATGTCGTATTGGGCACAGAAAAACGTATCAGCGGCTAAACTGGTACTGAATCAGAATGACAACGGGCACGGGGTAAGATATTTACAAATGAACACTAGGAAAATGTATTATTATACATTATTACCTGCAGATAATATATAATATTTCGTCCTGTATTAGGAAAGAGTCGTCCGGTGGAAGCGTTACCACTGCACGTTACGGAAGCCTATATTAGGTTGCCCTTGCATAAGATGTCATCGACAGAACCTGAATCACATTCGGACTATAGTCCAGTCGAAAGTTGGGCAATTTTTCTGTCAGTAATCTCCATTCGAGATGCAACGTGATAGCTGTTAAGGCATCTCCCTGCGTGCATTAATTGTGATTTAACGTCTCATACGATAATATAGTGCACCTCTAAACACGCTTGGTTATATAAGCAGACTGTAACATAGTCTTTTACTATGTTGATCAACCACATATCATACTATTTATAAAAGTACTTATATTAATGTGCCCTAAACCTACATGTTCATTGTTTAGGTATCATACATAGTTTTGCATCGTAAAGATTCTGGACACAGGAAGACGACAACTTGAAGATATGAATATAAAATAAGTTTATTAAAAATGTATATATATGTATATATATAATATATATATATGAATATGTATCTCCAGCAGTTAGTTTGATTAATATCTTTCTATGTTAATCAGCACCTAGCAAGCATTTTTCCATTGTATCTTACTCTTTATATATAATTTCCGTGAAGAATTTTGAAAATTTAGGACACCGTTTAGTTTGGAGTCACATTAAGTTGGAATCTGAAAAAGAATCATACCTCAGATCAAAACGCAAAATGCTTTCTGCCTTGACCTAATACTACCTAATACTACCAGTGTGAAAAGTAATTGAAGTTGGCTATATTGCCTGAATATAAGATTTCAATTGACCAGGTTGTACACTGTGAACCGGTCGTAGAAATGTACTTGCATACTTTTGGGAATACGTTAAATACCTTAGGCATTTATTTCTTTCATTTTAAAATAGATAATTGGCCTATTTTATAGATGTAACATAATCGGAAAGTAAATAGTGAAAAACATTAGATTTCAACAAGAAATATGCTTGTTATAAAATACACAGAATCATATTTCTTAATCTAAGATTTTTATTTCCGTGTCCAGGGAGGGGAGAACATTTTATAAATATAATTCTAAACATGAAAAATATGAAATATATAAATTCATTAAAATGACTGGATATAGAATAACCAGAAACAAGTATAAGAGCGCTTGTCATAAACTATAATGATACAGCAAAAGAAAATGAAAACATGTAAATCATATCTTTGACTGTATAATGAAGGATATCACATTCAGATTGTTTGTTTGATATAAATATAAATAACATGGATAAGATGAAACATCAGACGCCATATGATTCTAACATGAAAGCAAATACAACAACCTTCCTTTTAAACTGCGCAGTGGGTTTTAATATCGATTCGTTTTTCGATACTTTTCTATCGCGGAGACATGGGCAATCTTCAATTGTCTAAACGTACTTCTGCGTTCTGTCACCAGCAACTTTGGAACCTATGACCTTCTGACAAACTATTCCAGCAGATCTGCCTCCTTCACCGTGCTGCCTTGCTTCAGAAATATGCATGCGGATAATTCTTGTCCCAGTTGGTCATCTAGCACGCCCGTCACCTGAAAGGCACTGTTTTCAGGATCTTCCAAATTATATTTTAAAAGTCTACTGGAAATATCTGGACTGCGGACCGTATAATTTTGTCAAAGTATATGTCCCTGATGTTCATATCACCAGTGTTGTTAATAAAGGCAAGTCACATGTGACGTATCAACAGTGGGGTGACGTCAGCGTCCGTACATCCTTTCCATAAATATACCCAAGTGTGACCAACAGTTCCTTAAATAAAGTTTGCCATTTCGGCTGACGGTTATGTCTTACCATGATCTCTTTGTTGTCTGCCCGGTGTTGCGATGGTGAGGAAAAAAAACATCATGGGTCCCATTACGAATACAGCTTGTATATTTATCATGAGGTCGTTAGTATTTGGGCCGACGATTAAATTTTTATTTATCTCTCAGCCCTCTCGTATTCAACATATACTTAACCTTTAGTGCATGACTTGTTTACAGTTGCTCAAGAGTTTGTTTCGGGCTATTCTACACAGAGGAACATCGTATTGCATACACTGAAACAAATTAGATAGTATACCCCCATTCCGTGACTTTGACCTAGTAAGGAAATCCGGTTAAAATGTTTACATGATTTGTAACGGTTGTATAAAAATGGCTTTGTATATCATCCGATTATTTAGTTTAAGAGGTCAAGGGGTATACACACTCTCTAGTGTTATAGCATTACATTACATCATGTAATTTTTGGGATATCTTAATTAGTTTATTCAGCAAACATAAATCGAAACTAAAAGCACTGTCATAACACAAAATGTCAGAGCACCTAACAAAACCTAATTTTGCGGAATTTCTCATGGGCGAAAGCGATAGGACGCTAAGCATTTTAGCATTATTAAATTACAGTAAAGCTTTAAGCTCTCAATGAAATATATGCAAGTGTCAATTATCACTAATCGATGTGCGGTCCGAAATTACACTCTTGAAGAATTTTACGCTTGAGCTGGCAGCTAGCTCTCGGCATTCCCTGCCAAACCTCCAAAATAATCTAACTAAATTTAAAATAAGAACGCAAAATGCTATTGTGTAATATGAAGACCTGATTAATATTGCCTAGACTTCTTGCAATATAATACCGTGCAGTTTGAACAAAATTAACAAAACACAATCTTCACTTGTAACAGTTTCTAACAGTTCCAACTGAACTCTGTTATAATTTCTACCGCACAAACTGAATGAACAACCGCCTCAAGTGGTATTTAAAACGACTGATATAACAAACCTGTTCCAAGGTGATGTAGACTGCGCGTGACAGTCGGTACAAACCTGCCTATTCAGTGGTATTGGACACAATAAGTGAAGTGTTACACTGCCATATATTTACCTATTAAGGGCTGATCAGAAATGAGCGTCAGGTATGGTATTTTTTTATTGGTAAGATTCTGTCAGTGTCAACCTGCTTGTTTGGTCGTACAAAAAATTATATGAAGTGTTTCACTGGCATACCTGTTGAAGACGGATCGGAAATGAACGTCTAGTATGGTATTAACCAATTTATTTGTGAGTTTTGTTTTGTCAATGGGAACATATTCTGCTGTCTTAAGTACTCCTATATGAATACAAATGAGACAGACAGAGGTGTAAAATGCCATAAGGATATTCACAGGTGTATTATGATGTGATTTGGAGCTTAAATGACGAGTTGCAAGTGGATATGAGCAGACGTTATTAGATCATGGAGTATAAAGAATGTATTGACGCTTAATGAGTGCAAGAAATGGTCACATAAATGTAATATATTCACGCCTAATATGATACCTGTCATATATTTGAATCACACAATATGAATGTGTACGTCAGATACGCCAGTAATTACTTAAAATGTGTTAACATCAACTTTTATTAAAATTCTAACAATTTTGGTACAGTACATATAATTTTAAATGTCTGAGATTCACCTTTAAATCAATGTGCACAAATTGATATGCTAGAAGCATTATACTGGCTATTATTCGTGTTTTATCACTGGCGTGAGTGTAGAGATCATAAATAGGATGCATTGGCGACAAACTTACAAGTCTCTGATTTGAGGTACACTATTCTTTATTGTAACTATAGAGCAGGGGGGCAGCCCATGCTCAGGGGCGGGCCCCTTGTTACTTACTGACTCTCAACAGATAGCATGTATCCCAGCAAGATTCATAAAACACGGAGTTACCAATCAGAGATTTTCCAGATGTGTCAGAACAGATACAGTTAAAGAAAGGTCTGCACAGGAGTTGAATGAAAGAGCAATTAGACTGCATAGAGTTGCCATGTAATCAAGGCTAAGCAATTACAGTCATTATTGAGGCACATCAGAAAAATCTCTGAGTCCCTCTTATGATATCCTGTGTGATGTGTTAGTCTAATTCTCTCTTGTGCTATCCTGTGTGAGGTGTTAGTCTGAACCTCTCTTGTGGTATCCTCTGTGCAGTGTTAATGTGCACCTCTGTTGTGGTTCCTCTCGGCCTCTCTTGTCGTTTCATGTGATGAGGCACAGGTTAATACAGTTTACAGGGTTAAGGATCTTTGTTTGATACTAAACATTCGGTTTCGAAAAAAAACTGCTTTTCCATTTGTTTTAGAGTTTAGGAAATTTGAAGTTTTCCAGGTTTATTCTCATTTTGTACATCGACCATATATCCTCAGCAATATTTATGGGTCAATTCAAAGTCCCCTCTTCAATTGTCCTCCTGTCAACCCCTTCATCCCAAAACACAATAATATCCCACTGCATCAAAACTTTCTTCACTCACAACAGGATCATGAACAATATAATCAGGTAAATAATATAAAATCAGATTTTGCTCTGATTCCAACATTACATTATAATTCACAAAGTAAGCTAATGTGCAATGTTCAAAATATTCGCAATATGAGATGCATAATATTAAGATTACTGAGAATATTTGAAACTATAAACTGAATATAATTATTCAATGAGTATGTGTTTTATTCGCTGTAAATTAAGTGGGGGGTTAAAAATGGCACCGCGTCCATTGAAAAAGGGAGGGGACATGGCTTCCTGCCATCCTGAAACAAGACTCACACTTTCTTGCACAGGTAGCCCCTTCGTTCCCCGGCTTAAATTGTTGTCTGATAAGTGCGTCCGGAATTTTAATCATAGTATGACTACCTTTGAGGATTAGTATACAAATTAATTTTTAATTGTGTTTTTATGTTTTTTTTATTTATTTAACATTCAGCATAAAGACAGAAGATAATAGATATGTTGTACATAAAAAAGTAAGAATCATTTTATCCGCAGCTTTTATTGATAAAGTAATATACAAAGAAACATGGAGCGTATCGCTAAAACGAATCGGGTATCGAAATGAGTGTATCACAATACGTATTGTACCTAATCAGTCGGACCGATACCTAGCCCTCACATTTTAGAAGTGGACGGGTGACTATAATGACGGCCAATTACATGTTTTGCGTAATTTATTTATCGGTTCGTGATATGTACACTAGATTCATCTTTATTGAACAAAATATAGAATTATATACTTCTCTTTTTAAAATATTTTGTCTGTTCTCTCTCAATAAATACGTATTATATTGATATCTCTCTCTCTCTCTCTCTCTCTCTATATATATATATATATATATATATATATATATATCTCATAATATGTACATAACAGTCATTTCTCTCGTATGTAATACAGGCCTTTTCATTTCTCCCTTTAAAATACTATGTCTGCTGTATCTTACAAATAATACATATTATCTTTCTCTATTATCTATCCCTCTCTTTTTCTCTTTCTGTCTCTCTCTTTCTCTCTGATTCTCTTAAAATTGCTTTAAATAAATAAGGAATATACTTTGGAAAAGAATTAATATATAATCGTTGCGCTTCAGAGAACATAGATATTGGTTACTCAAAATGAATCAGTCACTCGGTGTTGTTATAACAATCGATATATCACTGTTACTCCTAATCCCTTTGACATTTAAATTTTCTAGAAACCCTGATAAAGATGTGTTTCCTTTGATGTACACGGACAGATTGGATTCTTTCATTATGTCAAGTAAATTCTATTTATAATACATGCAGCGATTACTTCAAATTTTGATATTTTATGTTCTAATCTTCCTGATTTTATAGAATAATAAAACAATAAATCGATATAAAATACACACAAACATTGGATATATGTTTGTGACATATCCAGTAGCCGACTGCTGACTGCTGACTATTATTTGAAGTATACTTGTCTCATTGTATTTTTGCTTCTATAAATCAAATATAATGTGAAATATGACCATTTATAACGGTTTATTTGACAGAGGAAGCTTGCCTTTCTTGTCTGACCTGTGATAGGTCAACCGTCTTGCCGACTACCCGGCGTGGGTAAAGTCAATCACCCATGATGCACGGGTCCGCTAGACTTTTGCCGGGTTTATCCTATCACACTTTGTCTGAAAGAAAAACTACAAATTAACATAGGAGTATATCACTTGAGACCGTTGTAACCAGTTTTGGACATTTAAGACCTGTAAGACAAATATCCATCTTATATTACCATTCAGCTATGCGATTCTCTATAGGACTGATGTTAACAAATGACTTAACTTACAGTAATTTAACCTTATATTATATATGTATAGAGTTTTGAAATAGGCATTCTTTATTTCCACTCCAAGGTGGGAGTGGAAATAAGCATTCCTATTTGTATATAACATAATTAGTTATGAATATAAAGATATATTTCGTGTATCATAATCAGAAACGACACTTGTATTATAGTATTATTGACATAGAAGGCAAACCGACTTTTCTGAGAAAAAAAAAATTGTCAATGTTGTAGTCGGCGTTCCGGCTTTTGACATTCAGGAAGGACACCCAAATTCAAATATACACGGAGTGTCCATAATTTGATATACACTAGGTCACACCCAGCGGGGGCACTCAGTTTACCGATGACCCGAAAGGATTATTTGAGGTAGTTCCGTTGTCTGTAAACTCTAAAATTATCGTTAATCGGGAAATCGTGGCACTGTTTTGACATTTGCTTTTCAATGTACTTATGAAACAGTCAGTCCAGTGACATCATGAATTGTCAACATAGACTTAATAAATTGATTACCAAAACAACATAGCTTCAAAGAGGCTGTGTAATAACAGTGACAGTGTATACTGATAGGGCAGATCCCACCACAACATCCCGTGACTGACCGACGTGTAGCCAATAAAGCTGTTAGAGTCGAAGAAAGAGTTGACCGACTTGTGAAGGCATATGCTGCGTTCGTTACTGCTCGGAAATATGGTAATTACGAGTTTCCCAGTGGAAAATACCTTTCGAAAAGAATACCACTGAGAAACTGGGATTTTGCGGAGCTTGTCGATCAATCCCACTTAGCGACCTTCACCTTTATTCACTGCTTTTCGAGATGCAGGGAGCAAATAAAGACACAAACATTTGATTGGTTTACATAAAAGTTTCAAATGACAAATAAAGTTGAACAAATATGACATGAAACATGTTTTATTAATTCTTTTTGGTTATTATAACAATCTAGACATCTGGTCAGTGGGTCTTTTGTTGGGTACCGAACGTTCGCAAGTCGTACGTACGACCTGCCATCCGGTCATTACCATATTTCCGAGCGGTAACGAACGCAACATTAATCTCTGTCAATTGGTCTTGGTCTAACGACACCACATATTGCCAGTTACCTACTCCGAGGTACAGTATCTAACGTGGTAGATGGTTGTTGTTGCTTGCTTTGCGTTGTGAGAGCGAAAGAGAGAGAGAGAGAACTATATGGAATTGATTATTGCATTATTAAGCATTGTAATTAGCTTGTACCGGGCAACTGAATCATATATATGATTATTTTATTCGCTAGATTTCTTTTCCCTTTTTGCTTTAGTTAGATCTTAATATGCAGCAGTTATTGTTTATGTGTTCGTCTGTGTATGATCGGAATTTTATTTATATCTGTATATCTTATAAGGAATGCATGTATGTTGTATCCAGTCATGTTTTGTACTGTCTTGTAGGGATTAACGTTGAATTCTGGTATGTTTATAGTTAGGCTTATTAAAGTAATAGAAATATTTCCTTTTTATATTTGTGCGGACATAATGTAATTTCCCAGCATGTGTTTAATAAAGTATATCTGATCATATCTCGATTTATGTTTTTTCGATGAGTTGATGAGAGGAAGGTATGACCAGGTCGCTACGGTTAGCTCTGCGGCGTAAATCCACTTAGCACCTGATAGCCAGCAACCTCGGAACGCGTCACTCACCCTGCCTCAACTCCGATGTGTGGGGAATAACTCTTTTTGTACCCCAAAAAATAAGTTTTGAATTCAGGCAACGCTTCTACCTTCCATTCAATTTAATTCATGGGTTCCAAATTAAAGAATAGTCTACCAACAGAAACTAAAGAAGCTCTTTCCGTATATAAACATTTAAGAAACGCCTAAAGCACTTGATATTTAGCGGACTACTTACGGACGTGAACTTTTAGTGAAATCATCTGATATTGTTACGTGTCATATAACATTATTGCATGCAAGTACTGACTTTTACCTCATTAAATATTTTTGGTTTTTTAACTTTTAACAAGTTTTTTTGTGGAAGATCAGGCTATGCCTGAATATGTCATTATTTTATTTTTTTTTTTACATTGCTAATAAATTTGCTAATAAAAATGTGATACAAAACGAAGATGTCCGAAAATCTCACCTCTACTTTGTTTGTGCGCTGTCTTTCCGCTATGGACCCATTGGAGCAGACAGCAAAACAAACAATTTTATCTTTTTTTTATAAAGTGCACCTGAAATCGGCTTTCTGCAAAATTCCTGTCCAATTGCAAGGAGTCACCTAAAAAGTAACGTAATCGCTTGTTTCTTTCGGGACCTACAGACGTCAGGTCAGTATTGTATAAGGCCAGTCAGTGTAAACCAACTTCATTGCTCCAATCAGTGGAATTCAAAGTAAGGTATCAGCGAAAAAACAATCCAGTCATGTTACTCTTGTTCTGCCGCAAGGTGGCGCATCGATCACCGGTCGAGCAAACACGAGGTGGAGAACGAGCGGAGGACTGACTGTGTTTTTTCATTGTCTTTTGAGAATGCTTTTGAGACTGAAAGCTGGCAGGCCTCTGAGACAATGCCCTGCCACACAGGGTTATGATTCAATGTGTGATATGAGTGAAAATATGTTATATTTAAAGCTCTTGTCCGGATGACGTCACATCGGTTCAAGGACCCTAGCTTCCATTAATGTTCTTATTTTAAATAATTAACAAACATATATTTTAGTTACAGACCAGTCGCGCACCGTTTTGACGATGTTTCACTCAATTGGACATGAATGCTACAAAATAAAACAAAAATCATAGATATTGAATTACTGCTTAGTATTCGTTTTATCAATTTGATAAATGATATAGGCAGTCAAATCTGTCTAGATATTTATATATACACACATATATATATATGTATAATATATATATATATATATATATATATATATATACATATATATATATTGTATAGGAAGAACTAAACTAGGTTTTCTGCAGACATTTCATGACTAATTAGTTTCGTACTACATGCTCCGAGCGCGTGGCACTCCCCGGATGTTGTAGCTCGTTGCAATGAATATCAGTTGTGGGGGTCTTTGTTTATTGTAAAGCTACTTGGGTCAGGGTCAGCTGTGTGGTGTCATCCATCTTTGTTGATGGCAGGCTTCTGGTATTTCTCCGGTCCCAGGCTGGGGGCTGCACTATATATCACGTATATATATATATATATATATATATATATATATATATATATATATATATGAAAGACATCAGACAGATTAATGGGTATAGCTGGCAAGCTAGCCCCGTTGACCTTGCGAAGAGTCACACTGTCAGCTTCGTTTACGGATAGTCTCTAGCTCTTACGAAGGCTACAGGGGTAACTGAAATTTTAGCAACAATCTGTATATGTTATCCAAATAATATGATTGTTTGAAATGTTGGCGTTGATGCCTCTCTTCTTTTTATGTTCATTGACTGTCTAAAGCCAGCATCCGGAGAATTTAGAAATATATATATATATATATATATATATATATATGAGTGTATATATTATTATATATATGACATACATAAAAACACAAGTTTAATCGGCCCATTCATATGACATAACAACGTCCATTGGCCCATACATATGACATACATAAAAACACAAGGTACATTGGCCCATACATATGACATACATAAAAACACAAGGTACATTGGCCCATACATATGACATACATAAAACATAATGTACATTTGCCCAGAACATATGAAATACATAAAAAAAGAAACCATGAAAGGTGATCGCACATTGAAAGATCACTAGTCGTTGATGGTGAGAACCTATGACGCAAGCCAATCCTTTGTCATTTACAATGCACTAGTTGATCTGATTTGCCGCCAGATGTACGAATTTCAAATATGAACCGTAGCCATTTTGGCTCCCCGACCTATTAAAACATAGATATTTACAACACCTCTAAGGTTTGTTTAATAAAAAGACGCCCTATATCCACCTTTGTCCCTTTAACTTTGTTCAGCTTTCCATCAGTTAATTTTTAATAGGTTGTTACAACACAAACGGAAACAGTATTTATTTCGATATCTTCAGATAATTAATTCGAGAGATACAGAAAAATTCCTTTGTTCTACATCAGAAACCGTATCAATCAAATCGGCCAGAGAAGGAAAATGAAGAAATTTGTTGAGAAAATGAATTGACTAACCGAGAGTTGACGAATTCGGCTCTTTTCCCAGAAAAAAACTGAGAGAACCCTCATATCCCATGGCTTCTCCCATGTCCTATGTACCACGTAAATGTCAATTGACGGGAATGGGGATCAATTAATGGGCAATTAGAATTGATGAAGTTATGCTGTAGATGAATGTTAGACTATAACAATATTAAACACATGAACTGGTTTATTTAAACAAAATAACCACAAGGAAAAGTATTGTATCCAAGAACGTTTCTATAAAGTTTCCTTATATATATATATATATATATATATATATATATATATATATATATATATATATATAATATTAAACTATATATTTGAAAGCCATGTATACATATATAATCTATATTGTCATGCTGTTTTATTGTATATGGGGAGAGGGGACATAAAAACAAAGAAACACCATTCATCCATACACAGTTAAATTGAAGGAGTGCTATCCGTTCATTTGTGTGAATAATTAAGCTTAGATATATTGTCTCACACACATATACTCAACAGTGCTGCATAATGTTTAATGATAAATAGACAATGGCAATCAATATTATCCGGTATTATCACAAAGATCGAATGCGTCTCGTTAAGAGACAATTTATTCAATAGCACCGATATTTAATGAGGTTCTTGAAGTCCTAAACATTAATGAGCATACTTTTGTTTGTGTCTCTATATAAATTACCGCGGGATATTGGCCCCTGTGACTTTGATAACATGCAATACCGTACCTCGCATATATATATAGGCACCACTGATATGTGCCCAGTCAATACAGGCTGACAGCACGAAGAGATCACAAGAAGCTAGATGTGAGTACAAGCCATGGCACCATACGTTGAACGCTTTTGCAAATTTGATAGTGTATAGAAAACATTACTCTATTCAAAACATAGGTGAACATTGAGTGTCATAACGCGTGCATTTACTATCCCCTTATCATTTATTAACGAAGTTGCGAAAGTGATATAGTAACGCCTCCGTTCGTGCTTCCGTCTGCCCGTCCGTGCGTCCGTCTGTCCGTCAGTCCTTCCGGAATGGGCTTGTGGATCGATTTCAAGCCAAACCGTATGACCGAAACCTTTCGCCTTGCACATATGGCTCACCCACTCATAGATGAAGAACCCTGTTCATTTTGAGGTCACGGGGTCAAAATCGGCCACATTATCCACTTCAGGAAAAAGCTTGTGGACCCATTTCAGGCCAAACCGTCTGAATAAAACCTTTCATACCCATGCATGAATAACCTTATTTTTTGAGGTCACAGGAGCAAAGCTCAAGGCGAGAGAGCTGCCCTCCTCATTTTCACACTGTGTAATACACCAATACTAATTATGCCCCGTGCGAGGGGATGCTCCGCTTTGCGGTGCCCTTATTTTTTTTACTAAAACGAGCACAGAGATCTAAAAAAAAATATCTTAAATATTTTGAAGGTGAATCTCACGGGGGTCGCTGTTGCCATGTTAACGCCTCGAAATATTTACCTAGCTCCATATTTATGACAAAAAAGACCCTTGATCAGGGATATTTTGATTTTTACCAAAAATCAGTACAGCATGTATATTAATTTACAATAATTATTTTATGAATTTCAGAAAGTTAAAGTTTAATATTACTATACAGAAATATATATATATAATCTCAATGGATTCAAATATAAAATGTCTGCACCACCTCTGTCATCGACACAAAATAAACAAACAATAGTCAAAATAAAATAAAAAATAAAATTCTAAACGTTTAATATTAAACGATGTACATAAAATCAAGGTTAGTTTAGCAGGAGTTTAACAGGAACCTGTGAATAAACATTCACAATTTCAATTTTTTTTAGAAATCTTAAGAGCCCATTTCAACCCGAATAACTATCAACTGCGATTGCAAAATGTTACCAAAAACAGGCAGTCGCGGCCTCAAACTTCGACGTTTCTGTCAAGCGAAGTAACGGCCACATAAAATGATACATTTTACTTAATTTCATAAAGATTTAAGATATATTCCTATCACACGAGACTTGTATGAATAAAATTGACTGTTTGCGACTTCTCGTATGCCCAATGTAAAATTATATGCATGCATATAATTATAATTATTATATGCAGGATATGTTGATAGTCTAAAGACAAACACAAACTGAATATCTTAATAAAGAAATAATGAGATTAAAACAAAATTATCAAATTAAATAAAAAATGAAATAATGAATAGTGTCTGATAAGTGATACGCATGTATAGAGGGTCAAACAGAAACATAACAAGAGACCCATGGGTCAGGGCGCTTAGCTGAACTTTAAAAAATTTAAGCAAATGCAAAATGTCTTATTCTGTTGTTATTGTTTAATATTTGCATTTGTAAAGCTATGAGGAAATGGCCCTACTTTTTTGTGATAATCAAGTACTTTTTATATGTTTATCAAACTAAAACATAACTACCATGATAAAACAGTAAGGTTTTTAACAGATTGTTTTTGCAAATGAAACTTTATTTCACTTTCTACATAGGCAGGGAATTATGATTTGAGTGTATATCAAACCATTTCTCAGCATACCCGTTTTGGCAAGAGGAAATGATTTATTTAAAATAATTATTTTTATCTTATACAATTTTTTAATAGAAAAATATGAATTTTCGATATGATAAATCTGAAAATACTAGATTATTCTGAATAATAAGTTGCACCATTATTATTTTATTTTTTTATTACCAAAACAAATATACAGACATAATTTGAGAACACTGTGCATACTTGGTATGCAATAATATACATAAAAAACATAAACACATACATTATTTTCTTAAACCTATCCACAGGTGTCTATCTGTGTAATGACACCAAGGTTTCACCGGAGTTTAAAATGTGGTGCCAAACAATTTTTTTTTAAATGCATATATTGCTTGATCTAGTAAACCAGATAATGGTTTCCATTTGACTTCATGTTGTTTTTTACCTCTGACCAATCCTATATTCTTCTCTATATTAAAAACATCTTTTACAAACTGTTTAAACTTCTTTATCATTATTGGTTTTTCTTTCTTACATCTGCTTACATAAATATGTCTCTTAACAAGTAATGTCACAAAATTCAACCAAGTAGCCTCCTAAGATCTTAATAAAATATCTACCAAGGCCCAAGTGAATGTGGGCTGAACAGAGTTATAATTTTTCAATGATATAAGAACCTTATCCAATAATAGTTTTGAGAAGCAACATTCCCAGAAAACGTGTTGTATTGTTTCCTTTTCATTTTTACAAAATGTACATTCATCAAAATTTAATTTTTTAATGTTATGTAGAAATGGATTTAATGTAATTCTGCGGTGTATTAGTCGGAACTGAAATATTTGGAGTTTTACTGGAATAGACATACTGTATATATTGGAAAATCCTCTGTTTAATTTTCCATCTGATGTTAAATTTAACTTTTCTGTCCATTTGTGGATTATATTAAATGGTGCTTCTATATGTAATCCGATTAAATCTAATTTAAATAAATCTTACTACTTTTTCTTTCTGTATGAGTCTATCAACAGTAAATACATGGTCTGTATAGTCTGTCCACTGCCTATTGTGCCTGAGTATTTCTTTCCATGATACAGGAATTGCACTGATGAGACCTTGATAGCTTATTATATCAATCTTGACATTGAATTTGTGGCATACCTCTTCATGAGTCAGCCACTTCATTCTGGAATCCTCCATTTTTATAATATTTGCAATATATTTTATACCCTTTGAGTATAAGTTTTTAAAGTAAATAAACATTATTATCTCTTCTAATATGTGAGTTAAACCACAACATTTGGTCTAATATATCTACCCAAGCATTTGGAGTGTGATAGTTTAATATACACCAAGATTTAAAAACATCTTCCCAGAATACAGATGGCAAAAAAATATAATTTTATAATCTTCATGTGATAAATTACAAAGAAAGGATTCCTTATCCATTTTAAGAATACTACATTTTTTCCGGCAGTGTATATCAAATCATTTCTCAGCATATCCGTTTTTGGCAGGAGGAAATGATTTATTTAAAATAATCATTTTTATCTTATACACTTTTTTTAATACAAAATATGAATTTTCGATATGGTAAATCTGAAAATACTAGATTATTCTGAATAATAAGTTGCACCGTTATTTATCCTGAGTTCCGGTCATATCATGTCAGCATATGCATACATAAATATTTATTTTATTTTTTAATCATAATATGTTAATTGGGTGAATGAGCAGGGCGTCCTCCCATGGTATTAGCTATAACAGTCCCTTTGCTTCGCTGCAAGTCCAGTGACTGTCAAACTATGCCTATCAGTCCAATTATGAATTCCTACTGAGTGTTTCATGCATTCACGGCTGTCTATAAACCTTCACAGGAACAGCCAGTCTGGACTGAAGTCTGACTGAAGCATGTGCAAGCAAATTAAAGATGTCTTATCAGAATCATGTATCCCATGCCTAGCCTTGAGTCAGGAAGGCTATATACTAAATATACAACAAGACGGTGATACACCTCTGATTTTGTTCATCTGTTTGATCATTAATAGTTGATATATAAATATGTAATAATTAACGGTTCATCTGATTGATCATAATTAAAACATTCACAATTAATTATTCTTCAAAATTATAAATTGGAAAATACTTCAACTGGGAAAATCAAAGAAGTGCCCTCATTAGCTGGGGAATAATACCCACTTCACAGAATATAGGGTTGCCCACTTGAGTAAAACATAATAAAGAGAAGAAAAAATGGGACCGCCCAAAAGTGCCAACATTATACAGCTCTCAACTTTATGGAGTTGCCCATTAAGAGAGGTTTGACTGTAGTATATACATCCAGCTGTATGTGGATAGGCCTACTGTGGATTATAGAGATAACTCGATGCAACGAGCCCGGGTTATACTTTAATTATATGTCATGATGATATTATGTAAATAAGAAGTGAGATCTGAACCAGGTTCAAACTAAAGAGTTTATTAATGTTGAAATATGTACAAGTGTAGTAATAGTAATATGAACAGGTATGATATTACACAATGTTTTACAGATACATTTGCTGAAAGAAGATAAATAGTAATGATGTGACTGATAGGTAGCAGGTTAAATAATTGATCAGAAATAATTGATATTCTGACATAGATGGAACAACTTTATTTTCTTCTTTTTATGTGCTGTTATTAAGGTTGTACAGACAACATTAGTAATTATCGCTCTTTGTGTATTTTCATGGCCATATGCCAACACTATACGTCAACCACCTTTATTTAGTTATAATATTGTAACTCGATATTGTAACTGGAAGTACATATAAACATAGTTGTCACTGAGTATACAGAATTTCTTGTTGTGTAAAGCCCATAGAGATGGGTACCAACGGTTTCATACACTTATGATATCGGGCTCTTTCGCGTCCTGCCGGGTAAGCCCCGCTTATTTCCACATTAAGATTCAAAGAACAAAATCCTCGAAGAAACGCACCACTATACCAATACAACAAATATGACATAAAATAACACCAATATAATGTAAAATATGAATATCTCGACGCAACACCCCTTAATCCTTGATAAAATTTTAGGGACAAATTATGGGGAAAATTTTTTTTCACAATATCAGACTGGTCAACCATTAAAGTCGGGCTTTTACGAATTCCACCTTCATTCCTTTAACCATTTGAAAACTTTATTTTATGTGAATTGTACAAATACCGGTATGGTATTCTCTATGCATTTAGCAGTCTGTGCATGTGGGCAAAACACTGAAGAAAATGATCCACAAAAACCAAGTTTCATGGACATGCCAGGAATCGAACCCTGGTTGCCAGCTTTTTACCACATCGCCACTAAATTCTAACTTTACATTAATAGAACAGCAATCCACTAGAAAATAGAAAAATGGAGTCTCTAGTGATGGGTGTGACAACAAATATGAATTCCTCTACCCGGAAAACCCCAAGAATCCATATACTGAACATTATTTCAGGCACATCCATTGACACAGCTATGTTATAAATGAGGACAGCGACCATGTTGGATTTCGTGGTATAAGAGTTTCCGCACACACGTTTAGAGAGACATCCTCACCAGATACTCAAATTATCATTCGGAGAAACTTGAACCATGGAGAAACCAACCACTCCAAAGTCTTACGACGAGTTTTAGAAGAAATTACCTTTTTGAACTAAAATCAGTTTGGATTTTAAGATCAAAATAATTCAAATAACAAATTTGACATCAAATATGAATTCCTCGACTCTCAAAACCCTTTTATTCTTATACTGAACAGTATTGTGGGCCAAACCAGTGAAAAAAAAAGAAATTAAAAAATGACTGATGTTGGCCATTTTTGATTTCGGGGTCTTATGGATTCCCCCAACACTTTCACGAGGAACACCATCGTTACTTTTTTTATAAACCTTCCGAGAAGAAATATTTACGAAGAAGCCTACCATCGTTCTCCACGTTCACGGAAATGCTTAAAAAAACGACAAATGCCAAACGACGCAAACATGACCAGGAAGACAGAATTAGGTTTGGTAGAACGGCATACAGTTGATATAGAGAACAGAAACAGCCTCTGCAAGGACACATTTCACATCGCAATTACAATCTAAAATGTATAAATCGCAATATGAAATAGAGCATACCTGCAAATTCAAAATGTAAGGGCAGAAGATGATTATGAAAAGAAATTTGAATTGTCTGAGGATAGAATAAAATTATTGGCAAAGCCAAAATTTCAATTTACCACATCCTAGTAAAATAAATATAAATAGTGGAGACACAATAAGAACATCATTGAAAAGCTGCGAGAGATGAGTTGCAGCATGCACATTCAGGCCTATCCTATAAAGAAGCGAACATGTTTATGTATAAATGTGTGAAAACACCATCCTGTATTGCTCATGCTAATTTTTGACAAACAACTTGGTTATAAATGTCAAAACACGTCAATTAGGCTCATACAAGGTAAATAAATTACCATGTCCATGAAAGATATAAGATAACAATTAAAGTTGTAATGACAATAGCAAACACAATAGGGTCATTTTGAACAACTATAAAGTGGTGGTACTAGGTATCCTGAATGGGTAAACCTACCTTGCTAGCATTCTACACCCATCACAAATGATTTAAAATGAGAAATTAAAAGTAATTTGGCCATGACCTAGTAACCAAATTTTACAAGTTAAAGCCAGGAATATCGTCACTCGTCATCTGGGTGACAGATGTGTCATAATCAGAAGGCATAAGCTAGAGCAGATGGAGTGTTGTTACATAAATAGAGATAGTTTATGATTTCAAATTTAAAGGATCTTACTTGCACCACCACTACAAAAACATGGAAAAGCGAAAATAGTAGAAGGCCTAACAGAGCTTGTTGAATATTACGCTACAGTTACAGTTCATAATTACGCTATAAAATGAATTGAGTCAATAAATGTTCACAGGTTCATGAAACTCATTTAGTCAGGCTGCCACAAGCTACAAGATAATATAAATTCCTTAAAACAACAAGATTCAACCGTTTAATCGCTCATATTACATTTCTAAAGAGTGTATGTCACCCTTCTCATCAACTATCGTTAGCAAAGTTCTTATTAAATTATTGTCCCATACAAGTGCTTCCTCACCAGTTGGCATAAATCCAATATGTTACACGGTCAAAGAAAAATGTCAATACTGATTGGATAGATACCTATCAAACTCACTATGCTATTTATAAACTATAATGAACATTACATTACCAACTTTGGTATACCGTATACCTACTTGAATCGATCTATGTTCACGACCAGTCTAGGAAAACAATGAAATAAAAGCTCTTAAGCTTTATTTGCTACATGATAGATTAACTAGGGCTGCAAGCGTATAAGACACCTGGTAGCCGTACTGCTCAACTTCACGGTTTTTTAAGGTTTGAAGCGGTTTGCTTCCATCGGTGTTTCTTCTGCCATGTTTCGTCTTCTTGCTTTGGGGTTTTGTCGTGAATGCGTAAGGTCAGGCCCCTAGTCGGGAAGTATTGTTATGGTAAACAGTTACAGGAAGATTGTGTTTATTCAGGTTCAGAAATAGGAGACGTATATAACTTTTGTAGTCCACCAGAAATAAATAATAGCGTGAGCTAATATACATGTTATTGCAAATGACTATATACCTTCACATGAGTAACGTTTGCGTTTGCTACCAGGTTAGTAATGAAATGTGCTAATCTCCTTGACAATCATCACATGTTCACACGACCGAAATCTCGACACAATTAAAACACAAGTATCGAAATTAATCCTGTCTTACTTCCTTTATGGTAACGTAAGTAACTGCTGAATCGAAATATACCAATGCTGATTAAGATGGTAACAAATGGACAATACAATTGCTGATACAAGAAGATCAATAGCAAGTAAATAACAGAAAAGGGGGTTAAGTTTGGTTCTCTGAAACTCTAAAATTGCTTTAATGAAAATTTGTAATAATGGGTAATACCATACAAATTGACTCATAGAATAAGTTGCATGTGACATATCGTTTTCACATCATAACAAAAAGTCAAGCTTGCAATTAAACCGCTTCATTTACAAGAGAAGAGCAAATGGTTTTTAATTCTTTCCTCGATACTTTACCGGATGGAAGCCTCGGGAATTCGTCGAGGAGTACGGCATATTTCGGTGCCATGTTTATCCCATCTTTTCCATTTTTGAATTTGTCTTCGCCCCATCGGAGTACCTCGTTTGCGGTCAAACATTTCTCTCCGCTTGGAATAACACAGGCACATATTTCCTCACCCAGCCGTTCATCAGGAACGCCAATCACCTGCACAGCCTTGATTTCAGGGTGTTCAGCCAAACGTTTTTCAATATACGATGGCTGTATTTTGAAACCAGCGCGTGTGATTAATTCTAATTTCCTGTCCACAATCTTTATTCTCCCGTAGGTGTCCATCACTGCCAAATCTCCCGTTTGAAACCAGCCTTCTGGTGACCCAATTGCGTGTTTTCCTGTCGAGTGAAGGTATCCTGAAGACATGAAGGGAGTCCGTATGAAAAGTTCACCGACCTCTCCACGATGCAGCAATACATTATTTTCATCGACCAGCTTCATTTCCAAGCCTGGTAACGGGGATCCGATGAAACCATCAGCAAGCAGACTAGAACCTTTCGGTGTGATAATTCCATACATAGTCTCTGTAGTACCATAAGCATTCACCAGTTTTGCCCCTGGAAGAATCTGCTTGAAATTTTCTGCAAATGATTGGTTCAACATTTGGCCGGCTGTTAAACAAAGCCTTAAACACTTAAAACTTTGTCGCGATATCTCTGGGTTTCTTATCATGTCAAACAAGATATAGCCGAATGTGAAGGCGACAGTGCATTTTTCCCATTCGATGATGTTACAAATGCAGTGTATATCTGTCTTCGAAACATGCGTATCGACACACACACAAACTATGTCCGACACAAGGAACCAAAAAATTGTCGGAAAAGATGAATTATGTGCGATTGACCTATCACTAAAATATATGTCTGTTCTATTTAGTCCAAGTTCTTCAGCAAGCACTAATGAGTTATTGAAGATCTGAAAATGACTGTAAGCAACAGCTTTTGGATTTCCAGTGCTTCCTGACGTAAAAAATACCAAGGCATCAGAATCAGGGTTGTTCAGTCTTTTTAAAAAATCTTCATTTGGGAACTTCGCTGTCTTCTGAAGTTTGGAGAGAGGAGTGATGCTGCAATTTTTTAGTTCTGTTTGCATTTTACCATATCCTATTAAGCATAAGTCTGGTAAAAATAAGGCGAGTTTCTCAAGCTCGTCAAGTTTCATATAAACCCACTGAAAAAAGAAACATTTGCAATTTGTTTTTGCAAGCACTTTCTTGAGCTGCTCACAGCTGTCAATATCGTGGGGGAGAAACACGACCGCACCTCCTAACTCTAACACAGCCGACACAATCATGAACGTCTCTCGGCTGTTAGCCCCGACCACTGCTACTCGAAGTTTTTCGTCGTAGTCATGGTGTCTTGTCAAGCTTCGTAGGCCGTATGCTATTTCCTTTGACCCTTTGTATAGCTCTGCGAATGTTAGTGCATCCCTTGTCATATCATCTTTGTAGATAACAACTGCCTCCTTGCTTGGACTTTCTTTATATCGTTTCAAAAGAAGATCCGAAAATGTGGCATAGAAAAATTTGCTTGTAGATGGGGTGTGAATATAACTTAAGTCTTCCATGTTTAAGTGAAAATGTATCTCATTAACTCACCTTTTGAATCGGTTTCTTATTCGAGCAAAGTAATGCCTGTTTACTTCATGCGAAACACGTAGCTGAAATAGGACAGGAGCTCATCCCTAGCAATCAGTCTGCTTAGCTCGCCTCTGTGAAGCACAGATGCAAATATTACGTTGGGGCCAAACCTTTTGCTGAATGATCAGTATGTAAGAAAGTATGGGCACTTAGCCTGAATGAAATCAGATATTGCTTCGTTTCCATCGGGCTGCAGGAGTCGTCCCGTTGAACAGCCAATATGAATTTAGCATCGTTGACAACACCGCGATGTATGATGGGAAGGATGCTTATGAAAATGAGGGCTATCCTCGTGCACGGCACTGGCATTTCTAATTGGAGAAGGAGGGGACCATTTGCATAGATTACCCAATTAATTTGCATGGAATACCTTTTCCGTCGAAATACTGTTGCGCATGTGCGTATACAACTCCCGCGTGGAAGGATGGCGACAACTTAACTCCTGGAGTTCAAAGGATAAAAAACATCTACAGGCGCACATAAAAGTGTTATATCGATATAATTTGATATACATATTAAGTTTATTTCTCTATGTAAATACAAGATTGCTGCTCAATCGCAAAACAAGCCCCGATATTTCATGAAACATGTTCCTCTAAAAAACCATAGGGTGGACTCTCCCCGCCGGACGGCCTGACTCCTTCAAAGTTGAATGGAGTCGGTAAGTGTCGGGCTAGGTACTTCCTACCATTCACATTTCGAACTTTGCAACTTCGTACCCCTATAAATCCGTACCTTTACTACTTCATACCCTCTCCACTTCGTACCACCGCGACTTCGTACCCACGTCCCTGACAGTAAAGTTAAAGCAAGTTGCACTGATGAAAGAATCTCCAATATGAAATTTACTATTTTGTATCCACAACATGACACTTAACAAAGACATATACTTACATAAACTCACAAATGCTTAATTTACTTCCTTTGTATATATTATATTTTTAGCATAAAATGAAACTTTTCTCTGCCCGCCTCCCCCCTTCTCTCTCTCTCTCTCTCTCTCTCTCTCTCTCTCTCTCCCCTCGCGCGCGCGCGCTCGCATAACACGACTGATGCAAACAAACGAACAATATTGATGTGTATGGCTATAAAAAAAAGGATTTATTATATGCTCTTGAAGCATTTACAAATAAGTTAAGAAAATCAATAATAAATGTAATAATTTTAATAGTTTTAATAGTAAGTATCACACGTGATTTTAACATATGCCATACGTCTAAAGACCAAGGTTTTCAATATCCATTCTGTGGAATTCGCTTTAGTGAACAGGTCTGTATATCCTACTTTGTTTTATTATATGCTCTTGAATATTAATATCCACATTTTATTAGAGTCCAGTTTGTATAATTGTTATAAACCTTTGAAAGATTTTCAAAATAAATAAAATAAAAATGAAATCGGTAAAGATATGGACAGTCTTTCGATTGGAATGTATCTTACAAATAGATCTAAAACATAAAAAAATTACTGTAGATAATTCTTACTTTCTTGATTATTGCAGTGTATGACACTTTTGCGAGTTGGGGAGATGACGAACTGTATCATTTATATAATATATGACTGGGGTTGATCTGAAGTTTGAAGAAATGCAGGCTTTTTGTATGTTTAATCATTCAATGTTTAAATATTATTAAAAGAATTGTTTTTTAATATCATGCTATTTCAATTAATATTTTAAAAAGGTATGTCATTACCAGTGTGTAAAAAGGAAATATTAGAGCCCTTTTTCTATCTTACAGTCCTGTAAGGATAACAAATTTAATTGATATATATGTATTCGTATATGTATATGTATGTACATTTATATGTATATATAAATATGTGTATAGGTATGTGTGTATAATATGTATATGTATAATGATTTATGAACACATAGGTACATGTTTTTATTAATTTGAATATGTTTTAAAAATATTAAAGAAAAGTCAAACGAAATTTTTTTTATATATTTTCAAATAGGAAAAAGCAATTTAAAACAATAGGCTGGCTGTTATTATTGTTATTTTTATTCTTATTATTATTATGAATTTATCTGTATGAACAGGCATCTGAATTTCAATAAAAATTTGGTTTTTCAATATAGACTTCATTTAAATTTATTTAATCTAATTAACGTTATTTTAATAGAAATAATGTAAAAAAAAAGAAATGTGAATGAAAAGGGAAAAGACCCAAAAGAAGAAACAGTCAATTTTGATGTAAAGTTAAACGAGATGAATAGAAATGTATTAAGGAAAACTTACAGATATGCCCTCTATAGATATTTACGTTTATTTTGTATTTTAAGTGGGAAAATTTCAACAATATATTGACAGATAAAAGTACGTTAATTATAAATGTAAGAGGTTTAATTAATTAAAAAATCAACTTTACTTGAGCAAGGAAACATAAAGCTGGGATAATTATGTTACAGGAACCCTATAATAAACTAGCATATGGAATCACATGGAGTTATGATTTGGGAGGACAGGGTATAATGAGTCATTGTGGTAAACATAAGAGAGGGGTAGCATGTTTTATATCAGTGCAGTTACATTATGATTGTTAAGTTCTATATAAAGATCATAAAGGAAGGCTAATTATATTAAGATTAGAAATAAATAAAACTACCTTTGTAATTGTGAAAATATACTCTCCAAATAGAGGTGCAGTTTTTTTAAGAAATTTGTAAACAGTTGCTTGTCTTAACATTAATCAGGATGAAAATATTATAATAAGAAGAGACTGGATTACAGCTCAAACAATAAATTACAAAAGGGTTGGTACAAATATTTTAAAACTAAGAGCAATAAAAGAAATAATAAATATAAAAGGAAACTTTGATCTATATGATATATGGAGGATAAATATCCAAAATTTAATAAGTATACATAGAGACAGTCTTCAAAGAAAATTTGTACCGGAATAGATTATTCTCCTACATCGTCAAAATTTCATGATAACGTTTCAGATGTCACAAATATTCCTGCCTTTAAATCAGATCATTTAGGAGTTATTTCATTCAAAGAAGCTATAACAGAAAGAAGGGGTAGAGTTTAATGCAAATGTAATTATAACCTTCCACAGGATGAGCTATATTTAGATGATGTATTCAAAATTAGGAGAAACGGTGAAAGAAGTTAATCATATCAATCCAAATTGGGCATTTCCTAAATATAAAATGAGGAAAAAAAACAATTCAATGTTTAAAAAAAAGTATATGTCGAGATAAACGATAGAAGGAATTATGCATAGTTGGAGAACAACAAGACTTAGAATAGAAAGAGAATGAAACAGACAGATATGTACAACTCAAAATAGGAATGCAAGAATTATATGAAACAAAAACTGAAGGAATAATTACCAGAGCAAATATTAGATGGGCTTAAAAAGGAAAAAAAAGTACCAAATATTTTATATTATAGAAAAAAAGAAAATGGAACAGGGAAACGTATAAAATATAGTAGATGATGAGAGACAAATTTTAACTGGCATAAAAAAACCATTTTAGATAAAAAAAAAGGATAAAATGGTATGCTTCAAACAAATCTACAATCGATCAAACAGAGAAAAATCACTTTTTTAAAAATAAAGATATTCATAAGGTCACAAATGCAGAACAAAACAACATTTGAAGGATACTTGTCAGCTGAAGAATGTTTAAAGTTATGAAAACAATTTTTTTTTAAATAAGTAACCGGGAAATGATAGTCTGAGCGTTGAATTTTTTAATAGTTTTTGAGAAAAATTGGGATGGTTAATGGTTGAAAGCTTTAACTTTTCATTAGATAATGGAAGTCTAACTTCCACACAAAAACAAGCTGTCATCGTTTTGTTAGAAGAGAAAGATAAAGACAGAACTAAAATAAAGAACTGGCGCCCAATTTTCTTATTGAATATTGGTTACATAATTATGACAAAAGCACTATCCTTTAGATTAAAAAAGATTTTATCAAAATTAATCCCCGAAAGTCAGCATGGCTTTATGAAGCATTCATCTATTACAAAAGCAGTCAGAATTATTTTGGATGCTAATCAAAGAAATCACAACCGAATAATAATTACAACAGACTTTGAGAAAGCTTTTGACACATAAGAATGGAGTTTTATTTTTGATACACTTACATGTTTAAATTTTGGGAACAGCTTTATAAAATTGGTGAAATTGTTTTACAGTAATGTTGAAGCTTGTATAAGGAATAATGGTCACTCATCAGGTATTTTATAATTGAAAGAGATGCAATACAAGGAGATCCACTCTCACCTTACATTTTCAACTTATGTTGGGAAATGATAGCTGCGTGTTTTTTTTGGTAGGATTCCAAAATAAATGGTATAAATATAATGGGGAAAAAGAATTAAAACTAGTATTATATGCAGATAATACAACTGTTATTGTTTAGAATCTTAACTCTGTTAAAGTTGTACTGGATTTGTTTAAACAATTTTCAAAATACTCAGATCTAAATAATACCAAAGAAAAAACAGAAGCAATGTGGATATGGAGATTAAAAGACAGAAACTTTAAACCGTTGGGATCATGGTATCAGGAACATATTAAACGTTTGGGTGCCTTTATGTCCAACAATTTTAATAATATTTGCAAATGTCATTTTGAACAAAAGATTCAAAGGATCTCTAAATTTACCTATTTATGGAAGCAGTGAAATTAAAGTTAATATGGTAGGATTTTGATAATAAAAACACTGTGTTTCTCTAAACTTGCACACTTAAAATTTTACATTACCAAAATAATATAGATATAGACTAAATATGATACTTTGGATGTTCATATACAAAGGGAAGAAAAGGGGAAAAATTAAGAGGAAATTATTAATAAAACCAATATCTGAAGGTGGGATAAATATGTTAGACATTAACAGTTTTATTATGACACAACATGCTATATGGATAAAGAATATTTAGATAAATCGAATAAGATTGGAAATTGTTTTTTAATGTTGTCAAAGTTTTGTAAATATAAAGTTATTAAAGCATTACGATTGTGATGCTAATATGCTGAAAAATAAATTGCCAGATAACTATTTATAAGCATCATTCGCATGGAAAGAAATCCGCCAACAGCACCTAGCTGGCCTAACTTTGTGAAATAATAAAAATATAACAGCTACTGATAAACCGATTTTTCTTCGGAGATGACTTAAATATGCAGGACAGTTGGATTATAATAATGGGATAGTTTTGCATTTTGACTTATGGGTGAAGAAAGGAGCAAAAAAATTTGATTATCTTGTATATCGAACAATATTAAGCCAGCTTGAAATAGGCAGATATTAGTGTGATTTCCATATAAAAGTACAGCCTGGTTCATATATATGCAAATGTTAAAATGTTAAAAAATGTTAAATGTTAAAAGTATAGCTTCAAAGTAGATATGTGAGTATTTAGTATGCCTGATTTATGTTGGAAAACTTGTATGTAAAGAAAAATATAATCTATAGTATAATGAAAAATGATTTGCATATATTATATAATATTGGACCTATACTATGTAAAACAGAAAGATAAGTGAATTTCAATATAAAATATACATGGGTATTTCTAAATGAAAAACTTTATAAATATGGTATTAGTAATGATCCATACTGCCATAAAGCTGTTGAAAATATTGATCATTTCTTTTTTTCATTGTTCAGTTGCCCATTTTTTTGGAGAGCAGTCAGTGGTTTATGTAGAATATCAGCAGATTTATTAACAGTAAAAATGTTATTCCTGGAATACCAGAAAGAAAAAGAAAGAAAACAAATTCCTTTCACATGCAACATATTTTATTTATATAACACAGGAAAATCGAAAATTGAATATAGAACGTTTCAAGAAATACCTGATTTAGCAGAAAAAAGTGGAATATGTAGTAAAAGATGGAACTATAAATGAAAGGTTATCCCTTTGGGATACTTTAATTGATTAACTGTGTCTATACATTATTTAATTATTAAAATCAATATTAAATATATTGTTTGAAAAAAATGTATCATACAAAAACAATGTCTGAAATACCTAGTTAAAAAAAGTAGCAAATTTTGTTAGAATGTATCGAGATATAAGAAATATGTGTTCTTTTTTCGCTGTGTTTGTGTTGTGTATGAATATATATATGTTTTGTATTTTCGTTGTATATGTAATTGGTGATAGTAATGTACTTTGTATTGTTTTGAATGTTTGTATAAAGTATATTGTTAATAAAAAACATATTGCAACAGGATTTTTTACGACAGGTCCAGGGATCTCAGCTGATATGACATGGTAGCACAGTGTGACCCCGTGTATCGGAACCCTGAGTCAACGCAACACGCGATGTTTCAATCAAAGCGAATATGTATTACACTTAAGGGCAAAATTAGACAAGGCTTCTCCTGTTTGACAGGTGTTGTGGCCCAAACAAGAACGCGCCAGTTATAAGCGTGAAAAGAGAACGGGCAACACAGAAGGCGTTTGCGCTATGTTAATATTGATGCAAGCGCTCAGTCCCTTATATTTGACACTAGTATTCAGTAAGCCAAACGCTTCAAGGCAATATTTTGGCAGGTAGCATTTTATTTCTAAGAGAAGACTATTTTTCGTGTTTATCCATCATGCTTTGTACGTAGTAAGGCCCCTTTACAATAAACAAAATTAAGGAATAACTGTTTCTA
This sequence comes from Sipunculus nudus, assembly GCA_026874595.1. Taxonomy (NCBI): domain Eukaryota; kingdom Metazoa; phylum Annelida; class Sipuncula; order Golfingiida; family Sipunculidae; genus Sipunculus; species Sipunculus nudus. Next base: position 56,697,633 of record CM049314.1, read on the forward strand.
TGTGTTTTATTCCTGCTTTCAGGATTCCATAATGTTGATATAAACTTAACAACTCTAGCTCTGGGACTTACATTTTTCGAGCTGAAATTTAGATCGTACCGGAAGTAATCATTGGAATATCTCTAACAGGCGCCGTTGTCATCTTACAAACACAATCACACCATGAAGGTGGCCATTTGAATTTGTCTTACAGGTGCCATTTACTTCCTACAAACAAAATTATACTATGTTATTACTTCAGAGAGTAGTATCTGACAAGAAACCGGTTTTGCTAAGTGGAATAATGAATACGCTGAATCCAGGCGATTACTTACTGGCTTACTGAGAACTGTGTAGTAACTCAGTTCATATCATATCATATATATATATATATATATATATATATTTATATATATATATATATTTAAAAATTATATAATACAATGAATGTATCCGCAATTAAAAACATCATAATTGACACTGCCTCGTATATGCCTGATATTCCGCCTCGTAAGAATTCACTGTATACTCAAGAGACATGGGACATGTATGATGTTTATGATAAGACCAGTCCAGTCGTTACTTGATATGGTGTACATTGATTAATATTAATCAGGACTTTAATATTAACATAATATATGGTGGTATGTTTGATAAGATTTCAGCGCCTAAACCTGACAACAATGCAGCTCATGAGAGCTAAATGCAAGAATGATGGCATATCTGACAAGCAACATTGCGGCCCATGCGCTTTCAATGGAATGGCGCCACGACGTGTAGCTTAATATACTCGCCTAGCACCTGTGCGTCAGATGATTCGTGAAGCTGTAAGAGGCAGTGGGTGAAAAAAAATTGTTTTTGACTCCCTTTCAAGAATAAGTGTAATAGGTCACCTGTTTACATAATGTATAATGTTATAACGGTCAACATGGTGCATCTTGGCAAAAGGGAAGGATGTGTCCTGCTATGTGTTTACAAACACGAGATCTGCAATAAATATATATGCCACATATATAATAATTAATGGTATAGCCGTGTTAGTCTGTTGTCGCAATGTAGGTAAAGAGTAAGAGTGACGCCTGGGCCGTTATATTATATATTATATATGCCACATTCATAATGGTACAGCCGTCTTAGTCTGTTGTCACAGTAGATAAAGAGTGAGAGGGTCGCCTTTGATATAGGCTACTTATTTATTATTATTATTATTATTATTATTATTATTATTATTATTATTATTTATATATATATACATACATATATATATATATATATATATATATATCATGCGCGCGTGTGTGTAATGTGTGTAAGAGATGCGGAATATAAGTAAATGTGATGCTATGGTGCCTTTCGTATAATTTCTATTTCTACTTTTGTCTCGCATAGTTTCCAGCTGGTTTGTTTATGTTTTCCATTTGCTTGCTACAATCAGGTTTCACACGTGAGGTAGGTAGGTCAGAGTACTTCATTCCATTAACTAATTAACTTAAACGCCATCATACGTCCACCGTATATCATACCACCAACACGGAATCATCAAGAACATATACGAATCAATCAAAGTCCCAAGTCAATCGAACTCAAATATCACCAGACACCAAAGCATTAGACCATGCAGTCTTGTACCAGGAATTGCTTATAAAAAGCGGTTAAAAATACCTGTTAAATTGGAGCTACAGCTGAATGGAAATTATTAAATAATTTATCCATTATACATAAAGAACTCATTGCCAACTAGAATATTGGTGGTCGACAAGTAACCATGGGTTCCGCCGAATCGGAGAGGCATGGATGGAGTGAGGGATGGAATATAGCCATCCAAACTTGTCGCATCAGAGCTGCCATTTGAAGCATCCCAAGATGCATGGACGAATGAAATGTTGTATGTAGGATCACTGGTCTTGTGTAAGAGATAAAACTAACAAAGATCTTTGGGCATGCACGGTTTCAGGCTATAACATCAAACCAAATTATGAGATATGTGTGAATATCACCAAATGCAGACACACAGATGGACATCATGCAATAACACACCGTTGTGGGTGAGGCCATCTATCTCGCATAAGATCAATAGGCATGCAAAATTTTAGGCGGATACATCAACTACTCCTGAGAGTGATTTTAAATTGGGCCCCAGTCTTGAGTACGCGAAATCTACCAAAGATGGATGAAATTGGCAAAATTTTAGACCTTTACGCCAGATCGCTCCTGACATGAGGGGATAAATGTATTCTACGAAAACGTGACAGTAGGTGTTGCCATCAGTCGCCTCTATGACAAAGCTATTTAAAATGGATAAACATATAAAACCCGGGTGATAAATCCATTCCTGAGTTGTGTATAATTTTCACCTAAAACAGATTTAAGGATTAACACTGAAAACCATGGCATGTAGGTGGCGTCACTAGGCTTCTGTACGAGATAAGAGATCCAAGATCTATAGACAAGCAAACTGTTTAGGGGTATGTCAACTAATCCAAAGATAAATGCATTATTGTATTCTACAAATACTAGTACTTGATGATGGTGACGTCAACTATCATGTCACCTACCCAAGATGAATTGATACAAACTTTCGAGCCCTTACATTGGACCACTCCTTAAATATGAGTGATTTTTCGATTTATTTTTTCAAACGCACGGATGGATGTCGCGAGAAAACCGTTGCATATGACGCCACCAGTCTTTTTAGCCAAATACATTGAACTGCTCCTGCGATATGTGCTAGTATCAAAAAGAAAGACGCACATATTCATTGAAAACGTAGGGTTGTCGAATCTCCCAATTGTGACATCCCAACAGGGAGCCGGATGGTGAAATGCCTATGGTTATCATAACACAGTATTAAACTGCAACAGGCGAGTACATGTTTAGTCAGAGTACATGTTGACCCTCCGTGAAGCAGAGTTGGGTCCGAGTACTTTTAGCGTCCTCGAGTACGAGTACTGAGTACTTTAAAAGTACTCGAGTGCAATTATGAGTACTTTTGCACTTTTTTGAAAGTACTCTAGTACGAGTACCGAGTACTCAAAATGGACTCATGAGTACTTTAATGAGTACTTTTTTCTAACCAAACTTGTTTAATGAAGTTATTAAATTAAATATATATATAAGTTAAAAATATTTTTAATATTGAAAACCCAGGACAAAATAAAAATATATACAATGTTGTGTTATGCTTAATGAAAATACTGAAGCGAAATGCAAACTCTTGGGCATATAAACAGGCCATATACAGTTGAAATATATCAAGGCATTAATTTATTATAGTAGATGGTCAGCATTGAAGAAACATCTGGTCTCGTAGGTTCTCAAAAATACATTTCTTAGCTAGGACAAGATATACAATTTACTTAATGTTGTATTATGCAAATTCAAAATACTGGTTGGAATGTTCAGAAACTTCAACATAAAAACATAAAAAGTTATATAAAAGTTAATATATAAAAGTTATATTGTTAAAGGAAATCTCACTGACATTGTATGAAGCATATATCCATATGTTAACCATATGTAATCATAAAATAATAGCAATGATAACATTAATAATAACAACCATATGTTATTATTTATATAATGTCAACTTATGAATAATTTGTGGCCTTAGCCTAAGGGAGATATTTAAACACAACCGGTATATGTGAAAATAGTATAAAACAACATATCTGACAGACTAGACTTAACAAGTCATTCATCATGTGTAATACTTTATGAGTATTAACAACAGTTACATCAGTGGCATATTACAAAAAGGAATAATGCGATAGTAATACATAATATTAATAGCATATTACAGGTTTTCTAAGTTAGAAAGAGTAATATTACTATTGATAGAAAAGAAATTTGAACTAGTAATGGTAATAGTACCCCAAGTAATAGAATTATTGCTAATACATTTCTATTACAACCCTAGGCTAACACATCTGATGAATTGAGTGTTTGTTTGATTAGGTTGATAGAGCAGGGTAAAGGGCCCAGTGTAGTGTGATGAGTTGATGCTGGGTGCTTTCATGGTCCAGTGGGCACTGGACAGAAGGCTTTGGCTTGAGGTTAACCCCTGGTTCTCTTTGTTGATCCATTAAGTAGGCTTGGTCATTAAACATTGGAGAAGTCCTTTGTGTTCTTACACAGTATATAAGGCAAGTTATTGTCAGCTGATAGTAGAATGTGATGCTGCAGCCTCTGTTGTAGTAGCTAAGGGGTGTATGGTCTTATGGTCACAGCTTTTCATGGGTTTTAATCAGTTGACAGTCAACAGTTGATTCTTAGTTGTGCCACACACTGTGTACAGAGCTCACCAAAGACTGCTATCCCCACTGAAATTCTGCTAAACCTACAATCACATTTAGTTTCATTTATAAATCAATTCAGGCTTGATTAGCCCAGGCCCCGGAGCACTGCTGAGTTTATATTATGGTGCCAGGTTCTGAGTATATTTAATTTTATTGAATTGTGGTAAATCTTAACTGTTTTATTTTGGGATCTTTAAAAAAATAGAATTTTATTCTTAAAATATTACTAATCATGAATTTGCTGATTTAATGTTTTATTGAACGCTATGTTGTACTTATCTTGCTGGAAATATATAATGCTGTACACATGTACACATGAATTGCATGAATGTATTAATAATAAAATAGTTCAATTTATTTATATTTTTTATTAAATAAAAGTAAAAGTATCAGTAATACAAGCCAAGTAATAGTAAAAGTAGTAGTTATCGATGCGAAAATGCTATAATAGTTTCAGGTATAGGAACAGATGGATTACTTTAAGTAATATTATATATGATATTGTATATGTTATATATTATATATAATATCTTACTATAACAAACTATTACTAATATTATAAAATGAGATTAGAGTTTATTTAGAAATTTTAATGATATATGAAATACCCAAAAGTACTCAAGAATTACTCATATGAGAACCGAGTACTTTCAAAATACTCGAGTACAAGTACGAGTACTTTTGTAATTTTTAAAAAGTACCCGAGTACGAGTACTCAAAAAAAGTACTCATGAGTACGAGTTCTATGAGTACGAGTACTTTTGGACCCAACTCTGCCGTGAAGTGTCAGGCCCTGAGCAACTCCCTGGCAGCGCGACAGCCAGTTTGGACAAGAGCGCTCGCTGACAATCTGCGCGTGAGCCGGGTCGGGATAACTCGCAGACTGCATTGGCCGGAACTAGGTCACGCGAGGGTGTACGTGAACCTGCCATGTATACAAGTCTGAAGTGTATATATTTACAACATTTTTTCCACAGGATACTCACACTAGCAGAGTTGGCGATACATTAATTTATAACAGTATAAGTATTGATTTTTTTGCCGTCTTTTTAAGAGTCATCAACTTCGTCCCTGCCCAGGCGATTGCAGTGCATCTTATACAACTACTGATTGATAGCCAGTCAAGTCGGTGAGTTGGTGAATTGTATAAATTGCTGCTTCTGAATAGTGAGTAATTTGTGAAGAACAGGTACTAATTTTAATACTTCAGTTGTGTTAAAATTGCTCAACAATGTAACCATATAATTCATAGTGTATGTCTCCTGAGTGAGAGTGAAGTTCGGTATGTATAACATGATATATCTGTGATATATACTATAGTCTATAAATGGCTAATTTTGAAATTGTCTACAACAGGTTCTATTAACTTCTAATAATGTAACCAAGTAGCCAAAAATACACCTATTAGTAAAGCTAAATGTATGTACATGGAAAAATCATAAAAAAAACTTTAGTGTAATGTGTACTCCTGAGTCCTGACAGATTGATTGTAACATGAAACATGGTCAGAATAATGTTTATCTCGTTCAAGTCGCTGTGTGTATATCACATTCTGCAAACTGTGGATTAAAGGGTGTTGGTTAGCAAATCTATTTAAGAGGGGGTTTTAATGTGTAAGGTTTAATTTTTATATATAATATTTAAATACCGGTACCCAATGATCATGGTCATCTGTATATATATATATATATATATATATATATATATATATATATATATGAGACACAGAGAGGGGGGAGAGAGAGTATATAGAACATTTAAGGATATGAAAATCATAAATGAAAATTCAATGTTGTAAATGTTTGGTATAAGTACTTAACATTATTGTCACCCTGGCTTATTGCTTTAAGTTGCCAGTAGTCCTACATAAATCGGAAACTTCAATTATATACCCAACATATAGATATACTTCATACCACTGATTGATAAGTGACTTGGTTTTCTACTAGGCCTAATTGTATAACTAATTTGTAATTATATATTTATGTGTGTGTATGAACATACAAGTTGTCAATACATCATTTTACTCCTGCAGCTACCCTACACCCTGACAAAGTACAAAGTTGTACCTCAAGCCCCGTTGAGCCATGTGGAGGGATCGGTTGAGGGATTGTGGGATGACAATAAGGTAAGTGACTGTTACTATGAATCCGATTTATAAATATAATGAATATTTCTGATAACTTGTCACACTGCACTTTTTCTTGCTCAAGTTTTAATTCAGCCATATATGCTGTGATTCAATGTACACAAAATCCTGCACACAACTCTGCCATATAAACTGTATTTTTCATGGAATTTGACATTTTACTTTGTATTTTCAGACACTCTGGAGAAATCTAAGTTACAAATTTGTAAACCCGAGTTGAAGGAACAAGAGGGCAAGTCTATTGTTCAAAGACAGAAGTGGAAAATGAAGAGAGCTATATGATGGTTACGTGGGTAGCTATGAACCGAACCTTGGAGTGGTAAACTGTTTGCCAGAGAGAAAGCCTGAGCGGATGCCGATACAATAAAACCACATATCCACTCTTAATGCATGTGAACACTGAAACACACCTGCATGTCCACATTGTAAGGAATAATCAGTCGTAAAATTGATGCAGACAAATACACGTATTACAAGTTACACGACCACCTGGGTTTTTATTAATAAATGTTCTACTTGAAAATATATGTTATAATTATTATAATAATAAATATATATATTTATATATATGTGTATATATATATATTAAATATATATATATAGAGAGAGAGAGAGACAGAGAGAGAGAGAGAGAATCAATTAAGGCTGAACCTTACAGGTCCATGTCACATCACAGCATGGTCCACGGTCACAGCAAACAATTGACAACCCTTTTGACAACCCTAGAGGGTTGTTTTAGGTACACCTATTTGACCGTCCTAAAATTGTTGATTTGACAACTCTGTTTTTTTCAGAGTTCACACCACGCGAGTATGGTCCAAGGTCACGCCTCCTAACATTGTTAGGCACCAGTTCCCGGCAGCTGGTACCTAATCCTAATACATATTATGAAACGAAACTATACCTAGAATATTGCGCTTACCATCTAGCCGCAATTTTTAATAGCGTTCAAGATGTCAAAGGGCACGTCGCCATCATGGAAGGACTGACCAAGCAAAAACGGACGGAGATAACAGAAGCCTTGAAAAAAAAGCTTTTGTGTCAGCACAAGCTAGAAAACCTAAAATGTTCACGGGACAGACTGGTACAGTTAATAAAAGACATATTCTGTGACAGTCAGCCGATCAACCGTGTTTTATATACAGAAACACGGTGACAAGTGGATGGCCTTTCAAGCGAATACCACGAATGAACAAAAATCGACCCCAAAAGTGCATACAAAACATGTCGAGCTCGGAGACGCTCTCTTCATGTGGTACTCAAGCTCTGTTTGACCACAACGTCGCAATCAGTGACGAAACTCTACTGCGGACTGCTTAGAAAATTCCGTGAGAATAAAAACAACATAACTAAATACCAAACAGATTTGCTTGCATTCTTTAAAAGTAAATCATGAATACACAATACACACAAGTTCTCCAACAAACATCCAAGTCACCTTGTATCTTGATCTTCCGTCACCTTTTGTGATTTGTCAATCCGACAATCTTAATACCCGATAAATATATATATATATAAAACACTGAAGAAATCAACACTGTTAATTCACTACAGACGGTTTCACGGAAAGCCACCCGATCATGAGTGAATGTTGTAATATATATATATATATATATATATATATATATATATATATATATATATATTTATATATATATAGCATAGCATAGCTCGTGCTTGTTAACAAATAGGAATTCACGACTTTCCCTTTTGCCCAGGTGAATCATGTTGCACGTTATAAAATTATACATTATGTAAACAGGTGTTACCTACTAAACATAATCTTGAAAAGGAGCAAAAAACATTTTCTTCTCCCACTGCGTCTTACAGCTTCAGGAACCATCACACGCCCAGTACAAGGATCGCAATATGAATAAACCCCAACAAACTGCAAGAAATTGTTTTATAGTGATCTTCTGTACTATAGGACCAGCTAAATAACATATCAAAAGTTTACCGAAAGTGGCCAAAAACGGTAGCTTTTATCAATGTTTTTATGAACCCATGTCATACTTACACCTAGGCTATACTGAAGCCCCTCTTCGGTCACCTGTATGTCACCCTTGTTGACCTTTAAGGCTGCGAAAGGGATATAGTAACGCCTCCCTTTGTGCGTTAGTCCGTCTGTCCAGCTGTCCGTCTGTCCTTCTGTCCGTCCGGATTTGGCTTGTGGATCGATTTAAAGCCAAACCGTTTGACCAAAACCATTCATCTTGCATATATGGCTCACCGACCAATAGATGAAGAACCCTGTCGATTTTGAGGTCACAAGGTCAAAGGTCACGGCTACAGGGCCCCACTTCTTGAAAAAGCTTACGGACCCATTTAAGCCAACCGTTTGACAAAAATCTTTCATCTTGCAAATATGGCTCACCCACCTATGGATGAAGAACCCAACTTAGTTTGAGGTTACAGGAGCAAAGGTCAAGGCCAGAGAGCTGCCCTACTTATTTTCACACTTGGTAATACACCTATTCTAATGATGCTCCGCTTTGCGGTACCCTTGTTATACAGGCTTCAGGTGGGCACAGCTACTCCAAGGTGTCGAACCCCCTCTTCTAGTAGTTGTTTTGGCCAACAACATAACAATAAACATTGATGAAATATTTTTTATTTAATGGTTTATAATAACAACTTTAAGAAAAATTAATGGAAAAGGAATTTTATAGTTGATGAGGAACAGGGAATTACCGCGCAATAACTGATGTTTTGTGGATCTTGTATGGATGGCCCCAAATGTATTTCAAATGCCACCATTTAGTCACCTTTGGGCATATTTCATTTAAATTTTAGAAATGACAAAAAAATTAAATTAACTGTTCTTTACTTTTATATATATAGGTATTATATCAAGCAAGTTAATGATAGGCAAGGATGAAGTTCATTATATTAAATTTATCTAAATTTCCAGGTCCATTTATCCAATTTTGTTTCACTGAAATTGAATAAGTACTAATGAGATCAAATTTACATGAAAAAACTTAAAAAATTGTGTATATTGCACCATCAGGCCAAGTAACAACTTGTGTGACAATAGCACTCGATTTCCGAATGGTAATAATATAAACGATATCAATCCCCTTCCCTATATCCCAGGATGTTAAACCAAATCTTACATAACTTAATATAAACACCATCATCTCATAAAACAACTTATATTACCAAAAAAAAATACCTCTTCTTCCAAGTCATATTTTGTTATCATTTATAACAAGTGAGCGCCGGGACCAATGGGTCCCTTGTTCATCAATTTTGTAATTTTGCTATCTATTGCTAGGTAGTTTTGGTCCAGAAATCCTTTGGAACCAACAGAAATATCATTACATAGTTATATTGCTGGCAAACCCACGATGACGTCGAAAATGACCGCCAAGTCCATTAAATTGAAATAAATAATTTATTTTCATCACAGAGTTTAAATTTTGCTACTTACTGCTAGGTTTTTGAGGTCCAAAAGTCCATTGGAACCAATAAAAACATCATTACATATTTATATTACTGGCAAATCTAAGATGTCGTCCAAAATGGCCACCATCTCCTTAAAATGGCCATAAATCATTCTTTTATCATCACAGAGTTGTAATTTTGGTATCTACTACCCGGTTTTTAGGGTCCAGAAATCCTTTCGAAATAATATTAAAACATTCTGTATTTACGTTTCTGCAATTCCAAGATTGCGTCCAAATTGGCCGCCAATCCCTTAACAATTGCCATAAATCATTTATTTTTAACAACTAAGAGGCAATTTTGGTATCTACAACTACATTTTTTGGTGTGTGTATCCATTGAAACCAAATAAGGCATCGCTGTGCAGTCATGTCACTATCAAATCGAAGATAGTTCAAATACCTAATGATTACGTCATATACAGTCATTCTGTATTTCATTGTCGTAATGTTGATTTCAACAACTATTCGTTTAAGTGATAAACATGACCCAGTGGTTAAGAGATCAAGAATAAAGCCTGAATCAGCTGGTAATCTACATCCAAGATCGTAAACATAATGGCCGCCGAAAAATCTTACACTAATTTGGTTAGAAGCAATAACTTTTTATCATAGACGCGAGTTTGATGTTTATCTTTAGGTTTAAGGTGGTACAAATAAAGACATTAAGACAAGTAAAAGTATTATTGGGTTATCATGTAACCTAAAATATCAAATATAACATCCAAGATGGCCACCTATGCACTGTAAAAACTTAAGACAGATCTAAGAGAGTGAAATTTAGTGGAGGATAAAACAGTACGAAGTTACTCGGAGATAACAAGTAATTTTGCCAAATGATGTAAGGGACGGAACTAAACTCAAAGTTTCTGAACTCGGACTTGTACACGAGGTCATGTGTCGTTACCTAGTCTAAATGCAGCTCCAGTCCAGTAAGAAAAAGCTAGAAAACATGCTGTTAACATACACATGTATACGTAACATGCATATGTAAAGCTGTTAATGAATAATGAAATGGTTAATTATTCTACTTCTGTATGTACACTTTGGCCTTGTACACTCCTTGTGTTAATGTTTTTATTTGTTGGATCTCGCATCCCACATCACTGGCATCTTGGTAGTGTATCAAGCCCGGCGGTTTAGTCTATGTGCGTCACAAATGCTGTGGGTTAGTAGCCCTGTTTTTCACTTGCATGGACAACTGGAGGTTTAGAACCCTCTCGATGCCATGAGTACCGCTACTTCGGGATACTTTCTCTTCAGGCTTCAAACATGCTTTATCGGCGGCTTTCTTTTAATTGCTTGCAAATCTGGAGCAATATCAACATAGTTTAGAAAGCATTCCTTTGGCCTTAATTGCTTTTCTTTTGCCTGACTCGAGTTCAAGATGAAGGATTTGCTTGGGAATTCTCCATAAAGATGACGTCCTATCCATCAAAGCTGAGCTTTTGTAATCCCTGCTTCTGTGATGCAAGATCTTCCTAGAAATAGACAAAATGATGTGCTTCTTTCCGATTTGCTGCCTGATGTGGTGCTCTTGTTTTTAAGGCAGGGAATAACAGTGCTTTCCTTGAAATCTTGTGGCATAACCTCTTCTTCACTGATACTGCAGATAATGTTACGTCAAATTGCCTTTGCTGTAGATCATAATTCCTTGGGTTGCTTTCATAACCACCTGTAGTATAGAACAGGGGTCAAGCCTATCCATGGTAGGTTACTGATGTATCTGTCTCAGTTTGTCTACTATGATTGAGGAAAGTTTATATATGAGTTTATGAAAGTGTTGAATTTTCTCATTGATGACACTCTTCACTTTTAATGGTGGAAGCAGTTTGTAAAGAGGAGGGGGCGGCTCCTCAAAACGGTCCTTTCTAGAGGTGAAAGATATTCTGCTAGGCTATGAAGTACTTTGCTCATCCTCAACCAGATATTCTGATCGACCCTTTTGGTAACTGAATGTTGACTCCTCCTTCTTCTGGCCTGGTTTCCGTTTTATTTACCAGCCCCTGGAGTTCCGTGGGAGGTCAGCGTGTTTTCTATGCTAGTGGCAAAGTGGTTAAGAAGATATGTTTGTTTCAAATCATCGATATTGAATGTTCAGTAGGACCTGGTTGTTTCCTGGTGGACGGTGTAATGTGCAGTGTAAGGATCTATCTGACCAGGCGGTGGAGTATCCAAAACTTGGATGCATACACGGCCCTGGTGATTCACGAATCATGTGCATCGCACCCTCGGCTGATGGCTAAGTCGATAAAATGGCACTGTTTAGATCTCAGATGCTTCCAATTTATTTTGTATTTGTCTGATTATCTGAAAGAGGTGTTTGTGATAGTCAGGTTGCTCTCTACAGAGGTTATTAAAATATACTCTATCTAAGAAACTGTACTATAGCCATGTGGACCAGGCATGCTCCTCTAATTTCTGTAGTCGGTACCGACTCTGGCAAATTAGGTCGACCAGCAAATTCGCTTTTCTCTAGTGGGGTGGCCTTCAAGATCTCCATAGAATGATGCCTGCGAGATTTGGAGAAATGCTCTTGGCAAGACAGGTTGGGAGGTAGCCATGTTTCATGAACTGATCATTGATTGGAGTGTGTGGACTGATAGGTGTTAGAAATGTAAGTTTAATGACAAATTATTCCCAAAGAATTGTCCTCACAATGTACGCATCCTAAGCCTTGAATCTTTGAAATCTTTCTGTCTATGAATTAACTAATATATTATGGTATAGTCTTGTGACAAAACTGACATAGATGTCACACACGGGAGATTAATCAGTTGGTTCTATTGCTGGCAAGCATTGATGTATCTCTTGAAAGTCTTCAAAAGATGGTCCATAGCTAATGCTAAATAGAACAATGTAGCTGTAGGAGTTTGAAATTATACCAGTTTTCTTGGACCTGGTAAACTGGACACGTGCAGCATTCCATAGAGCAAGGCAATGGAAAATCCAGGATGGTAATTTTGCACATGACTTTGATCAGATAAATAGTGACTTCCTACAGATAATCATGTTTAAAAAATGAAGCTCATCGTCCTAATTTAAATGCTCCATTTTAGGCCGGTTTCAATGTACTGGTAGCCATCTTATTCAAATGTTTGATATTTTAGAATACCTGAATACCCAAAGATTTATAACAGGTCTTAATTTCTCAATTTTAGAACTTAGCCTAGGGGCAGACATCAACGATAGAACAGTAACTCCGTCTAACGATGTTAGTGTAAAATATTCGGCTGACTTCTTGGTTGCTATCTTGGAAGTATAGGTTACCGGCATGTTCAAATTTATTAGCTATGATTTAAACCTCATGCCAAATAATGAACCCTTAAAATAAGGCAATAATATAGAGTGACTTATGAATATTTTAAAAAAATGACATAATGAACAAAAATTTTTACGCCATCTTTGATTTGCCAGTCACTTGACTACACAGCGATAAATAAATTATAAATCATAAAATAAATCATATGTCATAAATATGTTATGATGTTTTTATTGGTTCAAATGGATTTCTGGACTCCAAAAACCTAGGAGTAGATACCACAATTACAAATCTATGATTTAAAAACATCATTTATATCCATTTTTTAAGGGCCTAGCGATTAATGTTGACGTTACTTTGATGTGTCAGTAATATAAATACGTAATGATGCTTTCGTGGGTTCCAATGGATTTCTGGACCCAAAAAAAAACAGTTGTCCAGTTGTAGATACCAAATTTACAACTCTATGATGAAAAATGAAATATTCATTGCCATTTTTTAGGACTTGGCGGCCATTTTGGACACCATCTTGGATTTGCCACTAATATAAATACGTAATGATGTTTTATTGGTTCTAATAGATAACTTGACCCCATAAACCTAGTTGATTACTACTCGATGATGAAAACTAAATGATTTATTGCCATCTGAGCGGCTTGGCTGCCATCTTGGACGCCATTTAAAAAAAAAACTTTTATAGTGTCCAATTTTGGTAAATATTTCATATATTGTTAAGCTGATCCTAATATACCAAAAAATCACCATAAAACAATTTCTTGCAATTCGTACGGGGCTTAGCTGTATTTTCCATATTTTGACCCTACAGGTGATAGGCGAGTATATCAAGCTCCACGCCGGGACGCCATTCCACTGAAACCGCATGGGCTACAATGTGCTTGTCAGATTGGGCATCATTCTTCCTTTGAATTCCTATGTGCTTTTAATATCCCTGAGAGTTGCAGTATTGTCAGGTACAGGCGCTATATAGTGAAATCTTATCAAGAAGACCAATATATATTAAATCACAAGTTCTGAATACTTTTTTATAAATGTACACCACATTGTGCAACGACAGCCCTGGTCTCAATATATGTATCATACATGTGTCTTGAGTATAAAGTGAATCCTAGCTAGGCGGACAATAAAACACAGTGTCATTTATGATGTTTAAATTACAGGTACATGCATTGTATTATATAAAAATCCTTTTATATATGATAATAATTTACTATTCAGTCTTTAGTTAGCCTGTACGTAATCGGCTGTATTCAGCATATTCATTATTCCACCTAGTGAAAAAGTTCCTTATCAGATACTACTCCTACTAAGAAATTACATAGTGTGATTGTGTTTGTAGGAAGAAAAATGCACCTCTAAGATATATCCTTATGAGTACTTTCATAGTGTAATTGTGTTTTTCGGAAGAAAACGGCACCTGTAAGAGATATCTCAATAAGTACTTTCATAGTGTAATTGTGTTTGTGGAAAGAAAACAGTCAGAGATATACCAATGAGTATAACTTTCATATGGTTATTGTGTTTGTTGGAAGAAAACGGCACCTGTAAGAGATATCCTAATGAGTACTTTCATTATGTCGTCCAAATGAGTACCTTTATAGTGTGATTTAGGTTGTAGGATGTAAACGGCACCTGTAAGAGATATCCTAATGAGTACTTTCATTATGTCGTCCAAATGAGTACCTTTATAGTGTGATTTAGGTTGTAGGATGTAAGCGGCACCTGTAAGAGATATCCTAATGAGTACTTTCACAGTGTGATTGTATTTGTGGGATGAAAACGGCACCTCTAAGAGATATCCTAATGAGTACTTTCACAGTGTGATTGTATTTGTGGGATGAAAACGGCACCTGTAAGAGATATCCTTACGAGTACTTTCATAGTTTGTTTGATTGTGTTTGTAGAAGAGAACGGCACCTGAGGAGACATTCCAATGAGTACCTTCATAGTATGATTGTGTTTGTAAGAAGAAAAGAGTACCTGTAAGAGTTATCCTAATGAGTACTTTCTCAGTGCAATTTTATTTGTAAGAAGAAAACGGCATATGTAGGTGACATTCCAATGAGTACATTTGTAGTGTGTTTGTGTTTGTGGGAAGAAAACGGCACCTGTATGAGACATTCGAATAAATATACATATTTCCTTGTTTCTTCAAATCTCCAGGGCATTTGTACAAAGACTTTAGTCCAGTTAAAAATTATTGTGATGTTCGTAAATGATCGGAATGAGTTGTGCAGCTTTAGCTAATAGCTAATGGAACTCTCTGCGAGATAACACAACTTCTTGCATCTTTAAAATACTCTCTACAATGCTGTAGGTCATGAATACTGTGAAGATAGAACCACGGGAATCAAGTAGACCATATCATTATTTGTTAAGCCCCTCCTCAATTTGACTAACATGAAGAACAGTTTTTTAACGGATTATACTTTTCATAATGTGGATCTTTGGTGTTAAAGTTTATTTCTGCCCTAGTATTGCAATTATACTGTCCAGTATAAGTTATTCCAGCTAACATATAACACTTACCGTAGGATAAAATTTAAAAGCTCCAGTATCTGAATAACTTATGCTTGATCAGCATGATTCTTTTCATGCATATTGATCATTGAATTTTTCATCAGTTCCTGCACACTGTTGGTGCCACCTAGATTTTCCCAATATTTACGAATTTATTTTTCTATTTTTGAGACATTCAAAGTAGCAGTTGACTGTTAACCAGGCACAAATCGTAACCACTACATCTAGGATCGTCTAACTTGAAATCCTTTGAAGTCCATGAAAAGTCTCCTTGGAAAAAACTGAAATTAGGTCTCTGTTTCCCATATCCTCCAAGCTAAGGGGCTCAGAAGTACTCCCAATAATAATTAAAGATTTGATTCAACATCTCATATATATATATATATATATATATATATATATATATATATACACCCATCGAAATATTTCTAATTTACAACCCTAAAATGAGATGACAGTTAATGAACGGCTATGTTACGTTGGTATATGTGCCTCAGACATACCGACATGAAGATGCACAGACACGAATTTCACGGTTTTGCCGTGGTTTTCATCAACAACACCAGGCACTCTAGACTACTGTACTTTTTCCCGGGTCCATTTATATGGCCGTATGCGAGGGAAGGGGGAGCAGGGAACCAGCTTAGTGATCATTTTAATGCACCAAAAAGTGGTCCCGGTTGCCTTTTGCGTGCCATCACGCTTTGACATACTCGAATCGTATGATAACTTCTTCCTAAACAAGTGTGCATTCACTCCATTCCATCATTACATGTTACAGTATGCCTTAAAGTAAGAATTAAATACGCACATAAGGAAAAATGCATTTTAGATTTCATATGGTATCAGATTGATAACGTGGTAAAAGTGACAGGTATGAAATGTTAGTCAGGTAATATAAGCATGCTGGAACAAAACAGGTTGTGTGCGAATGTTAATTCATTTTATAAATTTGAGGTCTGCTTTCATAAAAAAAACTGTTGATTAATTAGTGTAATCAATGCCATGTGTTAACATTATATTTACGTGTAAATAGATTTTAAATTCAGCACGTGACCTCATTACTGATCAAGTCACTATTGATTGATAATGTGCAATGTCACATCGATGTGACATTGCATGTGGTCATTTACCATTTAACTACATTCTTATATACATCGTAGGCATATGATCAGCATGACATCGATGCTTACAATACCCAACGACCCGATACATCATTACATCAGAAACGCCTGGGAAGGCAATTTAAGCAAGAAAGCCATTGTAAGTGAATTCACTTTTCATCGAAATAATTTTTAAAATAATCATACTAAGTTGTATAAAACACGTACTTTGAGTGGAAATTTTTATGAGAAATGACCAATGTCACCCGTTAACAGTTACCCCTTTTTGGTTGTCACAATAAGGAGGATATGACTTTCCAGGTTCTTTTAAAGTCATTTGAATCACCAGGCAGACCTCAGGAAATATACATACACGCATTTACCTCCAAATAAACTCAAAGACGAACGTAGGTTAACAAAATAAAATAATAACAAAATAATAGGAATACTTTCAGGTCACTAGGGGTATGTCAACATCAATGAACGTAATCACACAGTCCTATTTAACAAAGCACATACACAGAGTCCTCAGGGTAGCTGATTCAAATCACGTGACTCCGCAATGTTAAGTCCACAGTCCTAGCGTAATCCCTGTGTACACAGTAAACTCCAAATTACTGACTCGCACTTTAGTTCTCCTCTAGCGGTGACCATCACCAGTCCATGGATACAAATCAAGTGTTAATCCACAAATGTCCTGTGTTAGAGCCCTCTGTCATTTGCTTTATCCCTCTTAGATGCACTCAGTTATAACTATCCGGCTGTCGGATACCGAGTAAACTCTCACCAGCGAATCCCATCACCGTTATATCTCAGCGTCAAAACGAAGTCTCTCGCTTGTTACTGGGAGCTCTCTAAACGATCCGAATTGCCTGTCAATCGGCAAACATCACTACAGTCTCTTGCAGTACTGCACACAACATTAGTAGACGGCTCCCTCAGACTAGACTGTCCATACACTATGACACTACAGCCCCACAAAGCTCACCAAAGAAAAAAAGACCAGCCGGTCGGACTGCTCGCAGCTACATACAGGTAAGACACCACTCTCAAAGGGGCTACATGCTCTTGTGTCGACAATCGCCCGCTCTCCAGTTTTGTACCAGTTCCTGACGTCACAAGTCCGCCAGAATCCTCCGCCAATCAGCACCACTACCTATCTGTTCCGCTGACACAAACATCAAATTGCAGTAGACATGCCCCCAGGTATAATACGTCGGAAAAACTATTCTAGAGAAATCCACAGACAAACATAGACATGTTGGCGCCAGCTAAACACTGTTCTAAGGAGATCGTCGTACAAGATCGGCTTCTCACAGCTCAAAAAAGGAACATCAAAGGTGATCGCTAATCTCTCTGATGTCGATATCAAACAAACCACGTGCTACTCCTAACTGATTTTTTCACGCTAATTTAATCTGCAAAACCATTATCTGATCATACTCCCTATATCCAAATATATACACAAAAAGTCACAGTCCTCTGGTAACACTGGTTCCCTTGGAAAAAGGCTGCCCTAATTAAGTGACAGAGCGGGTTGCCTTTGGCTTATAGTAAAGTAGACATGGTGTAGTTTTTGATGGCGCACACATCGTATCAGCACTCAATTCAGCACCGAGTTTATATAAAGATAAATAAAAATAAAAAAAATAGAGAATTCAAAACCACCAATAATTAGGGTTCCCAACCTGTTACGCCTTATACCACGTTAAATACACTGGTTGCTCACTAAATAAAACTCTGGTAAACAAGAACTCTGGTTAAATAGTCTCTTGACCTCCTAAAGTGGTAATACTGGACCCCAACTGGCATTATGGGCCCCGGCTGGCAATAATTGCCCCTTTCTGGCAGCAACTCTCTAGACACTGGTTGGCAGGCACCTTTCTGGACACTGACAGGCGGCAATTATCTCCAACGGGTTGGCTTCTGGACTCTTCAGGCTCCAAAAACTGTATGTCCCCACTAAGTATGCAACTCTCTTCCTTCGAGGCTCATTTATATTCATAAGTCTAATACAAAACCTTGGCCTGTTTTTTTTCTATGGTCCATCTATATTCATGAGCACGCTCAATACTGAATTCAGCACGCGGTGATCGCTATTGAATTACCCGTTTATCTCACACACCAAAAATACTCTGCCCGGCGACCCTGGTTTACTTACAAAACACAAAGATACCACTAACCTGAGAATTCAAAACAAAATTAAACCGAAATACACAATCTATTTTGTGATAAACATGACATAAGTCAAACATTAACAATTTGCTTATTTGCCAACAGGTGTATATAGAAGGCGTGGGACATTGCACTTACACATATGGCAATCTACAAGATATGGTATTCCACTTTACACGGGGCCTCTACGTTCATGGTGTGCGCAACGAAGATGCTGTCTTAATAATGAGTACCAACAACACAGAGTTCCTGGTAACACTTTTGGCATGCTGGCATCTTGGGGCTACCGTTACAGTTGCAAATATACAATGTAAACCAGGTATTAGATATTTTTGGATTTACTTTTATAAATTGCGTAACAATGTTTCCGACCATGCCATATCGTTTCATGCTCCTACTGTACTGTTACTATAACGTTAATGTTTATTTCTAAGCTTTTCTGGGAAATCTAGTTCTAGTTCCCTAGCTATCATCTTCATACCGGTTTCAGTGAGTTAGCTAGCCTTCCTTTCTTAAGTAGAATCCGTTAAGCCATTTTATCGAGACAACAAATGGGTAATTGAGGTCACATCCTTTTCAATAATGGACAGCCTTGTATTTTAAGTAGAATAAAAATGAATGAATTTTTTTATCGAAATAAAATAAAGGAAACATGCATATGAGCAGTACAAACCCGTTACCATTTTAAAAATAATCATAATGATCGACTTATATTTCAGATGAACTTCGCAGACAGATAGATGATGCAAAGGTTACACATATAGTGGGTCATGAGAATTACATAAATACCTGCGAAGAAGCAGCAGAAACTGCTCAGAGTAAAGTCAAGGTGACACTTGGTATCATATGCTATTCTGATGATGCTCAACACATAAAGGCGGTAGCAACACGATTTAAAACACACTCAACATATCCTACTTGTCACTTGACAAGACTTTGATAAATTTATTCTGTATTAAAAGCTCTGTTTCACACATACCACGAGAGAGCAAAATAGTTACTTTAACACACGCCTTCGAAGGATCTGAAATAATGCTTAACAGATGATAAGAATATTTGCTTCGCATGTTCATATAACTTTTTTTAAAAACATGCATTTTATTATTCTTTAATTGCATATTATCTGTCTTGAAAGATATTTACATTTCCAATAAGATTCTCCTTCGTGATTGCAGTCTGTAATTATAATTGGCGACCATGACAGACTCCTAACGTGGGCAACAGTAATCGAACAAGGAAGACGCGTGCTGCCCCAGTTTCAACCTAGGTGTGAGATTAAACAGGGACAGGACGTAGCGTTAATCCTGTACACCAGTGGGACCACTGGAGTGCCGAAAGGAGTTATGCTCACCCACCGCAATATTGTTGCAAGTCTTGAGCAATACAAGTGGGTTATTGTATAATGTAACATTTATTGCAATAATGCCCTATTTATAAAACGATTCATTAAACGCTAGCGACTGACTGACGATGCATCACGTCGACTGATTACAACATATTTAGAATTTCTATTACACCTATGTTTTGTTTCGTCTGTTATAATCTTTCGCGTATTTTTGTGTTCTCACACGATTAAAATGCTTACATATACACATACATATGCTAATATTTACCTGTTTCATCTTCAAGAACATGCTGTAATAAGACAAACACAAATTAATGTAGCTGTTTCGGCAAAGGGAGTTCAGCAGATATGTCTCATTTACAGTCAGGAAAGATTGAAGTAATATTCCAAATCAGTGGATTCATACTTCAGAGTTTTAACTAGAAAAAGAAAATCATTTTATTGAAATAGAAATAGAATCATCAATATGCATAAACATTGTCTTTTACGTTTACAAAATAAGGGATAACCGGTTCAATCAGCTCTTTATGGCATGCACATCAAACAATAACAATGCACATCATAACAATAGGAGCATATGTCTGATCAGCTCATCAGGGCCATATTTATTTTTCAATTCACATCATCAATTAATTCAGTATTGATTGTTTCGTCTCTTATTCGCATCATGTGCAACTTCAATATCTATCATCAAGATATTTAAACTCGATCATAACAAATGTTATGATTATATAAAAACTATTCATACACCATACTGACTTTGAAAACGTAATATCATCGATATACGTTGAACACAATTTTTCATTGTCTTCATGCTATATCTCATAGAATTCAATAAAAATATATGAACCTAAGATAAGTCGCCTCTTCTTGTAACAGTACACAATTTTATATTTTTCGTCCTTTCTTGTACTTACTCTATACCAATTACTGTTGTACCAATCTTTCTCACAAATACTTATTTGCTTTTATATATAATTATTGTATCTTGTTGAGTTCGGATGATTTATTTTATTAGACGATCATCTTTCTTTCATTGTCAGATTTACCTTGAATTATACAAACAATTATACAATCCAAATTGCCGATCTGCCTATGTTTCATACAAGTGGACTGTATTTTGTGCTGGCAAATATTGCATTTGGGAAAACGATCGTGCTTTTACCGAACCTTGATCTTAAAACCTCACTGAAATGCATACAGAATTTCCAGGTATGTTTCCAACCCTCATTCCTCAGCACAAACTGTGCCGCGTGCTTTCATAACGCATGTTATTTGTATTATATCTCAGCAGTCACTAGTTTTTCATTTTTATGGGTATTTAGGGTCATTCGGTTAATCCGGTCAGAAGGGTAATATACCTAGGTCCGCTTATTCGACATAAACAACCGTTACCTGTTTAACACCCGACTTAAGCACTTACTTTCAACCTTAAGGATATGATATAGTCAATTGAAATAAGGCCCATGCTGCCAAATTCAGATTAATATGTCATTATTTATTTGGCATTTTATCATAACAATTTGTGATAATGGCCTGCTATTGATCTATGTCTCATACATATTACCTGTGCATTTAGGTCGAGATGTGGCAACTAGTGCCCTCTGTTGCCGTTGCGATGCAAAAATCACCAATGATTACTCAATACAACTTGTCTTCCCTGAAGAGGATACTTGTTGTTGCCGGGTTTCTTAATCATGAAATCATGCAAGATATAGGTTTACACCTCGAGGGCACATCCGTGGTTTTAGGTAATCTAATTCATAGGGATCCGACTAATCATAGTATATTAAACACCAATAATTTAACAAGCTTAAATGTGTTGTATTGATGACGGAAATGAAGAATTAAATAATCCTTATGGATTTCCTATTAGTAAACGTTCCCCCAATTTTGATATAATATGCTACTACATCCCTGCAAAGATGGAGTCACGGCACCTCTTTTAAATGAGTACAATGTGACAAAAGACATTTTTTTTTAAGTTGCATCAATTAAGGAGGCACTGATAACCGAGCTTTTAGTTGCACAGCATTTTAATAGCATGTTATTGTTCAACATGTTAACAGATCGAGTGTTTTTATGTCAGGTAAACAATACAAGTACTTAGCTCTTGGAAAGGCATCAATATCCATTAGATTTTTGCGTACAACGAATAACTTCATCCCCGTCATGACACAGGTATTGGATATATGAATATTCAACGTTAGGTAGAATTATTTGATTTTACATGTAATCTTTTTTACAATATCAAGGTAATTATATTTAATCAATTACACTTTTAAAATTGCGTACCTCTGATACTTTAAAGGCTACGGAATGACTGAAGCTGTTGCCCCAATTGCTATCATGCCGGAGGGGATTGAAAAGCCGGGTTCTGTGGGTCCGCCTCTGCCAAACACTCGTGTATGCGTAAGTGTATCCTTATTTATAGTTAGGGCTAGTTAATTTTTTCAGGTTATGTAAATTTTGGAAAATTATTTTGGTAATCTTTAATTTTCCAGTTCCGTTACTTAATACTTTTGAAAATTCAAACGATTTCAGAAATGAAATTATGTTATTTATAAAACTTTTATTATTAGCAAACTTACATATGTTTGTTAAGACCCCGTAGCAGACCTTCTGTAAATGTACAGATAATGGACATCAAAACAAAGATACCTAAAGAAACAAACGAATTGGGAGAAGTGTATGTGAGCGGTCCTCAGGTAATGAAGGGCTACTTCAATAAACCAAAAGAGACTGCGTCAGTACTTAACGAAGAAGGATGGCTAAAAACAGGTAATGAATTGAACATGTTTATACATTGTTAGATAGACAACAGTTGTTTATGTGTAATTAAGTAAGGTTTATAAAAGATATGCAACATATATCCAAATATTATTTCTCAAAAGGAACAGCCTGATATGAGTATATAAAATATTAAAAAATGTGTTTTACTCAGCTGTTATATTCAATATTAAGTACTAATAAAGAATTTTTCACACATAAGGTGATATTGGCTACTTAGACGAAGATGGGTTTCTTTACATCAAGGGAAGAGAAAAAGAAATGATAAAATGTTGCGATCAATTGGTAAGTATAAATAAGTTTCCAAGAGTAATAACAAGTAATGGCAAATTATAAAAAGGAGACGTAAAACAATTACACTGACAAATTTTACAAATCCTCATATGCATGTGGCAGGCCTTTCTATTTGGCCGACGTTTGGGGTCCAGACAGTCGAATGGTAAACCGTTCGGCACTTTCTGCTGGCGACACGTTTTCGATACAGGCGTGGCTTAGAGAGTGGGATATAGTGGCCGATCCTTAATCGGTGGTTTTTCCCGGAACATGCGGTTTCCTCCACCATTACAAACTACTGAACTCCAGCGTCTAATGAAGAGTGTCTCGTAGTATTTTTATGACAGGTTATCCAATACATGCAAAATGTGTTAAGACAGACCTTATTAAATGCCAGATTGGGACTGGCAATAACTGACCATTGGGATTCATTTAACTCTCCCACTATCACAGGGAGCAACCGATTGCGCCCTTCGCAGATTTGATCAGATTTGTGATCGTATCTGGTTTCTCCATTGAATGATTTTATGCACATTAGGCATGTCGCCTTGTATGGCGATGGGGAACTTAATGTGTTTGCTAACAAGGATGACAAGAGTAGTTAGTCTGCATTTTATCACGGTGGCTTCTCTCCAAATTTAGTCATGTTAACTCTAGCTGACTGACCTAGCTTACCAGCCCAACCTACCCAAGTTCAGTCTTGTCAATAGGCTAGGCTTTCTTATTACCATGGTTGGAATGTCCTTCCTTTTACATACTCGGTACATGGTCGTTCCATGATGTAGATAACGGAGTGAGGACAGATGGGGTAATGCTATCGGCCACTGCTATAGACAAATGCCCGTCATCTCGGCGTCGATCATCAACACCTCACCAATCATAACCGTTAAATCTAGAAACTGTAATGAAATATAAAGGCAGGCCCTGGGCCATTCTAGGAAACCCGTGAGCTACGTGTCAAAAACATGATTTTAGTAGTCCGAGGATCTCACACGGCATAGCTTTTAAACAAAATCTAGAAACTTTTATTATTTCTTATATAAACGTTCTGTTTAAATAAGACCAAAAACAAGTAAGAGGCAATAACATTCAATTTTGGCATTGTTGAGGGAGCTATTCTGGGCCCGGTTTCGCCGTGTCAACAGTACAGCTTGGGCATGGTCTTCCCAGTCTTTTTTTTTTTTTTGCTTTAGGATGTCATTTGTCACAGGGTTCACGGTTGCTTAACAAATGCTTTGTATCAGATCATAAAGCTGAAATAATATACCATACATTTAAATTAGTTTAGATCAAAATAAGACCCACTTATACTGAAATGTGACAAAAACTTTTTAATTTGAATTATTTTGTTAAATATCACTACATTTATTCCAGTTTGAGTAAAATATTAAACATACACTGTTTTCTCAATAATAAATACATCAATTGTCTTCATGTCAAATCCAGCTATGCCTTAAAGCTCATTTCACATTTTTCCTTGAATTTAGAGACCGTCATATATCAGTGTCATTAAGCCTTGAAATCTGATACTCCTATCGATCAGTTGGTAAATAAAGGTTCTGTAAAATGTAGTTACTAGTATCTATTTTTGTGCATTATTGTCTGTAAACAAATAATTCGCATTTGATTATAAACGTTAATAAAGTGCCTCATGAAACAAAGTTTTTCTATAAAAAAAAACCCATTCCATTTTTTTTTCAGAATGGCCAGTGCTTCTTGTCACATTTGCCTTAAAAGCTTAAAAAGCTCAATAATTCATATATCGATGGCTATGAAGCATGTTTTGCATAACAATAATGGAGAGTTTCATCCGCTCTGCAGACTCGTGAGAGGCACCGGTGTTTTCAAGCGAGCGGTGCTACAGCTAGCTTCTCTTTTCCAACCTTTGTGCGTCCTGCCCAATGAACACATGATTGTTTTGTGGACAGTTTGTTCTCAGCGATTGTCTAGAAAACATGGCAGAGTTTCATATGTTGAACATACGCAAGTGCATACATGATAATATTGTTGTATTCACGAATTCCTGAATGTTCACATCACATCGCCTGTAGTTAACAGTTTCAGGTTAAGCAATACATTCCTTAGGAGCACAGTGCACTAACATATGCACAGTACAGAACGCCTACTTCTTCTTCTTCTTGTAATTATTATTAGTTTTATTATTACTATTATTATAATTATTATTATACGTTTTTAATTTTTCATAAAGCACATTATCCAAAGAAATATTTGTATGTAGCATATTTAGAATAATCCATAAGTCTCCATACAATAAACCTACATAATTATTAACTACACGAAGAATATATGTTTCGTCCGGTCCACAGACAGTTCAATATGACACTTGCAAAAATAAAGTTTTTATTGTAAGGAAGTGATTGTTACACAACAGACCCAAAATAGTGGACCTCTGGGTAGACTAGTACCAGTCTAACTTCTGACAGATGTTGTAGAAGTTCCGTTGAGAGAGAACACGATGCCGTTTATGATGACCAATAGTGTGGATTGCGAGATGCCGTGGTGGAGAAGCGGCTGCAGCTAGGATGTCAAAACTAATACATCTTAATTACCTCATCATTCAGCCAAGGATTACATTCATGTACAGAAAAGTGCCGAGAAAAGAGTACATTTCAAACCATACTTGTAATATATACTAAGTGAACTGGATAATGTGACGACCTATAGAATTATATCGCGCATAGTCCATAAAAACACAAAAAGCAACACGTGTCCACACAGACAAAATGAGAAGCGACATAGTGTAAATAAAACACTTATCGACTGTGAGAGTGTTTAGTGTTTCTGAAATATGAGTACACGTATTTTATTTTGTGAAAAGGTTCTTTAAAGCCCATTTAAAGTTTCTTCTTCAATTTATCAACTGTTTACAATGCATGGGACATTAACTGTGCATTCATTGCAAATCAATAGTCGCCACAACCATATTGAAGAATTAAAGTATACAAAAATGAATAAGACGGACACACAGATGGAGGTTGCTTTACTTGTCTTCATAAATCAAGCTTTTCTGACGAATACTTTTTTTTACATACATTTGTAACATACGTCCTAACATTAAGGATATAAAAAAGGATAAAATGAAAGGATCCTGCAGATTTTACAGGTTTTTTTAAATAAAACGGTTATGCATGACATTAATGACTAAAACGTCAGGGGAATGCCAGAACTTTGCGCGTGCGCACTCACGATGGTGTTGTTGGAATGTTTCCACCCCGTGTCACAGCTGTGTGGCGGTAAAGGCGGCCTACCTAAAATGTTAATAATTACCTACCAAACGGAGTAGTAAATACATCTTTAATCGAAAGTTATAACATAAGATAGAATGTTATATAAAACAAACCTTGAACAGCACCCCGTTAACACATATGTGGCATACAAATAGGTGGTGCCTACTGAAATAGAGAACCGACTCTTGTGCCATCCTGCGCTTGAAGATGCAGGGGTTGTCGGGGTACCTAAATCAGATGGTTCAGGTGACAATGCCGCAGCGTTTTTCGTGCTCAAAGAGGAGAAAAGCACTAAGCGAAGACAAATAGAGAAGTTTTATAAAGGTAAGTAGAAAGCAAACCAATGTTTAAAAATAAACGTCTGGTGTAAATCTGTTTCGACAGCCATTTATCGTTTAACTCTCAATTATATGATGTCAGATATACCAATGTAGGATTTTTCCAACGGATAAACGCTCGACAAATGTAGAATTTTTCCCACAGATTATAGAAAACAGCACAGAATTTTAGGTTTAAATTATCAAGGTTGCCGAAATATCTGTCCTTGATATATACTGCCAGTCTTATAGTTAAACGTGATAAACAGGGTGCTACAAGGGTCGCGGCAGGCTAATGACCTTTGCCTTATGTAGATTATCCCTTAGCCCCTTAACACGTCTAAAGGACTAAACCTATTGCAGACCAGACGTGGGCCAGTTGCCCACGTCTGCATCCTTCAAGTGCACGCAGAAGAGTGAGGCCTGAACATTTCCGGCCGTAGGCTAGCCAACTTTACAATAGGGGTGGTATTAATGGGTCAGTCCAAATACAGATAGCTGATGGGTTGTAGGCCTGATGTCTTACACCAGTGCATGACCTGTAAATGATTACACAGCAGTTGTTATTCAGTATTTGACGAAAGCTATGAAAATTTTCTTGAACGAAATATAATTTGTAATCATCCTATTTTTTGTTAATTGCATATAATTACGTTGTATTATACTATAAAATATTAATGAAAATACTGTATCATATTATTTCAGAGATTTTGTCACAATGGAATCATCTGGAGGGTAAATTATATTTTGTCAGTGATATTCCCAGGACCACTAGTGGAAAAGTAGTGGGACAGATGCTGCGTGATATGATTGTGAAAGTGGAACAAGTGAAGAAGACAGAAGCAGTATAAGACTGGTCAAAAGATGAAAATATTGCTTATAAAATTTTCGTGTATTAATGACAAACGTATGAAATATATGTATGTATGTATGGCGATTTTTATCAATGATGCGCTCTAAAACCTGATCAACATAATTCATTGCTTTTTCTACTTGATCATACCCTTTCTATAGAATTTAATGCTGATACTAGTATTCCCTTTATCATTGTAATTATAAACATATTAACATCATTTATTCTGTAAAGGTGTACACTCTCAGTCAATTATTCTACTTAATTTTAACTCTTAACTATCAAATAAAATGGACTAAGGTATGAGATGATTCACGGGGTGCAGGTATGCAATGCAAAGCAATCCTACTAGTCTATCCTCCTACTTCAATATTCAGTCTGGTTATATGAAAAACATTTAAATAAAATAATATGTTTGCTTCTTGGAGACGATTATCGTTATTGACAATATATGCTTCCAGAGTCCCTAGCAGCCTCTGTTTTAATAACAGTTTAAACATATCAAATGTAATCTTACATTTCAGTCTGAAATTCGTCAAAATAAATGTTATATTGGTATTAAAACAAAATAAAGTTTTATCGAAATGTATGGTTTTATATCGCAAATTCTAAATGAAAGAAAGATATTTTCTACAAACAGAAAATTATGCTCGTAACTGAATGTTGTTTATTGATTGAATGAGAATATTACGGAATATAGGCCTCTGTGGCTCAGGGGAAAAGCACAGGACTCAAAGCCGGGAGATCGTGAGTTCGAATCTCAGCCAAGACGGGTAAGATTATTCATGGTCGGCCCCCGCCCATGGTGAGCAATCTGCAGGGCAGGCTTAAGGCCGTGCCCAACGGCAGTGTTTCACCCCCAAATGAGTGCGCTTTTCGGGGATTCCTCGGTGGTAGGTCCCAGCAATGGTGACGGATGCGCACCCAGGTGCAGTAGTCACCGGGCCTGGTTGACGCCAGGATATAAAATGAAAGTAAGCATGTGAAACTGCTCTGTCACTTAGTCCGAAACCGGAATGGAATTCTGCAGATGTGCATATACGTAGTTAAGCATTAAAAAATGGGACTATCGGGACTTTACGTTAAGCCTACGCACTGGGAACAGTAGTACTGCCGCGACATATATTTTTTATTAACAGGTTTTATCACTATTCTTCATTCTTATCACAAAAATCTTTGGATATTGACCAATGTTTAAAGTAGGGACATGCATAATTGCATGTGATTAATTGCAAGCCTTTGCCGCATCTCCGTGTGTGGTATTTTTTATGGTTCATGGTCCACTGTAGGTAGCACTGTACTCTACACGTTGTTAAAAACCTTAATGTTCAGCAATGTCATTGTATTCCTAAAATAATATGGTATTCCTGTGCATGACGTAGACATATGTGTGTTGGAAGATATATTTAACATTTAAGTATTAATCGAATAGTATGTCCCTTAACAATACGAAAAATTACAATGACGTAAATTACACTATATATATTCATGAACTTATAGTCTAGTTAAATATGTTTAGAGACTAAACATCAGCATAGGCATCAGTTATTCATCATGATTCAATGGGGATTAAGAAATTGGAGGAATTATGAAGTTCAACCTTTTGTTAGCCATATAATGTGAACTGGTCCACCAGATTTTTTTCACATTTTCAGTGAAAACCTTCAGTCTCACAGATAAGATATCGTTAATTCATAGCCCATGAGGATTCTGAGTATAAAACAATTGACATATGGCACAATAACACGTTCTCCAGTTTTCTTTGTTCTGTCTAATGTCATTTTGTTACCTTCAATCAGATTATTTCCCCAGTAAATTAAAATAATAATAATACCATTATTTTGGTGATTCGTGTCCGTGCACTTTGTTTTTTTCTTGACCCTTCATCTCTGCCAATAGAAATCCTTAGATATTTTGAACATGATATCTGTAAGACGTGCTTTGTTCAATTATTATATGAAATTTGAGGGTCAATATACTCTTGCCTGCAGCAGATGACTTTGAAAAACTCAACACAAAATGGAGGAATTGTGAAGTTCCACCTTTTGTTAGCTATATAATTTGAACTGGTCCACCAGATTTTGTTCATTTTTTCAATTAAACCCTTCAGTCTCACAGATAAGATATCGATAATTCATAGCCCATGAGGATGCTGAGTGTCAAACAATTGACATATGGCACAATAATACGTTCTGCAGTTTACCTTGTTCTGTCAAATCTTATTTTGTTACCTTTACTCAGACTATTTCACCAGTAAATGAAAATAATAATAATATTATTATTATTTTGGTGATTCGTGTCCGTGCACTATGTATGTACTTGACCCTTCATTTCTGCCAATAGAAATCCTTAAATATTTTGAACATGATCTCTTTAAGACGTGCTTTGTTAAATTATTAAAGGAAATTTGAGAGTCAATATCCTCTTGACTGCAGCAGATGACTTTGAAAATATACATTAGTTATGATTTTTATATAATATTCTAACGGCAAGGTCAACGGTACAGGGACCCTTGATATATGAAATGAATGAGTGTATATCAGGACAAACCTTCCGACCGTGGGATCGCAGTGTATAAAATCTGAATACAGAGAAACAAATGCCCCACTTGTTTCGTTCGATACAATCTCATAATACACGTTAATTACCTACTAAGAGGTAAGTTCCAAACTGAAAATTCAGGGTTAATTAAGTGGAACAATTCCTCAAAGCGTCTGTTTTTTCTTCATTTCTGACAATTGACTTTGCCACAATTGGTCTCCGTGAACTGGTTTGTCTGCTTCCAATCCATTTGTCTAGTTAATATACAATTTACTTATTTGCATTTGCAATGAGCAGCTTGTCGAATTATTATCGATCGTGTGGTGTTAATGATACATTAATTGGTTATTGATACCAAATATTCTGAGGCCAACTATGATATGTACTCTATAAAAGAAATTAACTTGCTGAACCAACTTAATTAAGTATTTTAATTGATTCATATCCGCATAAATCCATAGAAACAAGTAAATTCGTTGAATTTATGTCCCTCGCTTCTTGTTGTCTTTCATGCTTGCCTTATCAATGTGTTTTAGTTTTTATATTGACCTGAAGATGGCTCCACATGTCATAATTTTGATTGTTAAATAGGAACTAAATTCGAGAATTTTTTTGGAGCTGTTGGGAAAAAAATTTCAGACAGACACTCCAAAACCACTCCTAACCAAGGTATGCATGAGAGTAATCAGTGACCCCAGTTTGAATGAAATCTATACAGTATAATCTATTATAAATCTATTTAAATAATATTCAGTAAGGTATCGCACGGGAACGAAAACCTGACGGACGGACAGACAGAGGGACAGGGGGACAGACAGACTAGACGACCAGAGCGCTTGCCAGAAATGACGTAGAAATATGCAAATGAATGAACAACAACAGATAGAAAGAAAATGAGCCATTTTTTATGAGGTTATGACAAATATTTACAAAGTTAGAGGGAAAGAGATTGGACGTGTTTTGATTTCCTTGAACTTTAACCTCTATAAAATTACACATACAGCTTCCAGAAATCATTCTAATATACTATGAATGCCTATAGAATGCTAACTGTCAGTGCAAGAAACAGCAAGCTCGCAAAATTGAGGACTGCTGACAAACAGAAAGACATACTGATAGTGTGACGCATCTGAAATAACAGATGGCTAGATAATCTCAAGGAGAAGGTGAAAAGAAACAAAATGAGCTAAACTTTATGTAGAAAGGGTTTATAGTTTTGGAGATATGGCCAAAAAATGATATGTTGTAGTGTTTCGAGTGCAGCGTCCCTTAGCGGCTAATTTCTGAAAAATTAAAAACCGCTTTCGAGATATGTGTAAGACATAAGATGCACCAGTTTCAAAAGGATTTCTGCAAAACTGAGGCCCGTAGATTGCTAATTGTAAGACGCAAGAACCAGCAAGAAGGCGAAATTGAGGGCAACTGACAAACAGACAGACATACTGACAAAGTGATACAAGGCTGAGACCAAGAGGAAGAAATTGAGCCTAAGTTTGTGACGATAGGTCTGATATTGACAAAGTTATGATGAAAATTAATTTTCGAGGTTTTTCGATGACCTTGACCTTGTCCTTTGATGCATAAAGAACAAAATCAATAGGCTTCGAGGACTTTTTGTTGTATATCAACTGTGTACGTTTGAAAGCGATCGCTACAAAACTGTGCATTTTAGGTCGGAGACAGACAGACAGATAGACAAAAAACAAACAAACAAACATGCGCAGCTGACCAACATGTTTGCTGAAACGCGGGATGCCGGGGCAGGTTTTAGGAACAGAAGACTGTTTGCTTCCTTTTCATATTACTTTTTACAAGATTTGTGATTTATCGGAACATGCTCTGGGCCACTCAAGTAGGGTGGTTACATAAGTTTAGATTAAGTGCAAAGTGATGATTATTCCTTTACTTAGACCAACAGGGATCTTGACAGCTTAATTGCAATAGTGTAGAACATCTGCACCTGGGTGTTGGTCACGTGGCTTCTTAATGTTATTTTATAGTTAAGTAAATGAGATCGGGCTTTTCAGTTATTTTAAATAAGTCTTCAGGCTCAAAGCATTGATGAACAAAATTTATTCTTGATTGTGTTGTGTATAGTTTTTGCATTATAGATTGCTTAATATTGTTGACTAGAGTTACATGTACACAAAACCTAGGTTAGAAAAACGGACCTATTGAAGTCCCTCAATTGTCATATTCTACTGCCCATTAGTCATAAATTAAGTCAAACGGGTAATCATATTAACATATCATACCGATCGACCGATACTGATTCTCTGCATGCATAATGAAATGGGCCCAGTTACAGAGGCAGGGCCTAACGGTATAATGCTGAAGCGGCCACGCATGAGCTGTCTTATTCACTATTCATCTGAACATCAACATGAGAAGTTGGTCTCCCAAAAAAATATGAATCCTGGAAATCTCTCCTAACAGCAGCTGAAATCAGACGCCACACTCCAATATTAGATCTCGCAAAAGACTTGCCAGATGGAGGGATATCACAACTGAGTTATCACAGAAAGTGCCGGACCATCTTTACCATAAAACAACTACGTGATGCTATAACTGCCAAATAGAACCGTGCAGAAGAATAATGCCAGAAGTTGCACGAAAGTCAGTTAGAGAAAACCCCCATCTGTCCGCAGTGTATGATGCAAAATGCATTTCCATCCGGAAAATGGACAGAGGAATGCTTGCCATGGTCAGTAGGGAACTGGTAGCTGCTGAAGGCCACTACCATCGGTCTTGCTACCGTGCGGATACAAAGGAGTCGGCTGCAGACATAAGCAGTGTGGGAGCTGGGGAGAAGACAGGTAATACTAATGATGCACAGTACGATTCTGCAGTGAAAAAGGCATACAATGAGCTATATTTGTTTTTAAGAAGAAATCTGTTTTTCAACCCCACTGTTGTACCACTAACCGACCTCACATCAAGGCTGGTTCTGAACATGAATTCTATTGGTGTCACTCAGGTGAAAGTATCGACAAATAAACACATCCGTCGGAAGCTGGATACTGAATTTGGAGAAGCACTTCATATATTTCCAGATGAGAAGGGACAAATGCTTTTGTATCCCGATAGCCTGTCTATGCGTGAGCTTGAAAAAAAAAACCTACCTTTCGCCGCTTAAGACAGAATAGCATATTTTAAAATCAGCCGAGACTGACTCTGGGATAGACAAAACTGCCCTGAGGATTAGAGATGATGTAAGGAAGAAGTCCAGAATGCAGTCATGGCCTCCTCTCATTCCAAAACAGGAACATCACATTAGTGAACTGACCCAGTTCCTGTGCACACTTTTAACCGGCACAACCAACTGTTCAAATCATTCTCAGAGAGTACAGAGGCTTGCCGACTCCTTTGGTCAGGACCCGGTTTATGCCATTACCTCTGGAAATACTAGGCCAAAGAAACATATTATTCTGCCCTTTGCTGTTCCGAATAATCATGCTTACACATATTGAAGTTGCTTGAAGAGTATCTCAGTTATATCAGACATAAAAATGGAAGCCTGTCAACATACTGGATGTCATATGTAGACATGGTCGAGATTTTGTGTTGTCTGCTTCGGGCATCAAAGGAAGGGGACTGGGACATTTATCTTGCATCCATACGGGCCATGATCCCTTGTTGTTTTTCTTACGACAAACTGAACTACGCACATTACTTGCAGTATTCCTTTGCACTGTCCCGCCTGGCCATTGATAATCCTGACGCACACCAACACATGCAGGATAAATTTTCGGTGCAGCTTGGTGCAAAAAATCCCTTCTGCAGAATTCCAGTGGACCAGCGATTGAAGAGGCAATTAACAAGGACACCGAAACTCCAGGTGGAACCAATTGATTCAGTCTCAAGGCAGGGGCAGTCACCAGGTACCACCTGATAGCTGATTACAGAAGCTCATACTTGAGACAGCTTAGAGAAATAATAGGACAAGACAGTTCCCAGTAGTTCAGTCACCCAGATATGCAGATACCAAGGACCTTGAAGGATAAGGCAGATGTAAAGGTATTAATTGAACTGTTGTAGAACAAATGGATAGATCCATTCAGTCAAGGCCCAAGAAAGTTGGTCAGTCTGTCAACAGTGGTGATGGCCTCACAAGATATAGCTAAAGATATTTTAAAGGCCAAGAGTCTTGGTGAAAAAGCATATTATATTTCAAGACAGAGCATTCATAAGAACAGCATTCTAATACCAAGTTCTATGATGAAATGACAAAACAAAACTTGAAAAAGTTTTCTTATATCAAGAGAAAAAGCACTGGAGGAAAAAAGGAAAACAGATAATTCAACAGGCAGAGAGAAACCTACTTTTGCACGATCATTGTCGCCCAGAGCAGACAACTGCTTATCAGAAATGTGCTAGCTCACCACAGGGACTCATCGGATTACTCGCCTTCACTGGCTGAGACTCGGTCAGTGCTTTGCTGGCCGTGGGAAGCTTAGTGCACTGAAGCATCTTAAACAAAGCACAACTTACCAGCAGACTTTCCAAACTCTGGGTGAAACTTGGGATGTATCTGTCTAGTTTTTGAAAGATTAGAGGACTTTGATTGCAGAATATACGTATCCCCACAACTATGCATGAGGTCAATGAACTTCACTATCATCTGTTTTATGCAAAACGGGGAGACTTAGAATTCACTCAGCTTCCACAATGCAAAGATTGTTCGCACATGCATGTTCTTCGTGCGAATTATCAGACTTCAACTTGGAAGAGGTGTCTTGTTAGCAAGTCGGCAATACCAGACCCTAATGTGAAAGGTTGGACTACGGATGAGGAAAGCAGTCTTAGCATACATTGGATGATGGGATCACCGGCACCTGAAGCTGTGTTGGAGTTTATGTCGTGCAAGTGTGCACGTACCTGTAAACTCCCTGACTGCACATGCCTAGTGAACCAACTAAAGTGCACATCTATCTGTTAAGCTACAGACGTGCGCAAACCAAAGAAGTGAGGATGAGGAAGAGATCGAGCTGGACCTGGGGGATACTGATGCTGATGATTGAGACAACGTACTGTGACTAGGGGGCCTGGACAGTTGAGGGATAAAACGCTCCTCTATCTGCTGGCGACCCGGGTTCGATCCCCGGCGTGTTTATGAGAGTGGGTCTTAGTGGCCCGTCCAAGGTCGGGGGTTTTCTCGAGGTCCTCCAGTTTCCTCAACCTCCAAAGACTACCAAACGCCACAATCCGAGCCATGGAGAGTGCCTCTTATTAGTTATTAATAACTAGTTGTACAATTGTTGTTTATATATAACGGAATATGGCTATAAGATGGCTAGCATTTGATTTTATGGAAATCTTCTTCAATAAGAAACTTCATTATGATTGAAATTCTTTGTTAAATACAGAAGCTACTTGGGAAAAAAAACTGTCTCAATGGCAAAAGTGTTGATAACATTAAGGGTGAGGTGAGAATATTATGGAAACTAGTATCTATCATATTATTTCAACTGGTAGAATATACTTAGCCAAGAAATGTACAAATAATTGGTTTTAGGAAAAGAGTTAATATTTTCAGTTATGTAGACTGCGTTATTTTTATCTTTACAAAATGTTGCCATAAATATAAAAAAATGAAGACCTGCTAAGTACTGTCCAGCACTGACGGCTTCTACGGTGTAGGGGTAGTTCACAGGACTCAACTCCGGTAGGTCGTGAGTTCAAATCTCTGCCGAAGAACGGTGAGATTTGTCACGGTCACTCCCCATACAGGGTGGACGCTCTGCAGGTTTATTGGGAAGGCTGTGCCCAACAGTGTTTCAGCCACAAACGCCTTCGTCTATGAGGATTCTTCGATGTTATACAATGGGGATTATTGCTCACCTAAGAGCCGCAGGTGCGGAAGACCCAAGGCCTGGGTGACAATAGTCTAAAATATAACATGTTACAGCCCTGTCACGTAGTCCAGATAAGAATTAGATAAGACATCAATAAAAATGGAGGCGGTTTCACCCACCAAAAAAATTCTTTATCAAAAACACAAAAAAAAACTATCACTGTCCCAAGCAAATAATTAAATAGTTAAAAACAATGATGAAACAGGCAAAGGGTTCCATATAAGAAGCTGCCATTAATAAAAATACCGAATTTTCGACAGTTTTAAGGGTCAAGGATAACTATTAGTATCGTTCACTGATAATAAATGCATAAAACTGCTACATTTGACACACGGCCAGAAAGCTGTAGGTCTTAGCTATCTATTGAGATCAAATTTGTTATGATATCTTTTGTATTCAGGCAATTATTGGCAGCTTAAAGTTTAAATTTTTATGTAGGGTCATTAAATTCAATAGCGGATAACTATGTCTAAGCTACCACTCTGGATCTGTTATCATACCAAAATATCATCTATAGGCATAGACCTTTTAAAAAACCTACTTAAGTTTTGACAACTGGGTGGTACCAGTATCTGCTCTGGCCCATAGACTATAAACAATTTGGATGAAATACAGCCAAAAATGTCGATTTGCATTATTTTCAGTACCATCTGATTCCTTTCCTGGCTTAGACTCTTTCGATTGTCATGGCAACATACGCCTGATTAAGGTCTGTGCATAATAATCTCATTCATCTTGGCATCTCCTCGAGCTTTCACTTTTGACGGCTCGGTGAATGTAATGCTCAAAATGGCGTCCCAGGTGGTGGCTCTTTATATAGCGCTATAATTTATAAGATGTGGTGAGCGTCAATGGTGCCCAACATTCTAATTCCTCAAACATTGTGAATTCTAGGGAGTCACATTTGAGTATGTTTCATGCATACGTTTAAAAAAACTATGTTTAATATACGTGGATTTTTTGGTATTTAACACCGGCTGGACAGTAATGTTATTAAATTTGTATGTTTCAACTTGGTAATACAACTTGCTGTATAATAAATAAGCCGCCTAGGATTTTTTTTAATCACTGACCATTTAGTGGCGCATATTATTAACATGTGCATAGGAGAACAACTCTGCACGTTAGTAATAACACGCTGTGATCATTATCAATATCAGTGGAAAATAATTAAAATTAGGGTCCCTTAAATTGTAGACGGACAAGACAAAGAAGATGTCTGTGGGAAGAGATCGAGGCCAATATTCTTCCTGCTAGTCCAGTAAAGAATGTAAAACACAATGTTAAGCAATAGCTACCAACTTATGCATTCATAGGTAGGAGCGAACAATGGGAAACACATAACAGGGAATATTAATATATATGTAAATATAAATATATATATATATATATATATATATATATATATATATATATATATATATATTGCTACGGGGTGACATAAAAGCGGACCGAACTGTCTCGCTAGTGAAGCTTGCTTTGCTAGCGAAGCGGTTGGTACGCCGGACATGTGCGCCACCAACATTGGTTTAAATCGGGGATCGGCCCAATGTTTCTCCCTGAATATTTTGTCTTCGTTACAATATATATATATATAAATATATATATATATATATAAATATATATATATATATACATACATACATATACAGTGACCCGTACAGATAACCTTTAATATGTCTACAAAAGATCATGCTGCCTGTAGATTGAACATGTACTGGAAACATAAGATGTCACATATAGACGATAATATCTGTGCAGTGTTTTAAAACCTTAGAAATAGATACTGTGTAACGAGGTAATATTGAAAGAATTCTTAAATTTAAGTGTATGTATATTAGGTACGAAGCAAACTTATGTGCAAGTAATAGGCTTAAAAGATGATTTGATATATCCTTACAAGAAATTACGCGGAGCTAAACTCATAGCTCAAGTCCTCCCGCTCAGATCTCCAGCCTTAACGGCGGCTTCACCAACAGACAACATCCCCAGCCATAATGGTCCCTTCACCAATGTACAACATCCCCAGCCATAACGGTCCCTTCACCAATCCACAACATCCCCAGCCATAACGGTCCCTTCACCAATCCACAACATCCCCAGCCATAACGGTCCCTTCACCAATCCACAACATCCCCAGCCATAACGGTCCCTTCACCAATCCACAATATCCCAAGATATAATGGTGGCTTCACCAATCTACAACATCTCCTGCCATAACGCTGGCTTCATAGATCTACAACATCTCCAGCCATAACGGTGGCTGCACCATTCTACAACATCCCCAGCCATAACGGTGGCTTAACCAATCCATAACCTCCCCAGCCATAACGGTGGCTACACCAAGCCACAACATGTCCCGGTCAAAACGGTGGCTTCACAAATCCACAACATCCCCAACCAAAACGGTGGCTTCACCAAGCCACAACCTGCCCAGTCATAACGGTGGCTACACCAAGCTACAACATGTCCAGCCAATACTCATCCATAACATCCCCAGCCATAACGGTTGCTTCACCAATATACAACATCCCCAGCCATAACGGTCTCTTCACCAATGCACAAAATCCCAAACTATAATGGTGGCTTCCCCAATAGACAACATCCCCAGCCATAATTGTCCCTTCACCAATGCACAATAACCCCAGCTATAATGGTGGCTACACCAATCCACAATATGCCCAGTCATAACGGTGGCTTCAACAATCCACAACTTCTTCCGACAGTTTAAAAATTAGTTTCCTCAGTAGTCCACATTAAACAAAGGTGAATTAAACCCAGATTGGCCCAGCCAACTGAATATCCGAATTCAGTTTGAAAAAGCCAAGTTTAGGACCATATTACGCGCAAAAACATATTAGAAACTTTTAACATGCGTCCAGTTATACTTATTGCAATAGACTTGGGTCCAAATACATTTAAAGTAATCGAATACAAATTCAAATAATTTTACAAGTAATCGATTACAATTACAATTACTTTTGCGTTTTCAGAAAAGTAATCGATTAGAACTACAATTACTTCTTAAAGTAATCGCAGTTGCTTTTGCAATTAATTTTGTGTATTAGGACCATTTACCTCATGCAAGAACAGCAACTGGGTTAGAGATTGGTTTGAGCTCTAAACATTTTTTAACAGTCATAACAAATTTAATAAAGGCACACCCTATACACAATCTGTATTATAGCATGAATCGCAGTAGGATTTGCACAAAGAGTCATTGTTGAGTGGTAATGTCATATTTAGTCAAACATTTCAGAGTCGCCACAAAACGGATCCAGATTATGGTATATAAATTAAGCTTGTTGTAAAAAAAGACAAGAAACAAACAAAACATTATTATAAAGACACAAACGTGTGTATGTGGTTTTGGGTTACTACTAAACGGATATAAACCGGGCCATTTCAATGAAGGTATGGTAAAAAAAGGTGGGAAACTAGTTAAACATTCTTATGTAGAAAAGCCTGGATATATATGGCTTTCGGTCACTACTCAACGGATAGAAACCGTGACATTTTCAAAACAGCTGTTTCTGTATGTTTATTTGAATAAAATTCATATGAACCTTAACATATCCTTTGTTTGCAAGTAATTTGTCATACTTATTATTTGATGGAATTATTCATATTGAAATCATTGCAATATATCTACACACATATGCGCACACAAATAAATGAATACGTACATCCTGGATATTACCCCGGCTCATTCAATACACTCTAAGTAGGTTAACTAGATAATGATAACACATAATTAAGCAGGTGAGATACAACTCTAATTCTACTTTAATACTTCTAGCAAAATTACACAATGAACAATAATACTTTACCGTTTACTGATATAAACACAGGCATATATATCAAACATACCAGCTGATTGCACTACACAAAGCGCGCTACTAGGTAACTTGTTCCCTACTAAAGGTGTTTTGATATCCGCGATTAGAACTCGAAGTAAATGAAGCGAAATCAGCAGTGAAGTTGACGTGTTGTTCATGGTGTTTTAGAACATAAGTCTGACGTCAAATATCTTCATATATATCTTCGATATCTTCAAAGAATACCAAGGGGTGGCAGGTATTTTTATTTCAATTATTATAAGTGCCTCACTAAGCATGATAACCTCAATACTGCTCAGGTTTACAACAGTTTTCCTCGATGACCTTATAAAAGCAATAAATGTTAAGTGCAAAGGAAGGCGGATCACAGTAAAATGGACATCCAATATATATATATAGGTTTACTCTGTTTGCTTTTGTAGTTTCTGTTAATTCTTGCCAACACGAAAAGAACAGTTACTGGATTAGCAGCTGGCACATTGGTTTTAAGATGTGTTATGGTTGGATCTCTAAGCACAAAATGGACATTAAGCACATTAAACCATCCCTGTTTCTATGTTCACATGTATGCGAGTTTAGAAACACAACACATGGAACAATCATTGCATAGAACGCAACATAAATGAATTATAACTTGTCACTCATTTATTTTGTGCACTGCGCAAACGGCATTCATTGGTGCTGTTTAAAATTTACCCTGTGTACTGTGCAAATTAGAATCTGTTGGTGTGGCTGCAATTTTCTGTTCGCTTTTACAGTAAGGTGTCTATTAGTGGGGGATCCACTTCACTGTAGGCTTCTATCTTCCATTGTGTCGGTTTCCTATCTCGCTCAGTTCTTTACGCAAGCTCTTTTCATCAATAAACGGGATGGCGGATATATAAGAATATGTGTGTGTGGGGGGGGGGGAGCCTCGTATGCAATAGGTTGTCAGTTACATTATGGCTATGCACGTACGTCTGTACGAGGACACCTGTCAGACACGCTTCATAGGCATGATCTATTGCTTACAAAATTCTGATAATACACGTTGAAAGCAAATTATATCACATATGCTTATGTTATATGGCGGGGACTGTTCCTACAACTCTCCCACATTCCTCTCTACATAAATCTGTTGTTCTTTTTGTGTGATTGAGTGTATTAACTTACAACGATTACGATTAATTAACCGCATCAGCTACAAAACTTTTTTTCTTTCGTGACACGATATGCTTAATAATAAACACATAGTATCTCCGACAGCAAAGGCTAGGGGTACCCGTCCCCTGATTGTTTACCATTTGCCCGTCAAAAACTATAGAATTTTTAAAAAAAAAAGATATATTATTTTTTTCTAAAGAAACATTCGGAGATTCTTCCAACAACGCCGAATTAAATAACATGAGACATGAATAATAATTTATCCATTAAAGCATTTTTCCTCTCATCTTTAATAAATACTGGTATTTCCAAATCAAGAAATCTTTATGATTTACATCTTTGCTTTGAAAACAATATACAAAATTAGGTAACGGGTTTCTTAATAAACATATTTATTTTAGAATATGGAAATTATGTTAAGTATTTTATACATTTACGATTTAAGTAGAAAATGAAATTTCGATTTTTTATTTATGTTTTGTGAATCTATCGTTCATACTAACGTTTTTGGAATAAGTTGGTTTGAATATATGCCATCTGTATCTGATTGGTGGAATCAAATTGTCAGGAAAACTCATTATTCGATGAATAATGGGTGTCACAGTGTTCCAGTGATCTCTGTTTATACTGGATTACTGATCTGTATATTGTGGTGATTATAAAAACATGCAAAACATACAAACTGTGTGACACAGACCAGAGGTATGGTTATAAAACAATTCGTTCCACAAAGATGCGATAATTCGATCCGCTAAAGACTTAATAAATATTTACCGAGTGCGTAAAACCATTATGTAAATTCAGGGTTATAAATCCTTACCAAATGACCATACGTACCATTGTGTCGTCTGGCCCCTCAGTGGTAAACAAAATTAGAAAATGATAGCATGCAGATTACAGTAAAAAAGGAAATAAACAAACTTCATTTCTCCAGAAAGGAGCACCGTTAAGCAGTATCAACATCAGTGCTAAAATGAGATATCTCCATACAAGGCACTTGCTTGTTATGACCATTAGTGCATTTATAACTGGGGCTTTGACCGTAGGACCCAGTTCTGGATGTCACGGAAATGGCACCTCCCTTAATTGTTCTGGGCTGGGATTAAGCAGACTTCCGTTCAGTTACTTAACAGCCTCTGTTTCTAAGGATATTCCCATGGTTAACTTCACAGCGCTGAACATGTCAAACACAAATCTGTCTACTCAACAACTTTGTACATGGATCCTTGCTTCAGATATTCAACATTTGGACATGACTTATAATAACATCGGTGATGACACATAATTTGAATGCCGTAAAAACAACAATATTACCCAACTCAAGGACGATTCCGTTCGTGGATTTATGCATCTGCAAGGTCTGAATGTAGAGAACAACTGCCTGGAAACAATAAACTTTTCACATTTCCGTGATCTGCATGCCCTGAGATATCTGATTCTTCGGAACAACCGGATCAGTGAGTGTGTAACTTCGGAAGGTACAGGTTGGATGGACCAGCT
Organism: Sipunculus nudus; assembly: GCA_026874595.1. NCBI lineage: Eukaryota > Metazoa > Annelida > Sipuncula > Golfingiida > Sipunculidae > Sipunculus > Sipunculus nudus. Next base: position 56,740,284 of record CM049314.1, read on the forward strand.
TTTGTATTTAGACTTGAGTTACAACCGATTGGTTCTTCCCTTGGATTTGGAGTCGTTTCCGAAACCTCTTTCTCTGCTTCATAATCCCCTATTCTGTGGCTGTAAAGTCAGATTGTTTGGGGAAAAATTGGGTAGGCATGTATCAGCGGCTTGCCAAGATTCACAAAATATAACTAAAATAAATTCAGACACGTGTTTATACGTGTTTGAGAATAAGCTAGGAGCCCAAATACCACAAAGGTGTGAACCCCCTGAAAATGAAACAGTAGATGATTTACGATACCTGTACAAAGCTCTTCCTGAATGTACAATACCTTATGTGTATTTGGAGAAGATCAACAACGGGAAAAGTGTGATGTGTGTCGCTATCGGTGGACCGGGTATTCTTGTAAACATGACAACACCAGACAAGAAAACAATCATCTCTCCTCGTAAAGACCTGTTGGCAATAGTAAAGGTACCTGTAAAGCATGATGGCGAGTACAGTTGTACAGTAAGGAGCCAATTTAGCAAAGAAATAGTGGTCAGTAAGTCTACATTGGTGGACAAACATTCGAGCTCCTTTATTACATACTTTGAGGAAGCAGTTTGTGAAGGGAGGATGACCGGTTTCTGGATGCGCAGTATGTGGGATTACATAATCCTTGGCATATTTTGTATAAGTATACTTGCGAATCTTGTTCTCTTCGGGAAATGGTGTTTCAAATTCCAAAAGCAGAAAAAGAGCAGCAATGTGAAGTTGATAGGTCTGACGAATGTTACATACATGAACACCTTACGAATCAAGCCCAACCGACAATGCAGTACACAAAAGCCTAGTGACGATGATGAGTACCAAGAGGTCAAAGGTTTCATGGATCCACGTGATCAGGTCATGGAAAACAATATCTTGTACGAGCCTGACAGCCCTCCGTGTGCAGCTGCGTCGCCGCCCAAAAATGTTGACTCCGGCCACGCCCACTATTACTATGTAGAGGACAAGTGGGAACAGGACCATGGACTAAAGTAAGCAAAGGATACACCTTTATATAATCATTCATATGCCGGTCGCGTGTTCATAGATCATACAATGGCCTAATTGTTTCCAACGTTTACAATTCATTTTAGATTTTAATATATAACACATAGGGATAAAGGTCTACTTTGTTCAGTTTAATACAGTAATATGAATGTGTATACAGCATAATTCGAAACTCTGTAATATCTCAAGGTTCAGCATTAATGCTTATGTAAAAGAAAAATATTATGTAGAATGAACAATTAGGCTAGTAAAAGCAAGGCAATATGATATATATATATATATATATATATATATATATATATATATATATATATATATATATTTCTCCAATATACTTTAAGTAGAGTATTAAGAATAATACCTTTTTTAATATTTTTTTCAATATAATCGTAGGATACTTCATTTCTGCTTATAATAAACTGTGTATAATATCAAGTCGTTGGCATTAAGCTATAGGCTTAGTGTATGCTGTCAGAATAACAATCATTTTCGTCTATAACGTTTAAAGATATTTTTCAGTACGCCAATTTTGTTTGTAGATGTGACCGGTCTTTTTCCCCTGCTGACAAACACATTTATTACATCGAGTAAACTGTGTAAAGAAAAACTTTTATAATACATATTATACCTCCCCTTACGGGCACCTCTGTTCTAAGGGCACTTTCTAATTACGGGCACTTACGGGCAGTCCCATGAAAGCAAGTAAATCTCTAGGTAAATCTGCATATATGTATGATGTACGTTTATAGTAAAGTAGCATTGAAATATTGACAAACAGAGAGATGTAATTATTTATAATTATAGTTTTATGTTTATAATCGTTAAAGCTTGTAACAAGCAAAACTGTTTAACTAAGGATGACTATGGTTGCGGGCAGTGTACACAAAATATCTCCTTATATCCTTAAATAAAAAATCACGCTTTAATATGGTCTGTGTAGATATAATAAAATTTCTGTGAAGCAAACCAGCTTGTGCTACAGATTTATTTGTTCTCAGACTGCTCCTGTGTTTGACACAACTATTTATAATATAACCGTATTCTATATTCAAGGTAGATATATATGCTTTCATAATATGTATTATATATTAATGGATTTAATGAGTAGAGATGAGTAGACTATATTGCCAAGAAAGGTACCTGAAGTGGAACGCCAAAGCTGGGAGAAAACGTCTAGGGGGAAAGATATATATGACTGATGACAATTTGGCATGCAGTTTAAACAAAACACATTAAACACGTTTCAATGCCAGCTGTGTGAGGAGCGGCTTGTTGTCCATTTGAGAGAGACGTGTTTCAAGTTTCACAATTTCATGATTATAATACTCCCATATTTTTTTCTCCATGTCTTGTGCATGGTTTTTGGTGACAATGAAAAAACTGTTCCTATTCTAAAGCTTCAATCATATAACAACCTTCGTACTTGCAGGGTAAATAAAACAGAAAATTCGAGGTTACACATGCAGTAATAATATTATGTATCGGCATGAAAATATCGGCGTATAAATTATATAATCTCTTTTAATCTGACGTTTGATCATACAACTCGAATTTCAACAGAAGAATACTGATTCCTGAGTGCGTTGATGATTAAAAAGAATCTGGTTAGAGTTCTGTGCCCCAGTAGTATTTTAATGACCTGATGGATCTTGTGATGACGCAAGGAAAATTAATAAGCATGAGGTACATTCATCTGATTAGTAAAGCTGTAACAGTATTGTCATAAATATTGTCATACCCTCTGGATTCGCTTCTGTTGTATTGTCAGTGGAATTAGCATGAAATTGCTTATATTGTATTCTAATTAAGCTATTTTATTCAGAATAGGCCGTCAGTACACGACTCAGTAGGCATTGAATATTGTCCTAGTAGGCCTACATGATTCGCTGTGATAGGGAGAATGCTTTGCAACGGCCATGCATCCAGTTCTTAGTAAACAGTCGGTTAACTTAACATTAGGTTATGAGTGATGAATCTAAACAAAAGAACACGCACGAACTCACAAACTAAAGGGTAAACTTGTTTCTATGGTAACATGTCATTTCCTGAGTCGGCTGTGACCCAGTAATTCGTGCGGGACGTGTTCGTATCCATCTCGTCAGAAATTCACCAAACTGGGATTTGCCAGTTTTCTGCGTTACTACGGGATTTGCCTGTTTTTTGCGTAACTACGGGATTTTGCCAGATTTCTGCGTTACTACGGGATTTTGCCAGTTTTCTGTGTTATTACGGGATTTTGCCAGTTTTCTACGTTAATACGGGATTTTTCTAGTCTGATTCGTTTTAAGTTACATCGTACCTGAATGAAGGCCCATATTCTAATAACGTCCCCTATTGTAATAATTATTACATAAGGGTTTACAAATGAGCTGTTTTTCTTAACCACTATTGTAATAACGTGCACTATTGTTATAACATTTTTATTACATAAGGGGTTGCGGTTGCAATGGTTTTTGCACTCCAGCTTTGGTAAAATGAATACTGTGATACCATACACAAATCGATGTCTATAGACATGTAAATTGTAATTTATGTTATAAATATTAATAGAGTACCATCGATTCATGAATATCATTATACCCCTTGACCAAATAACATTTGTGATTTTAACAAACACTCGCCGTAACAGTGACGCCGTAACGAACTGTTAAATACTGTTGAGAGGGTTGATGAATCGCTGTCTGTGCCCGTAAATCAAATTTTCATTAATATAATATTATATGTTATATATATATATAAATTATACTATAATCAAAGTTATATATCAAATTAGTAATTTTTCTTAATAAAAATAAGCCACGTTAACTGTGAAATGCTTTTTCATGGAACATGAATAACATATGAACGGATAATTGAAAGAGAATTATTGCTTTATTCTTGAAATTATTCTTTATTTTCTTTTCATTCTAAGAACTGTATTGCTATTTGTGGACAATTATCATGATCCATTATTACAATAGGCAACACTATTAAGATTCAGGTTGGTCCAGGCACCCCAAATTGTAATAACGTCCGATAATGTAATAACCACGGTAGTGGACTATTGTTGTGTTTCATTTATAGGGTAGTAAAAAACAGGTGTTCATACATTTCACTGTTGCACCCCTGTCCAGAGTGTTTGTTAGATATTTGGGTCAAAAAAGGGATAAATGGAAGGCAAGTGCTGTTGTTATGAACATCAAGATCTGTCTAGTGAAAATGTATTCACTCTGCTTATTGATCAGCCACGACAACATATATATATATATATATATATATAACACTGAAGAAAAACAACACTGTTAATTCACAACAGACTGTTTCACGGGATGCGACCCGATCATCAGGTGAATGTGGTTAGAATGAAGCTAACGTCGTGGTTTGAAAAGCCGAGACTTTACGAGATTACGAGATTATGCTTTGTGCGATTCGGGTCGGGGGGGGGGGCATGTGAAAGACTGACACTGATCCTATTGTTCTCGGGTGCACAATAGGATTGGTCGGGGTACACGTGCGATACTGGAACATAACAGGGCAGGGCAAAGAGGTTATATAATGTAGTAAATAGTAAATATAATACAAAGATATAACCAGGATGCTCAATCAGCATATAGAAATGATTTCTAATAGGGCCTTGGAAGCAGTGAACATATCAGTAGTATACATATGATATGATAAAAATACACATATACTGTGAAAATACACAATATACAAGGCAAATATACAATATAAAAGGCAAATATACTATACCCATACCAAGTGGTGCAAGTCTCCTAGCTGAAGGTCGTAAAGCCCATTAGACCAGGATAAAGTAGAAATTGGATGACAGGAAAGTTCTACTTTATCCTGGTCTAATGGGCTTTACGACCTTCAGCTAGGAGACTTGCACCACTTGGTATGGGTATAGTATATTTGCCTTTTATATTGTATATTTGCCTTGTATATTGTGTATTTTCACAGTTTATGTGTATTTTTATCATATCATATGTATACTACTGATATGTTCACTGCTTCCAAGGCCCTATTAGAAATCATTTCTATATGCTGATTGAGCATCCTGGTTATATCTTTGTATTATATTTACTATTTACTACATTATATAACCTCTTTGCCCTGCCCTGTTATGTTCCAGTATCGCACGTGTACCCCGACCAATCCTATTGTGCACCCGAGAACAATAGGATCAGTGTCAGTCTTTCACATGCCCCCCCCCCCGACCCGAATCGCACAAAGCATAATCTCGTAATCTCGTAAAGTCTCGGCTTTTCAAACCACGACGTTAGCTTCATTCTAACCACATTCACCTGATGATCGGGTCGCATCCCGTGAAACAGTCTGTTGTGAATTAACAGTGTTGTTTTTCTTCAGTGTTATACCGCTCTGGCCTAGCTTGTAGGCCATAGAGCACTTTACATCGGAGGGTAACACTACCTTCTATATATATATATATATATATATAAGGAATATATATATATAAGTAAAATATATGTATATATATATATATATATATATATATATATATATATTTATGTTTGTCTGTCTTGCAATTGTAAAGGTGTACTTGAGTTCGGCAAGAGTTAGGTTCCCATGGACCGAGTTCACCCTGTGCATACCCTAGTGTTGTTAATGATAGATGGCGCTGCGACAGACCATTCGCTAGATATCCCGAATGGTGTCAAATTAATCCTAATTTACCTGAAAACATGGAAAAATAAACCTTTTGAGACACTATTTACATTATACACAATATTTGTATTGTGTCTCTGTCTGAATGCATCCCGCATTCCGTACATATAAGAAATCTTAGCTTAAGTCTGCAAATATATTCGATTTTACCTGTTTATAACCTCCACTAAGCGGCAGGGTTATGCTTTTGCTGGCTTTGGTTTGTTAATTTGTTTGTTAGCAACTTAGTCAAAAGTTACTGACGGAATTTGATGTAATTGTCAGGATAACTCAGCAATGATCGAAGGAATAATTGATAAAATTTTGATACGGAAACATTCTTGATCCAGGAATATTTTAAAGGAAAAATGCGGCTTTTCTGACAGTTCCATATGAGGCTAATGAGCTGACTTGGCGGAGGTCTGCGCTCTCTAAGTGCTTTTCTAATTTCTACGTATGTTGCCCCCAGGCACAATAAGGAAACTTACATATAGCGATCGTGAGGAATCTCACCTTTTTTTCTCAGTAACTTTACCGCTTTTATATACACCCATTTCGCATCTCGCATTCCTTACCTTAGAAATCTTAGGTTAAGTCTGCAAATATATTCGACTTTACCTGTTTATTACCGGCAGGGGTTGTGCTTTTGCGGGCGTTGGTTTGTTTTTTTTTCTGTTAGCAACATAATGCAAAAAGTTATTGACGGATTTTGATGAAATTTTCCAGTTAGCTCGGCAATGATCGAAGGAATAATTGATTATATTTTGGGAGTGATTCATGCGAAAACCCGGATTGAGTTCTAGTGTATTATGGGGGTGGGGGGTCGGAGGGGATGGTGGGGGTGGTTATTACATTAAGTAACTTTATTACAAAAGGGGTTACTCGGACCCAACCACTATTGTAATAACGTTGCCTATTGTAATAAATATGTATGCCAGAAAAATGTTAATGAAATTTTTGTAGTACATGGAGATACATGGAGAACAATTACAATTTAGAGACATTTAAGCATTAGAAAACCATACAACTGTGGCATTTTAATAAATATTTAAAAACATTTTATACCGTAAATGACATATGTAAGTAAGTGGTTATTACATTAAGCAACTTTATTACAATAGGAGTTACTCGGACCCAACCACTATTGTAATAACGTTGCCTATTGTATTAAAAATTTATGCCATTTATGTGTGTTTGCGTGTTTGTTTGTGAACTGAATCTCCATTTTCAAGGCATTTTGGGAATGGATCTGGCATATCATCCGGATCCGGACTGAGAAAACACAATAAAAGAATATTCGCACTTATGCACGAAAGAACTTGGCAATATGGGCCGATTAAGCTCAAAACAGCACGCTTTTGTCCACCATTATTGGGACCCCCCCCGGGCCTTGGCGGAGGCTTGCATTCCTTAGAATACAGATTTCTATTTTCTCTTATGTCACAGTGTCTACCAGTTCTTTATAGATGACCGCTGAACATTGACGTAATAGATAATTTATTACTTTGGAGGTTCATCTGGATACAAAAAAGGATAAATGGAAGGCAAGTGCTGTTGTTATGAACATCAAGATCTGTCTAGTGAAAATGTATTCACTCTGCTTATTGATCAGCCACGACAACATATATATATATTTATACCAAGGAGGACTTATGACAAAACGTGAACAAAACGTCACCAGGTCAGGAAAGAGGGGTCAAGGCCGCAAAAATTGGTCTGAAACCCTTTAAAAAAATTGCGGTGGCTGAAAAAAGGGGGAAAGGGGTTCGGATCCCTTGGACCTCTCCCCGGGTCCGCTTCTGTTCTTAAGGTAAAAATATTAATTATACTCTGGCAAATAATCTAGGTTTGATTTTCCGCCATGGACAACCCATCCACAAAAATACCACCAGATCCAAAAAGTTTGGTTAAGGTTGAATCAGCAGAATCTGGCCTAGCTCGGATGCGATGAATTACTTGTCAAACAAATTTACTGGACCCCTGCAAGCTTTTATATCCATCTTGTTAACCTGTTCATCGTACCAGACACGCGTCATTGACCTTTGAACTCATATCCCATAGACTTTTGGTCCTAGTGACAGAATGATGAATGGTTAAAGAGATAACTATAAGTAATGAACATTTGATCTTCATACAACCATGTTTGTGTACTAATTAAGATAATTTCTCTATTATTTAGAGGAGAAAACAAAGGATGATAAAGATGACAAATATACATAAATAAAAAAAAGTTGCCTAATTAACAAAAGGGTGGTGGAAACGGGAGGCAATGTGCTCATCTATAAATAACCAGCAAATGTAAAGAAACCATATCTGTGCAGTTTTACATATATTTCGGCGGTCTCTCAAAGGTCTCTCTTAGACTAATTCTCTGATTTCCCGTTAGAGGGTGCCTCATTCATATTTAAACTGTGAAAGAAATGAAAGAAAGAAATGAATTTTTGTTTTGTTTTGTTAATAAAAAGGTCGAGACTAAAAAAAGGTCAAAGCTCCGAACTTTTTAAGTTGCCAGGAAAACAATTAAAAAAAAAAACTGGCTTCAGTGTTGGAAATGGTTCGTATAATCAAAACAAAACTTAAACACCTTTGATAGTTCAATAACGGGATAAACAAGACCAGGTACTCATATGAAATTTTTAAAATAGATCCCTGGAGAATGGGAGTTTCAAATTCATAAAAAAATATGTGTCTGTGTGTCTGCTATAAATACTTCAAGAGGCCATATCACCTATCTGACCTTTATAATCTAAAAGTAAATCCCACAAAACGTGGATATCACGGCACTCAGACTGCTTTTGTTTATATTAACGTGTTTATAATATGTGGGGGACCCACCAAAACAATCGAAACAAATTCAACAAAGGCATCTGAATGGCGGAAAGTCAAATACACTAGAGCTTTGCAACAAGTGACTTTTTCGCCTCCACATATATGCTGGAAAAATTTCAAAGGCAAGGGAACTTGGCCATTTCATTCATAGATAAACTTATACATGAAAATAAAACAATTTAACTACCAATACCAAGCAATTTTAAATACTATTAATGAATTAACAATGAATATCATTACTAATCCATTATTCTTAATTATGGAACATGCCTAATAACAGCTTACCGTCAGCGGCAAGGAAAATAGTCACACAACCATACAAAGCTATTTAACAAATATATTAATGATGTACAATTTGAATAAAGATTTTCTTATATATTATGTTTTCTCTGCCAGGATATGCGCTAATTCCTGTTCCTTTGTTCACAATCATGAACAAAATCCCATGAAATTTTCAAGGCATTTCGGACCCATGGGCCCATGAAGAAACGATTAGTTTTTGGTGTGGGTCCGGTTTCTGGAGATCATCAAATGATATTCACAAGTATAAAGTAACGCTTGAACCGTGGAATATTGGTCGAATAAAGTAATCCAAAGACCAAAGACGGGTTGGGGAGCATCCCACAGTAGGGACACCCCCCCCCCCCCCCCCCATCATGGCAGAGGCTTGCATTTCTTATGATGAAGAGTTATAGTTTAAAATAAGACTTAAGTTTATGTATATTCCTTATTCTTGTTTTCTTAAAGGTACTTGGACTCTTGCAGTATTAATCTCTTGTTATTTGATAAATCTCTCGTTAAAGTTTCCTTCCAAATGACCCGAATTTATATCTTCTGTTTGCATGTTTTTATACGTTGTTATGGTTATGTGAGCGTGGGTGGTAGTAAACCAAGTCAACCTGTCAGTTTACCATATCAAGACCGATCTTACACGTGTGTGATAACTCAAAAAAAAACCCCGAAAGAAGAAACACAGGAGAAATACCGCTTGAGAAATCTTGATTTGCGATGTCACGCTGTACGGCCATCAGGTTTTTATATATTGCATCACTGATCGCACCCGGTGCCAGCTTTATACTGTTTTCTACTTTTAATATTACGGTATCTGCCAATATTTCGTTCAAAAATGCTTACACATTTTGATAAGTGAAATAAACCTTCTCCTGGCGTGACCAGCGGCGAAAAACATAAACATGTATATCGCCTTGCAAACTGGGGGCCGTTCCGCGCTACTCAACAAATCAAAATATTTTCAAGCTTCCAATTTGAGTTTCTTCTTTGTTCCTTCTTTCATGTGTCTTCCCCTTTTTGCAGTTGTTGTGCATGCGCATGCGTGACCTCTGTCATTAAATTTTGTTCATGTAGAAGACACACCTGACCTTTGTTACTGATACACAGAACCACAAACACGTATAAAACAGGTGAACTGGATATATTAAGTCCGTGTAATGGGAGGTTTTTGTAGTGATGATTTGTATTAAGCCAAAATGAGGCACAATGAACCAAAATAAAGCCCAAATGAGAGAATACACATATTACACAAATATTACTGTTTTAATTCCCTTGAAAATCTTCAGTCTGCCCGTTATCTGTCTGTCGATACATGCTTCAATTTTACAGTATTTAACTTCTGCGAGTTGTGTATCCGTTTTATGTGTGAACGTGCGTGTATGTGTCGAACTATGTTTCAATTTTTATAGAGTATAACTCCTCTGCACGTCATATGTGTGTTGACCTGTATATCATTTTTGTACAGTCTGCAACTTCTGCACGTGATCTATGTGTCGATTCATGTTTCAATGTTTACAGTCAGTAACTTCTGCACGACATTGTGCAGACCTGTATATCAGTAATGTTTTTACTGTCTGTAACCTTTGCATGTCATGTAAACTTCTCGACCTGTCTATATTTTGTCGCCTGGTTTTCTTCCTAAAACAATGGGTATAATGTTATAGATATCAAATAAAAAAAGCTGAAAAGAAAAAAAAAGGATCACACCAATAATCTGATTAATCCGGAAACATCTTGCTGAGCAAGAATGGTCATTTTCAGCTAATATTATCCTCATATTAGCTCAAACAAGTTAGGTTAAATACAGAGACCATATTATACGTCTGTTGTTATAGCAAATCTTGCTCACACACACATTAAGTAACTGCATATTCAACTGCAGATAACACTCGCATGCACCAAAAGTTGGCTCTCTCGTATTTTTATATCATATTTCTTAAAGTTTTTATTGGCCTGATCTGTTCAAAATGTTAATTTTGACAATCATATTGAACCACCACACTAGCTTATGAGAAGGAACTTAGACGCTGGTATTTGTACAGTAAAAAAGCACACTATCCCGTGTCCAAAATATTTTTTTTTTCATGATGATACTCTGCACCAATATTGTTTAATTTTCCTTTTCGTATATATGTTCCTATACTTTGAGACACAAGGGTGCTACTAAGTTTTAACGTTTTGTAATTAAAATTTAAAATGGGATAAAATGAAAAAATAAAAAAAATAATTATCAAATCAAGTTAGCTCCTTATTATCAGCCAGTTTCCTACTACAGAGCACACCAAACACACACACACACGCACACACACACATATATATATATATATGTTATATATTTATTTATTTACTTATCCGTGGATGGTAAAATTGAACTCCCTCTGGCAAGACATAGCATGGGTCAACACACACGTCGTACACAAAATATATGTCTATAAACTGTAAAAACCTGAAACACAGTTCGACTCAAACATGTATGAGTGAAATTTGATTGGGGAGGGGCATTCCATGTCATATCCCTCCCACATTTTTCTAAATAAATTTTGGACATTTTATCATTAGATATAGCCAATATAACTGCAATTTTTAATAAAATAAAAGTTATAAACAAAAATGTGTCGCAAAATGTGCGGGGCAGCGTTCCTGAAATATCAGTGAACTACAATGTTAGGCCTACAGAAATGAATAACATACCAAAATAACCAATCATATGACATGATTCAACGAGAGTTAATATTTTACTGAGTCATTATTGATTAACGCTAATTTAAAAAAAATGCAGGCCTTATAAATTAAATTTTAAATTTGGGAAAGAGATTTAAATTCTTGTCAGTTTTGAGGCGATACAATTCCCTGTCATTTTTTATTGAGATAAGGCTTCAATATTTCTTAAATTTTGATTGTTAGTTTTTATAAACTTTATAATTTTTTTGCAGTGCACTGGGGGGACCCCCTGGGTCGGTATAACACACACCCACGTCACTGTCTTGATCAGGATCGGCTTCTGGATACACCAATGATCACATTATTTTTATTACACTATATTGAGAATTTGCGGTGTGTATAATATTTGATTTACCCCGTTACTAGGTCTACTTGCGTGGCTATATGTGTGGACGGGGGGTGGGTGGGTTCGAAATCCGCATGCCCACCCCTTTATACACACACTCATTCCGAAAGTAAGATGCACTCCTGGCAAACATGAGTTTGAGAAGTTACACGCTGAAAAATTCTGATAGATTGTAAAATTCTGATACAAAGATCGGCATACACATAACTCGCAGGAGACACAGACTGTAAGAAAACATACACTGGTCCAAACACACACATGACGTGCAGAAGTTGATAACTGTTAATAATACTAGCTATGTACGGGTCGACAAACACATGACGTGCACAAATTGGTCTGTAAAAAAACACTACAGGCTTAGAAACATGTTTAAATAAGAGTTACAGAACGAGAAGAAAAACTGATACATAGAAAACACATATCACGGTACATAGTTATATAATATAAAATAGAAATATACATCCTCAGGAATGGAGGCCTCCCCCGAGGGTGTTCCTAAATGTGGGTATACGTACTCTGCAACAAGTGTATTCATTCACTTATTGGCCCATATTCTGAGGTTCATTGATGCATAATGTTCCCTGACAAGTGTCTGCATTCACTTACTCGGTCCATATTCTCATGTTCAGTCGGGCATAATATATAAATTTACCTTTCTTCATAATTCTGAAAATGCTTCATGGATCCGGATCAGGATCAGGATCCACATCAAAATCTTTGATCCATTCCCGAGGTGTCCTAACAATTTCATGGGATTCCGTTCATGATTGCGTGAGTTAGACGTGGGTGTGAACAAACACACCCTCATAAACACACACACGAACGGTAATACACATATCCTCTTGACGGAGTCAATGAATAAGAAGATATACCGGTCGACATGCACGCGCACCCCTCATAAAAACGTTACTACTGACTTGTCAATGAGACAACTGAAAGTTCCTCAGCCGAGAGTTCTCCAAAGTTCCTGCATGTGTCTCCGGGCCAGGTCCAATTATGTACCTTTCTACTGGCAGGATAGGTTATTATTTAAATGTTTGAGGACCATGTTTCGAGCGTTTCGATCCTTTTTACGTAAAAATTCTTATGTAAAATTTGTTTTCCCGCAACTCTCTGGTTATTTATAACATAACAAAGTTTTGCATTAGTTATTTGCCCGCCCGACAGCTCTTTTATTATCGAAACGAATATTTTCCTGATATATACGGAACTAATTTCTCAACTTTAAAATTTTTAAATCAGAATTTGTTACATTTCAAGAAAACATTCCTGTTTATATTTCACAAGCGTATGCTTACAAAATATTACTTATTTCATGATGTCCCGACGAAAAAAAAACTGTGTATATAATTAGCTTAAACTATTCTAATCCAACATATTTGGACGGATTACATTACCCTCTCCACTACATGTTTACCTACGCTGCTGGGGTATGTAGAAGCCGCGAAAGACCAAGAAGGGAACGTGTAAAGTCGGATCAGACAGACATCATCGGTGATATCATACTACAAACTCCCATCTATAGCTTTTTGGTTTTAATGTGTTTGTTCCAACTTCAGAAACATGAAAGACGTGCCGCATGCGGAAGCACGGTTTATGCTGCTGTCTAAAGGATGCTATGCGGTATGATAAGAAAGATGTCATAAATTCATTAACGAGAAAACTGAGACGATCATACCTTAGTAAATGTGATCTCTATAGATTATATATATATATATATATATATATATATATATATATATATATATATATATATATATATATACAGTCGAACCTCTGTAATGTAGGCACCCTTGAGACTGGGCCAAACTGCAAAATTTATTGAGGTGCCCACTATATGGAGGTAATAGGTGCACCATTCAGTGCTGCCATCTACTGTGACATAATAATTTAGCTGCGTCTGTTTTTGAGTACTTCATTAACTTGATACATGTACTTTCTCCCTGTTTTAAGGTTAATAAGTTACATTTTATAATTGTAAATATTGTGTATGTGTGTATAACCGAACTTATACGAGTAGTTCGAAAAGTGTGTGGATGTTTGTCAGCCGGGTGCTCGATAATATGTTTAAACTGATTATCTAACCTGATTAGCGGTATCAGATATTTTTAGATCGTGAGAAGTTAGATTTAGAAACTTATATAACCATGGGTTTCGGGACTAAACAGGAAACAAAGAACAACTTATATTTTTTTTATCTACATGATAGGTATACCCTCTGACCTGGCAAGAAAAACTGTGACCAGCTTGGTTCTAAAGTTCATAATATACACAAAACGTTTTACATGATAAAATAATTAATCTTTCCATCCAGTGTAAATATATGTAACTGTATGTTTATCGTTTGTATTTTGTGCTTTGCACTTTAAATTATGTTCGTAGCATAGTTATTGCACATATAATAAAGTCCAGGATGGTATATATACATGTGTGTGTAACCTGTATTCTTTATGAATTCCAGTATGTAAACCTGTGGAGACTTTGTTGCAGGAGACCCAATGCTTGTCCTTTAGCCGTGCTATACAAATTTAAAAAATACACACGAAAAAGTAAAACATCCACAAACTGACGACAACCGATTCTCCAAACAGCTTACGAAATGAAAAGGTCTTACACCAATTACATTTATTGTGCATTTCACTACATAAATAAATTTAATTAGATTTAAATTTTAGTCACTAAATTGAGTTTTTTGAAGGTATACAGGAATTCATATACCCACGTTAATCAGCCAACGCGTAAAACGGCCATTCAAAATCAAGGTGACGTAAAAAAGGTAATCAAGACAAATGAATGAAAACCGTTCACACGTCATATTAACAAGAGTATGTGAATGGACGAGAAACTGAATAGACTTTCAAGCCTGTGTATGTAAAATGATTTTACGACGTGGATGCAATAGGTCGTTCTGAAGTTTATTTATGTCTTAACTTTGTACCGCCAAAACTGTTTATTGTTAAAAAACACAACATTAAACAGATTATATCATTTATATTAGATGCTGAGTAAAACGAAATACCAGTGGGCTCATTGAATGCCTCGAAATCCCAATCCTTGGAAAACACTCGTCAAAAAATTATTTGAGGATTAACCCTGTCTATCTTGAAAAAATAATACATCGATTTGCTGAATGCGTATATAGCTGATGCAACAATCGCGACATTCTATTAAATGAAAGTCACATTCCGATGAAACGATATACTTAGTTATTGTCAGGTGGAATACTCCAGTTTGAACTATTTGTCATGTCTTAAAGATGCTCACAAACGAAGTTTGCTGTGCTTTCACAAGACTCATCGTGCCATCCATTTGCACCTTTGATATGGAAAGCATAGGCCACGCACATAGGTTGTGTTGAGACAAAGGCATAGGAATTGTCTGGCTGTCCCAATTGTACGTCCCACGGCAGGAAAGTTATCGGTAAGGATTGCTCGATGTCCATATCCAGCCATTCTGTGACAGATATGCCCCAGTCCACATTAAGGAGTTAACTGACAGCATCAATGAGCAATTGAACTAGATTTATATAAATAATAACTAAAGTGATGACATTTTACTGAAAGAAATGCGTGCTTTTTCCAGTCTTAAACTCCGAAAATAGTAATAATTTCCTGCATATATTTTTTCTGTTCTATTGTGCGAAATTGTTTATAAGATGAGGCACTAGGGGGAAAATATGCACACTTCCATCTTTGTAGCAGAAATCCTCAAATCTATTGCTCTGTTGCTGACGTTTGATTCTTAACAAGCGTGTTCCATTGTTGAAGCAATTCAAAACTGCGTGACTGAACGTCATGTAATGACCAGTCTGGCAACCTGCAATAATGGAAGATTACTTCAAAACAAATATACAGTGCAAGTGGTCGCATATACATAAAAAAGGCTTATCATAAATATCAAAATCATCTCTAACGGGATAAGGAAATAATCAAAGGATTCCGAAAAATCTACATATTTATTTCAAGTCGATTCTTTATAATACAGCAGTCTTTGGGGCTAATGCCCCAATTGCAGCTTTTGTGTAAAAAGAAACCCCTTTGATATATTCTTGTTGTATACGCGGTAATATTGTTGAGCTTTAAAATAACAAGGGAATATAAATTGTCATACTTTCAGGGCACGGGCGTGAAAAACAGTACTGCTTTTTCTTGTGAGATGCTTTTATTGTCTGCGACTCACGTGATCGCATCCTGTGACCAGGTCCACAAAGAATGGTACAGACTATAGCTTGTTCATAATCAGGCACTTTTCAACAAACTAATTTATGTTCCTCGCCTGTCATTCATACCCGTATGTGTATAAAGCAACTTTAGTTTAGACATAATTAGCCGAAATCACTGGAAAACATCTTAAACGATGTTTCATAGAACCTAGCATAAAATTATAAGAAACTTGTATTTGATTTCTTTATAGTTTTGCTATAACATTAATCTGAAATTAAAAGATGATATGTCGTCTGATTAACATACACCTGGTGTTGGTCATGAGAGAAATGTGTTGATCCTGAGGATCGACGGTCCTTCTCTTTGCCATAACTAAAAGGACGGTGATTGCATTTCTTGTCAAAACGAAATGATCCCATAGGCGGTTTGCCATATTTGGCCAAATTCACCTAAATATACTTAGCTGTTATTTATATATCTGTTTCCTGTAACTGTGGCACGGCAGTGCTTTGAAAGGCACCTAGCTAGAGTTATGAGAGTATGCCCTGACCATGTGATTTTCAAATATTTATGGATCGTGCATTGTTTGAGTGACGGTTTGTTCCTATGATTGATTAATTGGCCGGATTAACCTTTTCACCTAACCTCAACGTTCATCAACGACACATTTCTTGCAGGTTGTTTAGGCATGTCTTTGATAATTTTGTAGATTTTGTAATGTTTAACAGTTTACCAATTTACATTTTTTTTTTTTTTTATTATATGGAAGGTACTTAACATTTCGATACACTTTGACCTTCAGTTGGTTGTGAGTATATTAAACATTAACATTATGAATCGTGCTGTTCCCCACGTAAATTTCAAGGTACAGGGTATCCACGTGTCCTTGACCTTAGGTAACAAACAAATAGTTCAAACATAATTTCTTAACCTGTCTCTACGTTTATACAGTCGATATAATCTATAAAACCAAGACAGCATTTCATTTTACACAGTCAAATAATTATAACCATTACATAGATTTGAAGAAATGTCTTTCAATTGTTGCATTAACTGATGTTTCCTTTTCTTCTTTAGTGAACTGCTGAATATGAAGTTTTTCATTCTAAACCAGTCTCCCTTTTGTTGTAATGAAGAAAAGTCAGTCAGTTATGTCCTGTTGAAAGAAAAAAATCTGACATTAAGGAATTTTGATCCTATTATAGGAAAGAAATGATTTGCAGCTGTGTATATTTAAATATGGTTTTCTCATCTTCTTAAGGGTATTAATTCTACGTAACATTCTTTATTAATGTCATTGTTTGATTTCTATTCAATATAACAATCCTTATCAAGTATTTGAGATGTTTGATGTTTGAGTTATTATACGAAATTTATCTAAATGTGACTGTATATGTTTTGTAGTGTCTCTGGAATCAAGTTTAAAGAATTAAATAGATTTCTTAAAAATAATTAATAAACGTATCACCATCTCTATCTTGTTTGAAATAAATACTGGTGGGTCGCACACTTTCTTGCACTAAGCATGTAGTTTTTTATAATAAAGTATTATATATTTACATTTATGTTATCAGCTCTTTAATTTTCATTCCGAATAATTTGGCCGTGCTAATGAGCGCTTCAAAAGGAGGACAATCATCAATGTGTTGAATAATTGATAATACAATCCTTGTGATGCTTTGACTAGATTAGCAAAAAACGTCAATTGCTTTATAACTATTGTGTAACTGTAACTTTCTTGTTTATTTAATCAGAAATTGTGAGACTGAGAGTGAAACAATAAATGATCATCTTTATATAAAAGGCAAAAGTAAATCCTGCTTCAGGTAGTAGCCTACCTGTTTTTAACTAGCTGCCGAGTTGAAAATTAATTGTATGCAATATTACGAATATTTCCCCTGCAACGCATTATGGTATATGTAAAATATTACCGGTAAGTTTCTCTTCAATATAAAAAGAAACTTTCACATTAAAATAGCATCGCAATAGATAGCCAACTTATTAGCCAACTGTCGGATGGGTCATTAGATAAAGGAAATTATCTTATTTTAATTTATTTGCATGATATAGCTGTCACGTATGTCATATTAGTCACCACATAAGATCAGAGTACCCTTACAATAAGCACGCTACCAGTTTACTAGAAAAAATGTGCACATTCATTTAATTTACCTTTTAATATTTCGAAGCCATACTCTTTGTATTCACGTATATCGAATGCACATTCCTTTACTTTTTTTTTCATTCCGATCCATTTTGTTCGTATATTCACACACATATATTGGTTTTTATAAAATAGTTTACTCTGGTTCAGAGCCCATATGTCACGTGGTCTGCTATAAATCAACTAATTCTTTTACGTATGAATTTACTCGTGCGATGTTATATAATGGTTCAAATCCGTCAAGGCTGTATGCATAATATTTGTGTATCAACCCTAATCTCGATATCCCAGGCGTTAATTTAAAGTCTGTCTGACAAAACCACATACACCTTGTGTACAAAATGGTTGGTTGGTTATTCAATAAAGTTCTGTCGACAGATATTTATAGGTTAATTTGAACGAGGGTTGGCCTTGCACCATTCAGAGAAAATGTAACAATAGGGTTTATTTATCCTAATCAATAATATTTAAAGAAATAAGGTATAGAATAACAATATGTGTGCGTACTGCATGTATCTACCTTCATACAAAACGTTAAAATATGCTATAAGTGTCCATTATGTGTTACAAGATGATAAATCTATACAGACTGGTTAATCATGATCTACGTTTTATGACCCAAGGTCACGCCGTCACATTAAAACAGATTATGTTGTTTACTAGTAATTTCAGAGGGGAAAGTAAAATTGATTAGTCTGTTTACAATGACAAAGGTGTAATATAGAAAATAACCATGCTGTAATTACTGCTGCAATGTATCATGATTGGTTATGTATTCCCCTATTATATATCAGTGCAAGCTGAACTGCACAAGTTCAAAAATAGTTATTCTTCATCATGAAGCAACTGCTAATATATTCAGTCATGCTCAAAGAGGCACCAGGAAAATGAATCATAAACATCGTCTTTTTAAATATATACTTCTGTTTTTCTTAATGACCAGCATCGGCGGTGATAATGTCGAGACGTGTCAATATGATGACGAAATCTTTCTTGACTGTTCTGGAAATAGTGTACGGAGATTCACTTCTGTTCCAGCACATTTTGAAGTTCCAGCGAATTGTTCTCAAGATACGATCTCAGATCTGTCAACCATAAAGAAAGGAAACCTAAGTGTTACCAGAGTTAACCTAGCGAACTGTAACATCCATTCACTGAAGAGCGTTTTTGATGTGGTTCCAGGCGTCAAGCAACTAAATCTTTCAAACAACTTCTTGTCACTCAATCGTTTCTGTGCTACACGTACTGTCTGTTGTGTAGAAGAATTAGATTTGACCCACAACAATCTCGGATATGAAATGGGATCCTATTTTTGCTTTAAGAAAGTGAAAAAATTACTTTTAGCTCATAATACAATATGCCAATTACAAAAATCAACGTTTCGAGGCCTGGTATACCTCAGTGCTTTAAATCTGGCGTACAATTGCATTTCAACTATACATATGGATTATTTTTCAGGTTTAAACAGCATGAGATATTTGATACTATCTCATAACAGAATCAGTGAATATTTTGCTCCAGAGGACGACAGTTGGATGCCTGGCGTACAGTTTTTAGAATTAAGTTATAACCAGCTTCCTCGTCCTCTGAACTTCAAGCTTAAACCACGGCACGTTTCAATGATACATAACCACGTGTATTGTGACTGCAACTTTGAACCTTTTTCAAAGAGTCATAGTTACGAAAAGTCTTACCAGTGGACTTGTGCGTCTCCTCCAGAAATGAAACACTTAAGGCCGGATAATTACTGTAAATATGAATATGAAGCATCTGTAAGAACAACTGTGCCGATCACGTGCATCGAGAGTGTAAATAAAACAAACAATCAAACTTTATGGAGTGCATACAAAAATCTGCCTCACTGCACACCACCAAATGTGTATATGACCAAAGCCACAGAAGGCGTAGCTGTCACATGCTTGGGCCAATTTGGACCACAGATACAAGTGTCAATTGCCGATCCAAAAGGTACGTTATTCAAAAGTAACAAAGAAGACGAACTTGGTATTCTTACAATTCCTGTGCAAATGGCTGGTGTTTATACCTGCACTGCTAGAAACATATATGACAAAGGAATTCTTCGGAATATTTCTATGTTTAAAAATGAAACTGTCATGTATTTTGTGCAGAGTAGAAAAGGTCTATTTGACTTGATCGTGTATAATTACCTGCCATTCTCGCTTCTTGGTGTAAGTGTTATCACAAATGTCATTGTTCTGCGCATGATCTCATCCTTTAGGAGGAAGACAAACTCATATAATTGTAGAGCGATTCATGCTGCTCCTTGCACAAGACATCAGCATCAGACAACATCGCTGAGGCAAAAGCCACGTATCATATCGTATACGTCAGCCTTATATGAAGAAATAAATGTTGCTCAAGGTGAGGAAAATCTGGAACAATGCTTGCCCTGTCGTAATGACCAAATGCAACTTAACGTGTACACTGAAGACGCATAAGAAGTTTGGGCCTTGTTTCGAACTTTGTATACTCAATTATGTTGAACATAATATGTCTAACATAAATGTAAAAAGTCCACAAAAATAAGGCATTTGATTTTAAAGCATTGGAAGATTTTCTGGGGAATCTAATGCAAAAGCCCTGTATAACTTTTAAGCATGTTAAGAATAAAAATATATATGTTTGAAGTGTGCACTCGAAACCGTTGAAGGTTACAAGAGTTAATATTATAATTAAAATCATAAACATGGATAGTTATACTTCTGAATTTTAATGTACTGTCATTCACTTATATTTAGGTCAGTGATAAGGATACGTATCATTAAAAAATGACACTGGTTGCCTTGACAAAATGGCAGCATAAAAAAGGACAAAATGTCATTAGAGTCGCTTTACAGTCTTTTCATCCAAGGAAGGGTATTTTTGTTGACATTTTTCCGAAAACTTGATATAAATCTGATCCATTCAAGTTTATGTGGGAGGTCCGTTATTTGGCACTGAGCAGTTGAACCAACAGGTAAACAGCTCACAGTTTATAAGTATCATGAGGATCCGTCTTATTTTACACATCCTCCCTATGTCAGGTATTTCATCCTCTCTGTCTGTTTCTCTCTCTCTCTCTCTCTCTCTATATATATATATATATATACATATATATATATATATATATATATATATATATATATATATATATATATATAGGGACACATAACCCCTGAAAAATAATCATTTATTGCTTACGATAGTTATATGCCATTTTCAAAGTGTTGACTCCTTACATATCCGATGGTATTTCACGTATATTGATAATTTTCTTTATACGTACATACAATTATTTTCAACGTGTGATGTGACTAGGTCCCTACTTTAACAAACTTCGTTCCTTTTTTTTAATCCTTCGGTTTGCTGTATCAACATCAGGCTGTGAGGCAGTTGTCAGCGCTATAAAGCAAAGCGGGATACGTATAAACAAATAGGAGACTAGTTGATTTGACTAAATGAAAGCACGAAAAACACAAGTTGTTATTCAACAGATTACAAAATGTGATGGAATATGTAATACACACACTTCCCCCCAAGATATACAGGTGTGGAGACAGGACCAGGTGTCTGTGTGCTCCTGACAACTAAAGTCCCTGAAACATTACCTAGGAGTAAGGGTTGTACCCAATACCCTAATTATACCTAAAAGGTCCAGTCATTGTCACATACACATAATACGGAATTCTCTCGGTAAGGCATTATATTGTTATCATTATAATTAAGAAAAAAAGCACAACAGGGGACAACTGAAACTTTATTGTTCTTGCATTTAAATAGAATAAGAGTGTCCTGCTGGATATTCCTAGTTGCATGGAAGAACATCATGCAAAAATGTCAAGAGGGTATATGGCGTCCTGTTACTGTTCATCAGAACCTTGAAAACCTGGGTCTCTGTCACAAAAAAAATCGTGTATTGAAACGGTTGGATACCTTGTCAACGATTGAAAATGATCATATTGACCAGATCATCATGGACAACCCAAAGCTCCAGAAACCTGTTGAGTCCAACTTTGTTTTCCCTAAATACCCTTTTGCTTTTAAGCTCTTAAGCCTAACGTGAATTCATATAATGTATAAAAAGGTCCCTAGAATAACTCCTGTATTCATTATCAACTTAGAACTATATTCCTAAAATACTTCAGGTCAAATTTGTTACTTTAAATCAGAAAAGTTGTCGTTTGAGTAATAACTTTTTCAAATCAAAGTTCATTTCAATTTCGATATCAGCTTAAGTCTTTCTACAGTAATGTTCTGCAATCAGCCTCTAGATGGTAAGGATTGAAAGGTGATTAAGCACGGATACTGTCTATCACACGTTTATATAAAATAATCATGTTTTATCTGATCCATCATATATCAACATTTTTGGAATGGAGATATTGGATTGGAGGTTCCAACAGAAGGAGGAATGAATGAGACTGGGTCTGGATGACATCCGGTGTAAAATTCTTCTACGTTAACTGGTATCTAGAGTGAAAATACGGCGAATATTGTATGCTACTCCTAAGGAAGTTTGACTGGGCATGGAATGACAATTACCTACTAAATAGACGTTTCTTCAATAAAAGTTTGATCCCTGTATGTTTTGAAGATTTTTATTTCTTTTTCTTTTTTTAAACACCACAGATTCACAATTTTCCTTGCCTCCATAGATAAATTGTTCCTGAAGTAGAAAATAATAATCGTGTATTTGTCAAGCATTAGGGACCCCTTGTCACATATAAGATGAGGCACATTGGTATGTATGACATCCTTGTCTCGTGCAGTGTATGGACACCTAACCTCGATAAAAATTGCACCACTACTTATCCCATCTGGGAAACTAGCAAGATATGAAAACTCAGGCTGGACAAATATCCACCAGCTTTTCACAACACTGCTTTTTGTTTCCCCTTCAGCTTCACTGCCTCGCTCTCACCTTTCTACCCGTGCTTTTTTTTTTTTTTTTTTTTCTCCGGTGTCTGTCGAGGTGTGCGGACGTGTTTTGTGCTGCTCCCGAGCGTGACGCATGAAGGCAGTAGCCTAATGCAAACTTGAGTGTTGGGCGCAAACCTCTAAAAATGACGCAAATGCCTGCGGTTTGAATTTGATCTTACCAAGCCTGGATATTAAACACCTAAAATGACTACATCAGTGTAAATTTTTCGCAATTTTGGAGGAAAGGACACTCGCAAAAATTTCCGTTGTACACTGTCATATATGGAGAGAGCAGTGTTGTGCAATTTTTAAAGGTAGGAGTTACATATATTCCCATATTGACTGTTATATACTTTGTTGGACAATGAGTGAAGCACAAGATCTCACTCCCGTAACGCCATTAGGAACTCAAAACAAGCGCACCCGTGGCTCTGATAGCTCTATATCACCCAGCACTCCGAACCTCTGTGAAAAACGGCCAAAATCAGCCATGGCAGAAAACATCGCCAACACTGAATCTACTGCATCTGTGAACCCTATCAGGGCAGCTCTGACAAGCCTGGACCCTGATGCTCCTCTCACTGTGGGGTTATTAGCAGAGTTTTTGCAGCTGCATGCAGAATATTTAAATGATAAACTTGACGCTAAATTAGCTGAACAACAAAAGGTTATCAATGACCAGAGGAATGAAATAACACAGATCAAGGAACAGCTAAAATTCTGCGAAAATAAACTAGCACAGGTTAATTCAGAACTGCAGTCCCTATATAACGCTTTAGATGAACAGCAACAATATAGCCGTCGAAACTCTGTGAGAGTGTTTGGTATCACCGAGACTCCAGATGAGAACTTGGACTTTAAAGTGCAGGAAACTTTAACAAGCTCACTGAAACTAAAACTAGAGGACAGTGATATATGCCGTATGCACCGTGTCGGCAAACCTAATAAAGCCTCTGATGCCAAGCCCCGTCCTGTGCTACTTAAACTCACGAACCACAAGGCAAAAGTTAAAATACTGCGGTCGACAAAAAATCAGCGAAACGCAGGTAGTCTTTCGGGAATATTAGTGTCTGAAGATTTGACCAAATTAAGAGCGAATCTCGCTTTCCACGGTCGCGAACTGAAACGTCGATCCAAAATAAAGGACACATGGACATACGACGGCAAGATTTTTATTCGACTCCACAATGACAACATCAAAACAGTTACAACAAAAGAAGACCTGGCCTCACTCTTCCCGGACTATCAGGTTTAGATTAGTGTTTTTGATTAACACTTTTTCACCTTTCGATCTCGGTGCTAGATATGAATAATGTGTTTTCAGATAGTAATTTGTATATTTACATATCCACCTACATAACTTTTTTTTAACAGGAAAGCTTCCAACCTTAAAAAAAAAAGCAACATTTTTCTTTTGTGTTTTCGCTTACGCAGTCGGGTAGTTATGCGATTGTTGTTTACAAACTAAATCGATGCACATAGGTCTTGTGTCTCCAATCGCATAACAAGTTTCCAGTCAAAATAGTGAATGCATAACTGTAACGTCACGAAAGTGCATGTATTCAATCTCACACAACACGGGTTCCTGGAGTACAACGCTAGGGAGCGTACGTGATTCGAACGGTTACCGCTGCAGGTGTGAGTAAATCGTCTACACTTAAATATTTAAGTACCTCTCACACCTGGTTTTCAGCACAGGGTTAATTAGTACACTGGTCGTCACCACAAACCCGAAACACTGCTAACATGCTCTTTGGTATCTGGCCTAGGATCATATTTGACTCTTGGGGTAGTACTATGGTAACCATTCATTTCGTCCAAGCCTGACCGGTACCAAAACTCGTGCGTCTGTCGCATGATACATTCGCTCACTGTTTACTTTTGTGGTAGTACTGAGATAATATTATTATTTCTATTTGTCACTTGTTCTTCAATAATGTGTAAGAGGTAAAAATTCTATTATTTTCATGCATTTCTTTCATATAGGTATGTTATATTTAGTGAGATACGAACAAGCTACATTTCATTCACAAAGTTTCTTTTAAATTATCCAGAGAATATTACCCTGGAAAAATTTCAGGGTCTTTTGCACTTTCAAACTACATATATTGTAATATCACAATAGAAAACATAACCTGGAAAATATCCTGGGTCACATGCAGATTTAAACATTTGTAATACAAAGTGAACATCTAGACAGCCCATTACTCGACACCCTTTATAACATGTCATATTCATATTTGTTTGCATTTTTGTGTTACTGTGTAGTCCTTCGCCCGTCTTTTGTCTCGTCTATGATTGTTTTGTTTTGTTCATTAGGTTTTATGTCGTATTTACAAATGGTGTTATTTCACAACAGATCCGATCTTGGTAGTATCATCAAACTATGCTCATATATGGATAGTCAGGGTATAATAATGATTTTTTACATATATCCTGTTAAGAAAAGTTTTGACCGTGATGCATGTGAATCAATGACCTGGTACTTTGGGTACTTTAAAAGGACCGGTTTCTCTAATGGGTGATTCTATAGTTCAGTATCGCGCTGCTATTGGTCTTTTCTACAACAAAACTTTAACATCACGTTTTGCAATGTGCAAGCAACTCAATGCAAACATATTAAGTAAAAGACATCTCACCGAACTTTACAAATTACTAATGTCAACTAGCATAGATGTCCATCCTAACCCGGGCCCGCAAATAAATGTTTCACGGAATAAACATAATCTAAAGATGTGCCACATTAATGTGAGAAGTATATTGGCGGAGGGAAAACTGTCAGAACTTCAGCATTTAACAATCACAGAAAATATGGATATTGTATGTGTTTCAGAAACATGGCTAGATGGTAGTATCCATGATACCTCCGTTTCCTTACCCGGTTTTCATCTTGTTCTACGTAGAGATAGGAATAGGCATGGGGGTGGGGTAGCACTTTTTATAAGAGATCACCTCACATACTCTAGAAGTTACGATCTTGAACAGCCAGACACTGAGTGTTTATGGGCAGAAATACACGTACGAAAACAACGAGTGATTATAGGGGTATATTACAGACCTCCAGGCCAGTCAAGCGAAGTTCGCAAATTATTCTTAGATAAATTGACACAAAGTCTAAACAGTGCTCTAGCAAAAAATCCATACGCTGTGATTGTATCTGGCGATTTCAATGACAGGTGTGTGAAGTGGTATTCTAACCATGATGATAGTGAACTTGGCAATGAACTCTTAAATGTACTACAACAATTAGGACTACAGCAGCTTATTTCCGAACCAACAAGAGTAACAGAGAATAGTTCTAGCTTGCTTGATTTACTAATCACTGATTCGCCCGGACGTCTTACTAATGTTCACTTAATGTCACCGCTTTCAAATTGCGACCATGCTGTCACGGCCTGGTCGGTTTTGCTCAAGGTGTATAAACCGAAATCATATGAACGTGAAATTTTTAAATATAACGAAACAAACTTTATAATGCTTGAAGAATGTCTTCAAAATGCTCCGTGGGATGCATTATATGATGTTTTTGATTCCGTAGACGACATTGCAGTATCGGTTTGTGATATAATTACGTATGCAATTAAACAATCTGTTCCATTAAAAACAGTAACCATTCGACCAACGGACAAGCCATGGATGAATGCAAACATAAGACGCATGATAAGACAAAGAAATAGGGCATGGAAAAGGTTTAAAAGTAATAACCAGCCGGACCATTACGCGTCCTTTAAAAAGGCAAGAAATATGGTTGTATCCGAGATCAGAAAGCAAAAGAAAAGTTATTGGAATAAAATAAGTAATCAGCTAGACGTAGAGTATCATGATTCTAAGCTGTGGTGGAAAATCAGTCATGGCTTGCTGGGCACAAAAACACATTCCCCAATACCACCATTGGAAGTGGATGAAGATATCATACATGACCCTACTGAAAAGGCTGAAGCTTTCAATAATTACTTTAGCAGTCAGGCCATCCTTCCCGAAGATGTCGATTCCACGCAGCTCCCACCTCTGAATAATATACAACATGATCTTTTGTCATCACTTCAACTAAATCCTACGGAAGTAGAACAGGTCATGAACAATCTTAAATTGGGCAAAGCCATAGGTCCTGGTGGAATATGTAATCTCATTTTAAAAAAGATGTCTTGCATACTTGCCACTCCGCTTTGCAAATTATTTAATAAGTCATTGTTAACCGGAAAATATCCTTCTACATGGAAAACAGCTAATGTTATTCCCGTATTTAAAAAAGGAGACCGTTCCAGAATCCAAAATTATAGACCCATTTCGCTGTTGAATAATGTATCTAAAATATTCGAGAGGTTAGTCTATAATAAATGTTATGAAAACTTCACTCGGCACAAAGTACTTATACCAATAAATTCTGCATACAAGAAAAATGATAGTCCATTGTACCAGCTGATTGAACTTGTTAATATTATATATAGGGGATTTGATGAAGGTATGGATACAAGATTAATCTGCCTCGATGTATCCAAGGCCTTTGACAAGGTGTGGCACAGGGGCCTCCTCTTTAAATTGCAGCAAATGGGCATTTCAGGACAAATTCTGAAATGGTTCGGGTCCTATCTACAAGATCGATCACAGAGAGTTCTACTCCAGGGCCACAGATCAAACACTGTTCATATACAAGCAGGAGTTCCACAGGGCTCTATTCTCGGGCCGCTATTGTATTTAGTTTATGTTAATGATATATCTTATGGTATCACAAACACTATACGTATGTACGCTGACGATACTTGCTTGTACACCCAGTTTAAATCACCTGTGGCCTCGGCCCAATCTCTAAATAGTGACCTATTAAAATTAGAGGAATGGTCTTCACAATGGCACATTACATTCAATAGTACTAAGTCAAAAGTCATAACATTTTCAAGGAAATATCAAGAACAATCTCATCCCGCCCTTATATTAAATCAAACTGTTATATCTGAGGTAGAACAGTTATCTCATCTAGGAATACTGCTTTCTCAAGACTTGAGCTGGGGTGACCATATTCGGCATCTTTGTACTAAAGCATCAAGACGAATAGGAATGCTTCAAAAATTCAAGTTCATTTTATCTAAAAAAGTCCTAGATAGACTGTATAAATCAATGGTGATTTCTGTCCTCGAATATGGGGCTATACTATTTAACAATTGTTCTGTAGTACAGGCGAACAATCTAGAAAGTGTTCAGCGCAAAGGCATGCTACTGTGCACTGGCGCAACAAGATGGTGCAGCAGCACACAACTGTTAAACGAGCTTGGTTGGCCTACATTGTCTGTACGTAGGAAAGTAAAAATTGTCACGACTTTCTATAAAATAATAAAGAACCTGGGTCCTCCTTATCTGATAAAGACATTATCCGGTTATAAATGCAAACAAGGCTCGTATAACCTAAGAAATGCCAGCGAGTACAGAGTACCAGTATTCAGACTCCATGCCGGACAACATTCATTTATTCCTACGGCAGTTAAAATTTGGAATTTCTTACCAGAAAAGGTGAGAGCAATTACTTCTACCACTGCATTTAAAAACGCACTGTGCGATATGTTTTATCCAAAAAAGCCCCCAAATTATTTCTTCAGTGGTATACGACGTGATAATATCCTACACACGCGGTTACGCACTGACTGCAGCACCCTAAACAGTACTCTGTTTAAGGTCAACTTAACTGAAAAGCCAACTTGTGAATGTGATCTCGCCGACGAAACTGTTGTTCATTATTTCTTGGACTGCCCACTTTATATTGAACAGAGACACACACTTCTTGCTAGTTTGCAGGAATTTTGCTGTTTTGCATTGCCACATATAAATGAAAATTATTCTAGGAAAACTAAGTTAGAAATAGTTAGAATTTTACTTTGTGGCAGAACCTACTGACTACTACAGATAATTTTAAACTCTTTAGTCACGTATACAGATACATAAGGAACACAAAACGATTTTGATTTTGATAGTAATTTCATTTAAACTGTCTGATACTTTAATGGATCTGATGTAACTATGTAATAGGCACTTTTGTATATGGAGTATGTGTGTGTGTTTTTTTTTTTTTTATTTTTGTTTTATTTTTTTTAACGTATATGTTTGTTTACACTATGTTAGTGTTACTATGTTAACTTGTCATCACCATGTATTTGTACTGAATCTTTGTTTGTATATATGTTTCCCAGGAAAACATTTGCATTAGCCTAACGGCTATTTTTGTAATCCTGGTTAAATAAATATGTTTAAACCAAACCAAACCAAAGCTGACAGTTTAATTAAGTGGGGACAGTTTAACTTTTAACAGTTTAAGTTTTGCTTGTCGCCTTGCAAATTATCCCAAAAAATTGACGAGGAGGCCTGTTTAGCCTCTCCTGCCTCCACAATTTATTACTACTTTGGCCAAAAGTGGCAATTTCTAGCTCTCCATATTTTGTGTTGCCTATGAATATGAAATTGAGATACAAAGCAGTCTGTTAAGTCCACCTTCCAAACTGTAGTCATGGTCATGGTACATAGGAAAGGGACTGGCTGGGTTACCTTTTTGCAATAATGACATTATCGTTTCTTTTGCAGCAGAACTTACAGCCAATTTTTTTAATGATCCAAGTTACATGGGCTGTTTATCTCTATTGTTCGACACTGCTTTCCTTATTTCAGCCCTGCAATTACCCCTTAGAAAAGTAACATCTTCAACCATGGCCCATCGCAAATATCTAAAGAAACTTGACTAAAACAGTGGGTCTTCTTCCCCTAGGATCTTATCAACTTACATGAGGTACTGGTTCGCCGCAGCCTCGGTAAGCCGTTGGATCTGGAACATATGAAGCAGAACTGCACCTAACCTCCGCCAAGCCCAGCGCGGGGTTATGTGTTTGGGCGCGTATGTTTGTCTGTCTGTGTATCTGTTAACCTGTTTACCTGTTTGTCTGTTAGCACGATAACGCAATAAGTCCGCAAAGGCGCTTGATGAAATGATCAGGTTAACTCGGCAATGATACAAGGAACAATTGATTAAAGTTTGGGGGAGATCCATGCGTTAATACCCCCCCTCCTTCCCCACAGAATGAGCCAGAATACACTGATATGGTTGGTGGGGGGGTCCATGGTATATGTTTGTATACTCAGGTTGCGATATGGCCATATTTGGGGTGCGAGTCTTGACGTCATAGATGACAGTAACATCACTTTACATGTACGTGCCATTTTCCTAAAAGGTGCCGGTAAATCAAAGTACAGCGGCCGGGGGGCACGGTTGTTAATTGTTCTTTGTAAACGGAAATTGATGAAATTTTCAGGATAATTTGGCAATGATACATGGAACTTATTAAATTTGGAGCCGATCCATGCGTAAAAAAACCGGAATGAGCTTGTTTTTGGGGGGGTCTATTGCATATTTGTTTACACTGGGACGTTTGACAGGTGACGATATGGCCATATTTGGAGAGTCGTGACGTCATAAAGCACATTGACATCATTGCACGTGTACGTGCTGATTCCCTGAAAAGTGTCAGTAAATTTACGTAAAGCAAGGGGGCCACGGTTACTTGTATTCTTTTTATAGTCATTGGCCCTGTTTTAATCAGAAAGTTAATGATAATAGATTGACGGATTTTGATGAAATCTTCAGGATAGCTCGGCAATGATCAAAGACAAATTGATTAAATTTTGACTAAACATTCTTGATGCAGGAAAATTTAAAGGAAAACTGCTGCTTTTATGACAGTTCCATATGAGGCTAATGAGCTGATTTGGCGGAGGTCTGCGCTTTCTGAGTGCTTTTCTAGTTTTATATGTATCACTGCTGCACAGATCACAATAAATCATAAAATTATTGAATTATTTATGAAGTTTGTGTCAATGTGTGAGATAATATTTAAATTTATGGTTCTCCTAAATTAATCTGGTAAGTTTTGAAATAACTCACCACTGCTCTAGTGATCAGGTCCTTGGAATCGTCTAGGGAGGCACATCCATCTCGGGATCTATGCCAAAGTTATTGTTCCTGTCATAGGACTGCAGTCCGTGAAGAGAAATTCAGACATTTTGCAGCGTAAACAAATACATGATCACCTTTATAATAAAAAAACAGGATATTCCGTCTCTTAATAAATTACATGTTTTTAGTCGATTCATCAAGACCTATTGTCGTGTTGCCAACGATATATATGATATAATTTGACTTGTCAACACCCGCTGAACCGATATTAACCAGGCTCTCATCGTCGATCAAGTTTCTTCCTAAACAAAAAAAAAATAACAATATATCAATTCAAATATGTGGCCCTTTCGTATACACACTGGGAAACCTAATCATACAACATAAAGTTGACCCAATCACGTCAACAATGCTTGCCCGGCAAAAACGAAACCCTAATTAAGGCTCATAGATACCCTTCAATAAAGCCGGATGTCCGCCCTTAAACCTAGACCCTCTTCATATCAGCTCCTTTCAAATCATGTCCAGGGCCCAATCTTCGTATTTAATCTGCAATATATGGAAAGGGTGGCTCAAAAACAAAAATTTGTGTGGAGATAAAACTGATTATGACAACTGGTAAAAGTGACCTGCTGCAAAAGCACGTAAACCAGCACAGGGAAGCTTGGTACACTAGTGCCATCTGGCGTTAATATCTTCACGGTCCCTCATTGGCCTGCGTGTTTGTTACGTATCTTGTTCGGTAAACAACAACAAAATATAAGTTCTTGAAAAAAGTAAAAGAGCGTAGTTTCTTTCACCAATTAGTGATGACAGTGTATGATTGATTGGGTTTATTAGTATTTTTTGTGTTCCACTGCGAATTCTTTGAGCTCGGTCATAATGAGACATATACATAAGGAATATGTTAGGTGTCGTAATTTTTTGCCTGTTTGCCAATTAAAATTCTTTAATTGTGTGTCAAGGAGGCCGTTTGGTAAAATATTACGGATTCTCAAGAGGGACCCTGCATACAGGACAAGGTTCAATTATTAAACCTACGTGAATAACAATTTTTTTAGATTATCGTACCTTAATTTTTTCCATACCATTTTATTATTGTAAATACACGATATAGTGGAACATATTCTAAATATAGATATAGTTTGATATAGCCCTGTTTAATTTACTCATAGTTGTCTTAGGATATAGTTTTTGTTTTAAATACGTTCATATTGTTGTTATGTCTCATCAAACAGGAACTACTTATACGTTCGGTCAAACACGTAGATATTACAAGAAGATATATGGAACCAATACATAATAAAGATTATTCTCGTTACCAATATATAATTCTATTATTTTTAATGATCAACACTGGCAGTATGTCCTTTGACTGATCAGGAGTTTAATGTCTGTAGTTATAGAACATGCATCATATAACTTCCATTCAAAACGGAAACCTACATTCCACAGAAAATATAAATAACGATTATTGAATGAAGAGCATTTTTTTAGGTTTTTTCAAGACCTGTCAAGAAAAACTTTGAGCAGCTTGGTTCTAAAGTATATAATAGACACAAAACGTTTTAAATTATAAAATAATTCGTCTTTCCATCCAGTGTAAATAAAGGTTAATATATGTTTATCTTTTGTATTTTGTGTTTTGCACTTTGTATTATGTTCGTAGCATAGTTACTGAACATATAATAACGTCCAGGATGGTATATATACATGTGGCTAGCTTGTATTCTTTACGAGTTCCAGTGTGTAAACCTTGAGCAGACGTTCCCTTGCTTACCGGTAGATTCGGCACTGTAGATTTTTTTTTTTTTTTTTGCTGTAGACCCTTTGCTTTTCCTTCAGCCGTGCTAGACATAGTTTAAAATACCCACATAAAATGAAATATCCTCAAACTACTGACAACCGATTCACCAAAACGCCTACGATATTAATTAATAACGGAAAAGGTCTTACACCAATTACAATCATTGTGCATCAGACTACCCACAGAAATAAATTTTAGTAGATTTGAATTTTTAGTCAGCAATTTGAGTTGTTTCAAGGTATATGGTACTTCATCAACTCACGTAAATCTGCCCACATGTAAAAGGCCATTCAAAATCAAGGTGACGTAAAAAAGTAATCAAGACCAGGAATAAAAACCGTCCAAACGTGTTATTAACATGAGCACGTGCATGCACGAGAAATTGAATAGAATTTCAAGCCTATGTAGGTAAAAGGATTTTACGACGGGGATCCAATAGGTCTTTCTGAAGTTTAATTATGTGGTAACTTTGTATCGCCAAACTGTTTTGTGATCAATAATAACACAACAAAAACAAATTATATTAAATAACATTAGATGCTGAATTAAAAGAAGAGCCCGTGGGCTCATTGAATGCCTCGAAAACCAAATCAATGGAAAACACTCGTCTTAAAGTATTTAAGGATTAACCCTGTCTATCTCGAAAGAACAATACATTGATTTTTTGGATGCGTATATGTCTGATGCAACAATCGCGGATCACCATGATGGGTGAAATTCTATTAAATGAAAGTCATATTCCGATGAAACGATACACTTAGTTATTGGTAGGTGGAATACTCCAGTTTGAACTGCTTGTCATGTCTTAAAGATGCTCACAAGCGAAGTATGCTGTGCTGTCACAAGACTCATCGTGCCAACCATGTGCACCTTTGATATGGAAAGCATAGGCCACGCACATAGGTTGTGTTGAGTCAAAGGCAAAGGAATTGTCTGGCTGTCCCAACTGTACGTCCCACGGCAAGAATGTTATCGGTACGACTGGAGTGCTCGATGTCCATACCCAGCCAGTCCGTGACAGAATTGCCCCAGTCCACATGTAGGAGTTTACTGAAAGCATTAATGAAAATTGAACGAGAGTGATATAAATGATAACTAATGTTATAATTCTTAACTAAAAAAATGCGTGCTTTTTTAAGTCTTAAACTCTGAAAATAGTGATAATAAGTAATAAAACTACTGTTTGCACATGTGGGTTACACTTTTGTTCCTAACAGAAGGACGGATGCATATTGACCGTTATACATGTTTTTTAAATATGTATATGTTTGTATATATTTTCTATATATTTGTTCTCTTCTAGTGAGCAAAACTGTTTTTAAGATAAGGATAATGGGGGGAAAATGTACACACTTCCATTTTTGTGGCAGAAATCCTCAAATATCTCAGTCTGTTGCTGACTTTCGACTCTAAGCATGCGTGTTCCGTCAGATGAGCAATTCAAAATTGCGCGAGGGAACATCATGGCTTCTAGTACAAGTCTAATACACTTCCCACCAAGTCTGGAAAAACCAGTCTGGCATCCTGCAAAAATTATGGAGGATTACTACAAAAGCAAATATACAGTGCAAATAGTCCCACATACATAAAGAACAAGGCTGACGAATAAAATCAAAATCACCTCCTACGGAATAAGGAACTAATGAACGGATTCCGAGAAATCTACATAATTATTTCAAGTTGTATTTATTAGAATACCGTAGTCTTAAGGGTTAATGCCAGAATTTCAGCTTTTCAGTAAACAGTACCCCTTAGATATATTCTTTTTGTATATGTGATAATATTGTTAGGCTTTAAAGTGACGAGTTAATATAAAATGTCATACTTCCAGGGCATGGGCGTGAAAAACAGTACTGCTCTTCCTTGTGAGATGCTATTATTGTCTGCGACTCACGTGATCGCATTCTACGACCAGGTCTACAGGGAGTGGTACAAGGTCCCCATGGACTCCATTCCATCCACTGTACCCTGTTCTCTGTAAGTCATAAGTTAATAGTATTGCCATATAATGCATATTATAGCATTCTCATAAGCCGCCATTTTTTAACAAACTAAATTATGTCGCAAGCTTTTCTTTCATACCCGTGTGTAAAGTAACTTTAGTTTTAGACATACTTAGCCGAAATCATCGGAATACCTGTTTTTAAAAGAAATGTTTCTTACTAGCCAGCATAAAATTAGGAGAAACTGATATTTCGCACCCCCAGTACAGTAACCCTGTATCTCACATTTTATCAGTTTTCCAGAAATGAAGGAAAACGTTTAAGATAAACTTATATTTTTATTTTTCTCAAGAATCCTGTATACTTAAGAAAGCAAACATACATTGAACAAACCCATTTACCCACTGAATGCTATGACATGAAAAATGTTTCTCCAGTTGGATTATCTTCTTAATTAGCTAACTAATTAATGAGATACAGGTTTTTTGCACTGGACAATATAAATGGGTTTATAAATCTTGAGTTAATTATCTTAACTGACAAGAATCCAACATTTAATCAATAATTAATTAGTCCGTGCTAGAACCCTGCAACTTGAGTTACAGACTTATTGCATGATCGAAGGTGACACTTCTCTTGAGATACAGACTTACTGCATAACTTTGCATAAGTCATCAGAAAAGTTCTGGATTAATGT
Source organism: Sipunculus nudus (assembly GCA_026874595.1). Taxonomy (NCBI): domain Eukaryota; kingdom Metazoa; phylum Annelida; class Sipuncula; order Golfingiida; family Sipunculidae; genus Sipunculus; species Sipunculus nudus. The sequence goes on from CM049314.1 coordinate 56,775,760, forward strand.
ATACTATTTAGTTTTATTCTTAATCAATTGAACAATATATATATATATATATATATATATATATATATATATATATAACGGGGCTCTGACAAATTAACTGAGCTCTGACCAAAAAAAAAACGAGAAAAATTCTCCCAGCTCAGCCGCCACCCCCAGCTGAGAAAAGTGGCGTCCCGACACGCTAGCCATTAATTATTAATATATACAGTTCGATACAGCGCTGAAACGGAACACGAGCTCCAGAAAATATAGAATAATAAAAACAGACAATAGGCAAATCATTTATTGTCACATCGTCGTGAAATTATGGTGCATATACATGTGAAAACATTTGCACGCCGAGACCATCATGGCCACGACTGGTCGCACGGACAAGCATAAAACATGTTTGTAGTGATGGCGGCCACAGAGACTATAATATAATTGGTATAATGATATGGAACACAAATTAGTTGACAGTGGGTCATTCATTTAATCAGTAGGGCTGAACCGGTTAAGAGGCCGCCTTTCTCTGGTCGACCTACACAGCGGCGCAGGAGATTGGGCAGTCCAGTCAACAGGCATAGGATGAGAGTCAGTTGTCGCATCATGATAAGATAAAATGGAAGGAATACTTCCATGTCTAGACGTGTCAACGTCTAAACAATTAACGTCTGACTGTTCATCAGTTGTACGACAACTTGATACCGAAGCATGATCAGAATTATTATCGGACAATTCTAGTTCTAAATGTAAATCCGCAATTTCGTCAGTTATATTCTGATCTACTGGTCTGACAGTTATGATCAAATCGTTTTGGTCATCTGAACCTGATTCATCAGATTCACCAGAATCGGATAAAATGCGATTTGTCAGAGCAATGGAACCAGGATCTTTTGCACTGGAGCTGGGGAAGGAGCTAAATGGCAACAGCAAGTAATGATGAAGTGTACGTTTACGTTTATGGTCATTCAAAGGCGAGACTACATAAACAGGAATATCGTTGTTAGGCTGCTCTAATACCAAGTACACCTCCTCTTCCCATTTGTCAGCCAGTTTTTGTTTTCCTATCAAACCAACTTTTCGTACTAACACATGATCGCCTATATTAACAACGGCATTATGAGCTCGTCGGTCAAACAATTGTTTGTGGTGCTGTCTTGACTTTGTAGATGCCTTTTGGGCAATATGATAGGCTAATGCTAGTTTGTTTTTAATTCAGACACGAAAGTGTCATACTTTGGAAAACTGACGTCATCAAGTGTACTAAGAATGAGGTCCACTGGAAGACGTGGATGTCTTCTAAACATTAGAAAAAACGGAGAGTAACCTGTAGCCTCATTTGTAGTACAGTTATAAGCATGAGTTAAAGAGCTCACGTAGTCTTTCCAGTTATTTTTCTTTTCTTTTACTAAGGTTCTTAACATGCTTATAAAACTACGGTTGAACCTTTCTGTCTGACCGTTTCCCATTGGGTGATATAGAGTACATCTAAAACAGGTCACTAAATCAAGAAATCAATTAGTTTCCCGGGATATATATGTTGAGTTTATCAAGACTGCAATGAATTTGTAAATCTGCAAATCTCCTCCATTGTAACGGGTGTCCGGCATAGCCAAGACGTCCGTCTCCAGACGTGTACGAAATACTTCAAACCACTTTATTCAGACCAAATCAAACATCTCACATGCGAAGTAGAGACTGTCAAGAAAGAAACGAGATACGTTCAGTTCCATTTATCACTGGAAACTCAAGCTTAGGCCATGCTTGCAATTATGAAATACCGTTATGAGACTAATTACCTTTAACCTGCGTAATATGAATATAACATGAAAACTGCATAATATTTTAGCTGCGATATATAATTTATACTGCATGATATTTTTAGCAATACTCGTGTCTTTTAAACATTCAAGGAACGTGAATACACCAATGGTTTAGTGTTAATACTTAATAAAAGTGAAGTGCTCTTACCTGTCAAGAGAGAAACGAGATACGTTCAGTTCCATGTATCACCGGAAACTGAAGCTCCGACTCTCTTGACCCACCGACCTTAACACAGTCACGTGAGAAAACTGGTTTCGTCATGAGAAATGAGAAAACCATGGAAAACAACAATAGAAACAATCCAGGCAGATCATGCAATAAGACACAATGGCTAGAAAGCACGAGGCAAAGAGCTAGACCAGCAAACAAACCAGTTGAAACCTGAAACAGAATTTATATCCCCAGACATCAGGTTGTTTCACATCCGTTACATATATATATATATATATATATAGTGTAGAACAATGCACTTCCATTGTTATAAAGACTACATGCTGACCTTAAGCTTTACTCCCCTGCAGTTATGCATCTTAAAGCATTTTTGACTTGAGCTTACATTAACCGTAGCTTAAAACACTAATGCATTTTTGCCTGAAAATACCTGGCATACAATCATTTGCTTGATTTTATTTTACAAATAGGAAACTCTCTTGGTAGATCAATTAGACATACCACAAACAATGTATACAAAATTATTAAATCAGAAAATCTCAGAAGCATGCAATGAATTACAGCAAATTAAAAAAAATGTTTAGTATGGAAAGAGTCAAGCTCCAAAACCAGTCAAACAATTATTATTGAAGTTACCATATGATGTTATAATGACAGTATACTTTCTCCATAAAACCATAATTTTATTATCCAGTGGTGTTAAAATAGATGATTAATGTTTACTATAATCTGCAACTACAAAATGCTTTCTCAGTATAAAATCCAATTCCTATTATCATCAGTGTTGAATAAAACATGCATTCCATAACACTGAACATTTAATCATCAGATTCAGCGGCTCTGCACGAAGTTAAGTTTTGATAGAAGGTGTGGTAGGGTTTCGGAATTGCACCTTTGTTGCACAGAAACATCAGGTCTTTGTACTTGTCAGCACAGATGGGCTTTGGCTTGTCAGCGAGAGGAGGAAGAACCGCACTATGAAGATCTGTCATGGGTTTGCGTCTCACTCTTTTGAATAGATCCAACACATGGTACTGTTCGTCATAGTTGGTTTTAACCCAGATCTTACTCTGGAAACTTTTGATAACTTTCAGGATCCTGATTTCCTTCCATGATACCGACCCGTCGTCTACCTTGTTGGCCCACCTCCTAGCATAGGTATTAACCATATCCTTGAAATTGAAGAAGTCACCTGTGCTCATCTCTTTCACATGGTATGGCTTATTGTCCTTTTTAGCCATTCTTGCAATCATGTAAAATTGTTCAGGCCCTTTTTAGCTTTTTCAATGACACTATGCAATCAACCTCTTTCGTTTTGCGTATGGCCGGGCTCCGAGTACTTGTGAATTATTGTGTCTATGTTTGGAAGGGTGATAACTGCAAAGAGGTACATCATTGCAATGTACTTATTATGGTTTTGACCACTGCAGTCGTCAGACCATAATGTGAGATTCTTAACTGATGTTTTTCTACTTTTGATGAAATCGTACACGCATGTACCTATTTCATTTGGGCCTCGTCCGGCGATTCCCGGTATAGCAAAACCCTGCTTTTCACCCATGTCATAAACCGTAAAATTGAAAAGATTGAGCTTACGCTTGTAATAAAATATGGATATATCTCCGTTTGGAAGTGAAATCACCTTTTGCAAATCAAACACGGCACATACCGAACTGTCATCTGCTTGGGCTTCTCTTTTATCATCTTCTTTTTTTTTCGACTGATCTTCTTATTCAGTCCATGTTGAGCCATCATTTCTTTCATGTTTTCTTTCTCTTCTGGAAAGCTGTTTTCAAACTCAGCACATAAACTGCACTGGTCCTTCTTTGGCTTAAAGAAACCAATATTAAACTCTGTATTAAATATAGACTCATAAAGCCACTTTTTCCCACCGGTTTACCTTTATTTTTCTGGAACCGCACATACATGCAGTACATTTCAGACAGGGTGAGGTTATCCCTGAGATATTCCCTCCTTGTTTGTTGTCTCAAATAGTGCTAATCTACCCGAGGAAACATGTTAATGTGATCCCGTATTCCTTGTTTAATTTCTTCATCCACCCTTTTTCTGTTGTCATGCTTTCCTCTCCCATCCGACAATACCACTCCTTCTGGCGTCAACGTTTCAAGGGCCGTTTTTATTTCAGCCTCTTTTATCCCAAGTGTGTGTAAATAAAAGACTTTACACGTCGCCATATTCCGACCATCAATCTTCAAATTCCAGCTGTAGCTGTACTTCCGCATGGAATTTAATTTGTTTACTTTTTGTTTAGTTTCGCTTCTCACCACATTTCTGCAATGGAACTCTTTCCTCCTTTGGTATTCTCCCATGCTCCAGAACTCCTTGAACAAATTCTCTCGCTTTTCTTGACTTGCCTTGCATTTGTACCTACATGTCATTCCACATCCCACGCCCATTTCTCTTGATTGCACAGTTTTGCCTATCTCGGATACATATGCCAAACCTTTGTTTCTTTTCATCTTTTTGACCTGTCTTTTCCTTTTTCTTGGAAGCAATGGCACAGTTTGAACTTCATCATCACATTCACTATCAGAACTGATCCTTCTTTTCATTCGTGACATCATTTTGATAAGTGGCAAAGCCTTATCATCAGAATCATCCCGTGTCTTTTATTCAGTTGTTGAGATGATTGGTTCGGGTGTTATTTTTCTCAGGCGCAGCAGAAAGCACAGCATTTGTAACATCACGATCCTTCATGGAGTTGTCCATCTGGATCAAACACTCACAAGTAGAAGTCGCATCCACATTTGTCTCTGTAAGGATTTCATATTCATCATCAGGTGATCCATCTCTAAAATCTGGTGTACCTGCAGTTTCTATCTGTGTAGCCTCACCTTTTGAAGTCAAGGAGGTCTGAAGCAGAACGGATGTGTAACAAGTAGAATCACATTCCTTTTGTTCTCCAGATGAGCCTGTCCCATCGAGCCATTCCCCTTCTCCCTCTCGATGAAGTAATTCCATTATATCTAGCCATTCCAGATCTGATTTAGTAAGTTCAGTTTCTTCGTCAAAAAGGCTCTCCATGAGGACAATATTATCTTCAAGTCAGTTTAATGTATGAATAATTGATTGTTTCAATAAGAAATGAAATTTAATATAATATGCATCATTTTCACACATTTATTATATATCCAATATAATAATAAAAGATATACAATAGAAAAACATATCACATAGTTCATTACAGACGTACTGTACTTATATATATATATATATTTATATATATATATATACATATTTATTTATATAAATATATATTTGTATATATATGTATATATAAATATATATATATATTTATTTATTTATATATATATATATATATATATCGACGTTTCTAGATTTTTAAATGCCATTTATTTATTTTATTTTAATATCAAACACATATTGTCACACATAAATCTGTTCTACAAATTTAACCATATTCAACATTATATAATTAATGAATGCTTATTTTATAGTTTTATGAATTATTAGGAAAATACGTTTTATATTATATTTTTTTCAATATTCCTCATGAATGTATATAATACATAAATAATCGTGTCAAATATAACAAATGAAGCCATTCCCCTTCTCCCTCTCGATGAAGTAATTCCATTATATCTAGCCATTCCAGATCTGATTTAGTAAGTTCAGTTTCTTCGTCAAAAAGGCTCTCCATGAGGACAATATTATCATTCAAGTCAGTTTAATGTATGAATAATTGATTGTTTCAATAAGAAATGAAATTTAATATAATATGCATCATTTTCACACATTTATTATATATCCAATATAATAATAAAAGATATACAATAGAAAAACATATCACATAGTTCATTACAGACGTACTGTACTTATATATATATATATATTTATATATATATATATACATATTTATTTATATAAATATATATTTGTATATATATGTATATATAAATATATATATATATTTATTTATTTATATATATATATATATATATATATATATATATATATATATCGACGTTTCTAGATTTTTAAATGCCATTTATTTATTTTATTTTAATATCAAACACATATTGTCACACATAAATCTGTTCTACAAATTTAACCATATTCAACATTATATAATTAATGAATGCTTATTTTATAGTTTTATGAATTATTAGGAAAATACGTTTTATATTATATTTTTTTCAATATTCCTCATGAATGTATATAATACATAAATAATCGTGTCAAATATAACAAATGAAGCCATTCCCCTTCTCCCTCTCGATGAAGTAATTCCATTATATCTAGCCATTCCAGATCTGATTTAGTAAGTTCAGTTTCTTCGTCAAAAAGGCTCTCCATGAGGACAATATTATCTTCAAGTCAGTATAATGTATGAATAATTGATTGTTTCAATAAGAAATGAAATTTAATATAATATGCATCATTTTCACACATTTATTATATATCCAATATAATAATAAAAGATATACAATAGAAAAACATATCACATAGTTCATTACAGACGTACTGTACTTATATATATATATATATATTTATATATATATACATATTTATTTATATAAATATATATTTGTATATATATGTATATATAAATATATATATATATTTATTTATATATATATATATATATATATATATCGACGTTTCTAGATTTTTAAATGCCATTTATTTATTTTTTTTTAATATCAAACACATATTGTCACACATAAATCTGTTCTACAAATTTAACCATATTCAACATTATATAATTAATGAATGCTTATTTTATAGTTTTATGAATTATTAGGAAAATACGTTTTATATTATATTTTTTTCAATATTCCTCATGAATGTATATAATACATAAATAATCGTGTCAAATATAACAAATGAATGCTGATTATACAGTTTTATAATGCATTAGGAAAAATATAAAATTAGTTATGTTACATTATAATAAAGTATATTATATTTATTGATATCGCCTTTTTTTAATCATACACATATTACAAATTTCATATGTAATATACATATCAATATATCAAATATTTTTCCTTTTATAAAGTATTATATAATAATTAAAATATAAATTAAGGATTCACTAATATATTAAACAAAATCACACATGATTTAATATCCAATATATTATAGTATATCATTTGATCAAACATGTTAATTCGTACCTCTTATAGGAGGAATTATAATTACATCATTAAATAAGTGGATGGTCGACGGGGAAACTATTTTTGATAAAACGCAAAATGTTGAATGAAGAAAGATCCTAGAAAGATGCAAATTTATGCAATAAATAATCCACCCTGTACAATATTTATATTTAACAAATATAGTGCCAAAATGTTCTGCGCTGTCAGTAATAATGACCATATATTATTATTCGTGCAAACCAATAACATGTATTATTTGAAATATAATGTCTAAAATATATGGATCACCTGTATTATGCAATATATATATATATGTATATATATATACTTATTTAATATATATAATATATATAATAAATTATATATTTTAGATTATGTGTGATGTTATAACATATTTTATATGAATATATATATATATATTTATATTAGTACCGGTATATAAGTAGAGTAATATAATACCATAATTAAAAATTAAATGAATTTAGATTTTTGATGATATTATGACATTTCCAGACTATATATTTTTTATCTATAATAAATATATAATAAAAGAATATACAATAAAAAATGAAAATAAAAATACTTACCATTTGTCTGATGATCTTGAAAATCTCGACATCGATAATGCAGGGAGGAGTGACAATATAATAGTGGCACCATACACCACTGTTTGGCTGCAGATTGATTGATTAGCTAATGCACAGTAATTAAGTCTTGATGATTATTTGTTGATGATATTGTTGTCATACAATATAATAATGGTATTTCCAATGTAACACTTTGTGCTATTTATTTCAAGTGCAGAGGTACCCTATGTTTAGTGCACTTGTCTAGTGCAGTAACCCTGTAAGTCAAGTTACACAACATACACAACAACAACAACAACACTGGCGTCTCCAGTGCAGTATGTCTGTAACTCAAGTAACAGGGTTACTGCACTGGTGTATTATAGTTACATGAATAGTGCACTTAGCTAAAGGGAATTATTTCATCAACTAAACTTCCTCCACTAATGTCTTTGTGTATGTTCCTTTATAAAAACAATAAATGTCCAAATGTGACAAAATGTGAGTTACAGGGTTACTGTACTGGGGGTGCGATTTGTTTCCTTTCTTGTTTTGCCTTAACCTTAATCTGAAATCAAAAGATAATATGTGGTCTGATTAACATACCCCTGGTGTAGGTCTCGAGAGAAATGCGTTGATCCTGAGCATCGACGGTCCTTCTCATTGCCGAAACTAGAAGGACGGTGATTGCATTTCTTATCAAAAAGGAACGATCCCATGGGCGGTTTGCCATATTTGGCTAAATTAACCTAAAGATACTTAGCTGTTATTTATATATCCCTGTCGTGTAACTGTGGTGCGGCAGTGCTTTGAAAGCCACCTAGCTGGAGTAATGAGAGTATGCTCTGACCATATGCTTCTTCAAATATTAATGGATCGTGCATTGTTTGAGCGACGGTTTGTTCCTGTGATTGATTAACTGGCTGGACTAATCTTTTTCACCTAACCACAAAGTTCATCAACAACATATTTCTTGCAGATTGTTTGGGCATGTCTTTTATAACTAGTAAGTTTTGTAATGTTTAACGTTTACCAATTTACATTTTTCTGTTTTAGTATAATCTTGAAGGTAATTAACATTTCGTTACACTTTGACCTTCAGTTTGTTGTGAGTATATTAACACATTGACATTATGAATCGGTCTGTTCCCCACGTAAATGTCACGGTACAGGGTATCCACGTTTCCTTGACCTTAGGTAACAAACAAATAGTCTTGACTATAATGTAGTTCAAACATAATTTCGTAACCTGTGTCTACGTTTATATAGTCGTGAGTACATATAATCTATCAAACCAAGACAGCATTTCATATTACACCGTGACATAATTGTAACCATTACATATATTTGAAGAAATGTTTCTTAATTGTTGCATTACCTGATGATTGCTTCCTCTTTAGTGAAATGCTGAATATGAAGTTTTTCATTATAAACCTGTCTCTCGTTTGTTGTAATGAAGAAAAGGTCAGAGTCATTTTTGTCATGCCAGAAGAAAAAAAAAATACCGACATTAAGGAATCTTGATCCTATTATAGGAAAGGAGTGATTTGCAAACTGTGTATCTAAATTTCTAAATGAGAATGTTTTCTCATCTTCTTTAGGGTATTAATTCTACTGAACCCTTCTTTATTAGTGTCATTGGTTCATATCTTTTCAATATAACAAGCCTCACAAATATTTGAGATGTTTGACATAGTTTTTATACGAAATTTATCTAAATGTGACTTTATACTGTGTGTAGTGTTTCTGCAATTAAGTTTAAAGAATTAAAGAGTATTCTTAAAATAATTTTTAAACGTATCACCAGCTGTATCTTGTTTGAAATAATTACCGGGTGGTCCCACACTATCTTGCGTTTTGCATGTAGCTTTTATAATAAAGTATTATTTATTTACATCTATGTAATGAGCTCTTTAATTGTCATCTCTGAATAATTTAAGTGTGCTAAGGAGCGCTTCAAAAAGAGGACATTCATAAATGTGTTAAATAATTGATAATACAATCCTTGTGATGCTTTGACTAGATCAGCCGAAAACGTCAATTGCTATATAACTATTGTTTAACTGTGACTATCTTGTTAATTTAATCAGACAAAACTGTGAGATGGAGAGTGAAGCAATAAATGATCATCTTTGTATAAACGGCAAAATTAAATACTGCTTCAGGTAGTAGCCTACCTGTTTTTAACTAGATGCCGAGTTTAATATTAATGGTATGAAACATTACGAATAGTTCCCCTGCAACGCGAGTAAGTTTCTCATTAATTGAAAAGAGACTTTAACATTGCAATAGCATCCGAATAGAAAGCCAACTTATTAACCAACTCTCGGGTTGGTCATTAGATAGAAGAAATTTTCTCATTTTAATTTATTTGCAAGATATATCAGTCACGTATGTCGTATCAGTCACAACATCAGATTAGTTTACCTTTACAATAAGCATGCTACCAGTCTACTAGAAGAACTGTGAATATTCATTTAAATTATTGTTTTTTTCGAAGCCATACTCTTTATATTAACAAATATGGAAAGCATATTCATTAATTTTTTTTTTCATTTCCATTCATTTTTTTCTAATATTCACACATATATTGGTTATCATGAAATAGTTTACTCTGTTTCAGTGTCCATATGTCACATGGTCTACTATAAATCAACTAATTGTTTTACGTATGAATTTGCTCCTGCGTTGTTATATAATGGTTCAAATCCGTTAAGGCTGTGTGCATAATATTTGTGTATCAACACTAACCTCGATATCCTAGGCATATCCTAGTAGGCATTCATGTCAAGAATGTCTGACAAGACCACATACACCTTGTGTACAAAATGGTTGGTTGGTACTTAAATAAAGTTATGTCAATAGATAATTATAGGTTGATTTGAACGAGGATTGACCTTGCACCATTCAGAGAAAATGTACCTATGAGGTATATTTATCTTATTCAATAATATTTGAATAAATAAGGTGTAAAATAACAATATGTGTGCGCAATACACGTATATCACTTCATACAGTTGATATCCATCGTTGCGTGTGAAATATTGTCCAATAAATATAATGTGGGTTTTCTTAAGAACTATAATTTTAATGTTCTATATAAATAAATATTAAACAATTCTGCAGAAAATGCTTCGTCGGTATATCAAACATATTTTATGTGATTAACAAATAAACCGCAAATCAGAATATCCCGTCTAATAAAGTATTGCTTCTTATCAGATATTCTATGTATTCTTTGCACATGAACGTATTTTATCATTTAAAAGTGTTATATTTGGCAAAATAAGTAAAATCTTAATTGTATGGCCGGTTCATCATATAGTTATGTCCTCCTTATGTTTCTCGGGAATTGCCTCACCTTACCTTTCGTCTTTGTTTGTAGGTTTACGCGTGATTTTTTCTATGGATTAAGCCAAGGTCAGATGTCTATGGTACGAATATACTCTAATTGCCATACATAAATCAACTGTACCATAAATGATAATATATCAGTGACATTTAAAAGACATTTTCACAAATGACCTTATATTATGGGGTCAGTTGATATTTCATCTGGTTAATGTACACCGATAAGGGAGACATAGAGACAAACAAATATGTTGAAGAGCAATGCTTACATACACTCATAAGTGACATCACTAGACATGATCCAAATGAAACGTTCTTAATGTTCTCTACCAGCCACTTGCTACTTAAGTGTGTTTTTAGGAGCCACATCATGCATTTAGGTGTATTAAGGCTTTTGTCATTTATTGTACACATTCTATAGCTGAACACTTGGATTGTACATGCACATTCTGTAGAAAAGCCACGTAGAATGTATACATACCATGGCCAACATTATGACTCTACTTCTTTTATAGATATACCATAGAATGTATACATGTAATAAATATTTATATATATATATATATATATATATATATATATGGGAGACTACTTCAGAATTCATATATAATATAATTTTGCCTATGAGCAGATGTATGCCTGGAATTGCACTAGACAAAACCCAAGTTTGATTAAAATATCAATTGATCTGATCGAGTAACAGGCCTACAATCACCGATAAAACTATATATATATATATATATATATATATATATATATATATATATATATATATATATGCAGTCCGTTGACCTTAACCCGACCTCCTCTGTGCAACTTTATTTAACGGTAAAGGTTAACGAACAAAATGCATGAACACTATTACGCATACAAATGAAAACGACTTCGTAGATCGATGAAACCCCTACAGGTCAGCTGATATTAAAATGCCAGTCAATATTTACATGTTGTTAACCAGTCTGGTCACTATTTCCCCTCTATTGGCCTCAAGTCACGACTTTCTAGGCATAATACATGTAATCAAGATAAATAGTGAGACGCTAGATATGTGATAATTCTAAATATCATTCAGTCAAGTACACTCAAACAAATACTACAATATGGATATATTTCTCTCTGTGGATTATCTAATAGACCCTAAAAGGAAACTGGAAATTTTCCAAAATAGCAAGAAGGAATTGAAAGAGTTTATATCCATAAATCATATCATAACTCAGGGCCTGAATATTCTTTGATATGAATCCTTCAAATGTTTGTTTTACAAAAGCTTTGACATATATTTAAAAATATCCCCTACACAGTATTAGATCATACGAAACAAGGAACATTAAATTTATTACAGTATAATTCCGAAATTACGACCAGCACCAAGACCATGATATAGTGGTCGAGGTTGTTTCAAGGTTTGACTGGCTAGGATATGACAGCAGTCCATACGGCTGCGTTGTAGATTTTAAGTGCTCTAAACGACCTTGTGTCTGTTCATTACCCTTTGGAATTACCTTTCCAGAGGGGTTCCACGACATGATAACACCGGGCCATCCTATAAAATTTATGAGTCACAAAGAAGTTAAGTCAAAAAGAAAAAAGTAGAAATTCATAACAAAGGGCAGCTGGAACATCAATTTATGGTAATTATTATTAATAATTTAATATACACGGGGTGCTTGTTTGATGTTTAAATGTGATATGTCATGATCCACTGCATTGTATACAATGCAAGTCTATAAAGGTCAGAGTAAAGGGCTAATGCCTCCTGCATATAATCAACATGTTAAAAAGCTACTGGTCGTTGACCGTCCCGGGTTCAGGTCGATGGTAAGGTGCAAAGTACAAACGTTATCGGAACATAGAAAAGATATCGATATTTAGAGATGAGTTGGACTTAGGTAATATTTTATTGTATACCGTTTCTAAAAATTACAACCCCGTCGTTAAAAATGTATAAAATAGCTTGCAGTGCAACTATACATTTTCTGCAGTCTGTCTCCTGTGGATTCTAAACTGTACCGGTTAAATACCGCAGGACTTGATTAACCTCAGGTGGTCAGTCAGGCAAACGTGTGAGATTATTTTATGTAATCGCAGTTTTACGAAATTTTCATCGGACGGCGTTTTATGTTAAAGAGTATCAATATTTAATTATAACATGCATGACATTTGTTTATAGATGAGCCATCTGAGGTAAACTATACAAATGTCATATGAGACATAAATATTAGGAAAATTTTCCATGGTTGTCACACGGAGTCCAACTCTAGAATACAGATTCTGAGACAGGAAATATCTCCATGATAGATCGTACTACAACAAAATGCAAATACAATTGATATTACAGGAAAGAATAATAAGTTACATGTAAAGTCTTACATCAAATGAGTGTGATGACACATACTAACAAAATTAAATGTGCTTACAATATAATACATGTTCATGTCATTTGAATCAACAGAAATCATTGGGGAAACTAGTTCATACCAACAGCTAAACTACATTTTGATAAAAGAAAATTGCTCGGTTTTGTCAATTATCATTGGGATAAAAAGTGCAACGGAATGCTTTTAGTTTTTAGTTATTTAATCATTATAATTGAGGTCATGTAAATCTGCTTTGAGCTTTTAACTAAATAGTGAATCCTAATGACGGAAAAGATTTCATGACGATAATTTTGACTACTCTGACGCCTTACATATCAACCCAACCTTGCCAAATGATTAAAAGCAATACACGGGTTTACCAAATATGTTATTCTCGCAAATGTCAGATTATATGGAAATGTCACCTAAAACAAATATACGCTTGATTATTGAATGATTCAAGTGTTTTTAAGGCACGAATTTCAAAAGGTTAATTATTATCACGGACAGAATATAATATTCATTCTCACTGTTTTCAGTATTTCCTTACTCTATTGCAGTACAAGCTGCTATCTATATATTGTCATCTGATTTAGTGATCTCTTTACGAAACAAGTGAATAATTCTTCAAAGATATGATGCACTGGACAAGGAATTTCTTCATCTTTATTTTGGCGGTGGAAATGACAACTAGCTTAGATGCCGATCGTCAACGCTTTCCTCTCACAACGAGCCTACGTGGTATTTCCATGCAAGCAAGTTACAAAATTGGATCGTAAGTAAAATTATGTAGTTAAAACGAAGGCGTTTTTAGTAACAGTGACGACAGTTACTTTAAGGTTCGGTGAATGCAGATTCGGAGATAAAACGTGGATGTATTAATTACTATATGGGGGGGAAAAGGAAAATAACGGTGCTCTTTTGTCTGAAAGAGAACGGGGTTGAATGGATTGATTGGAGCCACTGGAGTCCATGCAGCAATGCTTGTGGACCTGGTCGTAAAATTCGGTCACGTGTTTCAAGCACAATTCAGGCATCCCATAAAGAGGAACAGTACTGTTTCCTGCGTCCATGTCCAGCAGGTAATGTTATTCTATACACTGTTCGCACATTTTAAAAGGTAGCTATAAACCATCACCGTACCATATCTGAATCATTCTCATTGCTTATGTAGATGGATGGACACATTGCCCTATTTGTTAATTCTTTAATGTGTAGAAAGATCAAATGCTCTAACTGATCTACTGTTTAGGGTTTCCTAACTGAGTGACATTCTCTATTACAATAACAGCATTCCCTAATCACTTATATATTATGAGAAACGCCAACAAGTATGGGGAAATTGAAAACTATCTTGAACTTACAAAAAAGCATTTAGATTCAAGACAGTATATATATATATATATATATATAGAGAGAGAGAGAGAGAGAACGAGAGAGAGAACGAGAGAGAGAACGAGCCAGTTAAATCCAGAGAATATTAATGTGTTAAATGATGATAACGCGTTTCATTTTCTATTATTATAAGATTAATGAAAAGCTTTTTTTCTAATAGAAGTGAACGACCTTCTGTTTGTCTAATCTCTAGATTTTTATACTAATTGGTACTCCTGTTAAAGAATCCGACATTTCCTGAAGCCTGCCGGGTAGGTTATTCAAGACTTAGTGGCACCTGTATTAAACTAATACAGGAGACAAAGACGTTCTATGGAGAATTAGCAGCGTGTACTTCAGAGGGATCACACCTGCTCAAGGTAGAGAGTCAGCAACAAAGAGACTTGCTGGAGGAGTTTGTCACTCCATTGGAGGCAAGTTTAGGGTCAAGCTTTCTGTATAAGACACGTTTTCCTGTATACATGTCCTGAAGCCTCACTCTGCTAAATTATATCTGTCAGTGATGAACGGCCACTGACCGTCAAGCGGAAAATAAGGAAAAGAAAAATCTTATATCTCAACATCTTAAATTACATTCTTAGGGATATATAAAAATATTTTAATTACATAAGTATTCAGATAAATCGAAAATATTTCTTTATTTTCCATGAACCTGTATGATGTTTAAAATCTTACGATTTACTTACAGTGAAGTGATATGTGCAAATGGGTGCATTTTGGCAGAATCGTTGGTTTTGGATGAATTCCAATCGAGACGACCTACCTGTAACGTTCCGTCCGTGGGATATGAAACTTGGACAACAAGACATGTTAAAAACCAGACTCCCGGGCAACTAATATATGCAGGTTACGCTTTCCACATCACAGAAGCCCGTGGTTGGCATGATGAAAACTGCATGACTGAAGGATATCCTGTTTGTGAACACCCGTAAACATGTCCATAAAGGATCGGTTACCATTTATCTTAATTTGATCGGTCAAACTCTAAGTATAGAAACAAAGATAAATTAATTATATGGTTATCAGATATCTCACATGGGCGTGTTCCTGTGCGTAAGAGGTTCAAGTATTTTCCTTTTTGACATGACAGAATGGAAGGAATCTATAAGACCTCAAGAAGTCAGATTAAAATAACAAAATTATAAAAGTATTTTTCTGTTGTACAAAGATATCAATAGCATATCGCTCAATTTGTATGGTATAACTTGTTGCATGTTTATAACTTAGATATATACTCAGAACTTCAAACAGTTCGCTGATTTGCCAATAAGACAAACATATAGACAGCAAAAATCTGGTTTGCATATGTCTTAAGACTTGGCTCATGAGAGGCAAAATCTAATGGACCTATGGTCTAGATTCATACTTAAATAAGAATAACACAAAGAAAACTAAAATGGATCCACCGACTTGATATTTGACAGCTTATAAACACAGGAAGAGTAATATGATATGATATGAATGGGGATTTAATTCAGTGATTATTATATATATTCGAAATACGAAACTCTAACAAAAACATTCGATTTGGTTTGACCTGTTTACACAATATCAAATCAAGCCTACCGCCTAGGTCAAAGGGGTTATTAATAAATATGGTTGGGTTCTATGACATCAATTAAATTTGACTGCAAAATCACAGAGGTTTAAAGGTAAAACCGGTTAGGGTAAAAAGCAGTTGAAACATGCCGCTGACGTTGGCTGATTTCATATTTCATGTTTGTATATCAAGAATGTGGCATTAATGTAGGCTTCTACGTACATATTGGCGCATTTTGGCAGAATCTTTGGTTTGGTTGAATTCTAATAGAGACGACCTCCCGTAACGTTCCTTCCAAGGGATATGAAACTGGGACAACCAGACATGGTGTACCGGGTAAAGGGTCATTAATTTGTGCAGCCTACGCTTTCCACATCATACCTACGATTGGTTGGCATTGTTTGTGAACACCTTTTAAGTATCCATGAAAGCATTGGTGGCCAATTAATTTAATCAGTAAAACATTTATGCGAACAAAGAAAATTGTTTCTGTGTGTTGTTGATTCAAGCATTTTCAACTATAACATAACAGAATGGACGGAACCTGTAGGACCTCAAAAGATTCAATAAATGTATTGTTTAATTCACACATGAAGCTTAATTTAAGCTTTCTAAATAGATAATTTCATTTCTAATCAATATAAATATCGCCTACTTTGTAGATTATAATTTGTCGTACATTCAAAATAAGATATATACTCGGACATCTGCCAACATTCTTTGATTTGCCAGTAGGGTACTCTTATAAAAAACAAAACTTCGGGTCATATGTGTCCTACAGAATTATCCCGTCCGTTTCAAATTGTAATTTACAAAAGGTCTGGATTCAGACTGAAATAACTTAAAGAAAACTAAAAAATCAGTCACCGACTTCTTCATATAAGGAGTTCATAGAGATAAAGAGATAAAGAGATACAGAGGTAAAGAGATATGATATGAATGGTGATTGCAACCTATACAAAAAAATCAGTTTGAAAAGACCTCTTAATACAAAATCCCATATCATCCTGCGCCTAGTTTAAAGGATGTTATTACCAAATATGCTCGTGTTCAAGGTTATCAACTGATATTTTACTGAACATCACATACATACATGTGTGTGCGTGTGTCAAGAATAGTTCAGAAACAGACCAACCATAAGGTGCATTAGCGCTGCCTGCATGCATTCCGTCGATACTAGCTTCACGGCATTTGTACATCCATGTTTAACAGTATAAGGTCAACGAGATACGGACCCTGTTCACGTTCACTTCTATACGGAACAAACCATAGTATATAACAGAAACG
The DNA here is from genome assembly GCA_026874595.1 of Sipunculus nudus. Taxonomy (NCBI): domain Eukaryota; kingdom Metazoa; phylum Annelida; class Sipuncula; order Golfingiida; family Sipunculidae; genus Sipunculus; species Sipunculus nudus. The sequence continues at coordinate 56,793,377 of CM049314.1, forward strand.
ACCATGGTGTCTATAGATTTATTTACCATATCATTTGAAACTAGCAAATGTTATTAATAACGAAATGTAAATTGATATTGTGAAATGTAGAACTTTCGTGCTTCAATATTGCTTTAGACATTAATCAAATATTTTCATTTACTTTATGTATCATCCATTGAACACATATACAATTTATATAAATTCGCTTCTCAAATTGAGAGCAAATTATCTCTTTTATAATTTTCATCTTCTTTCAAAGTTATCCCTTAAAATTCCTTTACTTAACACCCTTTCGATTTACAGTTCCATCAAACAACGACATTCTCCTAAACCGGTCACTACTGATATGTACGGACGATGAGGTCACAGTGGTCTTAAAGTTAAACAAGTTCCGACTTGTATATATACAATGTGTCGACTATCTTAATTTCCCTAATTGTCTAGAAAATTTTGATTCTAAATTCCAAGTAGTTGTTAAAACAAGTGAGTGTATATATCAATTTAAATCAAAATCGTTGTATCGTTATATCCCATTTAATATCATAAACCTGTGACTATGTCACAGAGAAGGAGGCATTGCCACAACATTGTTAGAAAGTTTCTCAGTAATTTAATATTTAAATAAATTGTTAATCAACAGATATACATAAGTAATTATGTGCAATTTAGCATCTGAGTCCCTGACTCAGTTTTGTTAGTTTTTAACTAATGCTAATAGGCACTTTCATTTAATTTGCTCCTCGTGATTTATTTTACGATACCGACGATACAGAGGGGGTTCTTATCCCTACGTTACTGTCAGAAAAAAAATTAGCACTTTCTAAATGAAACATATGAAAAAGAATTAAAGAAAAGTGCCATGATTGAGAAAATACATATTAATTCTGCCTTGTTCATAGCGAAACATTAACATGAACTCTCTTCATTGAACTTGTTTTCTATATGACCAATGACAACTAGCGTCACATGACGTTGTGTTGACTAGAAAGAACCAGTTGTCCAAGTACCATGCATACCCGTTAATAGCCTATCATTACAATTCTTATGGTGTTCAATAAACAACTTTTCTCCAGATCTGTTATACATAATATATAAAACTGTGTATCGTGACATTTACGATGTTCCTGGGTGAGACGAAATCGCGAAATGGAAGCCATCGACTACAAATAACAGTCTTATAATTAGCGACCAGATGGCGAGCGCCTAAAAGCTTTTGAAGGATAACCATCTCTTTTGAAAAACATTTTTTAGACGAGTTCAACATAAAAATTTAGGATGGAAATGATCCATTTACCTAATGCAAATAAAAGAGCACTTATTTCACAGGATATATTTTTTAAGCACAATAAACCCCATTATCTTATTCTAGCTGATAAACCGGTAATCGGGCTTATTATAGGGCTTGGAGTGTATTAAATTGGATGAGGAATGTTGGCTCAATTATTTTATTCTCAAGTTAAAATTAAATACAGATTTTCAGTGGAATACTGTCTCAGTAAAATATGTCAAATATTTTACACTTACATGTATTTTGTGGCGTTATTTTGTGTGCTGGTGGCAAGAAATTCATACATCGGTATGTTTACCTTGAATACCTTGTCAGTGATGATGTTTACATTTGCGAATCGGGATGGGACGCGGGGGCATTCAAATTTTTTAAAGATCTTTGATTGGTTAAGCCCCTGTTACATTCCGGGTGCGCTCGCTTGTGAGCATTTAGTCGCACGATAGGCTACAAAAAGGGTCTATCGCCATAGATCGCATCAATTGCCGCAAAAGCATTTATAGATGCAACAGCTGTCTTACAGCCAGAGCAAACAGAAGCGACCGTTGTACGACTAAGCCGCATACACTTGTACAAGTGGTCTTGCGTTCATATGCGAGTGTTGCACGAATCGGAGCTATTGGTCTGACGTCACAAATAACTGTCGCGCGACTGATCACATGGTCGTAGGAGCTGACGTACGACCATGCGATTACACGTGCATTTTGGGGAGACCGGTTGTACGATCATACGATAGGTCTTTCGAGTGGATAAGCTGTAGCTTATAAATGTAGACATAAAAATCGTATCTTGTGATTATAGTATCTTGCACAGCCGAATTCCTATATTGTTTTATAGTATGTTTTTAATGACCTGTTTTATCAAGTTTAGTCCATAGGGTAATAATTTGCATTTTCTCTAGATCCCATAGGGAAACGATTCCAGTTCTGTTAAACTATTATGTGGTATAGTAATATATTAGATAAAATTATATTTTCAGAACATAAGTATTTGTATTCCTTCTTCTACCAGGTAAACTCTTGGACAACTCGGTATACGCACAAAGGAGCACATACAATTTTTGCAGATAACGTGCTAAGGCTTTAATAACATGTTATTTAGTGGACAAATATATTGTGAAACCCCGGGCTGCAGACACCCCTCTGGGGGTAGACACCCCGCGTAATGGAGTCTTAGGTCCGACCAAACACTTTTACTACTTTGAGAACAGTTTAAATCACCGGCGCTGACGGACACAGAAACGGCCGCTATTACCGGGGGTAGAACAAATGCTTTGTCACTGCGATTATGTTCTGCATCTAGTAAGCCTCTCGCCTATTAAACATGCTCCCATTAGTTTGACCAAGGAGTTTATAACAAACAGAGTTCCATCTATGAGAAGGTCTGCCATGTCTCGCAGGTCAGTCGTGCGCTTATTGCAAATAAGACATGATAAGCCCATGAACCCTATTGTGCGCCAATTGTACCGCTGTATCACGACCTTTCACATAGCGAGGCTGTTGGATGTAACTCACACAGTCCGCTGAAGTTTGTCAGGCCGAGAGTGATATATCCAGTAACTGATAAATAAATCACTAGAATAACATTGACTAGAAGTGTGAATGCGTAGATGGTTTGTTTTGTTAAGATTACATTGCAACAGATATATTTAGAGGGGTCTAATGTTTAGGAATCAATGGAGCAATTTTTGGATAGATGCGGTCACTCTGCATTAGTATCTGCGGTGCAGCCTAACGGACGACTGGTAAGTGTAAACCTTATTTTCCTCGAATAATTTTGGCATTCTATAAGTTCCCATCAATCTGTATACTTCTGACAGGTATTAATCATTAGCCTTGTTTATACTATTTCATGGATAACAAAATTTTATGACGCCCATGTCCGGATGACTTTAATTTTAATTGCCAACTGTGAGCCAATCTCCCTCTGCGGCACCGATGGCGTTATTCTCGTATTATCGGCCATGTTTACCGAAGCCAAGCGATAGCTCAGGCGTCATTAGTAATGACGACTTCACACACAATCGCACGCTATACGATATTTATATGAAAATATATTGTGTAAACATACGATTGTTTCAGTATTTACATTTAATACTCGAAGAGATAAATTCAAGGAGAAACTTACTTAACTGATAAGACAACGTTAGTTCACGCTTGGGATCTCCGGGAACTAATGAACCATTCAGAAGTCGGTGGGGGGGGGGGGGTTCTATCGCTATATCAATTAGCACCGTGCTTATCAGCAGCATATCTTTGTGCCTTTGAACTGCGAGTTTTTTTACCCCCTTCTGCAACATTCGACTCGGCCCCACTCCGAGTAGGAACTCCATTTGTTATAAACTCGTTTTGACAGGTACCTATGCCAACAAAACAAATAACATTTTTACTACATATATCATTGCAGTTTGTAATTTGTTACCAAAACGTGACAGTTAATTTGAAGTTTCCATTAAGCCGAGCTTTAATTGAAGTGAGATAGTCGCCCTGATTTTGGTATTCTAATTGGCTCAGCACCGAGGATGAACACGTATTTCTGTTGTGAGGTGTTAAACAAATTAAATGCCTGACGACGTCATCTTCTGGACACCCTCTCCCAGCATGTACTCGAGAGCCATCAAAAGGCTTCTTGAATGAAGTTTGCCAATCCCAAATAAGGGTAATGTTCCCCTTGATCTCCTACAATTTTCTTTTCATAGTTTGGCAAAGGTGGTCCGATAAAACCCAACTATTGGTCTTTCAGTGGTTCTATGTTGACTGCTGCACTTTCTATTCTGTTCCACCATAACAGTTCGCGAAATATGTATCTGGTAAGATGCTTTGGATGTCGATTGCAGTCTGAACATTCAAAGTTTGTCCGCCTGCGATAAGAACCCGTAACGAAGAAAGGTATGGCTTTGCCGGTTTTTCTACTTTCAATACATCAAAGAGCAATAACCAAAGAACATTGCTGCTGTGCACCTTTCCTTTTCCGCTATAGCAAGGATTGTTTCAATATCTGTTTTGGTGACATATGTATCCATTGAAACGTTCAATAAGTCTAACACCAGGAACCACAGGGATAACGAGAATGGAGCCGCGTTGGGTGGTTGCCCTGTCGGTGAAGAAGATGACTGTTTAGGTCAATGACAACTGTTTTCCAAAAACATAGACGTTGTTAATCAGCTCGAAATGAATATAAATGACCACCTTTTGGATTCCAGTGCTACCCGTTGTTAAAAACACAGCAGCTGCCGAGTCTAGAAGAATTTTGTCCTTGATATTCTTAGTTTCGTTTATTTCAGATGGAGTCAACGTGTCTCGCGATTTCTCTAGTGAAAAAAAGTCCTAGTTAGGTTCTTTTATCAGCACCTGATCAATAGCCGACAAGTCTAACTACTTGTGTTCGTACTGGCTCCAGAAGTGAAGTGTCTAATATATCTTGCTGAAATATCAAACACTTGCAATGTGTTATCTGCAGAAAGGTAAGTAATTCCTGTCCAGTTTTGGCATGTTGTGGAATGAGCACCACTGCGGCTCCCAGTGATAATAAAGCATGTATGCTAACGTGGCGATCAGTGGAGTTAGATCCGATTATACTAACCTTGTCACCACATTTGAGACCAGGAAGCAGTCTGAGTGCCGCAGCAACTTCAAGAGACCCCTGGAACAGTTCTGTGGAGCTGAGCATGCTTGCATTCAAATCGTTTTTGTAAATCTTTATCGCTACTTTCTCTGGATTTCCTATGAATCGTTCCTCTAATAGTCCAGAAAATGTTTTGTAGATAAAAGAAAAATATGCTGGGCAACTGGTGTAGCTTTTCTTCTTCATTATTAATTCTCACTCTGAAAAGGAAACCAAATGACAATGTATTGATATCAAATAAGAACACAGGCACTTCCCGCGTTTTAACAATTTACGAATATGGTACTGCTATTTCTTATAGAAAAACTGCAACAACCCTTATTTTGTTTAGCCCGCACAAGCTAGGTACAATGATTGAGTGCTTGCTATCAAATGGTGAGTCAAGCATTGCTACATTTGCTGTGCCTCGATGCCACAACACGTAACTAAAAGCGCTGCCGCATTTTTTCTACGCTCCCCAGGCAGGGGAAATCTTGCGCTTCTAAAGAAGCAACTGATTTTCACGCTTCCTGCTTTGACCGTTTATGATACATTTAGACACCAGATGGCGGTTCGTTGTCCCGCTGAAAAAAAACGTGCGTATGATGTGACAAGCAGCCAACTAGATGCCAATAAACAAACACTCGACAGGCATCCTGGCTTCGCCCATAGCTGCGCTTCAAGCGCCGCTTGATGACAGTTTATGGTCGAATTTAATTGCTCCTTCTGCATTCTCGAATCATCGACCGATTTAATTATGACATTATGACTGTGTTAGCTTGGCCATGTATCTTTTGTCTGCAGAACTGATAGGTAAAGGGCTGTCTAAAGAGCGTACATTTGTCTAATACTCAAGAGACTTGTTTTTCTTCAGATGCCGGTATACAGTTAATTGTGTGGAATCGTACATCACACCCGCAGTGGAGGGATAATCAATAATAACAAAAAAAAACAGAAACGTGTGAGAGTCGGTGCAGTGAACGAGCTGAGGAGAAGAATTAATTAGTATTTCCTGTCTCGTAAAAACCTCAAGGTAATTGTAAATAAAAGGTTTACTTGATGCCCAATTAAGACGGATTACCCTTTTCTCCAATTTTACTATAAATACATTGGTTATATTCAGCGCGTTATATTTTATGCTATATATTTGATTGTTTAGGATAGTAGGCACGCTGAGACCCAATTAACTATCGCTTGGTATTGCTTGGTATAATTATAAGTCAGATAAAGCACGAATGTACAGAAACGTACTAGAAATGTCGTATTGAGGCACAGAAAAACGTATCAGCGGCTAAACTGGTACTGAATCAGAATGACAACGGGCACGGGGTAAGATATTTACAAATAAACTAGGAAAATGTATTATTATACATTATTACCTGCAGATAATATATAATATTTCGTCCTGTATTAGGAAAGAGTCGTCCGGTGGAAGCGTTACCACTGCACGTTACGGAAGCCTATATTAGGTTGCCCTTGCATAAGATGTCATCGACAGAACCTGAATCACATTCGGACTATAGTCCAGTCGAAAGTTGGGCAATTTTTCTGTCAGTAATCTCCATTCGAGATGCAACGTGATAGCTGTTAAGGCATCTCCCTGCGTGCATTAATTGTGATTTCACGTCTCATACGATAATATAGTGCACCTCTAAACACGCTTGGTTATATAAGCAGACTGTAACATAGTCTTTTACTATGTTGATCAACCACATATCATACTATTTATAAAAGTACTTATATTAATGTGCCCTAAACCTACATGTTCATTGTTTAGGTATCATACATAGTTTTGCATCGTAAAGATTCTGGACACAGGAAGACGACAACTTGAAGATATGAATATAAAATAAGTTTATTAAAAATGTATATATATGTATATATATAATATATATATATATATATATATATATATATATATATATATATATATATATATATATATATATATATAAGCAGAATGCTGTAACGCCTACATAGGCATCCAGATTCTGTCCCAAAATCATCCCAAACAATAAATCAACAAACGTATATTTAAATTCTTTAAAACCTGTTTGATATACTGGAGATGTTTGAACAGTAATAGATTGAAAACACAGAGGGATGCCAAAGGACAGGTTTGTCTGGATCAGATTTAAAGTTTACAATAGATTTTCTTGCGGATAAAAACATGCAGCAATATATCACTTCCATTTTATCTACCACCCTTTTCTAATTACATTTTATGTATCCGTCCCTTAATTATATTTACTGGTCGACCAATGATCACATCGAAACAATATATTCACCAAAATTTCATTTAATTCCATAAGGGTTTTTGGACAAAAATGTGTAACAATTAGCCAGTGAATATGTATCTCCAGCAGTTAGTTTGATTAATATCTTTCTATGTTAATCAGCACCTAGCAAGCATTTTTCCATTGTATCTTACTCTTTATATATAATTTCCGTGAAGAATTTTGAAAATTTAGGACACCGTTTAGTTTGGAGTCACATTAAGTTGGAATCTGAAAAAGAATCATACCTCAGATCAAAACGCAAAATGCTTTCTGCCTTGACCTAATACTACCTAATACTACCAGTGTGAAAAGTAATTGAAGTTGGCTATATTGCCTGAATATAAGATTTCAATTGACCAGGTTGTACACTGTGAACCGGTCGTAGAAATGTACTTGCATACTTTTGGGAATACGTTAAAAACCTTAGGCATTAATTTCTTTCATTTTAAAATAGATAATTGGCCTATTTTATAGATGTAACATAATCGGAAAGTAAATAGTGAAAAACATTAGATTTCAACAAGAAATATGCTTGTTATAAAATACACAGAATCATATTTCTTAATCTAAGATTTTTATTTCCGTGTCCAGGGAGGGGAGAACATTTTATAAATATAATTCTAAACATGAAAAATATGAAATATATAAATTCATTAAAATGACTGGATATAGAATAACCAGAAACAAGTATAAGAGCGCTTGTCATAAACTATAATGATACAGCAAAAGAAAATGAAAACATGTAAATCATATCTTTGACTGTATAATGAAGGATATCACATTCAGATTGTTTGTTTGATATAAATATAAATAACATGGATAAGATGAAACATCAGACGCCATATGATTCTAACATGAAAGCAAATACAACAACCTTCCTTTAAAACTGCGCAGTGGGTTTTAATATCGATTCGTTTTTCGATACTTTTCTATCGCGGAGACATGGGCAATCTTCAATTGTCTAAACGTACTTCTGCGTTCTGTCACCAGCAACTTTGGAACCTATGACCTTCTGACAAACTATTCCAGCAGATCTGCCTCCTTCACCGTGCTGCCTTGCTTCAGAAATATGCATGCGGATAATTCTTGTCCCAGTTGGTCATCTAGCACGCCCGTCACCTGAAAGGCACTGTTTTCAGGATCTTCCAAATTATATTTTAAAAGTCTACTGGAAATATCTGGACTGCGGACCGTATAATTTTGTCAAAGTATATGTCCCTGATCTTCATATCACCAGTGTTGTTAATAAAGGCAAGTCACATGTGACGTATCAACAGTGGGGTGACGTCAGCGTCCGTACATCCTTTCCATAAATATACCCAAGTGTGACCAATAGTTCCTTAAATAAAGTTTGCCATTTCGGCTGACGGTTATGTCTTACCATGATCTCTTTGTTGTCTGCCCGGTGTTGCGATGGTGAGGAAAAAAAACATCATGGGTCCCATTACGAATACAGCTTGTATATTTATCATGAGGTCGTTAGTATTTGGGCCGACGATTAAATTTTTATTTATCTCTCAGCCCTCTCGTATTCAACATATACTTAACCTTTAGTGCATGACTTGTTTACAGTTGCTCAAGAGTTTGTTTCGGGCTATTCTACACAGAGGAACATCGTATTGCATACACTGAAACAAATTAGATAGTATACCCCCATTCCGTGACTTTGACCTAGTAAGGAAATCCGGTTAAAATGTTTACATGATTTGTAACGGTTGTATAAAAATGGCTTTGTATATCATCCGATTATTTAGTTTAAGAGGTCAAGGGGTATACACACTCTCTAGTGTTATAGCATTACATTACATCATGTAATTTTTGGGATATCTTAATTAGTTTATTCAGCAAACATAAATCGAAACTAAAAGCACTGTCATAACACAAAATGTCAGAGCACCTAACAAAACCTAATTTGGCGGAATTTCTCATGGGCGAAAGCGATAGGACGCTAAGCATTTTAGCATTATTAAATTACAGTAAAGCTTTAAGCTCTCAATGAAATATATGCAAGTGTCAGTTATCACTAATCGATGTGCGGTCCTAAATTACACTCTTGAAGAATTTTACGCTTGAGCTGGCAGCTAGCTCTCGGCATTCCCTGCCAAACCTCCAAAATAATCTAACTAAATTTAAAATAAGAACGCAAAATGCTATTGTGTAATATGAAGACCTGATTAATATTGCCTAGACTTCTTGCAATATAATACCGTGCAGTTTGAACAAAATTAACAAAACACAATCTTCACTTGTAACAGTTTCTAACAGTTCCAACTGAACTCTGTTATAATTTCTACCGCACAAACTGAATGAACAACCGCCTCAAGTGGTATTTAAAACGACTGATATAACAAACCTGTTCCACGGTGATGTAGACTGCGCGTGACAGTCGGTACAAACCTGCCTATTCAGTGGTATTGGACACAATAAGTGAAGTGTTACACTGCCATATATTTACCTATTAAGGGCTGATCAGAAATGAGCGTCAGGTATGGTATTTTTTTATTGGTAAGATTCTGTCAGTGTCAACCTGCTTGTTTGGTGGTACAAAAAATTATATGAAGTGTTTCACTGGCATACCTGTTGAAGACGGATCGGAAATGAACGTCTAGTATGGTATTAACCAATTTATTTGTGAGTTTTGTTTTGTCAATGGGAACATATTCTGCTGTCTTAAGTACTCCTATATGAATACAAATGAGACAGACAGAGGTGTAAAATGCCGTAAGGATATTCACAGGTGTATTATGATGTGATTTGGAGCTTAAATGACGAGTTGCAAGTGGATATGAGCAGACGTTATTAGATCATGGAGTATAAAGAATGTATTGACGCTTAATGAGTGCAAGAAATGGTCACATAAATGTAATATATTCACGCCTAATATGATACCTGTCATATATTTGAATCACACAATATGAATGTGTACGTCAGATACGCCAGTAATTACTTAAAATGTGTTAACATCAACTTTTTTTAAAATTCTAACAATTTTGGTACAGTACATATAATTTTAAATGTCTGAGATTCACCTTTTAATCAATGTGCACAAATGGATATGCTAGAAGCATTATACTGGCTATTATTCGTGTTTTATCACTGGCGTGAGTGTAGAGATCATAAATAGGATGCATTGGCGACAAACTTACAAGTCTCTGATTTGAGGTACACTATTCTTTATTGTAACTATAGAGCAGGGGGGCAGCCCATGCTCAGGGGCGGGCCCCTTGTTACTTACTGACTCTCAACAGATAGCATGTATCCCAGCAAGATTCATAAAACACGGAGTTACCAATCAGAGATTTTCCAGATGTGTCAGAACAGATACAGTTAAAGAAAGGTCTGCACAGGAGTTGAATGAAAGAGCAATTAGACTGCATAGAGTTGCCATGTAATCAAGGCTAAGCAATTACAGTCATTATTGAGGCACATCAGAAAAATCTCTGAGTCCCAATTAACTTAAACAGCTGCCCCTTACATAGTATATGACCATGATGGAATACAGAGTGTGAGATTTGAAGTTTAATAGACTGGCCCTTAATATATGACAAGTCCTCTCTTGTGTCCAGGCCCCTCGAGCCAAAAGTGAAGCAAGATACCAGAAAGTAAGACATGAACCTCAGTTATAAGCTTGAGATGTAAGAAATGCGTTGACAGGAGATACTATTTTTTATGATTATTGAAAGTATTATAATACTTTCAAGTTTCAGATGCAGCGCAAATGATGTTGAACACTGCATGCTCAGTGGTGCCATGTTGAGCTTATCAAAAAATTAAAAACTATGTAATGATTTCATACCGGTTATGTAAGGTGTTACTCTCAGCCTCTCTTGCAGTTTCCGGTGTGAGGTATTACTATCAGCCTATTGTAGGTTATCCAGTGTCCGGTATTACTCTCAGTCTATCCTGTATTATGTTGGTCAGGTGTTACTCTGAGCCGTTCTTGTGGTATCCTGTGTGAGGTGTTACTCTGAACAACTTGTGGTATGCTTTGTATCGGGTAACTCTGATTCTCTCGTGTTATCCTGTGAGGGTTTACTGTGAGCCTCTTGTACTATCCTATGTGCGGTATTCCTATGAGCCTCTTGTGGTATCCTTTGTGCGGTATTTCTCTCAGCATCTCCTGTGATATCTTGTGTGAGTGTTAAACTGAGCCTCTTGTGGTGTTCTCTGTGCGGCGTTAGCCAGGACTTATCTTGTAGTATCCTGTGTGAGGTGTAAGTCTGAGCCTCCCTTAAGTCCCTTAAGTATCCTCTGTGCAGGGTTACCGTGCCCCTCTGTTGTGGTATCCTGTGTACGGTGTTTCCCTGAGTCTCTTGTGGTATCCTGTATGAGGTGTTACACAGAGCCTCTTATGGTATCCTGTTTGAGGTGTTACCCTGAGCATCTTATGGTGTCCTGTGTGAGGTGTTACCCTGAGCCTCTTATGATTTCCTGTGTGATGTGTTAGTCTAATTCTCTCTTGTGCTATCCTGTGTGAGGTGTTAGTCTGAACCTCTCTTGTGGTATCCTCTGTGCAGTGTTAATGTGCACCTCTGTTGTGGTTCCTCTCGGCCTCTCTTGTCGTTTCATGTGATGAGGCACAGGTTAATACAGTTTACAGGGTTAAAGATCTTTGTTTGATACTAAACAATCGGTTTCGAAAAAACTGCTATTCCATTTGTTTTAGAGTTTAGGAAATTTGAAGTTTTCCAGGTTTATTCTCATTTTGTACATCGACCATATATCCTCAGCAATATTTATGGGTCAATTCAAAGTCCCCTCTTCAATTGTCCTCCTGTCAACCCCTTCATCCCAAAACACAATAATATCCCACTGCATCATAACTTTCTTCACTCACAACAGGATCATGAACAATATAATCAGGTAAATAATATAAAATCAGATTTTGCTCTGATTCCAACATTACATTATAATTCACAAAGTAAGCTAATGTGCAATGTTCAAAATATTCGCAATATGAGATGCATAATATTAAGATTACTGAGAATATTTGAAACTATAAACTGAATATAATTATTCAATGAGTATGTGTTTTATTCGCTGTAAATTAAGTGGGGGGTTAAAAATGGCACCGCGTCCATTGAAAAAGGGAGGGGACATGGCTTCCTGCCATCCTGAAACAAGACTCACACTTTCTTGCACAGGTAGCCCCTTCTTTCCCCGGCTTAAATTGTTGTCTGATTAGTGCGTCCGGAATTTTAATCATAGTATGACTACCTTTGAGGATTAGTATACAAATTAATTTTTAATTGTGTTTTTATGTTTTTTTTATTTATTTAACATTCAGCATAAAGACAGAAGATAATAGATATGTTGTACATAAAAAAGTAAGAATAATTTTATCCGCAGCTTTTATTGATAAAGTAATATACAAAGAAACATGGAGCGTATCGCTAAAACAAATCGGGTATCGAATTGAGTGTATCGCAATACGTATTGTACCTAATCAGTCGGACCGATACCTAGCCCTCACATTTTAGAAGTGGACGGGTGACTATAATGACGGCCAATTACATGTTTTGCGTAATTTATTTATCGGTTCGTGATCAGATAATTAAACATCATTTAAATAATAAAATTCATACTTTCTCTGTCTCATAATATGTACACTAGATTCATCTTTATTGAACAAAATATAGAATTATATACTTCTCTTTTTAAAATATTTTGTCTGTTCTCTCTCAATAAATACGTATTATATTGATATCTCTCTCTCTCTCTCTCTCTCTCTCTCTCTCTATATATATATATATATATATATATATATATATATATATATATATATATATATATATATATCTCATAATATGTACATAACAGTCATTTCTCTCGTATGTAATACAGGCCTTTTCATTTCTCCCTTTAAAATACTATGTCTGCTGTATCTTACAAATAATACATATTATCTTTCTCTATTATCTATCCCTCTCTTTTTCTCTTTCTGTCTCTCTCTTTCTCTCTGATTCTCTTAAAATTGCTTTAAATAAATAAGGAATATACTTTGGAAAAGAATTAATATATAATCATTGCGCTTCAGAGAACATAGATATTGGTTACTCAAAATGAATTAGTCACTCGGTGTTGTTATAACAATCGATATATCACTGTTACTCCTAATCCTTTTGACATTTAAATTTTCTAGAAACCCTGATAAAGATGTGTTTCCTTTGATGTACACGGACAGATTGGATTCTTTCATTATGTCAAGTAAATTCTATTTATAATACATGCAGCGATTACTTCAAATTTTGATATTTTATGTTCTAATCTTCCTGATTTTATAGAATAATAAAACAATAAATCGATATAAAATACACACAAACATTGGATATATGTTTGTGACATATCCAGTAGCCGACTGCTGACTGCTGACTATTATTTGAAGTATACTTGTCTCATTGTATTTTTGCTTCTATAAATCAAATATAATGTGAAATATGACCATTAATAACGGTTAATTTGACAGAGGAAGCTTGCCTTTCTTGTCTGACCTGTGATAGGTCAACCGTCTTGCCGACTACCCGGCGTGGGTAAAGTCAATCACCCATGATGCACGGGTCCGCTAGACTTTTGCCGGGTTTATCCTATCACACTTTGTCTGAAAGAAAAACTACAAATTAACATAGGATTATATCACTTGAGACAGTTGTAACCAGTTTTGGACATTTAAGACCTGTAAGACAAATATCCATCTTATATTACCATTCAGCTATGCGATTCTCTATAGGACTGATGTTAACAAATGACTTAACTTACAGTAATTTAACCTTATATTATATATGTATAGAGTTTTGAAATAGGCATTCTTTATTTCCACTCCAAGGTGGGAGTGGAAATAAGCATTCCTATTTGTATATAACATAATTAGTTATGAATATAAAGATATATTTCGTGTATCATAATCAGAAACGACACTTGTATTATAGTATTATTGACATAGAAGGCAAACCGACTTTTCTGGGGAAAAAAATTGTCAATGTTGTAGTCGGCGTTCCGGCTTTTGACATTCAGGAAGGACACCCAAATTCAAATATACACGGAGTGTCCATACTTTGATATACACTAGGTCACACCCAGCGGGGGCACTCAGTTTACCGATGACCCGAAAGGATTATTTGAGGTAGTACCGTTGTCTGTAAACTCTAAAATTATCGTTAATCGGGAAATCGTGGCACTGTTTTGACATTTGCTTTTCAATGTACTTATGAAACAGTCAGTCCAGTGACATCATGAATTGTCAACATAGACTTAATAAATTGATTACCAAAACAACATAGCTTCAAAGAGGCTGTGTAATAACAGTGACAGTGTATACTGATAGGGCAGATCCCACCACAACATCCCGTGACTGACCGACGTGTAGCCAATAAAGCTGTTAGAGTCGAAGAAAGAGTTGACCGACTTGTGAAGGCATATGCTGCGTTCGTTACTGCTCGGAAATATGGTAATTACGAGTTTCCCAGTGGAAAATACCTTTCGAAAAGAATACCACTGAGAAACTGGGATTTTGCGGAGCTTGTCGATCAATCCCACTTAGCGACCTTCACCTTTATTCACTGCTTTTCGAGATGCAGGGAGCAAATAAAGACACAAACATTTGACTGGTTTACATAAAAGTTTCAAATGACAAATAAAGTTGAACAAATATGACATGAAACATGTTTTATTAATTCTTTTTGGTTATTATAACAATCTAGACATCTGGTCAGTGGGTCTTTTGTTGGGTACCGAACGTTCGCAAGTCGTACGTACGACCTGCCATCCGGTCATTACCATATTTCCGAGCGGTAACGAACGCAACATTAATCTCTGTCAATTGGTCTTGGTCCAACGACACCAGATATTGCCAGTTACCTACTCCGAGGTACAGTATCTAACGTGGTAGATGGTTGTTGTTGCTTGCTTTGCGTGGTGAGAGCGAAAGAGAGAGAGAGAGAACTATATGGAATTGATTATTGCATTATTAAGCATTGTAATTAGCTTGTATCGGGCAACTGAATCATATATATGATTATTTTATTCGCTAGATTTCTTTTCCCTTTTTGCTTTAGTTAGATCTTAATATGCAGCAGTTATTGTTTATTTGTTCGTCTGTGTATGATCGGAATTTTATTTATATCTGTATATCTTATAAGGAATGCATGTATGTTGTATCCAGTCATGTTTTGTACTGTCTTGTAGGGATTAACGTTGAATTCTGGTATGTTTATAGTTAGGCTTATTAAAGTAATAGAAATATTTCCTTTTTATATTTGTGCGGACATAATGTAATTTCCCAGCATGTGTTTAATAAAGTATATCTGATCATATCTCGAATTATGTTTTTTCGATGAGTTGATGAGAGGAAGGTATGACCAGGTCGCTACGATTAGCTCTGCGGCGTAAATCCTCTTAGCACCTGATAGCCAGCAACCTCGGAACGCGTCACTCACCCTGCCTCAACTCCAATGTGTGGGGAATAACTCTTTTTGTACCCCAAAAAATAAGTTTTGAATTCAGGCAACGATTCTACCTTCCATTCAATTTAATTCATGGGTTCCAAATTAAAGAATAGTCTACCAACAGAAACTAAAGAAGCTCTTTCCATATATAAACATTTAAGAAACGCCTAAAGCACTTGATATCTAGAGGACTACTTACGGACGTGAACTTTTAGTGAAATCATCTGATATTGTTACGTGTCATATTACATTATTGCATGCAAGTACTGACTTTTACCTCATTTAATATTTTTTTTTTTTTTTAACTTTTGTTATTTTTACAAGTTTTTTTTGTGGAAGATCAGGCTATGCCTGAATATGTCATTATTTTATTTTTTTTTAAATTGCTAATAAATTTGCTAATAAAAATGTGATACAAAACGAAGATGTCCAAAAATCTCACCTCTACTTTGTTTTTTGCGCTATCTTTCCGCTATGGACTCATTTGAGCAGACAGCAAAACAAAGAATTTTATCGTTTTTTTTTATAAAGTGCACCTGAAATCGGCTTTCTGCAAAATTCCTGTCCAATTGCAAGGAGTCACCTGAAAAGTAACGTAATCTCTTGTTTCATTCGGGACCTACATACGTCAGGTCAATATTGTATAAGGCCAGTCAGTGTAAACCAACTTCATTGCTCCAATCAGTGGAATTCAAAGTAAGGTATCAGCGAAAAAACAATCCAGTGGTGTTACTCTTGTTCTACCGCAAGGTGGCGCATCGATCACCGGTCGAGCAAACACGAGGTGGAGAACGAGCGGACGACTGACTGTGTTATTTTTTCATTGTCTTTTGAGACTGCTTTTGAGACTGAAAGCTGACAGGCCTCTGAGACAATGCCCTGCCACACAGGGTTGTGATTCAATGTGTGATATGAGTAAAAATATGTTATATTTAAAGCTCTTGTCCGGATGACTTCACATCGGTTCAACGACCCTAGCTTCCATTAATGTTCTTATTTTAAATGATTAACAAACTTATATTTTAGTTACAGTCCAGTCGCGCACCGTTTTGACGATGTTTCACTCAATTGGACATGAATGCTACAAAATGAAACAAAAATCATAGATATTGAATTACTGCTTAGTATTCGTTTTATCAATTTGATAAATGATATAGGCAGTCAAATCTATCAAGATATTTATATACACACACACACATATATATATATATATATATATATATATATATATATATATATATATATATATATATATTGTATAGAAAGAACTTAACTAGGTTTTCTGCAGACACTTCATGACTAATTAGTTTCGTACTACATGCTCAGAGCGCGTGGCACTCTCCGGATGTTGTAGCTCAATGCAATGAATATCAGTTGTGGGGGTCTTTGTTTATTGTAAAGTTACTTGGGTCAGGGTCAGCTGTGTGGTGTCATCCATCTTTGTTGATGGCAGGCTTCTGGTATTTCTCCAGTCCCAGGCTGGGGGCTGCACTATATATCATATATATATATATATATATATATATATATATATATATATATATGAGAGACATCCGACAGATTAATGGGTATAGCTGGCAAGCCAGCCCCGTTGACCTTGCAAAGAGTCACACTGTCGACATGTCAGCTTCGTTTACGGATAGTCTCTAGCTCTTACGCAGGCTACAGGGGTAACTGAAATTTTAGCAACAATCTGTATATGTTATCCAAATAATATGATTGTTTGAAATGTTTGCGTTGATGCCTCTCTTCTTTTTATGTTCATTGACTGTCAAAAGCCAGCATCCGGAGAATTTAGAAATATATATATATATATATATATATATATATATATATATATATATATATATAAATATATATATATATGACATACATAAAAACACAAGTTTAATCGGCCCATTCATATGACATACATAAAACACAACGTATATTGGCCCATACATATGACATACATAAAAACACAAGGTACATAGGCCCATACATATGACATACATGAAGACACAAGGTACATTGGCCAATACATATGACATACATAAAGACACATGGTTCATTGGCCCATGAATATAACATGCATAAAAACAAAAGGTACATTAGCCCATACATATGACATACATAAAACATAATGTACATTTGCCCAGAACATATGAAATACATAGAAAAAGAAATGAAAGGTGATCGCACATTGAAAGATCACTAGTCGTTGATGTTGAGAGCCTATAACGCAAGCCAATCCTTTGTCATTTACAATGCACTAGTTGATCTGATTTGCCGCCAGATGTACGAATTTCAAATATGAACCGTAGCCATTTTGGTTCCCCGACCTAATAAAACACATAGATATTTACAACACCTCTAAGGTTTGTTTAATAAAAAGACGTCCTATATCCACCTTTGTCCCTTTAACTTTGTTCAGCTTTCCATCAGTTAATTTTTAATAGTTTGTTACAACACAAACGGAAACAGTATTTATTTCGATATCTTCAGATAATTACCTCGAGAGATACAGAAAAATTCCTTTGTTCTATATCAGAAACCGTATCAACCAACTCGGCCAGAGAAGGAAAATGAAGAAATTGTTTGAGAAAATGAATTGACTAACCGAGAGTTGACGAATTTGGCTCTTTTCCCAGAAAAAAAACCGAGAGAACCCTCATATCCCATGGCTTCTCCCATGTCCTATGTACCACGTAAATGTGAATTGACAGGAATAGGGATCAATTAATGGGCAATTAGAATTGATGAAGTTATGCTGTAGATGAATGTTAGACTATAACAATATTTCACACATGACCTGGTTTATTTAAAACAAAATAACCACAAGGAAAAGTATTGTATCGTAGAACGTTTCTATAAAATTCCTTTTATATATATATATATATATATATATATATATATATATATATATATATATATATATATAATATTAAACTATATATGTGAAAGCCATGTATACGTATATAATCGATATTGTCATGCTGTTTTATTGTATATGGGGAGATGGAACATAAAAACAAAGAAACACCATTCATCCATACACAGTTAAATTGAAGTAGTGCTATCCATTCATTTGTGTGAATAATTAAGCTTAGATATATTGTCTCACACACATATACTCAACAGTGCTGCATAATGTTTAATGTTAAATAGACAATGGCAATCAATATTATCCGGTATTATCACAAAGATCGAATGCGTCTCGTTAAGAGACAATTTATTCAATAGCACCGATATTTAATGAGGTTCTTGAAGTCCTAAACATTAATGAGCATACTTTTGTTTGTGTCTCTATATAAATTACCGCGGGATATTGGCCCCTGTGACTTTGATAACATGCAATACCGTACCTCGCATATATATATAGGCACCACTGATATGTGCCCAGTCAATACAGGCTGACAGCACGAAGAGATCACAAGAAGCTGGATGTGAGTACAAGCCATGGCACCATACGTTGAACGCTTTTGCAAATTTGATAGTGTATAGAAAACATTACTCTATTCAAAACATAGGTGAACATTGAGTGTCATAACGCGTGCATTTACTATCCCCTTATCATTTATTAACGAAGTTGCGAAAGTGATATAGTAACGCCTCCGTTCGTGCTTCCGTCTGCCCGTCCGTGCGTCCGTCTGTCCGTCTGTCCTTCCGGAATGGGCTTGTGGATCGATTTCAAGCCAAACCGTATGACCGAAACCTTTCGCCTTGCACATATGGCTCACCCACTCATAGATGAAGAACCCTGTTCATTTTGAGGTCACGGGGTCAAAAGTCACGGCCACAGAATCCACTTCAGGAAAAAGCTTGTGGACCCATTTCAGGCCAAACCGTCTGAATAAAACCTGTCATACCCATGCATGAATAACCTTATTTTTTTGAGGTCACAGGAGCAAAGCTCAAGGCGAGAGAGCTGCCCTCCTCATTTTCACACTGTGTAATACACCAATACTAATTATGCCCCGTGCGAGGGGATGCTCCGCTTTGCGGTGCCCTTATTTTTTTTACTAAAACGAGCACAGAGATCTAAAAAAAATTATCTTAAATATTTTGAAGGTGAATCTCACGGGGGTCGCTGTTGCCATGTTAACGCCTCGAAATATTTACCTAGCTCCATATAGATGACAAAAAAGACCCTTGATCAGGGATATTTTGATTTTTACCAAAAATCAGTACAGCATGTATATTAATTTACAATAATTATTTTATGAATTTCAGAAAGTTAAAGTTTAATATTACTATACAGAAATATATATATATAATCTCAATGGATTCAAATATAAAATGTCTGCACCACCTCTGTCATCGACACAAAATAAACAAACAATAGTCAAAATAAAATAAAAAATAAAATTCTAAACGTTTAATATTAAACGATGTACATAAAATCAAGGCTAGTTTAGCAGGAGTTTAACAGGAACCTGTGAATAAACATTCACAATTTCAATTTTTTTTAGAAATCTTTAGAGCCCATTTCAACCCGAATAACTATCAACTGCGATTGCAAAATGTTACCGAAAACAGGCAGTCGCGGCCTCAAACTTCGACGTTTCTGTCAAGCGAAGTAACGGCCACATAAAATGATACATTTTACTTAATTTCATAAAGATTTAAGATATATTCCTATCACACGAGACTTGTATGAATAAAATTGACTGTTTGCGACTTCTCGTATGCCCAATGTAAAATTATATGCATGCATATAATTATAATTATTATATGCAGGATATGTTGATAGTCTAAAGACAAACACAAACTGAATATCTTAATAAAGAAATAATGAGATTAAAACAAAATTATCAAATTAAATAAAAAATGAAATAATGAATAGTGTCTGATAAGTGATACGCATGTATAGAGGGTCAAACAGAAACATAACAAGAGACCCATGGGTCAGGGCGCTTAGCTGAACTTTAAAAAATTTAAGCAAATGCAAAATGTCTTATTCTGTTGTTATTGTTTAATATTTGCATTTGTAAAGCTATGAGGAAATGGCCCTACTTTTTTGTGATAATCAAGTACTTTTTATATGTTTATCAAACTAAAACATAACTACCATGATAAAACAGTAAGGTTTTAACAGATTGTTTTTGCAAATGAAACTTTATTTCACTTTCTACATAGGCAGGGGAATTATGATTTGAGTGTATATCAAACCATTTCTCAGCATACCCGTTTTGGCAAGAGGAAATGATTTATTTAAAATAATCATTTTTATCTTATACACTTTTTTTAATACAAAATATGAATTTTCGATATGGTAAATCTGAAAATACTAGATAATTCTGAATAATAAGTTGCACCATTATTTATCCTGAGTTCCGGTCATATCATGTCAGCATATGCATACATAAATATTTATTTTATTTTTTAATCATAATATGTTAATTGGGTGAATGAGCAGGGCGTCCTCCCATGGTATTAACTATAACAGTCCCTTTGCTTCGCTGCAAGTCCAGTGACTGTCAAACTATGCCTATCAGTCCAATTATGAATTCCTACTGAGTGTTTCATGCATTCACGGCTGTCTATAAACCTTCACAGGAACAGCCAGTCTGGACTGAAGTCTGACTGAAGCATGTGCAAGCAAATTAAAGATGTCTTATCAGAATCATGTATCCCATGCCTAGCCTTGAGTCAGGAAGGCTATATACTAAATATACAACAAGACGGTGATACACCTCTGATTTTGTTCATCTGTTTGATCATTAATAGTTGATATATAAATATGTAATAATTAACGGTTCATCTGATTGATCATAATTAAAACATTCACAATTAATTATTCTTCAAAATTATAAATTGGAAAATACTTCAACTGGGAAAATCAAAGAAGTGCCCTCATTAGCTGGGGAATAATACCCACTTCACAGAATATAGGGTTGCCCACATGAGTAAAACATAATAAAGAGAAGAAAAAATGGGACCGCCCAAAAGTGCCAACATTATACAGCTGTCAACTTTATGGAGTTGCCCATTAAGAGAGATTTGACTGTAGTATATACATCCAGCTGTATGTGGATAGGCCTACTGTGGATTATAGAGATAACTCGATGCAAAGAGCCAGGGTTATACTTTAATTATATGTCATGATGATATTATGTAAATAAGAAGTGAGATCTGAACCAGGTTCAAACTAAAGAGTTTATTAATGTTGAAATATGTACAAGTGTAGTAATAGTAATATGAACAGGTCTGATATTACACAATGTTTTACAGATACATTTGCTGAAAGAAGATAAATAGTAATGATGTGACTGATAGGTAGCAGGTTAAAATCAGAAATAATTGATATTCTGACATAGATGGAACAACTTTATTTTCTTCTTTTTATGTGCTGTTATTAAGGTTGTACAGACAACATTAGTAATTATCGCTGTTTGTGTATTTTCATGGCCATATGCCAACACTATACGTCAACCACCTTTATTTAGTTATAATATTGTAACTCGATATTGTAACTGGAAGTACATATAAACATAGTTGTCACTGAGTATACAGAATTTCTTGTTGTGTAAAGCCCATAGAGATGGGTACCAACGGTTTCATACACTTATGATATCGGGCTCTTTCGCGTCCTGCCGGGTAAGCCCCGCTTTTTTCCACATTAAGATTCAAAGAACAAAATCCTCGAAGAAACACACGACTATACCAATACAACAAATATGACATAAAATAACACCAATATAATGTAAAATATGAATATCTCGACGCAACACCCCTGAATCCTTGATAAAATTTTAGGGCCAAATTATGGGAAAATTTTTTTTTCACAATATCAGACTGGTCAACCATTAAATTTGAAAACTTTATTTTATGTGAATTGTACAAATACCGGTATGGTATTCTCTATGCATTTAGCAGTCTGTGCATGTGGGCAAAACACTGAAGAAAATGATCCACTAAAACCAAGTTTCATGGACATGCCAGAAATCGAACCCTGGTTGCCAGCTTTTTACCACTCGATTTTGCGAGGGACATCGCCACTAAATTCTAACTTTACATTAATAGAACAGCAATCCACTAGAAAATAGAAAAATGGAGTCTCTAGTGATGGGTGTGACAACAAATATGAATTCCTCTACCCCGAAAACCCCAAGAATCCACATACTGCACATTATTTCAGGCACATCGATTGACACAGCTATGTTATAAATGAGGACAGCGACCATGTTGGATTTCGTGGTATTAGAGTTTCCGCACACACGTTTAGAGAGACATCCTCACCAGATACTCAAATTATCATTCGGAGAAAATTGAACCATGGAGAAACCAACCACTCCAAAGTCTTACGACGAGTTTTAGAAGAAATTACCTTTTTGAACTAAAATCAGTTTGGATTTTAAGATCAAAATAATTCAAATAACAAATTTGACATCAAATATGAATTCCTCGACTCCCAAAACCCTTTTATTCTTATACTGAACAGTATTGTGGGCCAAACCAATGAAAAAAAAAGAAATTAAAAAATGACTGATGTTGGCCATTTTGGATTTCGGGGTCTTATGGATTCCCCCAACACTTTCACGAGGAACACCCTCGTTACTTTTTTTTATAAACCTTCCGAGAAGAAATATTTACGAAGAAGCCTACCATCGTTCTCCACGTTCACGGAAATGCTTAAAAAAACGACAAATGCCAAACGACGCAAACATGACCAGGAAGACAGAATTAGGTTTGGTAGAACGGCATACAGTTGATTTAGAGAACAGGAAAACAGCCTCTGCAAGGACACATTTCACATCGCAATTACAATCTAAAATGTATAAATCGCAATATGAAATAGAGCATACCTGCAAATTCAAAATGTAAGGGCAGAAGATGATTATGAAAAGAAATTTGAATTGTCTGAGGAAATAATAAAATTATTGGCAAAGCCAAAATTTCAATTTACCACATCCTAGTAAAATAAATATAAATAGTGGAGACACAATAAGAACATCATTGAAAAACTGCGAGAGATGAGTTGCAGCATGCACATTCAGGCCTATCCTATAAAGAAGCGAACATGTTTATGCATAAATGTGTGAAAACACCATCCTGTATTGCTCATGCTAATTTTTGACAAACAACTTGGTTATAAATGTCAAAACACGTCAATTATGCTCATACAAGGTAAATAAATTACCATGTCCATGAAAGATATAAGATTACAATTAAAGTTGTAATGACAATAGCAAACACAATAGGGTCATCTTGAACAACTATAAAGTGGTGGTACGAGGTATCATGAATGGGTAAACCTACCTTGCTAGCATTCTACACCCATCACAAATGATTTAAAATGAGAAATTAAAAGTAATTTGGCCATGATCTAGTAACCAAATTTTACAAGTAAAAAGCCAGGAATATCGTCACTCGTCATCTGAGTGACAGATGTGTCATAATTAGAAGGCATAAGCTAGAGCAGATGGAGTGTTGTTACATAAATAGAGATAGTTTATGATTTCAAATTTAAAGGATCTTACTTGCACCACCACTACAAAAACATGGAAAAGCGAAAATAGTAGAAGGCCTAACAGAGCTTGTTGAATATTACGCTACAGTTACAGTTCATAATTACGCTATAAAATGAATTGAGTCAATAAATGTTTACAGGTTCATGAAACTCATTTAGTCAGGCTTCCACAAGCTACAAGATAATATAAATTCCTTAAAACAACAAGATTCAACCGTTTAATCGCTCATATTACATTTCTAAAGAGTGTTTGTCACCCTTCTCATCAACTATCGTTAGCAAAGTTCTTATTAAATTATTGTCCCATAGAAGTGCTTCCTCACCAGTTGGCATAAATCCAATATGTTACACGGTCAAAGAAAAATGTCAATACTGATTGGATAGATACCTATCAAACTCACTATGCTATTTATAAACTATAATGAATATTACATCACCAACTTTGGTATACCGTATACCTACTTGAATCGAACAATCTATGTTCACGACCAGTCTAGGAAAACAATGAAATAAAACTAGGGCTGCAAGCGTATAAGACACCTGGTAGCCGTACTGCTCAACTTCACGGTTTTTTAAGGTTTAAAGCGGTTTGCTTCCATCGGTGTTTCTTCTGCCATGTTTCTTCTTCTTGCTTTGGGGTTTTGTCGTGCATGCGTAAGGTCAGGCCCCTAGTCGGGAAGTATTGTTATGGTAAACAGTTACAGGAAGATTGTGTTTATTCAGGTTCAGAAATAGGAGACGTATATAACTTTTGTAGTCCACCAGAAATAAATAATAGCGTGAGCAAATATACATGTTATTGCAAATGACTATATACTTTCACATGAATGAGTAACGTTTGCGTTTGCTACCAGGTAAGTAATGAAATGTGCTAATCTCCTTGACAATCATCACATGTTCACACGACCGAAATCTCGACACAATTCCAACACAAGTATCGAAATTAATCCTGTCTTACTTCCGTTATGGTAACGTAAGTAACTGCTGAATCGAAATATACCAATGCTGATTAAGATGGTAACAAATGGACAATACAGTTGCTGATACAAGAAGATCAATAACAAGTAAATAGCAGAAAAGGGGGTTAAGTTTGGTTCTCTGAAACTCTAAAAATGCTTTAATGAAAATTTGTAATAATAGGTAATACCATACAAAATGACTCATAGAATAAGTTGCATGTGACATATCGTTTTCACAACATAACAAAAAGTCAAGCTTGCAATTAAACCGCTTCATTTACAAGAGAAGAGCAAATGGTTTTTAATTCTTTCCTCGATACTTTACCGGATGGAAGCCTTGGGAATTCGTCGAGGAGTACGGCATATTTCGGTGCCATGTTTATCCCATCTTTTCCATTTTTGAATTTGTCTTCGCCCCATCGGAGTACCTCGTTTGCGGTCAAACATTTCTCTCCGCTTGGAATAACACAGGCACATATTTCCTCACCCAGCCGTTCATCAGGAACGCCAATCACCTGCACAGCCTTGATTTCAGGGTGTTCAGCCAAACGTTTTTCAATATACGATGGCTGTATTTTGAAACCAGCGCGTGTGATTAATTCTAATTTCCTGTCCACAATCTTTATTCTCCCGTAGGTGTCCATCACTGCCAAATCTCCCGTTTGAAACCAGCCTTCTGGTGACCCAATTGCGTGTTTCCCTGTCGAGTGAAGGTATCCTGAAGACATGAAGGGAGTCCGTATGAAAAGTTCACCGACCTCTCCACGATGCAGCAATACATTATTTTCATCGACCATTTTCATTTCCAAGCCTGGTAACGGGGATCCGATGAAACCATCAGCAAGCAGACTAGAACCTTTCGGTGTGATAATTCCATACATAGTCTCTGTAGTACCATAAGCATTCACCAGTTTTGCCCCTGGAAGAATCTGCTTGAAATTTTCTGCAAATGATTGGTTCAACATTTGGCCGGCTGTTATACAAAGCCTTAAACACTTTAAACTGTGTCGCGATATCTCTGGGTTTCTTATCATGTCAAACAAGATATAGCCGAATGTGAAGGCGACAGTGCATTTTTCCCATTCGATGATGTTACAAATGCAGTGTATATCTGTCTTCGAAACATGCGTATCGACACACACACAAACTATGTCCGACACAAGGAACCAAAACATTGTCGGAAAAGATGAATTATGTGCGATTGACCTATCACTAAAATATATGTCTGTTCTATTTAGTCCAAGTTCTTCAGCAAGCACTAATGAGTTATTGAAGATCTGAAAATGACTGTAAGCAACAGCTTTTGGATTTCCAGTGCTTCCTGACGTAAAAAATACCAAGGCATCAGAATCAGGGTTGTTCAGTCTTTTTAAAAAATCTTCATTTAGGAACTTCGCTGTCTTCTGAAGTTTGGAGAGAGGAGTGATGCTGCAATTTTTTAATTCTGTTTGCATTTTACCATATCCTATTAAGCATAAGTCTGGTAAAAATAAGGCGAGTTTCTCAAGCTCGTCAAGTTTCATATAAACCCACTGAAAAAAGAAACATTTGCAATTTGTTTTTGCAAGCACTTTCTTGAGCTGCTCACAGCTATCAATATCGTGGGGGAGAAACACGATCGCACCTCCTAACTCGAACACAGCCGAAACAATCATGAACGTCTCTCGGCTGTTAGCCCCGACCACTGCTACTCGAAGTTTTTCGTCGTAGTCATGGTGTCTTGTCAAGCTTCGTAGGCCGTATGCTATTTCCTTTGACCCTTTGTATAGCTCTGCGAATGTTAGTGCATCCCTTGTCATATCATCTTTGTAGATAACAACTGCCTCCTTGCTTGGACTTTCTTTATATCGTTTCAAAAGAAGATCCGAAAATGTGGCATAGAAAAATTTGCTTGTAGATGGGGTGTGAATGTAACTTAAGTCTTCCATGTTTTAGTGAAAATGTATCTCATTAACTCACCTTATGAATCGGTTTCTTATTCGGGCAAACGTAATGCCTGTTTACTTCATGCGAAACACGTAGCTGAAATAGGACAGGAGCTCATCCCTAGCAATCAGTCTGCTAAGCTCGCCTCTGTGAAGCAGAGATGCAAATACTACGTTGGGGCCAAAACTTTTGCTGAATGATCAGTATGTAAGAAAGTATGGGCACTTAGCCTGAATGAAACCAGATATTGCTTCGTTTCCATCGGGCTGCAGGAGTCGTCCCGTTGAACAGCCAATATGAATTTAGCATCGTTGACAACACCGCGATGTATGATGGGAAGGATGCTTATAAAAATGAGGGCTATCCTCGTGCACGGCACTGGCATTTCTAATTGGAGAAGGAGGGGTTCATTTGCATAGATTACCCAATTAATTTGCATGGAATACCTTTTACGTCGAAATACTGTTGCGCATGTGCGTATACAACTCCCGCGTGGAAGGATGGCGACAACTAAACTCCTGGAGTTCAAAGGATAAAAAACATCTACATGCGCACATAAAAGTGTTATATCGATATAATTTGATATACATATTAAGTTTATTTCTCTATGTAAATAGAAGATTGCTGCTCAATCGCACAAGCCCTGATATTTCATGTAACATGTTCCTTTAAAAACCATAGGGTGGACTCTCCCCGCCGGACGGCCTGACTCCTTCATAGTTGAATGGAGTCGGTACGTGTCGGGCTAGTTACTTCGTACCATTCACATTTCGAACTTTGCAACTTCGTACCCCTATAAATCCGTACCTTTACTACTTCATACCCTCTCCACTTGGTACCACCGCGACTTCGTACCCCCGTCCCTGAGAGTAAAGTTAAAGCAAGTTGCACTGAAGAAAGAATCTCCAATATGAAATTTACTATTTTGTATCCACAGCATGACACTTAACAAAGACATATACTTACATATACTCACAAATGCTTAATTTACTTCCTTTGTATATATTATATTTTTAGCATAAAATGAAATTTTTCTCTGCCCGCCTCCCCTTTCTCTCTCTCTCTCTCTCTATCTCTCTCTCTCTCTCTCTCTCTCTCTCTCTCTCTCTCTCTCTCTCTCTCCCGCAGGCGCGCGCTCGCATAACACGACTGATGCAAACAAACGAACAATATTGATGTGTATGGCTATAAAAAAAAGGATTTTCAATAATAAATGTAATAATTTTAATAGTTTTAATAGTAAGTATCACACGTGATTTTAACATATGCTATACGTCTAAAGACCAAGGTTTGCAATATCCATTCTGTGGAATTCGCTTTAGTGAACAGGTCTGTATATCCTACTTTGTTTTATTATATGCTCTTGAATATTAATATCCACATTTTATGAGAGTCCAGTTTGTATAATTGCTATAAACCTTTGAAAGATTTTCAAAATAAATAAAATAAAAATGAAATCGGTAAAGATATGGACGGTCTTTCGATTGGAATGTACCTTACAAATAGATCTAAAACATAAAAAAATTACTGTAGATAATTCTTACTTTCTTGATTATTGCAGTGTATGACACTTTTGCGAGTTGGGGAGATGACGAACTGTATCATATATATAATATATGACTGGGGTTGATCTGAAGTTTGAAGAAATGCAGGCTTTTTGTATTTTAAATCATTCAATGTTTAAATATTATTAAAAGAATTGTTTTTTAATATCATGCTATTTCAATAAATATTTTAAAAAGGCATGTCATTACCAGTGTGTAAAAAGGAAATATTAGAGCCCTTTTTCTATCTTACAGTCCTGTAAGGATAACAAATTTAATTGATATATATGTATTCGTATATGTACATGTATGTACATTTATATGTATATATAAATATGTGTATATGTATTTGTGTATAATATGTATATGTATAATGATTTATGAACACATAGGTACATGTTTTTATTAATTTGAATATGTTTTAAAAATATTAAAGAAAAGTCAAACGAAATTTTTTTTATATATTTTCAAATAAGAAAAAGCAATTTAAAACAATAGGCTGGCTGTTATTATTGTTATTTTTATTCTTATTATTATTATGAATTAATCTGTATGAACAGGCATCTGAATTTCAATATAAATTTGGTTTTTCAATATAGACTTCATTTAAATTTATTTAATCTAATTAACGTTATTTTAATAGAAATAATGTAAAAAAAGAAATGTGAATGAAAAGGGAAAAGACCCAAAAGAAGAAACAGTCAATTTTGATGTTAAGTTAAACGAGATGAATAGAAATGTATTAAGGAAAACTTACAGATATGCCCTCTATAGATATTTACGTTTATTTTGTATTTTAAGTGGGAAAATTTCAACAATACATTGACAGATATAAGTACGTTAATTATAAATGTTAGAGGTTTAATTAATTTAAAAAATCAATTTTACTTGAGCAAGGAAACATAAAGCTGGGATAATTATGTTACAGGAACCCTATAATGAACTAGCATATGGAATCACATGGAGTTATGATTTGGGAGGACAGGGTATAATGAGTCATTGTGGTAAACATAAGAGAGGGGTAGCATGTTTTATATCAGTGCAGTTACATTATGATTGTTAGGTTCTATATAAAGATCATAAAGGAAGGCTAATTATATTAAGATTAGAAATAAATAAAACTACCTTTGTCATTGTGAACATATACTCTCCAAATAGAGGTGCAGTTTTTTTAAGAAATTCGTAAACAGTTGCTTGTCTTAACATTAATCAGGATGAAAATATTTAATAAGAAGAGACTGGATTACAGCTCAAACAATAAATTACAAAAGGGTTGGTACAAATATTTTAAAACTAAGAGCAATAAAAGAAATAATAAATATAAAAGGAAACTTTGATCTATATGATATATGGAGGATAAATATCCAAAATTATACCAGTATACATAGAGACAATCTCATAAGAAAATTTGTACCGGAATAGATTATTCTCCTACATCGTCAAAATTTCATGATAACGTTTCAGATGTCACAAATATTCCTGCCTTTAAATCAGATCATTTAGGAGTTATTATTTCATTCAAAGAAGCTATAACAGAAAGAAGGGGTAGAGTTTAATGCAAATGTAATTATAACCTTCCACAGGATGAGCTATATTTAGATGATGTATTCAAAATTAGGAGAAACGGTGAAAGAAGTTAATCATATCAATCCAAATTGGGCATTTCTTAAATATAAAATTAGGAAAAAAAACAATTAAATGTTTAAAAAAAAAGTATATGTCGAGATAAACGATTAGAAGGAATTATGCATAGTTGGAGAACAACAAGACTTAGAATAGAAAGAGAATGAAACAGATATGAACAACTCAAAATAGGAATGCAAGAATTATATGAAACAAAAACTGAAGGAATAATTACCAGAGCAAATATTAGATGGGCTTAAAAAGGAAAAAAAAGGACCAAATATTTTATATTATAGAAAAAAAGAAAATGGAACAGGGAAACGTATAAAATATAGTAGATGATGAGAGACAAATTTTAACTGGCATAAAAAAACATTTTAGATAAAAAAAAAGGATAAAATGGTATGCTTCAAACAAACCTACAATCGATCAAACAGAGAAAAATCACTTTTTTAAAAAAAAAGATATTCATAAGGTCACAAATGCAGAACAAAACAACATTTGAAGGATACTTGTCAGCTGAAGAATGTTTAAAGTTATGAAAACAATTTTTTAAAATAAGTAACCGGGAAATGATAGTCTGAGCGTTGAATTTTTTAATAGTTTTTGAGAAAAACTGGGATGGTTAATGGTTGAAAGCTTTAACTTTTCATTAGATAATGGAAGTCTAACTTCCGCACAAAAACAAGCTGTCATCGTTTTGTTAGAAGAGAAAGATAAAGACAGAACTAAAATAAAGAACTGGCGCCCAATTTTCTTATTGAATATTGGTTACATAATTATGACAAAAGCACTATCCTTTAGATTAAAAAAGATTTTATCAAAATTAATCCCCGAAAGTCAGCATGGCTTTATGAAGCATTCATCTATTACAAAAGCAGTCAGAATTATTTTGGATGCTAATCAAAGAAATCACAACCGAATAATAATTACAACAGACTTTGAGAAGGCTTTTGACACATAAGAATGGAGTTTTATTTTTGATAAACTTACATGTTTAAATTTTGGGAACAGCTTTATAAAATTGGTGAGATTGTTTTACAGTAATGTTGAAGCTTGTATAAGGAATAATGGTCACTCATCAGGTATTTTATAATTGAAAGAGATGCAAGACAAGGAGATCCACTCTCACCTTACATTTTCAACTTATGTTGGGAAATGATAGCTGCGTATATCTATAGGTAGGATTCCAAAATAAATGGTATAAATATAATGGGGAAAAAAGAATTAAAACTAGTATTATATGCAGATAATACAACTGTTATTGTTTAGAATCTAAACTCTGTTAAAGTTGTACTGGATTTGTTTAAACAATTTTCAAAATACTCAGATCTAAATAATAACAAAGAAAAAACAGAAGCAATGTGGATATGGAGATTAAAAGACAGAAACTTTAAACCGTTGGGATCATGGTATCAGGAACATATTTGGGTGCCTTTATGTCCAACAATTTTAATAATATTTGCAAATGTCATTTTGAACAAAAGATTCAAAGGATCTCTAAATTTACCTATTTATGGAAGCAGTGAAATTAAAGTTAATATGGTAGGATTTTGATAATAAAAACACTGTTTCTCTAAACTTGCACACTTAAAATTTTACATTACCAAAAGAATATAGATGTAGACTAAATAAGATACTTTGAATGTTCATATACAAAGGGAAGAAAAGGGGAAAAATTAAGAGGAAATTATTAATAAAACCAATATCTGAAGGTGGGATAAATATGTTAGACATTAACAGTTTTATTATGACACAACATGCTATATGGATAAAGAATATTTAGATAAATCGAATAAAGATTGGAAATTTTTTTTTAATGTTGTCAAAGTTTTGTAAATATAAAGTTATTAAAGCATTACGATTGTGATGCTAATATGCTGAAAAATAAATTGCCAGATAACTATTTATAAGCATCATTCGCACGGAAAGAAATCCGCCAACAGCACCTACCTGGCCTAAATTTGTCAAATAATAAAAATATAACAGCTACTGGTAAACCGATTTTTCTTCGAAGATGACTTAAATATGCAGGACAGTTGGATTATAATAATGGGATAGTTTTGCATTTTGACTTATGGGTGAAGAACGGAGCAAAAAAATTTGATTATCTTGTATATCGAACAATATTAAGCCAGCTTGAAATAGGCAGATATTAGTGTGATTTCCATATAAAAGTACAGCCTGGTTCATATATATGCAAATGTTAAAATGTTAAAAAATGTTAAATGTTAAAAGTATTGCTTCAAAGTAGATATGTGAGTATTTAGTATGCCTGATTTACGTTGGAAAACTTGTATGTAAAGAAAAATATAATCTATTGTATAATGAAAAATGATTGGCATATATTATATAAATTGGACCTATACTATGTAAAACAGAAAGATAAGTGAATTTCAATATAAAATATACATGGGTATTTCTAAATGAAAAACTTTATAAATATGGTATTAGTAATGATCCATACTGCCATAAAGCTGTTGAAAATATTGATCATTTCTTTTTTTCATTGTTCAGTTGCCCATTATTTTGGAGAGCAGTCAGTGGTTTATGTAGAATATCAGCAGATTTATTAACAGTAAAAATGTTATTCCTGGAATACCAGAAAGAAAAAGAAAGAAAACAAATTCCTTTCACATGCAACATATTTTATTTATATAACACAGGAAAATCGAAAATTGAATATAGAACGTTTCAAGAAATACCTGATTTAGCAGAAAAAAGTGGAATATGGAGTAAAAGATGGAACTATAAATGAAAGGTTATCCCTTTGGGATACTTTAATTGATTAACTGTGACTATACATTATTTAATTATTAAAATCAATATTAAATATATTGTTTGAAAAAAATGTATCATACAAAAACAATGTCTGAAATACCTAGTTAAAAAAAGTAGCAAATTTTGTTAGAATGTATCGAGATTTAAGAAATATGTGTTCTTTTTTTGCTGTGTTTGTGTTGTGTAGTGAATATATATGTTTTGTATTTTCGTTGTATATGTAATTGGTGATAGTAATCTACTTTGTATTGTTTTGAATGTTTGTATAAAGTATATTGTTAATAAAAAACATATTGCAACAGGATTTTTTACGACAGGTCCAGGGATCTCAGCTGATATGACATGGTAGCACAGTGTGACCCCGTGTATCGGAACCCTGAGTCAACGCAACACGCGATGTTTCAATCAAAGCGAATATGTAATACACTTGAGGGCAAAATTAAACAAGGCTTCTCCTGTTTGACAGGTGTTGTGGCCCAAACATAAACGCGCCAGTTATAAGCGTGAAAAGAGAACGGGCAACACAGAAGGCGTTTGCGCTATGTTAATATTGATGCAAGCGCTCAGTCCCTTATATTTGACACTAGTATTCAGTAAGCCAAACGCTTCAAGGCAATATTTAGGCAGGTAGCATTTTATTTCTAAGAGAAGACTATTTTTCGTGTTTATCCATCATGCTTTGTACGTAGTAAGGCCCCTTTACAATAAACAAAATTAAGGAATAACTCTTTCTATGTGATTTATTCCTGCTTTCAGGATTCCATAACGTTGATATAAACTTAACAACTCTAGCTCTGGGACTTACATTTTCGAGCTGAAATTTAGATCGTACCGGAAGTAATCATTGGAATATCTCTAACAGGCGCCGTTGTCATCTTACAAACACAATCACACCATGAAGGTGGCCATTTGAATTTGTCTTACAGGTGCCATTTACTTCCTACAAACAAAATTATACTATGTTATTACTTCAGAGAGTAGTATCTGACAAGAAACCGGTTTTGCTAAGTGGAATAATGAATACGCTGAATCCAGGCGATTACTTACTGGCTTACTGAAAACTGTGTAGTAACTCAGTTCATATCATATCATATATATATATATATATATATTTATATATATATATATATATTTATATATATATATATTTAAAAATTATATAATACAATGAATGTATCCGCAATTAAAAACATCATACTTGACACTGCCTCGTATATGCCTGATATTCCGCCTCGTAAGAATTCACTGTATACTCAAGAGACATGGGACATGTATGATGTTTATGATAAGACCAGTCCAGTCGTTACTTGATATGGTGTACATTGATTAAAATTAATCAGGACTTTAATGTTAACATAATATATGGTGGTATGTTTGATAAGATTTCAGCGCCTGAACCTGACAACACTGCAGCTCATGAGAGCTAAATGCAAGAATGATGGCATATCTGACAAGCAACATTGCAGCCCA
Organism: Sipunculus nudus; assembly: GCA_026874595.1. Classification (NCBI taxonomy): domain Eukaryota; kingdom Metazoa; phylum Annelida; class Sipuncula; order Golfingiida; family Sipunculidae; genus Sipunculus; species Sipunculus nudus. Next base: position 56,827,722 of record CM049314.1, read on the forward strand.
TGCGCTTTCAATGGAATGGCGCCACGACGTGTAGCTTAATATACTCGCCTAGCACCTGTGCGTCAGATGGTTCGTGAAGATGTAAGAGGCAGTGGGTGAAAAAAAATTGTTTTTGACTCCCTTTCAAGAATAAGTGTAAAAGGTCACCTGTTTACATAATGTATAATGTTATAACGGTCAACATGGTGCATCTTGGCAAAAGGGAAAGATGTGTCCTGCTATGTGTTTACAAACACGAGATCTGCAATAAATATATATGCCACATATATAATAATTAATGGTATAGCCGTGTTAGTCTGTTGTCGCAATGTAGGTAAAGAGTAAGAGTGCCGCCTGGGCCGTTATAATATATATATATATATATATATATATATATATATATAACATATATAAATATGCCACATTCATAATGGTACAGCCGTCTTAGTCTGTTGTCGCAGTGTAGATAAAGAGTGAGAGGGTCGCCTTTGATATAGGCTACTTATTTATTATTATTAGTATTATTATTATTATTTATATATATATATATATATATATATATATATATATATATATATATATATCATGCGCGCGTGTGTGTAATGTGTGTAAGAGATGCGGAATATAAGTAAATGTGATGCTATGGTGCCTTTCGTATAATTTCTATTTCTACTTTTGTCTCGCATAGTTTCCAGCTGGTTTGTTTATGTTTTCCATTTGCTTGCTACAATCAGGTTTCACACGTGAGGTAGGTAGGTCAGAGTACTTCAATCCATTAACTAATTAACTTAAACGCCATCATACGTCCACTGTATATCATACCACCAACACGGAATCATCAAGAACATATACGAATCAATCAAAGTCCCAAGTCAATCGAACTCAAATATCACCAGACACCAAAGCATTAGACCATGCAGTCTTGTACCAGGAATTGCTTATAAAAAGCGGTTAAAAATACCAGTTAAATTGGAGCTACAGCTGAATGGAAATTATTAAATAATTTATCCATTATACATAAAGAACACATTGCCAAATAGAATATTGGTGGTCGACAATTAACCATGGGTTCCGCCGAATCGGAGAGGCATGGATGGAGTGAGGGATGGAATATAGCCATCCAAACTTGTCGCATCAGAGCTGCCATTTGAAGCATCCCAAGATGCATGGACGAATGAAATGTTGTATGTGGGATCACTGGTCTTGTGTAAGAGATAAAACTAACAAAGATCTTTGGGCATACACGGTTTCAGGCTATAACATCAAACCGAATTATGAGATATGTGTGAATATCACCAAATGCAGACACACAGATGGACATCATGCAATAACATACCGTTGTGGGTGAGGCCACCTGTCTCGCATAAGATCAATAGGCATGCAAAATTTTAGGCGGATACATCAACTACTCCTGAGAGTGATTTTAAATTGGGCCCAAGTCTTGAGTACGCGAAATCTACCAAAGATGGATGAAATTGGCAAAATTTTAGACCTTTACGCCACATCGCTCCTGACATGAGGGGATAAATGTATTCTTCGAAAACGTGACAGTAGGTGTTCCCATCAGTCGCCTCTATGACAAAGCTATTTAAAATGGATAAACATATAAAAACCCGGGTGATAAATCCATTCCTGAGTTGTGTATAATTTTCACCTAAAACAGATTTAAGGATTAACACTGAAAACCATGGCATGTAGGTGGCGTCACTAGGCTTCTGTACGAGATAAGAGATCCAAGATCTATAGACAAGCAAACTGTTAAGGGGATATGTCAACTAATCCAAAGATAAATGCATTATTGTATTCTACAAATACTAGTACTTGATGATGGTGACGTCAACTATCATGTCACCTACCCAAGATGAATTGATAAAAACTTTCGAGCCCTTACATTGGACCACTCCTTAAATATGAGTGATTTTTCGATTTATTTTTTCAAACGCACGGATGGATGTCGCGAGAAAACCGTTGCATATGACGCCACCAGTCTTTTTAGCCAAATACATTGAACTGCTCCTGGGATATGTGCTAGTATCAAAAAGAAAGACGCACATATTCACTGAAAACGTAGGGTTGTCGAATCTCCCAATTGTGACATCCCAACAGGGAGCCGGATGGTGAAAAGCCTATGGTTATCATAACACAGTATTAAACTGCAACAGGCGAGTACATGTTTAGTCAGAGTACATGTTGACCCTCCGTAAAGCAGAGTTGGGTCTGAGTACTTTTAGCGTCCTCGAGTACGAGTACTGAGTACTTTAAAAGTACTCGAGTGCAATTATGAGTACTTTTGCACTTTTTTGAAAGTACTCTGGTACGAGTACCGAGTACTCAAAATGGACTCATGAGTACTTTAATGAGTACTTTTTTCTAACCAAACTTGTTTAATGAAGTTATTCAATTAAATATATATATAAGTTAAAAATATTTTTAATATTGAAAACCCAGGACAAAATAAAAATATATACAATGTTGTGTTATGCTTAATGAAAATACTGAAGCGAAATGCAAACTCTTGGGCATATAAACAGGCCATATACAGTTGAAATATATCAAGGCATTAATTTATTATAGTAGATGGTCAGCATTGAAGAAACATCTGGTCTCGTAGGTTCTCAAAAATACATTTCTTAGCTAGGACAAGATATACAATTAACTAAATGTTGTATTATGCAAATTCAAAATACTGGTTGGAATGTTCAGAAACTTCAACATAAAAACATAAAAAGTTATATAAAAGTTAATATATAAAAGTTATATTGTTAAAGGAAATCTCACTGACATTGTATGAAGCATATATCCATATGTTAACCATATGTAATCATAAAATAATAGCAATGATAACATTAATAATAACAACCATATGTTATTATTTATATAATGTCAACTTATGAATAATTTGTGGCCTTAGCCTAAGGGAGATATTTAAACACAACCGGTATATGTGAAAATAGTATAAAACAACATATCTGACAGACTAGACTTAACAAGTCATTCATCATGTGTAATACTTTATGAGTATTAACAACAGTTACATCAGTGGCATATTACAAGAAGGAATAATGCGATAGTAATACATAATATTAATAGCATATTACAGGTTTTCTAAGTTAGAAAGAGTAATATTACTATTGATAGAAAAGAAATTTGAACTAGTAATGGTAATAGTACCCCAAGTAATAGAATTATTGCTAATACATTTCTATTACAACCCTAGGCTAACACATCTGATGAATTGAGTGTTTGTTTGATTAGGTTGATAGAGCAGAGTAAAGGGCCCAGTGTAGTGTGATTAGTTGATGCTGGGTGCTTTCATGGTCCAGTGGGCACTGGACAGAAGGCTTTGGCTTGAGGTGAACCCCTGGTTCTCTTTGTTGATCCATTAAGTAGGCTTGGTCATTAAACATTGGAGAAGTCCTTTGTGTTCTTACACAGTATATAAGGCAAGTTATTGTCAGCTGATAGTAGAATGTGATGCTGCAGCCTCTGTTGTAGTAGCTAAGGGGTGTATGGTCTTATGGTCACAGCCTTTCATGGGTTTTAATCAGTTGACAGTCAACAGTTGATTCTTAGTTGTGCCACACACTGTGTACAGAGCTCACCAAAGACTGCTATCCCCACTGAAATTCTGCTAAACCTACAATCACATTTAGTTTCATTTATAAATCAATTCAGGCTTGATTAGCCCAGGCCCCGGAGCACTGCTGAGTTTATATTATGGTGCCAGGTTCTGAGTACATTTAATTTTACTGAATTGTAGTAAATCTTAACTGTTTTATTTTGGGATCTTTAAAAAAATAGAATTTTATTCTTAAAATATTACTAATTATGAATTTGCTGATTTAATGTTTTATTGAACGCTATGTTGTACTTATCTTGCTGGAAATATATAATGCTGTACACATGTACACATGAATTGCATGAATGTATTAATAATAAAATAGTTCAATTTATTTATATTTTTTATTAAATAAAAGTAAAAGTATCAGTAAAACAAGCCAAGTAATAGTAATAGTAGTAGTTATCGATGCGAAAATGCTATAATAGTTTCAGGTATAGGAACAGATGGATTACTTTAAGTACTATTATATATGATATTGTATATGTTATATATTATATATAATATCTTACTATAACAAACTATTACTAATATTATAAAATGAGATAAGAGTTTATTTAGAAATTTTAATGATATATGAAATACCCAAAAGTACTCAAGAATTACTCATATGAGAACCGAGTACTTTCAAAGTACTCGAGTACAAACAAGTACGAGTACTTTTGTAATTTTTAAAAAGTACCCGAGTACGAGTACTCAAAAAAGTACTCATGAGTACGAGTTCTATGAGTACGAGTACTTTTGGACCCAACTCTGCCGTGAAGTGTCAGGCCCTGAGCAACTCCCTGGCAGCGCGACAGCCAGTTTGGACAAGAGCGCTCGCTGACAATCTGCGCGTGAGCCGGGTCGGGATAACTCGCAGACTGCATTGGCCGGAACTAGGTCACGCGAGGGTGTACGTTAACCTGCCATGTATACAAGTCTGAAGTGTATATATTTACAACATTTTCCATAGGATACTCACACTAGCAGAGTTGGCGATACATTGTCTTATAACAGTATAAGTATTGATTTTTTTGCCGTCTTTATAAGAGTCATCAACTTCGTCCCTGCCCAGGCGATTGCAGTGCATCTTATACAACTACTGATTGATAGCCAGTCAAGTCGTTGAGTAGGTGAATTGTATAAATTGCTGCGTCTGAATATTGAGTAATTTGTGAAGAACAGGTACTAATTTTAATACTTCAGTTGTTTTAAAATTGCTAAACAATGTAACCATATAATTCATAGTGTATGTCTCCTGGGTGAGAGTGAAGTTCGGTATGTATAACATGATATATCTGTGATATATACTATTGTCTATAAATGGCTAATTTTGAAATTGTCTACAACAGGTTCTATTAACTTCTAATAATGTAACCAAGTAGCCAAAAATACACCTATTAGTAAAGCTAAATGTATGTACATGGAAAAATCATAAAAAACTTAAGTGTAATGTGTACTCCTGAGTCCTGACAGATTGATTGTAACATGAAACATGGTCAGAATAATGTTTATCTCGTTCAAGTCGCTGTGTGTATATCACATTCTGCAAACTGTGGATTAAAGGGTGTTGGTTGGATGTTGTAAATGTTTGGTATAAGTACTTAACATTATTGTCACCCTGGCTTATTGCTTTAAGTTGCCAGTGGTCCTACATAAATCGAAAACTTCAATTATATACCCAACATATAGATATACTTCATACCACTGATTGAAAAGTGACTTGGTTTTCTACTAGGCCTAATTGTAAAACTAATTTGTAATTATATATTTATGTGTGTGTATGAACATACAAGTTGTCAATACATCATTTTACTCCTGCAGCTACCCTACACCCTGACAAAGTACACAGTTGTACCTCAAGCCCCGTTGAGCCATGTGGAGGGATCGGTTGAGAGATTGAGGGATGACAATAAGGTAAGTGACTGTTACTATAAATCCGATTTATAAATATAATGAATATTTCTGATAACTTGTCACACTGCACTTTTTCTTGCTCAAGTTTTAATTCAGCCATATATGCTGTGATTCAATGTACACAAAATCCTGCACACAACTCTGCCATTAAAAATTGTTTTTTTCATGGAATTTGACATTTTACTTTGTATTTTCAGACACTCTGGAGAAATCTAAGTTACAAATTTGTAAACCCGAGTTGAAGGAACAAGAGGGCAAGTCTATTGTTCAAAGACAGAAGCGGAAAATGAAGAGAGCTATATGATGGTTACGTGGGTAGCTATGAACCGAACCTTGGAGTGGTAAACTGTTTGCGAGAGAGAAAGCCTGAGCGGATGCCGATACAATAAAGCCACATATCCACTCTTAATGCATGTGGACACTGAAACACACCTGCATGTCCACATTGTAAGGAATAATCAGTCGTAAAATTGATGCAGACAAATACACGTATTACAAGTTTCACGACCACCTGGGTTTTTAATATATATATATTTATATATATATATGTGTATATATATTAAATATATATATGTATATATATATAGAGAGAGAGAGAGAGATAGAGAGAGAGAGAGAGAGAGAGAGAGAATGAATTAAGGCTGAACCTTACAGGTCCATGTCACATCACAGCATGGTCCACGGTCACAGCAAACAATTGACAACCCTTTTGACAACCCTAGAGGGTTCTTTTAGGTACACCTATTTGACCGTCCTAAAATTGTTGATTTGACAACTCTGTTTTTTTTCAGAGTTCACACCACGCGAGTATTGCCAAGGTCACGCCTCCTAACATTGTTAGGCACCAGTTCCCGGCAGCTGGTACCTAATCATAATACATATTATGAAACGAAACTATACCTAGAATATTGCGCCTACCATCTAGCCGCAATTTTTAATAGCGTTCAAGATGTCAAAGGGCACGTCGCCGTCATGGAAGGACTGACCAAGCAAAAACGGACGGAGATAACAGAAGCCTTGAAAAAAAAAGCTTTTGTGTCAGCGCAAGCTAGAAAACCCAAAATGTTCACGGGACAGACTGGTACAGTTAATAAAAGACATATTCTGTGACAGTCAGCCGATCAACCGTGTTTTATATACAGAAACACGGTGACAAGTGGATGGCCTTTCAAGCGAATACCACGAATGAACAAAAATTGACCCCAAAAGTGCAAACAAAACACGCCGAGCTCGGAGACGCTCTATTCATGTGGTTCTCAAGCTCTGTTTGACCACAACGTCGCAATCAGTGACAAACTCTACTGCGGACTGCTTAGAAAATTCCGTGAACATAAAAACAACATAACTAAATACCAAACAGATTTGCTTGCATTCTTTAAAAGTAAATCATGAATACACAATACACACAAGTTCTCCTACAAACATCCAAGTCACCTTATATCTTGAACTTCCGTCACCTTTTGTGATTTGTCAATCCGACAATCTTAATACCCGATATATATATATATATATATATATATATATATATATATATATATATATATATATATAACACTGAAGAAAACAACTCTGTTAATTCACTACAGACGGTTTCACGGAAAGCCACCCGATCATGAGTGAATGTTGTAGTATATATATATATATATATTTATTTATATACATATATATAGCATAGCATAGCTCGTGCTTGTAAACAAAAAGGAATTCACGACTTTCCCTATTGCCCAGGTGAATCATGTTGCACGTTATAACATTATACATTATGTAAGCAGGTGTTATCTACTAAACATAATCTTGAAAAGGAGCCAAAAACATTTTCTTCACCCACTGCGTCTTACAGCTTCAGGAACCATCACACGCCCAGTACAAGGATCACAATATGAATAAACCCCAACAAACTGCAAGAAATTGTTTTATGGTGATCTTCTGTACTATAGGACCAGCTAAATAACATATCAAAAGTTTACCGAAATTAGCCAAAAACGGTAGCTTTTATCAATGTTTTTATGAACCCATGTCATACTTACACCCAGGCTATACTGAAGCCCCTCTTCGGTCACCTGTATGTCACCCTTGTTGACCTTTAAGGCTGCGAAAGGGATATAGTAACGTCTCCCTTTGTGCGTTAGTCCGTCTGTCCAGCTGTCCGTCTGTCCTTCTGTCCGTCCGGATTTGGCTTGTGGATCGATTTAAAGCCAAACCGTTTGACCAAAACCTTTCATCTTGCACATATGGCTCACCGACCAATAGATGAAGAACCCTGTCGATTTTGAGGTCACAAGGTCAAAGGTCACGGCTACAGGGCCCGACTTCTTGAAAAAGCTTACGGACCCATTTAAGCCAACCGTTTGACAAAAATCTTTCATCTTGCAAATATGGCTCACCCACCTATGGATGAAGAACCCAATTTAGTTAGAGGTTACAGGAGCAAAGGTCAAGGCCAGAGAGCTGCCCTACTTATTTTCACACTTGGTAATACACCTATTCTAATGATGCTCCGCTTTGCGGTACCCTTGTTATACAGGCTTCAGGTGGACACAGCTACTCCAAGGAGTCGAACCCCCCTCTTCTAGTATTTGTTTTGGCCAACAACATAACAATAAACAATGATGAAATATTTTTTATTGGTTTATAATAACAACTTTAAGAAAAATTAATGGAAAAGGAATTTTATAGTTGATGAGGAACAGGGAATTACCGCGCAATAACTGATGCTTTATGGATCTTGTATGGATGACCCCAAATGTATTTCAAATGCCACCATTTAGTCACCTTTGGGCATATTTCATTTAAATTTTAGAAATGACAAAAAAATTAAATTAACTGTTCTTTACTTTTATATATATATAGGTATTATATCAAGCAAGTTAATGAAAGGCAAGGATGAAGTTCATTATATTAAATTTTTCTAAATTTCGAGGTCCAATTATCCAATTTTGTTTCACTGAAATTGAATAAGTACTAATGAGATCAAATTTACATGAAAAAAACTTACAAAATTGTGTATATTGCACCATCAGGCCAAGTAACAACTTTTGTGACAATAGCACTCGATTTCCGAATGTAAATAATATAAACGATATCAATCCTCTTCCCTATATCCCAGGATGTTAAACCAAATCTTACATAACTTAATATAAACACCATCATCTCATAAAACAACTTATATTACAAAAAAAAAATACCTCTTCTTCCAAGTCATATTTTGTTATCATTTATAACAAGTGAGCGCCGGGACCAATGGGTCCCTTGTTCATCACAGAGTTTTAATTTTGCTACTTACTGCTAGGTTTTTGAAGGTCCAAAAGTCCATTGGAACCAATAAAAACATCATTACATATTTATATTACAGGCAAATCTAAGATGTCGTCGAAAATGACCACCATGTCCTTAAAATGGCCAAAAAGCATTCATTTATCATCACAGAGTTGTAATTTAGGTATCTACTACCCGGTTTTTAGGGTCCAGAAATCCTTTTCGAACTAGTATAGAAACATTCTGTATTTACGTTACTGCAATTCCAAGATTGCGTCCAAATTGGCCGCCAATTCCTTAACAATTGCCATAAATCATTTATTTTTAACAACTTAGAGGCAATTTTGGTATCTACAACTACGTTTTTTGGTTTGTGTATCCATTGAAACCAAATAATGCATCGCTGTGCAGTTATGTCACTACCAAATCGAAGATAGTTCAAATACCTAATGATTACGTCATATACAGTCATTCTGTATTTCATTGTCGTAATTGTGATTCCAACAACTATTCGTTTAAGTGATAAACATGACCCAGTGGTTAAAGATCAAGAATAAAGCCTGAATCAGCTGGTAATCTACATCCAAGATCGTAAACATAATGGCCGCCGAAAAATCTTACACTAATTTGGTTAGAAGCAATAACTTTTTATCATAGACGCGAGTTTGATGTTTATCTTTAGGTTTAAGGTGGTACAAATAAAGACATTAAGACAAGTAAAAGTATTATTGGGTTATCATGTAACCTAAAATATCAAATATAACATCCAAGATGGCCACCTATGCACTGTAAAAACTTAAGACAGATCTAAGAGAGTGAAATTTAGTGGAGGATAAAACAGTACGAAGTTACTCGGAGATAACAAGTAATTTTGCCAAATGATGTAAGGGACGGAACTAAACTCGAAGTTTCTGAACTCGGACCTGTACACGAGGTCAGGTCTCGTTACCTAGTCTAAATGTAGCTCCAGTCCAGTAAGAAAAAGCTAGAAAACATGCTGATAACATACACATGTATACGTAACATGCATATGTAGAGCTGTTAATGAATGTTGAAATGGTTAATTATTCTATTTCTGTATGTACCCTTTGGCCTTGTATACTCCTTGTATCAATGTTTTTATTTGTTGGATCTCGCATCCCACATCACAGGCATCTTGGTAGTGTATCAAGCCCGGCGGTTTAGTCTATGTGCGTCACAAATGCTGTGGGTTAGTAGCCCTGTTTTTCACTTGCATGGACAACTGGAGGTTTGGAATCCTCTTGATGCCATGAGTTTCGCTACTTCGGGATACTTCCTCTTCAGGCTTCCAACATGCTTTATCGGCGGCTTTCTTTTAATCGCTTGCAAATCTGGAGCAATATCAACATAGTTTAGAAAGCATTCCTTTGGCCTTAATTGTTTTTCTTTTGCCTGACTCGAGTTCAAGATGAAGGATTTGCTTGGGAATTCTCCATAAAGATGACGTCCTATCCAGCAAAGCTGAGCTTTTGTAATCCCTGCTCTGCTTCTGTGATGCAAGATCTTCCTAGAAATAGACAAAATGATGTGCTTCTTTCCGATTTGCTGCCTGATGTGCTGCTCTAGTTTTTAAGGCAGGGAATAACAGTGCTTTCCTTGAAATCTTGTGGCATAACCTCTTTTTCACTGATACTGCAGAGAATGTTACGTCAAATTGCCTTTGCTGTAGATCATAATTCCTTGGGTAGCTTTCATAACCACCTGTAGTATAGAACAGGGGTCAAGCCTATCCATGGTAGGTTACTGATGGATCTGTCTCAGTTTGTCTCCTATGATTGAGGAAAGTCTGTATATGAGTTTATGAAAGTATTGAATTTTCTCATTGATGACACTCTTCACTTTTAATGGTGGAAGCAGTTTGTAAAGAGGAGGGGGCGGCTCCTCAAAACGGTCCTTTCTAGAGGTGAAAGATATTCTGCTAGGCTATGAAGTACTTTGTTCATCCTCAACCAGGTATTCTGATCGACCCTTTTGGTAACTTAATGTTGACTCCTCCTTCTTTTGGCCTGGTTTTCGTTTTATTTACCAGCCCCTGGCAGAGTTCCGTGGGAGGTCAGCATGTTTTCTATGCTAGTGGCAAAGTGGTTAAGAAGATATGTTTGTTTCAAATCATCGATATTGAATGTTCAGTAGGACCTGGTTGTTTCCTGGTGGACGGTGTAGTATGCAGTGTAAGGATCGATCTGACCAGGCGGTGCAGTTTCCAAAACTTGGATGCATGCACGGCCCTGGTGATCCAAGAGTCATGTGCATCGCACCCTCGGCTGATGGCTAAGTCGATAAATGGCACTGTTTAGATCTCAGATGGTTCTAATTATTTTGTATTTGTCTGATTATCTGAAAGAGGTGTTTGTGATAGTCAGGTTGCTCTCTACAGAGATGATTTAAACATACTCTATCTAAGAAAATGTACTATAGCCATGTGGACCAGGCATGCTTCTCTAATTTCTGTAGTCGGTACCGACTCTGGCAAATTAGGTCGACCAGCAAATTTGCTTTTCTCTAAAGGGGTGGCCTTCAAGATCTCCATAGAAGGATGCCTGCGAGATTTGGAGAAATGCCCTTGGCAAGACAGGTTGGGAGGTAGCCATGTTTCATGGACTGATCATTGATTTGAGTGTGTGGCCTGATAGGTGTTAGAAATGTAAGTTTAATGACAAATTATTCCCCAAGAATTGTCCTCACAATGTTCGCATCCTAAGCCTTGAATCTTTGAAATCTTTCTGTCTATGAATTAACTAATATATTATGGTATAGTCTTGCAACAAAACTGACATAGATGTCACACACTGGAGGATAATCAGTTGGTTCTATTGCTGGCAAGCATTGATGTATCTCCTGAAAGTCTTCAAAAGATGGTCCATAGCTAATGCTAAATAGAACGATGTAGCTGTAGGAGTTTGAAATTATACCAGTTTTCTTGGACCTGGTAAACTGGACACGTGCAGCATTCCATAGAGCAAGGCAATGAAAAATCCAGGATGGTAATTTTGCACATGACTTTGATCAGATAAATAGTGACTTCCTACAGATAATCATGTTTAAAAAATGAAGCTCATCGTCCTAATTGAAATGCTCCATTTTAGGCCGGTTTCAATTTACTGGTAGCCATCTTATTCAAATGTTTGATATTTTAGAATACCTGAATACTCAAAGGTTTATAACAGGTCTTAATTTCTCAATTTTAGAACTTAACCTAGGGGCAGACATCAACGATAGAACAGTAACTCCGTCTAACGATGTAAGTGTAAAATTATTCGGCTGACTTCTTGGTTGCTATCTTTGAAGTATAGGTTACCGGCATGTTCAAATTTATTATCTTTGATTTAAACCTCATGCCAAATAATGAACCCTTAAAATAAGGCAATAATATAGAGGGACTTATGAATATTTTTAAGAAATGACATAATGAACAAACATTTTTACGCCATCTTTGATTTGCCAGTCACTTGACTACACAGCGATAAATAAATTATAAATCATAAAATAAATCATATGTCATAAATATGTTATGATTTTTTTTTTGGTTCCAATGGATTTCTGGACTCCAAAAACCTAGGAGTAGATACCACAATTACAAATCTATGATTTTAAAAAATCATTTATATCCACTTTTTAAGGGCCTAGCGATTAATGTGGACGTTACTTTGATGTGTCAGTAATATAAATACGTAATGATGCTTTCGTGGGTTCCAATGGATTTCTGGACCCAAAAAAACCGAGTTGTCCAGATGTAGATACCAAAATTACAACTTTATGATGAAAAATGAATTATTCATTGCCATTTTTAAGGACTTGGCGGCCATTTTGGACACCATCTTGGATTTGCTACTAATATAAATACGTAATGATGTTTTATTGGTTCCAATGGATTACTGGACCCCAAAAACCTAGTTGATTACTACTCTATGATGAAAACTAAATGATTTATTGCCATCTGAGCGGCTTGGCTGCCATCTTGGACGCCATTTAAAAAAAACTTTTATAGTGTCCAATTTTGGTTAATATTTCATATATTGTTAAGCTGATCCTATTATACAAAAAATCACCATAAAACAAGTTCTTGCAAATCGCACGGGGCTTGGCTGTATTTTCCATATTTTGACCCGTCTACAGTTGATAAGCGAGTATATCAAGCTCCACGCCGGGACGCCATTCCACTGAAACTGCATGGGCTACAATGTGCTTGTCAGATTGGGCATCATTCTTCCTTTGAATTCCTATGTGCTTTTAATATCCCTGGGAGTTGCAGTATTTTCAGGTTCAGGCGCTATATAGTGAAATCTTATCAAGAAGACCAATATATATTAAATCACAAGTTCTGAATACTTTTTATAAATGTACACCACATTGTGCAACGACAGCACTGGTCTCAATATATGTATCATACATGTGTCTTGAGTATAAAGTGAATCCTAGCTAGGCGGACAATAAAACACAGTGTCATTTATGATGTTTAAATTACGGGTACATGCATTGTATTATATAAAAATCCTTTTATATATGATACTAATTTACTATTCAGTCTTTAGTTAGCCTGTACGTAATCGGCTGTATTCAGCATATTCATTTTTCCACCTAGTGAAAAAGTTCCTTGTCAGATACTACTCCTACTAAGAAATTACATAGTGTGATTGTGTTTGTAGGAAGAAAAATGCACCTCTAAGATATATCCTTATGAGTACTTTCATAGTGTAATTGTGTTTTTGGGAAGAAAACGGCACCTGTAAGAGATATCTCAATAAGTACTTTCATAGTGTAATTGTGTTTGTGGAAAGAAAACAGTCAGAGATATACCAATGAGTATAACTTTCATATGGTTATTGTGTTTGTTGGAAGAAAACGGCACCTGTAAGAGATATCCTAATGCGTACTTTCATAGTGTCATCCCAATGAGTACCTTTATAGTGTGATTTAGGTTGTAGGATGTAAACGGCACCTGTAAGAGATATCCTAATGAGTACTTTCACAGTGTGATTGTATTTGTGGGATTAAAACGGCACCTCTAAGAGATATCCTAATGAGTACTTTCACAGTGTGATTGTTTTTGTGGGATGAAAACGGCACCTGTAAGAGATATCCTAATGAGTACTTTCATAGTTTGTTTGATTGTGTTTGTAGAAGAGAACAACATCCGTAGAGACATTCCAATTACTACTTTCATAGTGTGATTGTGTTTGTAGGAAGGAAACGGCACCTGGGGAGACATTCCAATGAGTACCTTCATAGTATGATTGTGTTTGTAAGAAGAAAAGGGTACCTGTAAGAGTTATCCTAATGAGTGCTGTCAGGGTGCAATTTTATTTGTAAGAAGAAAACGGCATATGTAGGTGACATTCCAATGAGTACATTTGTAGTGTGTTTGTGTTTGTGGGAAGAAAACGGCACCTGTATGAGACATTCGAATAAAAATACAAATTTCCTGGTCTCATCAAATCTCCAGGGCATTTGTACAAAGACTTTAGTCCATTTAAAATTATTGTGATGTTCGTAAATGATCCGAATGAGTTGTGCAGTTTTAGCTAATAGCTAATGGAACTCTCTGCGAGATAACACAACTTCTTGCATCTTTAAAATACTCTCTACAATGCTGTAGGTCATGAATACTGTGAAGATAGAACCACGGGAATCAAGTAGACCATATCATTATTTGTTAAGCCCCTCCTCAATTTCACTAACATGAAGAACAGTTTTTTTACGGATGATAATTTTCATAATTTGGATCGTTGGTGTTTAAGTTTATTTCTGCCCTAGTATTGCAATTATACTGTCCAGTATAAGTTATTCCAGCTAACATATAACACTTACCGTAGTCACTCATGTATAAAATTTAAAAGCTCCAGTATCTGAATAGCTAATGCTTGATCAGCATGATTCTTTTCATGCATATTTATCATTGAATTTTTCATCAGTTCCTGCACACTGTTGGTGCCACCTAGATTTTCCCAATATTTATGAAATTATTTCTCTATTTTTGAGACATTCAAAGTAGCAGTTGACTGTTAACCAGGCACAAGTCGTAACCACAACATCTAGGATCGTCTAACTTGAAATCCTTTGAAGTCCATGAAAAGTCTCCTTGGAAAAAACTGAAATTAGGTCTCTGTTATCCATATCCTCCAAGCTAAGGGGCTCAGAAGTACTCCCAAGAATAATTAAAGATTTGATTCAAAATCTCATATATATACACACACACACATCGAAATATTTCTAATTTACAACACTAAAATGAGATGACAGTTAATGAACGGCTATGTTACGTTGGTATATGTGCCTCAGACATACTGACATGAAGATGCACAGACACGAATTTCACGATTTTGCCGTGGTTTTCATCAACAACACGAGGCACACTAGACTACTGTACTTTTCCCCGGGTCCATTTATTTTGCCGTATGCGAGGGAAAGGGGAGCAGGGAACGAGCTTAGTGATCATTTTAATGCACCAAAAAGTGGTCCCGGTTGCCTTTTGCGTGCCATCCCGCTTTAACATACTCGAATCGTATGATAACAAATTAGCCTTCTTCCTAAACCAGTGTACATTCACTCCATTCCATCATTAAATGTTACTGTATGCCTTAAAGTAAGAATTAAATACGCACATAAGGAAAAATGCATTTTAGATTTCATATGGTATCAGATTGATAACATTGTAAAAGTGACAGGTATGAAATGTTAGTCAGGTAATATAAGCATGCTCGAACAAAACAGTTCCCGTGCGAATGTTAATTCATTTTATAAATTTGAGGTTTGCTTTCATAAAAAAAACCTGTTGATTATGTAGTGTAATCAATGCAATGTGTCAACATTATATTTACGTGTAAATAGATTTAAAATTCAGCACGTGACCTCATTACTGATCAAGTCACTATTGATTGATAATGTGCAATGTCACATCGATGTGACATTGCATGTGGTTATTTTCCATTTAACTACATTCTTATATACATCTTAGGCATATGATCAGCATGACATCGATGCTTACAATACCCAACGACCCGATACATCATTACATGAGAAACGCCTGGGAAGGCAATTTAAGCAAGACAGCCATTGTAAGTGAATTCACTTTTACATCGAAATAATTTTAAAAATAATCATACTAAGTTGTATAAAACACGTACTTTGAGTGAAAATTTTTATGAGAAATGACCATTGTCACCCGTTAACAGTTACCCCTTTTTGGTTGTCACAATAAGGCGAATGTTACTTTCCAGGTTCTTTTAAAGTTATTTGAATCACCAGGCAGACCTCAGAAAATATCCATACATTCGTTAACCCCAAATAAACTCAAAGACGAACGTAGGTTAACAAAATCAAATAATAACAAAATAATAGGAATACTTTCAGGTCACTAGGGGTATGTCCACCTCAATGAACGTAATCACACAGTACTATTTAACAAAGCACATACACAGAGTCCTCAGGGTAGCTGATTCAAATCACGTGACTCCGCAATGCTAAGTCCACAGTCCTAGCGTAATCCCTGTGTACACAGTAAACTCCAAATTACAGACTCGCACTTAAGTTCTCCTCTAGCGGTGACCATCACCACAGAACACGCGTTACCAATCCATGGATACAAATCAAGTGTTAATCCACAAATGTCCTGTGTTACAGCCCTCTGTCATTTGCTTTATCCCTCTTAGATGCACTCAGTTATAACTATCCGGCTGTCGGATACCGAGTAAACTCTCACCAGCGAATCCCAGCACCCTTATATCTCGAGGTCAAAACGAAGTCTCTCGCTTGTTACTGGGAGCTCTCTAAACGACCCGAATTGCCTGTCCATCGGCAAACATCACTACAGTCTCTTGCAGTACTGCACACAACATTAATAGACGGCTCCCTCAGACTAGACTGTCCATACACTATGACGCTACAGCCCCACAAAGCTCACCAAAGAAAAAAAGACCAGCCGGTCGGACTGCTCGCAGCTACAAACAGGTAAGACATCACTCTCAAAGGGGCTTCATGCTCTTGTGTCGACAATCGCCCGCTCTCCAGTTTTGTTCCAGTTACTGACGTCACAAGTCCGCCAGAATCCTCCGCCAATCAGCACCACTACCTATCTGTTCCCCTGTCACAAACATCAAATTGCAGTAGACATGCCCTCAGGTATAATACGTCGGAAAAACTATTCTAGAGAAATCCACAGACAAACATAGACATGTTAGCGCCAGCTAAACACCGTTCTAAGGAGATCGTCGTACAAGATCGGCTTCTCACAGCTCAAAAAAGGAACATCAAAGGTGCAGGTGTTCTATACTGATCGCTAATCTCTCTGATGTCGATATCGAACAAACCACTAACTACTGCTAACTGATTTTTTCACGCTAATTTAATCTGCAAAACCATTATCTGATCTTACTCCCTATATCTTAATATATACACAAAAAGTCACAGTCCTCTGGTAACACTGGTTCCCTTGGAAAAAGGCTGCCCAAATTAAGTGACAGACCGGGTTGCCTTTGGCTTAACGTGGTAAAGTAGACATGGTGTGGTTTTTGATGGCGCACACATCGTATCAGCACTCAATTCAGCACCGAGTTTATATAAAAATAAATAAAAATAAAAAAAGAGAATTCAAAACCACCAATAATTAGGGTTCCCAACCTGTTACGCCTTATACCACGTTAAATACACTGGTTGCTCACTAAATAAAACTCTGGTAAACAAGGACTCTGGTTAAATAGTCTCTAGACCTCCTAAAGTGGCAATACTGGACCCCAACTGGCATTATTGGCCCCGGCTTGCAATAATTGCCCCTTGCTGGCAGCACCTCTCTGGACACTAACAGGCGGCAATTATCTCCAACGGGTTGGCTTCTGGACTCTGCAGGCTCCAAAAACTGTATGTCCCCACTAAGTATGCAACTCTCTTCCTTCGAGGCTCATTTATATTCATAAGTCTAATACAAAACCTTGGCCTGCTTTTTTTCTATGGTCCATCTATATTCATGAGCACGCTCAATACTGAATTCAGCACCCGGTGATCGCTATTGAATTACCCGTTTATCTCACACACTAAAAATACTCTGCCCGGCGACCCTGGTTTACTTATAAAACACAAAGATACAACTAACCTGAGAATTCAAAACAAAATTCAACCAAAAGACACAATCTATTTTGAGATAACCATGACATAAGTCAAACATTAACAATTTTCTTATTTGCCAACAGGTGTATATAGAAGGCGTGGGACATTGCACTTACACATATGGCAATCTACAAGATATGGTATTTCACTTTACACGGGGCCTCTACGTTCATGGTGTGCGCAGCGAAGATGCTGTCTTAATAATGAGTACCAACAACACAGAGTTTCTGGTAACACTTTTGGCATGCTGGCATCTTGGGGCTACCGTTACAGTTGCAAACGTACTATGTAAACCAGGTATTGGATATTTTTGGATTTACTTTTATAATTTGCGTAACAATGTTTCCGACCATGCCATATCTTTTCATGCTCCTACTGTACTGTTACTATAACGTTAATGTTTATTTCTAAGCTTTTCTGGGAAATCTAGTTCTAGTTCCCTAGCTATCATCTTCATACCGGTTTCAGTGAGTTAGCTAGCCTTCCTTTCTTACGTAGAATCCGTTAAGCCATTTTATCGAGACAACAAATGGGTAATTGAGGTCACATCCTTTTCAATAATGGACAGCCTTGTATTTTAAGTAGAATAAAAATGAATGATTTTTTCTTATCGAAATAAAATAAAGGAAACATGCATATGAGCAGTACAAACCCGTTACCATTTTAAAAATAATAATAATGATCGACTTATATTTCAGATGAACTTCGCAGACAGATAGATGATGCAAAGGTTACACATATAGTGGGTCATGAGAATTACATAAAAACCTGCGAAGAAGCAGCGGAAACTGCTCAGAGTAAAGTCAAGGTGACACTTGGTATCATATGCTATCCTGATGATCCTCAACACATAAAGGCGGTAGCAACACGATTAATAACACACTCAACATATCCTACTCGTCACTTGACAAGACTTTGATAAATTTATTCTGTATTAACAGCTCTGTTTCATACATACCACGAGAGAGCAAAATAGTTACTTTAACACACGCCTTCGAAGGATCTAAAATAATGCTTAACAGATGATAAGAATATTTGCTTCGCATGTTCATATAACTTTTTTTTAAAAACATTCATTTTATTATTCTTTAATTTCATATTATCTGTCTTGAAAGATATTTACATTTCCAATAAGATTCTCCTTCGTGATTGCAGTCTGTAATTATAATTGGCGACCATGACAGACTCCTAACGTGGGCAACAGTAATCGAACAAGGAAGACGCGTGCTGCTCCAGTTTCAACCTAGGTGTGAGATTAAACAGGGCCAGGACGTAGCGTTAATCCTGTACACCAGTGGGACCACTGGAGTGCCGAAAGGAGTTATGCTCACCCACCGCAATATTGTTGCAAGTCTTGAGCAATACAAGTGGGTTATTGTATAATGTAACATTTATTGCAATAATGCCCTATTTATAAAACGATTCATTAAACGGTAGCGACTGACTGACGATGCATCACGTCGACTGATTACAACATATTTAGAATTTCTATGACACCTATGTTTTGTTTCGTCTGTTATAATTTTCGCTTATTTTTGTGTTCTCACACGATTAAAATGCTTACATATACACTTACATATGCTAATATTTACCTGTTTCATCTTCAAGAACATGCTGTAATAAGACAAACACAAATTAATGTAGCTGTTTCGGCAAAGGGAGTTCAGCAGATATGTCTCATTTACAGTCAGGAAAGATTGAAGTAATATTCCAAATCAGTGGATTCATACTTCAGAGTTTTAACTAGAAAAAGAAAATAATTTTATTGAAATAGAAATAGAATCATCAATATGCATAAACATTGTCTATTACGATTACAAAATAAGGGATAACCGGTCCAATCAGCTCTTTATGGCATGCACATCATACAATAACAATAGGAGCATATGTCTGATCAGCTCATCAGGGCCATATTTATTTTTTCAATTCACATCATCAATTAATTCAGTATTGATTGTTTCGTCTCTTATTCGCATCATGTGCAACTTCAATATCTATCATCAAGATATTTAAACTCAATCAAAACAATTTTATGATTATATAAAAACTATTCATACACCATACTGACTGAAAACGTAATATCATCGATATACGTTGAACACAAATTTTCATTGCCTTCATGCTATATCTCATAGAATTCAATAAAAATATATGAACCTAAGATAAGTCGCCTCTTCTTGTAACAGTACACAATTTTATATTTTTCGTCCTTCCTTGTACTTACTCTATACCAATTACTGTTGTACCAATCTTTCTCATAAATACTTATTTGCTTTTATATATAATTATTGTATCTTGTTGAGTTCGGATGATTTATTTTATTAGACGATCATCTTTCTTTCATTGTCAGATTTACCTTGAATTATACAAACAATTATACAATCCAAATTGCCGATCTGCCTATGTTTCATACAAGTGGACTGTATTTTGTGCTGGCAAATATTGCATTTGGGAAAACGATCGTGCTTTTACCGAACCTTGATCTTAAAACCTCACTGAAATGCATACAGAATTTCCAGGTATGTTTCCAACCCTCATTCCTCAGCACAAAATGTGCCGCGTGCCCTCATAACGCATGTTATTGTATTTTATTTGTATTATATCTCAGCAGTCACTAGTTTTTCATTTTTATGGGTATTTAGGGTCATTCGGTTAATCCGGTCAGAAGGGTAATATACCTAGGTCCGCTTATTCGACATAAACAACCGTTACCTGTTTAACACCCGACTTGAGCACTTACTTTCAACCTTAAGGATATGATATAGTCAACTGAAAGAAGGCCCATGTTGCCAAATTCAGATTAATATGTCATTATTTATTTGGCATTTTCTCATAACAATTTTTGATAATGGCCTGCTATTGATCTATGTCTCATACATATTACCTGTGCATTCAGGTCGAGATGTGGCAACTAGTGCCCTCTGTTGCCGTTGCGATGCAAAAATCACCAATGATTACTCAATACAACTTGTCTTCCCTGAAGAGGATACTTGTTGTTGCCGGGTTTCTTAATCATGAAATCATGCAAGATATAGGTTTACACCTCAAGGGCACATCCGTGGTTTTAGGTAATCTAGTTCATAGGGATCCGACTAATCATAGTATATTAAACACCAATAATTTAACAAGCTTAAATGTGTTGTATTGATGACGGAAATGTAGAATTAAATAATCCTTATGGATTTCCTATTAGTAAACGTTCCCCCAATTTTGATATAATATGCTACTACATCCCTGCAAAGATGGAGTCACGGCACCTCTTTTAAATGAGTACAATGTGACAAAAGACATTTTTTTTAAAGTTGCATCAATTAAGGAGGCACTGATAACCGAGCTTTTAGTTGCACAGCATTTTAATAGCATGTTATTGTTCAACATGTTAACAGATCGAGTGTTTTTATGTCAGGTAAACAATACAAGTACTTAGCTCTTGGAAAGGCATCAATATCCATTAGATTTTTGCGTACAACGAATAACTTCATGCCCGTCATGATACAGGTATTGGATATATGAATATTCAACGTTAGGTAGAATTATTTGATTTTACATGTAATCTTTTTTACAATATCAAGGTAATTATATTTAATCAAGTACACTTTTAAAATTGCGTACCTCTGATACTTTAAAGGCTACGGAATGACTGAAGCTGTTGCCCCAATTGCTATCATGCCGGAGGGGATTGAAAAGCCGGGTTCTGTGGGTCCGCCTCTGCCAAACACTCGTGTATGCGTAAGTGTATCCTTATTTATAGTTAGAGCTAGTTGATTTTTTCAGGTTATGTAAATTTTGGAAAATTATTTTTGTAATCTTTAATTTTCCAGTTCCGTTACTTAATACTTTTGAAAATCCAAACGATTTCAGAAATGAAATTATGTTATTAATAAAACTTTTATTATTAGCAAACTTACATATGTTTGTTAAGACCCTGTAGCAGACCTTCTGTAAATGTACAGATAATGGACATCAAAACACAGATACCTAAAGAAACAAACGAATTGGGAGAAGTGTATGTGAGCGGTCCTCAGGTAATGAAGGGCTACTTCAATAAACCAAAAGAGACTGCGTCAGTACTTAACGAAGAAGGATGGCTAAAAACAGGTAATGAATTGAACATGTTTATTCATTGTTAGATAGACAACAGTTGTTTATGTGTAATAAAGTAAGGTTTATAAATGATGTGCAACATATATCCAAATATTATTTCTCAAAAGGAACAGCCTAAGCTGGAAGGCTGATATGAGTATATAAAATATTAAAAAATGTGTTTTACTCAGCTGTTATATTCGATATTAAGTACTATTAAAGAATTTTTCACACATAAGGTGATATTGGCTACTTAGACGAAGATGGGTTTCTGTACATCAAGGGAAGAGAAAAAGAAATGATAAAATGTTGCGATCAATTGGTAAGTATAAATAAGTTTCCAAGAGTACTAACAAGTAATGGCAAATTATAAAAAGGAGACGTAAAACAATTACACTGACAAATTTTACAAATCCTCATATGCATGTGCCAGGCCTTTCTATTTGGCCGACGTTTGGGGTCCAGACAGTCGAATGGTAAACCGTTCGGCACTTTCTGCTGGCGACACGTTTTCGATACAGGCGTGGCTTAGAGAGTGGGATATAGTGGCCGATCCTGGATCGGTGGTTTTTCCCGGGACATGCGGTTTCCTCCACCATTACAAACTACTGAACTCCAGCGTCTAATGAAGAGTGTTTCGTAGTATTTTTATGACAGGTTATCCAATACATGCAAAATGTGTTAAGACAGACCTTATTAAATGCCAGATTGGGACTGGCAATAACTGACCATTGGGATTCATTTAACTCTCCCACTATCACAGGGAGCAACCGATTGCGCCCTTCGCAGATTTGATCAGATTTGTGATCGTATCTGGTTTCTCCATTGAAGGATTTTATGCACATTAGGCATGTCGCCTTGTATGGCGATGGGGAACTTAATGTGTTTGCTAACAAGGATGACAAGAGTAGTTAGTCTGCATTTTATCATGGTGGCTTCTCTCCAAATTTAGTCATGTTAACTCTAGCTGACTGACCTAGCTTACCAGCCCAACCTACCCAAGTTCAGTCTTGTCAATAGGCTAGGCTTTCTAATTACCATGGTTGGAATGTCCTTCCTTTTACATACTCGGTACATGGTCGTTCCATGACGTAGATAACGGAGTGAGGACAGATGGGGTTATGCTATCGGCCACTGCTATAGACAAATGCCCGTCATCTCGGCGTCGATCATCAACACCTCACCAATCATAACCGGTAAATCTAGAAACTGTAAAGAAATATAAAGGCAGGCCCTGGGCAATTCTAGGAAACTCGTGAACTACGTGTCAAAAACATGATTTTAGTAGTCCGAGGATCTCACACGGCATAGCTTTTAAACAAAATCTAGAAACTTTTATTATTTCTTATATAAACGTTCTGTTTAAATAAGACCAAAAAGTAAGAGGCAATAACATTCAATTTTGGCATTGTTGAGGGAGCTATTCTGGGCCCGTTTCGCCGTGTCAACAGTACAGCTTGGGCATGGTCTTCCCAGTCTTTTTTTTTTAGCTTTAGGATGTCATTTGTCACAGGGTTCACGGTTGCTTAACAAATGCTTTGTATCATATCATAAAGCTGAAATAATATACCATACATTGAAATTAGTTTAGATCAAAAAAAGACCCACTTATACTGAAATGTGACAAACACTTTTTAATTTGAATTATTTTGTTAAATATCACTACATTTATTCCAGTTTGAGTAAAATATTAAACATACACTGTTTTCTCAATAATAAATACATCAATTGTCTTTATGTCAAATCAAGCTATGCCTTATAGCTCATTTCACATTTTTCCTTGAATTTAGAGACCGTCATATGTCAGTGTCATTAAGCCTTGAAATCTGATACTCCTATCGATCAGTTGGTAAATAAAGGTTCTGTAAAATGTAGTTACTAGTATCTATTTTTGTGCATTATTGTCTGTAAACAAATAATTCGCATTTGATTATAAACGTTAATAAAGTGCCTCATGAAACAAAGTTTTTCTATAAAAAAAAAACCATTCCATTTTTTTTTCAGAATGGCCAGTGCTTCTTGTCACATTTTGCCTTAAAAGCTTGAAAAGCTCAATAATTCATTTATCGATGGCTATGAAGCATGTTTTGCATAACAATAATGGAGAGTTTCATCCGCTCTGCAGACTGGTGAGACGCACCGGTGTTTTCAAGCGAGCGGTGCTACAGCTAGCTTCTCTTTTCCAACCTTTGTGCGTCCTGCCCAATGAACACATGATTGTTTTGTGGACAGTTTGTCCTCAGCGATTGTCTAGAAAACATGGCAGAGTTTCATATGTTGAACATACGCAAGTGCATACATGATAATATTGTTGTATTAACGAATTCCTGAATGATCACATCACATCGCCCGTAGTTAACAGTTTCAGGTTAAGCAATACATTCTTTAGGAGCACAGTGCACTAACATATGCACAGTACAGAACGCCTACTTCTTCTTCTTCTTGTAATTATTATTAGTTTTATTATTACTATTATTATAATTATTATTATACGTTTTTAATTTTTCATAAAGCACATTATCCAAAGAAATATTTGTATGTAGCATATTTAAAATAATCCATAAGTCTCCATACAATAAACCTACATAATTATTAACTACACGAAGAATATATGTTTCGTCCGGTCCACAGACAGTTCAATATGACACTTGCAAAAATAAAGTTTTTATTGTAAGGAAGTGATTGTTACACAACAGACCCAAAATAGTGGACTTCTGGGTAGACTAGTACCAGTCTAACTTCTGACAGATGTTGTAGAAGTTCCGTTGAGAGAGAACACGATGCCGTTTATGATGACCAATAGTGTGGATTGCGAGATGCCGTGGTGGAGAAGCGGCTGCAGCTCGGGTGTCAAAACTAATACATCTTAATTATCTCATCATTCAGCCAAGGATTACATTCATGTACAGAAAAGTGCCGAGAAAAGAGTACATTTCACACCATACTTGTAATATATACTATGTGAACTGGATAATGTGACGACCTATAGAATTATATCGCGCATAGTCCATAAAAACACAAAAAGCAACACGTGTCCACACAGACAAAATGAGAAGCGACATAGTGTAAATAAAACACTTATCGACTGTGAGAGTGTTAAGTGTTTCTGAAGTATGAGTACACGTATTTTATTTTATGAAAAGGTTCTTTAAAGCCCATTTAAAGTTTCTTCTTCAATTTATCAACTGTTTACAATGCATGGGACATTTACTGTGCATTCATTGCAAATCAATAGTCGCCACAACCATATTGAAGAATTAAAGTATACAAAAATGAATAAGACGGACACACAGATGGAGGTTGCTTTACTTGTCTTCATAAATCAAGCTTTTCTGACGAATAATTTTTTTACATACATTTGTAACATACCTCCTAACATTAAGGATATAAAAAAGGATAAAATGAAAGGATACTGCAGATTTTACAGTTTTTTTAAAATAAACCGGTAATGCATGACATTAATGACTAAAACGTCAGGGGAATGCCAGAACTTTGCGCGTGCGCACTCACGATGGTGTTGTTGGAATGTTTCCACCCCGTGTCACAGCTGTGTGGCGGTAAAGGCGGCCTACCTAAAATGTTAATAATTACCTACCAAACGGAGTAGTAAATACATCTTTAATCGAAAGTTATAACATAAGAGAGAATGTTATATAAAACAAACCTTGAAAAGCACCCCGTTAACACATATGTGGCATACAAATAGGTGGTGCCTACTGAAATAGAGAACCGACTCTTGTGCCATCCTGCGCTTGAAGATGCAGGGGTTGTCGGGGTACCTAAATCAGATGGTTCAGGTGACAATGCCGCAGCGTTTGTCGTGCTCAAAGAGGAGAAAAGCACTAAGCGAAGACAAATAGAGAAGTTTTATAAAGGTAAGTAGAAAGCAAACCAATGTTTAAAAATAAACGTCTGGTGTAAATCTGTTTCCACAGCCATTTATCGTTTAACTCTCAATTATATGATGTCAGATATACCAATGTTGGATTTTTCCCACGGATAAACGCTCGCCAAATGTAGAATTTTTTTCCACAGATTATAGAAAACAACACAGAATTTTAGGTTTAAATTATCAAGGTTGCCGAAATATCTGTCCTTGACATATACTGCCAGTCTTATAGTTAAACGTGATAAACAGGGTGCTACAAGGGTCGCGGCAGGCAAATGACCTTTGCCTTATGTAGATTATCCCTTAGCCCCTTAACACGTCTAAAGGACTAAACCTATTGCAGACCAGACGTGGGCCAGTTGCCCACGTCTGCATCCTTCAAGTGCACGCAGAAGAGTGAGGCCTGAACATTTCCGGCCGTAGGCGAGCCAACTTTACAATAGGGGTGGTATTAATGGGTCAGTCCAAATACAGATAGCTGATGGGTTGTAGGCCTGATGTCTTACACCAGTGCATGACCTGTAAATGATTACACAGCAGTTGTTATTCAGCATTTGACGAAAGCTATGAAAATTTTCTTGAACGAAATATAATTTGTAATCATCCTATTTTTTGTTAATTGCATATAATTCCGTTGTATTATACTATAAAATATTAATGAAAATACTGTATCATATTATTTCAGAGATTTTGTCACAATGGAATCATCTGGAGGGTAAATTATATTTTGTCAGTGATATTCCCAGGACCACTAGTGGAAAAGTAGTGGGACAGATGCTGCGTGATATGATTTTGAAAGTGGAACAAGTGAAGAAGACAGAAGCAGTATAAGACTGGTCAAAAGATGAAAATATTGCTTATAAAATGTTCGAGTATTAATGATAAACGTATGAAATATATGTATGTATGTATGGCGATTTTTATCCATGATGCGCTCTAAAACCTGATCAACATAATTCATTGCTTTTTCTACTTGATCATACCCTTTCTATAGAATTTAATGCTGATACTAGTATTCCCTTTATCATTGTAATAATAAACATATTAACATCATTTATTCTGTAAAGGTGTACACTCTCAGTCAATTATTCTACTTAATTTTAACTCTTAACTATTCAATTAGATTATATGTATCCTATCAAATAAAATGGACTAAGGTATGAGATGATTCACGGGGTGCAGGTATGCAATGCAAAGCAATCCTACTAGACTATCCTCCTACTTCAATATTCAGTCTGGTTATATGAAAAACATTTAAATAAAATAATATTTTTGCTTCTTGGAGACAATTATCGTTATTGACAATATATGCTTCCAGAGTCCCTAGCAGCCTCTGTTTTAATAACAGTTTAAACATATCAAATGTAATCTTACATTTCAGTCTGAAATTCGTCAAAATAAATGTTATATTGGTATTAAAACAAAATAAAGTTTTATCGAAATGTATGGTTTTATATCGTAAATTCTAAATGAAAGAAAGATATTTTCTACAAACAGAAAATTATGCTCGTAACTGAATGTTGTTTATTGATTGAATGAGAATATTACGAAATATAGGCCTCTGTGGCTCAGGGGAAGAGCACAGGACTCAAAGCTGGGAGATCGTGAGTTCGAATCTCAGCCAAGACGGGTAAGATTTTTCATGGTCGGCCCCCGCCCATGGTGAGCAATCTGCAGGGCAGGCTTAAGGCCGTGCCCAACGGCAGTGTTTCACCCCCAAATGAGTGCGCTTTTCGGGGATTCCTCGGTGGTAGGTCCCAGCAATGGTGACGGATGCGCACCCAGGTGCAGTAGTCACCGGGCCTGGTTGACGCCAGGATATAAAATGAAAGTAAGCATGTGAAACTGCTCTGTCACTTAGTCCGAAACCGGAATGGAATTCTGCAGATGTGCATATACGTAGTTAAGCATTAAAAAATGGGACTATCGGGACTTTACGTTAAGCCTACGCACTGGGAACAGTAGTACTGCCGCGACATATATTTTTTATTAACAGGTTTTATCACCCCCGGCAGTGTTTCACCCCCAAATGAGTGCGCTTTTCGGGGATTCCTCGGTGGTAGGTCCCAGCAATGGTGACGGATGCGCACCCAGGTGCAGTAGTCACCGGGCCTGGTTGACGCCAGGATATAAAATGAAAGTAAGCATGTGAAACTGCTCTGTCACTTAGTCCGAAACCGGAATGGAATTCTGCAGATGTGCATATACGTAGTTAAGCATTAAAAAATGGGACTATCGGGACTTTACGTTAAGCCTACGCACTGGGAACAGTAGTACTGCCGCGACATATATTTTTTATTAACAGGTTTTATCACTATTCTTCATTCTTATCACAACAATCTTTGGATATTGACCAATGTTCAAAGTAGGGATATGCATAATTGCATGTGATTAATTGCAAGCCTTTGCCGCATCTCCGAGTGTGGGATTTTTTTATGGTTCATGGTCCACTGTAGGTAGCACTGTACTCTACACGTTGTTAAAAACCTTAATGTTCAGCAATGTCATTGTATTCCTAAAATAATATGGTATTCCTGTGCATGACGTAGACATATGTGTGTTGCAAGATATATTTAACATTTAAGTATTAATCGAATAGTATGTCCCTTAACAATACGAAAAATTACAATGACGTAAATTACACTATATATGTTCATGAACTTATAGTCTAGTTAAATATGTTTAGAGACTAAAGATCAGCATAGGCATCAGTTATTCATCATGATTCAATGGGGATTAAGAAATTGGAGGAATTATGAAGTTCAACCTTTTGTTAGCCATATAATGTGAACTGGTCCACCAGATTTTTTTTCACATTTTCAGTGAAAACCTTCAGTCTCACAGATAAGATATCGTTAATTCATAGCCCATGAGGATTCTGAGTGTAAAACAATTGACATATGGCACAATAACACGTTCTCCAGTTTTCTTTGTTCTGTCTAATCTCATTTTGTTACCTTCAATCAGATTATTTCCCCAGTAAATTAAAATAATAATAAAACCATTATTTTGATGATTCGTGTCCGTGCACTATATATGTACTTGACCCTTCATCTCTGCCAATAGAAATCCTTAGATATTTTGAACATGATATCTGTAAGACGTGCTTTGTTAAATTATTATATGAAATTTGAGGGTCAATATACTCTTGCCTGCAGCAGATGACTTTGAAAAACTCAACACAAAATGGAGGAATTGTAAAGTTCCACCTTTTGTTAGCTATATAATTTGAACTGGTCCACCAGATTTTGTTCATTTTTTCAAATAAACCCCTCAGTCTCACAGATAAGATATCGATAATTCATAGCCCATGAGGATGCTGAGTGTCAAACAATTGACATATGGCACAATAATACGTTCTGCAGTTTACCTTGTTCTGTCAAATCTTATTTTGTTACCTTTACTCAGACTATTTCACCAGCAAATGAAAATAATAATAATATTATTATTATGTTGGTGATTCGTGTCCGTGCACTATGTATGTACTTGACCCTTCATTTCTGCCAATAGAAATCCTTAAATATTTTGAACATGATCTCTTTAAGACGTGCTTTGTTAAATTATTAAAGGAAATTTGAGAGTCAATATCCTCTTGACTGCAGCAGATGACTTTGAAAATATACATTAGTTATGATTTTTATATGATATTCTAACGGCAAGGTCAACAGTACAGGGACCCTTGATATATGAAATGAATGAGTGTATATCAGGACAAACCTTCCGACCGTGGGATCGCAGTGTATCAAATCTGAATACAGAGAAACAAATGCCCCATTTGTTTCGTTCGATACAATCTCATAATACACGTTAATTACCTACTAAGAGGTAAGTTCCAAACTGAAAATTCAGGGTTAATTAAGTGGAACAATTCATCAAAGCGTCTGTTTTTTCTTCATTTCTGACAATTGACTTTGCCACAATTGGTCTCCGTGAACTGGTTTGTCTGCTTCCAATCCATTTGTCTAGTTAATATACAATTTACTTATTTGCATTTGCAATGAGCAGCTTGTCGAATTATTATCGATCGTGTGGTGTTAATGATACATTAATTGGTTATTGATACCAAATATTCTGGGCCAACTATGATATGTACTCTATAAAAGAAATTAACTTGCTGAACCAACTTAATTAAGTATTTTAATTGATTCATATCCGCATAAATCCATAGAAACAAGTAAATTCGTGGAATTTATGTCCCTCGCTTCTTGTTGTCTTTCATGCTTGCCTTATCAATGTGTTTTAGTTTTTATATTGACCTGAAGATGGCTCCACATGTCATAATTTTGATTGTTAGATAGGAACTAAATTTGAGAATCTTTTTGGAGCTGTTGGGAAAAAAATTTCAGACAGACACTCCAAAACCACTCCTAACCAAGGTATGCATGAGAGTAATCAGTGACCCCAGTTTGAATGAAATCTATACAGTATAATCTATTATAAATCTATTTAAATAATATTCAGGAAAGATATCGCACGGGAACGAAAACCTGACGGACGGACAGACAGAGGGACAGAGGGACAGACAGACTAGACGACCAGAGCGCTTGCCAGAAATGACGTAGAAATATGCAAATGCATGAACAACAACAGATAGAAAGAAAATGAGCCATTTTTATGAGGTTATGACCAATATTTACAAAGTTAGAGGGAAAGAGATTGGACGTGTTTTGATTTCCTTGAACTTTAACCTCTATAAAATTACACATACAGCTTCCAGAAATCATTCTAATATACTATGAATGACTATAGAATGCTAACTGTCAGTGCAAGAAACAGCAAGCTCGCAAAATTGATGACTGCTGACAAACAGAAAGACATACTGATAGTGTGACGCATCTGAAATAACAGATGGCTAAATAATCTCAAGGAGAAGGTGAAAAGAAACAAAATGAGCTAAACTTTATGTAGAAAGGGTTTATAGTTTTGGAGATATGGCCAAAAAATGATATGTTGTAGTGTTTCGAGTGCAGCGTCCCTTAGCGGCTAATTTCTGAAAAATTAAAAACCGCTTTCGAGATATGTGTAAGACATAAGATGCACCAGTTTCAAAAGGATTTCTGCAAAACTGAGGCCCGTAGATTGCTAATTGTAAGACGCAAGAACCAGCAAGAAGGCGAACTTGAGGGCAACTGACAAACAGACAGACATACTGACAAAGTAATACAAGGCTGAGACCAAGAGGAAGAAATTGAGCCTAAGTTTGTGACGATAGGTCTGATATTGACAAAGTTATGATGAAAATTAATTTTCGACGTTTTTCGATGTCCTTGACCTTGTCCTTTGATGCATAAAGAACAAAATCAATAGGCTTCGAGGATTTTTTGTTGTATATCAACTGTGTACGTTTGAAGGCGATCGCTACAAAATTGTGCATTTTAGGTCGGAGACAGACAGACAGATATACAAAAAACAAACAAACAAACATGCGCAGCTGACCAACATGTTTGCTGAAATTGAAGATAGCAAGCAAGCAAAAAACCCTAATCAATGTCCCCCGTTCCTTCCAAGGAAGCGGGGACAATAAGGAACAGAATATGTCCAACTCATGTTCTTAAATATTTGGCAGAAAGTGGATGAATATGTTATTCCTCCCAGGTGTATTGATGTTTGCAGTATAGTCATTGGGCATATTTACAGGGGTCCATTGCAAAAACAAATGGAGATTTAACGAAAACCGGGGTTTTTTAAATGCGTACAATTGATCACTGCGGTCGATGTTTACACAGGCAAATGCTTGTTCCCTATCCAAGTATTAACCCAATATGATTTAACGAAAAGCGGGGTTTTTTAAATGCGTACAATTGATCACTGCGGTCGATGTTTACACAGGCAAATGCTTGTTCCCTATCCAAGTATTAACCCAATATGATCAAAGAATGATAACAATTAGTCCATAGGCCCAATTTTCTACGTATCGGTACCACCCAGGGTGGCAAAAACTTAAGTAGGTTTTTTTTAAAGGTCTATGTCTATAGATAATATTTTGGTATGATAACTGATCAAGACCGGTAGCTTAGTCATTGTTATCCGCTATTGAATGTAGTGACCCTGCATGAAATTTTAAACTCTGAGCTGCATGGACTTTTCCACAGAATTAAGTTTATAACATAATGCATACAAAAGATATCATTACAAATTTGGTCTCAATAGAAAGCCAAGATCCATAGTTTCCTGACAGTGTGTCAGATGTGACAGTTTTATGCATTTTTCATCAGTGGCAGATACTAATAGTTACCCTTACCCCTTAAAACTATCGAAAATTCGGTATTTTTATTCATTTAACTTAAGATTACAGGAACTAATGACAGTTTCGCTATTACCTTCTATTCTTTGAGTGAATTTAAGGTACCAGTTTGGTTTTCCTGGTCTCTTTTCATTCGTTTTTGGACATACAGTCAGACTAACACTTTAACGAAGTATGATAAGTAATTTACTGAATATTTATATGCAGCAACCCTATTTCTTAAATCCATCATTTATGTAACTGGCTCTTGATATGTCTAAAATGAGGTATCATAGTCAAGCTAAGTCACAAGACTGGAAAAACGACAGAAATTGGTTGATGTATATCAGCTTAGTTTTACATAAATAATAATGCCGGTATTGATAAATTTTGATGAAAGAACGCCAGAACATGGGTGCATGTACGCGGGATGCCGGAGCAGGTTTTAGGAACAGAAGACTGTTTGCTTCCTTTTCATATTACTTTTTACAAGATTTGTGATTTATCTGAACATGCTCTGGGCCACTCAAGTAGGGTGGTTACATAAGTTTAGATTAAGTGCAAAGTGATAATTATTCCTTTACTTAGACCAACAGGGATCTTGACAGCTTAATTGCAATAGTGTAGAACATCTGCACCTGGGTGTTGGTCACGTGGCTTCTTAATGTTATTTTGAAGATCGGGCTTTTCAGTTATTTTAAATAAGTCTTCAGGCTCAAAGCATTGATGAACACAATTAATTCTTGATTGTGTTGTGTATAGTTTTTGCATTTTAAATTGCTTAATTTTGTTGACTAGAGTTACATGTACACAAAACCTAGGTTAGAAAAACGGACCTATTTAAGTCCCTCAATTGTCATATTCTACTGCCCATTAGTCATAAATTAAGTCAAGCGGGTAATCATATTAACATATCATACCGATCGACCGATACTGATTCTCTGCATGCGTAATGAAATGGGCCCAGTTACAGAGGCAGGGCCTAACGGTATAATGCTGAAGCGGCCACGCATGAGCTGTCTTATTCACTATTCATCTGAACATCAACATGAGAAGTTGGTCTCACCAAAAAAATATGAATCCTGGAAATCTCTCCTAAGAGCATCTGAAATCAGACGCCACACTCCAATATTAGATCTCGCAAAAGACTTGCCAGATGGAGGGATATCACAACTGAGTTATCACAGGAAGTGCCGGACCATCTTTACCATAAAACAACTACGTGATGCTATAACTGCCAAATAGAACCGTGCAGAAGAATAATGCCAGAAGTTGCACGAAAGTCAGTTAGAGAAAACCCCCATCTGTCCGCAGTGTATGATGCAAAATGCATTTCCATCCGGAAAATGGACAGAGGAATGCTTGCCATGGTCAGTAGGGAACTTGTACCTGCTGAAGGCCACTACCATCGGTCTTGCTACCGTGCGGATACAAAGGAGTCGGCTGCAGACATAAGCAGTGTGGGAGCTGGGGAGAAGACAGGTAATACTAATGATGCACAGTACGATTCTGCAGTGAAAAAGGCATACAGTGAGCTATATTTGTTTTTAAGAAGAAATCTGTTTTTCAACCCCACTGTTGTACCACTAACCGACCTCACATCAAGGCTGGTTCTGAACATGAATTCTATTGGTGTCACTCAGGTGAAAGTATCGACAAATAAACACATCCGTCGGAAGCTGGATACTGAATTTGGAGAAGCACTTCATATATTTCCAGATGAGAAGGGACAAATGCTTTTGTATCCCGATAGCCTTTCTATGCGTGAGCCTGAAAAAAAAACCTACCTTTCGCCGCTTAAGACAGAATAGCATATTTTAAAATCAGCCGAGACTGACTCTGGGATAGACAAAACTGCCCTGAGGATTAGAGATGATGTAAGGAAGAAGTCCAGAATGCAGTCATGGCCTCCTCTCATTCCAGAACAGGAACATCACATTAGTGAACTGACCCAGTTCCTGTGCACACTTTTAACCGGCACAACCAACTGTTCAAATCAATCTCAGAGAGTACAGAGGCTTGCCGACTCCTTTGGTCAGGACCCGGTTTATGCCATTACCTCTGGAAACACTAGGCCAAAGAAACATATTATTCTGCCCTTTGCTGTTCCGAATAATCATGCATACACATATTGAAGTTGCTTGAAGAGTATCTCAGTTATATCAGACATAAAAATGGAAGCCTGTCAACATACTGGATGTCATATGTAGACATGGTCGAGATTTTGTGTTGTCTGCTTCGGGCATCAAAGGAAGGGGACAGGGACATTTATCTTGCATCCATACGGGCCATGATCCCTTGTTGTTTTTCTTACGACAAACTGAACTACGCACATTACTTGCAGTATTCCTTTGCACTGTCCCGCCTGGCCATTGATAATCCTGACGTACACCAACACATGCAGGATAAATTTTCGGTGCAGCTTGGTGCAAAAAATCCCTTCTGCAGAATTCCAGTGGACCAGCGATTGAAGAGGCAATTAACAAGGACACCGAAACTCCAGGTGGAACCAATTGATTCAGTCTCAAGGCAGGGGCAGTCACCAGGTACCACCTGATAGCTGATTACAGAAGCTCATACTTGAGACAGCTTAGAGAAATAATAGGACAAGACAGTTCCCAGTAGTTCAGTCACCCAGATATGCAGATACCAAGGACCTTGAAGGATAAGGCTGATGTAAAGGTATTAATTGAACTGTTGTAGAACAAATGGATAGATCCATTCAGTCAAGGCCCAAGAAAGTTGGTCAGTCTGTCAACAGTGGTGATGGCCTCACAAGATATAGCTAAAGATATTTTAAAGGCCAAGAGTCTTGGTGAAAAAGCATATTATATTTCAAGACAGAGCATTCATAAGAACAGCATTCTAATACCAAGTTCTATGATGAAATGACAAAACAAAACTTGAAAAAGTTTTCTTATATCAAGAGAAAAAGCACTGGAGGAAAAAAAGGAAAACAGATAATTCAACAGGCAGAGAGAAACCTACTTTGGCACGATCATTGTCGCCCAGAGCAGACAACGGCTTATCAGAAATGTGCTAGCTCACCACAGGGACTCATCGGATTACTCGCCTTCACTGGCTGAGACTCGGTCAGTGCTTTGCTGGCCGTGGGAAACTTAGTGCACTGAAGCATCTTAAACAAAGCACAACTTACCAGCAGACTTTCCAAACTCTGGGTGAAACTTGGGATGTATCTGTATAGTTTTTGAAAGATTAGAGGACTTTGATTGCAGAATATACGTGTCCCCACAACTATGCATGAGGTCAATGAACTTCGCTATCATCTGTTTTATGCAAAACGGGGAGACTTAGAATTCACTCAGCTTCCACAATGCAAAGATTGTTCGCACATGCATGTTCTTCGTGCGAATTATCAGACTTCAACTTGGAAGAGGTGCCTTGTTAGCAAGTCGGCAATACCAGACCCTAATGTGAAAGGTTGGACTACGGATGAGGAAAGCAGTCTTAGCATACATTGGATGATGGGATCACCGGCACCTGAAGCTGTGTTGGAGTTTATGTCGTGCAAGTGTGCACGTACCTGTAAACTCCCTGACTGCACATGCCTAGTGAACCAACTAAAGTGCACATCTATCTGTTAAGCTACAGACGTGCGCAAACCAAAGAAGTGAGGATGAGGAAGAGATCGAGCTGGACCTGGGGGATACTGATGCTGATGATTGAGACAACGTACTGTGACTAGGGGGCCTGGACAGTTGAGGGATAAAGCGCTCCTCTATCTCTGCTGGCGACCCGGGTTCGATCCCCGGCGTGTTTATGAGAGTGGGTCTTAGTGGCCCGTCCAAGGTCGGGGGTTTTCTCGAGGTCCTCCAGTTTCCTCAACCTCCAAAGACTACCAAACGCCACAATCCGAGCCATGGAGAGTGCCTCTTATTAGTTATTAATAACTAGTTGTACATTTGTTGTTTATATATAACGGAATATGACTATAAGATGGCTAGCATTTGATTTTATGGAAATCTTCTTCAATAAGATACTTCATTATGATTGAAATTCTTTGTTAAATACAGAAGCTACTTGGGAAAAAAAACTGTCTCAATGGCAAAAGTGTTGATAACATAAAGGGTGAGGTGAGAATATTATGGAAACTAGTATCTATCATATTATTTCTACTGGTAGAATATACTTAGCCAAGAAATGTACAAATATTTGGTTTTAGGAAAAGAGTTAATATTTTCAATTATGTAGACTGCGTTATTTTTATCTTTACAAAATGTTGCCATAAATATAAAAAAATGAAGACCTGCTAAGTACTGTCCAGCACTGACGGCTTCTACGGTGTAGGGGTAGTTCACAGGACTCAACTCCGGTAGGTCGTGAGTTCAAATATCTGCCGAAGAACGGTGAGATTTGTCACGGTCACTCCCCATACAGGGTGGACGCTCTGCAGGTTTATTGGGAAGGCTGTGCCCAACAGTGTTTCAGCCACAAACGCCTTCGTCTATGAGGATTCTTCGATGTTATACAATGGGGATTATTGCTCACCTAAGAGCCGCAGGTGCGGAAGACGCAAGGCCTGGGTGACAATAGTCTAAAATATAACATGTTACAGCCCTGTCACGTAGTCCAGATAAGAATTAGATAAGACATCAATAAAAATGGAGGCGGTTTCACCCACCAAAAAAATTCTTTATAAAAAACACAAAAAAAACTATCACTGTCCCAAGCAAATAATTAAATAGTTAAAAACAATGATGAAACAGGCAAAGGGTTCCATATAAGAAGCTGCCATTAATAAAAATACCGAATTTTCGACAGTTTTAAGGGTCAGGGATAACTATTAGTTTCGTTCACTGATAATAAATGCATAAAACTGCTCCATTTGACACACGGCCAGAAAGCTGTAGGTCTTAGCTATCTATTGAGATCAAATTTGTTATGATATCTTTTGTATTCAGGCAATTATTGGCAGCTTAAAGTTTAAATTTTTATGTAGGGTCATTAAATTCAATAGCGGATAACTATGTCTAAGCTACCACTCTGGATCTGTTATCATACCAAAATATCATCTATAGGCATAGACCTTTTAAAAAATCTACTTAAGTTTTGACACCTGGGTGGTACCAGTATCTGCTCTGGCCCATAGACTATAACCAATAATGATGAAATACAGCCAAAAATGTCGATTTGCATTATTTTCAGTACCATCTGATTCCGTTCCTGGCTTAGACTCTTTCGATTGTCATGGCAACATACGCCTGATTAAGGTCTGTACATAATAATCTCATTCATCTTGGCATCTCCTCGAGCTTTCACTTTTGACGGCTCGGTGAATGTAATGCTCAAAATGGCGTCCCAGGTGGTGGCTCTTTATATAGCGCTATAATTTATAAGATGTGGTGAGCGTCAATGGTGCCCGACATTCTGATTCCTCAAACATTGTGAATTCTAGGGAGTCACATTTGAGTATGTTTCATGCATACGTTTAAAAAAACTATGTTTAATATACGTGGATTTTTTGGTATTTAACACCGGCTGGACAGTAATGTTATTAAATTTGTATGTTTCAACTTGGTAATACAACTTGCTGTATAATAAATAAGCCGCCTAGGATTTTTTTTAATCACTGACCATTTAGTGGCGCATATTATTAACATGTGCATAGGAGAACAACTCTGCACGTTAGTAATAACACGCTGTGATCATTATCAATATCAGTGGAAAATAATTAAAATTAGGGTCCCTTAAATTGTAGACGGACAGGACAAAGAAGATGTCTGTGGGAAGAGATCGAGGCCAATATTCTTCCTGCTAGTCCAGTAAAGAATGTAAAACACAATGTTAAGCAATAGCTTCCAACTTATGCATTCATAGGTAGGAGCGAACAATGGGAAACACATAACAGGGAATATTAATATATATGTAAATATAAATATATATATAAATATATATATATATATATATATATATATATATATATATATTGCTACGGGGTGACATAAAAGCGGACCGAACTGTCTCGCTAGTGAAGCTTGCTTTGCTAGCGAAGCGGTTGGTACGCCGGACATGTGCGCCACCAACATTGGTTTAAATCCGGGATCAGCCCAATGTTTCTCCCTGAATATTTTGTCTTCGTTACAATATATATATATATAAATATATATATATATATATAAATATATATATATATATATATATATATATATATATATATATATATATACATACATATACAGTGACCCGTACAGATCACCTTTAATATGTCTACAAAAGATCATGCTGCCTGTAGATTGAACATGTACTGGAAACATAAGATGTCACATATAGACGATAATATCTGTGCAGTGTTTTAAAACCTTAGAAATAGATACTGTGTAACGAGGTAATATTGAAAGAATTCTTAAATTTTTAAGTGTATGTATATTAGGTACGAAGCAAACTTATGTGCAAGTAATAGGCTTAAAAGATGATTTGATATATCCTTACAAGAAATTACGCGGAGCTTGACTCATAGCTCAAGTCCTCCCGCTCAGATCTCCAGCCATAACGGCGGCTTCACCAACAGACAACATCCCCAGCCATAATGGTCCCTTCACCAATGTACAACATCCCCAGCCATAACGGTCCCTTCACCAATCCACAACATCCCCAGCCATAACGGTCCCTTCACCAATCCACAACATCCCCAGCCATAACGGTCCCTTCACCAATCCACAACATCCCCAGCCATAACGGTCCCTTCACCAATCCACAACATCCCCAGCCATAACGGTCCCTTCACCAATCCACAACATCCCCAGCCATAACGGTCCCTTCACCAATCCACAATATCCCAAGATATAATGGTGGCTTCACCAATCTACAACATCTCCTGCCATAACGCTGGCTTCATAGATCTACAACATCTCCAGCCATAACGGTGGCTGCACCATTCTACAACATCCCCAGCCATAACGGTGGCTTAACCAATCCACAACCTCCCCAGCCATAACGGTGGCTACACCAAGCCACAACATGTCCCGGTCAAAACGGTGGCTTCACAAATCCACAACATCCCCAACCAAAACGGTGGCTTCACCAAGCCACAACCTGCCCAGTCATAACGGTGGCTACACCAAGCTACAACATGTCCAGCCAATACTCATCCATAACATCCCCAGCCATAACGGTTGCTTCACCAATATACAACATCCCCAGCCATAACGGTCTCTTCACCAATGCACAAAATCCCAAACTATAATGGTGGCTTCCCCAATAGACAACATCCCCAGCCATAATTGTCCCTTCACCAATGCACAATAACCCCAGCTATAATGGTGGCTACACCAATCCACAATATGCCCAGTCATAACGGTGGCTTCAACAATCCACAACTTCTTCCGACAGTTTAAAAATTAGTTTCCTCAGTAGTCCACATTAAACAAAGGTGAATTAAACCCAGATTGACCCAGCCAACTGAATATCCGAATTCAGTTTGAAAAAGCCAAGTTTAGGACCATATTACGCGCAAAATCATATTAGAAACTTTTACATGCGTCCAGTTATACTTATTGCAATAGACTTGGGTCCAAATACATTTAAAGTAATCGAATACAAATTCAAATAATTTTACAAGTAATCGATTACAATTACAATTACTTTTGCGTTTTCAGAAAAGTAATCGATTAGAACTACAATTACTTCTTAAAGTAATCGCAGTTGCTTTTGCAATTAATTTTGTGTTTTAGGACCATTTACCTCATGCAAGAACAGCAACTGGGTTAGAGATTGGTTTGAGCTCTAAACATTTTTTAACAGTCATAACAAATTTAATAAAGGCACACCCTATACACAATCTGTATTATAGCATGAATCGCAGTAGGATTTGCACAAAGAGTCATTGTTAAGTGGTAATGTCATTATTAGTCAAACATTTCATAGTCGCCACAAAACGGATCCAGATTATGGTATAAAAATTAAGCTTGTTGTAAAAAAAGACAAGAAATCAACAAAACATTATTATAAAGACCCAAACGTGTGTATGTGGTTTTGGGTTACTACTAAACGGATATAAGCCGGTCCATTTCAATGAAGGTATGGTAAAAAAAGGAGGGAAACTAGTTAAACATTCTTATGTAGAAAAGCCTGGATATATGTGGCTTTCGGTCACTACTCAACGGATAGAAACCGTGACATTTTCAAAACAGCTGTTTCTGTATGTAAATATGAATAAAATTCATATGAACCTTAACATATCCTTTGTTTGCAAGTAATTTGTCATACTAATAAAATTTGACAGTTTGATGGAATTATTCATATTGAAATCATTGCAATATATCTACACACATAGCCACACAAATAAATGAATACGTACATCCTGGATATTACCCCGGCTCATTCAATACACTCTAAGTAGGTTAACTAGATAATGATAACACATAATTAAGCAGGTGAGATACAACTCTAATTCTACTTTAATACTTCTAGCAAAATTACATAATGAACAATAATACTTTACCGTTTACTGATATTAACACAGGCATATATATCAAACATACCAGCTGATTGCACTACACAAAGCGCGCTACTAGTTAACTTGTTCCCTATCCGTGATTAGAACTCGAAGTAAATGAAGCGAAATCAGCAGTGAAGTTGACGTGTTGTTCATGGTGTTTTAGAACATAAGTCTGACGTCATATATCTTCATATATATCTTCGATATCTTCAAAGAATACCAAGGGGTGGCAGGTATATTTATTTCAATTATTATAAGTGCCTCACTAAGCATGATAAGCTCAATACTGCTCAGGTTTACAACAGTTTTCCTCGATGACCTTATAAAAGCAATAAATGTTAAGTGCAAAGGAAGGCGGATCACAGTAAAATGGACATCCAATATATATAGGTTTACTCTGTTTGCTTTTGTAGTTTCTGTATTAATTCTTGCCAACACGAAAAGAACAGTTACTGGATTAGCAGCTGGCACATTGGTTCTAAGATGTGTTATTGTTGGATCTCTTAGCACAAAATGGACATTAAGCGCATTAAACCATCCCTGTTTCTATGTTCACATGTATGCGAGTTTAGAAACACAACACATGGAACAATCATCACATAGAACGCAACATAAATTAATTATAACTCGTCACCCATTTATTTTGTGCACTGCGCAAACGGCATTCATTTGTGCTGTTTACAATATACCCTGTGTACTGTGTAAATTAGAATCTGTTGGTGTGGCTGTAATTTTCTGTTCGCTCTTACAGTAAGGTGTCTATAAGTGGGGGCTCCACTTCACTGTAGGCTTCTATCTTCCATTGTGTCGGTTTCCCATCTCGCTCAGTTCTTTTCGCAAGCTCTTTTCATCAATAAACGGGATGGCGGATATATAACAATATGTGTGTGTGTGGGGGGGGGGCCTCGTATGCAATAGGTTGTCAGTTACATTATGGCTATGCACGTTCGCCTGTACGAGGACACCTGTCAGACACGTTTCATAGGCATGATCTATTGCTTACAAAATTCTGATAATATACGTTGACAGCAAATTATATCACATATGCTTATGTTATATGGCGGGGACTGTTCCTACAACTCTCCCACATTCCTCTCTACATAAATCTGTTGTTCTTTTTGTGTGATTGAGTGTATTAACTTACAACGATTACGATTATTTAACCGCATCAGCTACAAAACTTTTTTCTTTCGTGACACGATATGCTTAATAATAAACACATAGTATCTCCGACAGCAAAGGCTGGGGGAACCCGTCCCCTGATTGTTTACCATTTGCCCGTCAAACACTATAGAATTTTAAAAAAAAGATACATTAATTTTTTTTAAAGAAACATCCGGAGATTCTTCCAACAACGCCGAATTAAATAACATGAGACATGAATAATAATTTATCCATTAAAGCATTTTTCCCCTGATCTTAAATAAATACTGGTATTTCCAAATCAAGAAATCTTTATGATTTACAGCTTTGCTTTGAAAACAATATACAAAATTAGGTAACGGGTTTCTTAATAAACATATTTATTTTAGAATATGGAAATTATGTTAAGTATTTTATACATTTACGATTTAAGTAGAAAATGAAATTTCGATTTTTTATTTATGTTATGTGAATCTTTCGTTCATACTAACGTTTTTGGAATAAGTTGGTTTGAATATATGCCATCTGTATCTGATTTACTGTCAGTAAAACTCATTATTCGATGAATAATGGGTGTCACAGTGTTCCAGTGATCTCTGTTTATACTTGATTACTGATCTGTATATTTTGGTGATTACAAAAACATGCAAACATACAAACTGTGTGACACAGACAAGAGGTATGGTTATAAAACAATTTGTTCCACAAAGATGCGATAATTCGATCCGCTAAAGACTTAATAAGTATTTACCGAGTGCGTAAAACCATTATGTAAATTCAGGGTTATAAATCCTTACCAAATGACCATACGTACCATTGTGTCGTCTGGCCCCTCAGTGGTAAACAAAACTAGAAAATAATAGCATGCAGATTACAGTTAAAACGGAAATAAACAAACTTCATTTCTCCAGAAAGGAGCACCGTTAAGCAGTATCAACATCAGTGCTAAAATGAGATATCTCCATACAAGGCAACTGCTTGTTATGACCATTAGTGCATTTATAACTGGGGCTTTGACCGTAGGACCCAGTTCTGGATGTCACGGAAATGGCTCCTCCCTTAATTGTTCTGGGCTGGGATTAAGCAGACTTCCGTTCAGTTACTTAACAGCCTCTGTTTCTAAGGATATTCCCATGGTTAACTTCACAGCGCTGAACATGTCAAACACAAATCTGTCTACTCAGCAACATTGTACATGGATTTTTGCTTCAGATATTCAACATTTGGACATGACAAATAATAACATCGGTGATGACACAGAATTTGAATGCCTTAAGAAATTAAAATGGATGCTAATTGGCAACAACAATATTTGCCAACTCAAGGACGATTCCTTTCGTGGATTTACGCATCTGCAAGGTCTGAATGTAGAGAACAACTGCCTGGAAACAATAAACTTTTCACATTTCCGTGATCTGCATGCCCTGAGATATCTGATTCTGCGGAACAACCGGATCAGTGAGTGTGTTACTTCGGAAGGTACAGGTTGGATGGACCAGCTTTTGTATTTAGACTTGAGTTACAACCGATTGGTTCTTCCCTTGGATTTGGAGTCGTTTCCGAAACATCTTTCTCTGCTTCATAATCCCCTATTCTGTGGCTGTAAAGTCAGATTGTTTGGGGAAAAATTGGGTAGGCATGTATCAGCGGCTTGCCAAGATTCACAAAATATAACTAAAATAAATTCAGACACGTGTTTATACGTGTTTGAGAATAAGCTAGGAGCCCAAATACCACAAAGGTGTGAACCCCCTGAAAATGAAACAGTAGATGATTTACGATACCTGTACAAAGCTCTGCCTGAATGTACAATACCTTATGTGTATTTGGAGAAGATCAACAACGGGAAAAGTGTGATGTGTGTCGCTATCGGTGGACCGGGTATTCTGGTTAACATGACAACACCAGACAAGGAAACAATCATCTCTCCTCGTAAAGACCTGTTGGCAATAGTAAAGGTACCTGTAAAGCATGATGGCGAGTACAGTTGTACAGTAAGGAGCCAATTAAGCAAAGAAATAGTGGTCAGTAAGTCTACATTGGTGGACAAACATTCGAGCTCCTTTATTACATACTTTGAGGAAGCAGTTTGTGAAGTGAGGATGACGGGTTTCTGGATGCGCAGTATGTGGGATTACATAATCCTTGGCATATTTTGTATAAGTATACTTGCGAATCTTGTTCTCTTGGGAAAATGGTGTTTCAAATTCCATAAGCAGAAAAAGAACAGCAATGTGAAGTTGTTGGGTCTGACGAATG
Organism: Sipunculus nudus; assembly: GCA_026874595.1. Classification (NCBI taxonomy): domain Eukaryota; kingdom Metazoa; phylum Annelida; class Sipuncula; order Golfingiida; family Sipunculidae; genus Sipunculus; species Sipunculus nudus. Next base: position 56,871,649 of record CM049314.1, read on the forward strand.
TTACATGCATGAACACCCTACGAATCAAACCCAACCGACAATGCAGTACACAAAAGTCTAGTGACGATGATGAGTACCAAGAGGTCAAAGGTTTCATGGATCCACGTGATCAGGTCATATAAAACAATATCTTGTACGAGTCTGACGGCCCTCCGTGTGCAGCTGCGTCGCCGCCCAAAAATGTTGACTCCGGCCACGCCCACTATTACTATGTAGAGGACAAGTGGGAACAGGACCATGGACTAAAGTAAGCAAAGGATACACCTTTATATAATCATTCATATGCCGGTCGCGTGTTCATAGATCATACAATGGCCTAATTGTTTCCAACGTTTACAATTCATTTTAGATTTTAATATATATCAAATAGGGATAAAGGTCTACTTTGTTCAGTTTAATACAGTAATATGAATGTGTATACAGCATAATTCGAAACTCTGTAATATCTCAAGGTTCAGCATTAATGCTTATGTAAAAGAAAAATATTATGTAGAATGAACAATTAGGCTAGTAAAAGCAAGGCAATATGATATATATATATATATATATATATATATATATATATATATATATTTCTCCAATATACTTTAAGTAGAGTATTAAGAATAATACCTTTTTTAATATTATTTTCAATATAATCGTAGGATACTTCATTTCTGCTTATAATAAACTGTGTATAATATCAAGTCGTTGGCATTAAGCCATAGGCTTAGTGTATGCTGTCAGAATAACAATCATTTTCGTCTATAACGTTTAAAGATATTTTTCAGTACGCCAATTTTGTTTGTAGATGTGACCGGTCTTTTTCCCCTGCTGACAAAACACATTTATTTCATCGAGTAAACTGTGTAAAGAAAAACTTTTATAATATATATTATACCTCCCCTTACGGGCACCTCTGTTCTAAGGGCACTTTCTAATTACGGGCACTTACGGGCAGTCCCATGAAAGCAAGTAAATCTCTAGGTAAATCTGCATATATGTATGATGTACGTTTAAAGTAAAGTAGCATTGAAATATTGACAAACAGAGAGATGTAATTATTTATAATTATAGTTTTATGTTTATAGTCGTTAAAGCTTGTAACAAGCAAAACTGTTTAACTAAGGATGACTATGGTTGCGGGCAGTGTACACAAAATATCTCCTTATATCCTTAAATAAAAAAACACGCTTTAATATGGTCTGTGTAGATATAATAAAATTTCTGTGAAGCAAACCAGCTTGTGCTACAGATTTATTTGTTCTCAGACTGCTCCTGTGTTGGACACAACTATTTATAATATAACCGTATTCTATATTCAAGGTAGATATATATGCTTTCATAATATGTATTATATATTAATGGATTTAATGAGTAGAGATGAGTAGACTATATTGCCAAGAAAGGTACCTGAAGTGGAACGCCAAAGCTGGGAGAAAACGTCTAGGGGGAAAGATATATATGACTGATGACAATTTGGCATGCAGTTTAAACAAAACACATTAAACACGTTTCAATGCCAGCTGTGTGGGGAGCGGCTTGTTGTCCATTTGAGAGAGACGTGTTTCAAGTTTCTCAATTTCATGATTATAATACTCCCATATTTTTTCTCCATGTCTTGTGCATGGTTTTAGGTGACAATGACAAACTGTTCCTATTCTAAAGCTTCAATCATATAACAACCTTCGTACTTGCAGGGTAAATAAAACAGAAAATTCGAGGTTACACATGCAGTAATAATATTATGTATCGGCAGGAAAATATCAGCGTATAAATTATATAATCTCTTTTAATCTGACGTTTGATCATACAACTCGAATTTCAACAGAAGAATACTGATTCCTGAGTGCGTTGATGATTAAAAAGAATCTGGTTAGAGTTCTGTGCCCCAGTAGTATTTTAATGACCTGATGGATCTTGTGATGACGCAAGGAAAATTAATAAGCATGAGGTACATTCATCTGATTAGTAAAGCTGTAACAATATTGTCATAAATTTTCCCTTTTATTCGACACGATATTTAGTTAAGTCATAAGATATACGCTGTTCAGGCGTGGATCCAGGTTTGGAAAAAGGAGGGGTCCAACCCAGGATGACTAATGTCCTAAAAAAGGTCCACATGTCCAATAGGGAAGGGGCGGTCCAGACAGCAAAAATCCTAAAAAAATTTTGCGGTGGCTGAAAGGGGGGGGGGTCCGACTGGACCCCTCTGGATTCGCTTCTGCTGTATTGTCAGTGGAATTAGCATGAAATTGCTCATATTGTATTCTAATTAAGCTATTTTATTCAGAATAGGCCGTCAGTACACGACTCAGTAGGCATTGAATATTGTCCTAGTAGGCCTACATGATTCGCTGGTGATACGGAGAATGCTTTTCAACTGCCATTCATCCAGTTCTTAGTAAACAGTCGGTTATCTTAACATAAGGTTCCGAGTGATGAATCTAAACAAAAGAACACGCACAAACTCACAAACTAAAGGGTGCACTTGTTTCTATGGTAACATGTCATTTCCTGAGTCGTCTGTGACCCAGTAATTCGTGCGGGAAGTGTTCGTATCCATCTCGTCAGAAATTCACCAAACTGGGATTTGCCAGTTTTCTGCGTTACTACGGGATTTGCCTGTTTTTTGCGTAACTACGGGATTTTGCCAGTTTTCTGCGTTACTATGGGATTTTGCCAGTTTTCTGCGTTACTACGGGATTTTGCCAGTTTTCTACGTTAATACGGGATTTTTATAGTCTGATTGGTTTTAAGTTGCATCGTACCTGAATGAAGGGCCATATTCTAATAACGTCCCCTTTTGTAATAATTATTACATAAGGGTTTACAAATGAGCTGTTTTTCTTAACCACTATTGTAATAACGTGCACTATTGTTATAACATTTTTGTTACATAAGGGGTTGCGGTTGCAATGGTTTTTGCACTCCAGCTTTGGTAAAATAAATGTGAATACTGTGATACCATACACAAACCGATGTCTATAGACATGTAAATTATAATTTATGTTATAAATATAAATAGAGTACCATCGATTCATGAATATCATTATACCCCTTGACCAAATAACATTTGTGATTTTAACAAACACTCGCCGTTATAGTGACGAACTGTTAAATACTGTTGAGAGGGTTGATGAATCGCTGTCTGTGCCCGTAAATCAAATTTTCATTAATATAATATTATATGTTATATATATATATATATATAAATTATACTATAATCAAAGTTATATATCAAATAAGTAATTTATCTTAATAAAAATAAGCCACGTATGACTGTGAAATGCTTTTTCATGGAACATGAATAACATATGAACGGATAATTGAAAGACAATTATTGCTTTATTCTTGAAATTATTCTTTATTTTCTTTTCATTCTAAGAACTGTATTGCTATTTGTGGACAATATTATCATGATCCATTATTACAATAGGCAACGCTATTAAGATTCAGGTTGGTCCAGGCACCCTAAATTGTAATAACGTCCGATAATGTAATAACCACGGTAGTGGACTATTGTTGTGTTTCATTTATAGGGTAGTAAAAAACAGGTGTTCATACATTTCACTGTTACACCCCTGTCCTGAGTGTTTGTTAGATATTTGGGTCAAAAAAGGGATAAATGGAAGGCAAGTGCTGTTGTTATGAACATCAAGATCTGTCTAGTGAAAATGTATTCACTCTGCTTATTGATCAGCCACGACAACATATATATATATATATATATATATATATATAGGAATATATATATATATAGGAATATATATATATATATAAGGAAAATATATGTATGTATATATATATATGTATATATATATATATATATATATATAATTATGTTTGTCTGTCTTGCAGTTTTAAAAGTGTACTTGAGTTCGGCAAGAGTCAGGTTCCCATGGACCGAGTTCACCCTGTGCATACCCTAGTGTTGTTAATGATAGATGGCGCTGCGACTGACCATTCGCTAGATTTCCCCAATGGTGTCAAATTAATCCTAATTTACCTGAAAACATGGAAAAATAAACCTTTTGAGACACTATTTACATTATACACAATATTTGTATTGTGTCTCTGTCTGAATGCATCCCGCATTCCGTACATATAAGAAATCTTAGCTTAAGTCTGCAAATATATTCGACTCTACCTGTTTATAACCTCCACTAAGCGGCAGGGTTATGTTTTTGCTGGCTTTGGTTTGTTAATTTGTATGTTAGCAACTTAGTCAAAAGTAACTGACGGATTTTGATGTAATTGTCAGGATAGATCAGCAATGATCGAAGGAAAAATTGATAAAATTTTGATACGGAAACATTCTTAATGCGGCTTTTCTGACAGTTCTATATGAAGCTAATGAGCTGACTTGGCGGAGGTCTGCACTCTCGGAGTGTTTTTCTAATTTCTATGTATGTTGCCCACAGGCACAACACGGAAACTTAAAAATCGCTACATATAGCGATCGTGAGGAATCTCACCTTTTCACAATAACTTTACCGCTTTTTTATACACCCATTTCACATATCGCATTCCGCTCCTTAAAAATCTTAGCTTTAATCTGCAAATATATTCGACTTTACCTGTTTATTACCGGCAGGGTTTGTGCTTTTGCGGGCGTTGGTTTGTTTTTTTTTTCTGTTAGCAACATAATGCAAAAAGTTATTGACGTATTTTGATGAAATTTTCTAGTTAGCTCGGCAATGATCGAAGGAATAATTGATTATACTTTGGGAGTGATTCATGCGTAACCCCCGAATGAGTTCTGGTGTTTTATGAGGGTGGGGCGTCGAAGGGGATGGTGGTGGTGGTTATTACATTAAGTAACTTTATTACAAAAGGGGTTACTCGGACTGAACCACTATTGTAATAACGTTGCCTATTGTAATAAATATGTATGCCAGAAAAATGTTAATGATATTTTTGTAGTACATGGAGATACATGGAGAACAATTTCAATTTAGAGACATTTAAGGATTAGAAAACCATACAACTGTGGCATTTTAATAAATATTTAAACACATTTTATACCGTAAATGACATATGTAAGTAAGTGGTTATTACATTAAGCAACTTTATTACAATAGGGGTTACTCGGACCCAACCACTATTGTAATAACGTTGCCTATTGTAATAAAAATTTATGCCATTTATGTGTGTTTGCGTGTTTGTTTGTGAACTGAATCTCCATTTTCAAGGCATTTCTGGAATGGTTCTGGCATATCATCCGGATCCGGACTGAGAAAACGCAATAAAAGAATATTCGCACTTATGCACGAAAGAACTTGGCAATATGGGCCGAATAAGCTTAAAACAGCACGCTTTTGTCCACCATAATTGGGACCCCCCCCCCCCCGGGCCTTGGCGGAGGCTTGCATTCCTTAGAATACAGATTTCTATTTTCTCTTATGTCACAGTGTCTACCAGTTCTTTATAGATGACCGCTGAACATTGACGTAATAGATAATTTATTACTTTGGAGGTTCATCACGATACAAAAAAGGATAAATGGAAGGCAAGTGCTGTTGTTATGAACATCAAGATCTGTCTAGTGAAAATTTATTCACTCTGCTTATTGATCAGCCACGATATATATATATAATATGCATGTATACACATACTTACATAAATATGCATACATTAAGTTTAAGGATAATATGACATTCATATTCAGGGGCAGGATTTAGGGAAAGGAAGGGTCGGACCAAGGAGGACTTATGACAAAACATGAACGAAACGTCACCAGGTCAGGAAACAGGGGTCAAGGCCGCAAAAATTGGTCTGAAACCCTTTAAAAAAATTGCGGTGGCTGAAAAAAAGGGGGAAAGGGGTTCGGATCCCTTGGACCTGTCCCCGGGTCCGCTTCTGTTCTTAAGGTAAAAATATTAATTATACTCTGGCAAATAATCTAGGTTTGAATTTCCGCCATGGACAACCCATCCACAAAAATACCACCAGATCCAAAAAGTTTGGTTAAGGTTGAATCAGCAGAATCTGGCCTAGCTCGGATGCGATGAATTACTTGTTAAACAAATTTACTGGAACCCTGCAAGCTTTTATATACATCTTGTTAACCTGTTCATCGTACCAGACACGCGCAATTGACCATTGAACTCATATTCCATAGACTTTTGGTCCTAGTGACAGAATGATGAATGGTTAAAGAGATAACTATAAGTAATGAACATTTGATCTTCATACAACCATCATTGTGTACTAATTGAGTTAATTTCTCTATTATTTAGAAGAGAAAACAAAGGATGATAAAGATGACAAATATACATAAATAAAAAAAAAAGTTGCCTAATTAACAAAAGGATGGTGGAAACGGGAGGCAATGTGCTCATCTATAAATAACCAGCAAATGTAAAGAAACCATATCTGTGCAGTTTTACATATATTTCGGCGGTCTCTCAAAGGTCTCTCTTAGACTAATTCTCTGATTTCCCGTTAGAGGGTGCCTCATTCATATATAAACTGTGAAAGAAATGAAAGAAAGAAATGAATTTTTGTTTTGTTTTGTTAATAAAAAGGTCGAGACTCAAAAAAGGTCAAAGCTCAGAACTTTTTAAGTTGCCAGGAAAACAATTTAAAAAAAAAAATGGCTTCAGTATTGGAAATGGTTCGTATAATCAAAACAAAACTTAAACACCTTTGATAGTTCAATTACGGAATAAACAAGACCAGGTACTCATTTGAAATTTTTAAAAAAGATCCCTGGAGAATGGGAGTTTCAAATTCATAGAAAAATATGTCTCTGTGTGTCTGCTGTAAATACTTTAAGAGGCCATATCACCTATCTGACCTTTATAATCTAAAAGTAAATCCCACAAAACGTGGATATCACGGCACTCAGACTGCTTGTTTTGTTTATATTAACGTGTTTATAATATGTGGGGGACCCACCAAAACAATCGAAACAAATTCAACAAAGGCATCTGAATGGCGGAAAGTCATATACACTAGAGCTTTGCAACAAGTAACTTTTTCGCCTCCACATATATGCTGGAAAAATTTCAAAGGCAAGGGAACTTGGCCATTTCATTCACAGATAAACTTATACATGAAAATAAAACAATTTAACTACCAATACCAAGCAATTTTAAATACCATTAATGAACCAACAATGAATATCATTACTTATCCATTATTCTTAATTATAGAACATGCCTAATAACAGCCTACCGTCAGCGGCAAGGAAAATAGTCACACAACCATACAAAGCTATTTAACAAATATTTTAATGATGTACAATTTGAATAAAGATTTTCTTATATATTATGTTTTCTCTGCCAGGATATGCGCTAATTCCTGTTCGTTTGTTCACAATCATGAACAAAATCTCATGAAATTTTCAAGGCATTTCGGAAATGGGCCCATGAAGAAACGATTAGTTTTGGGTGTGGGTCCGGTTTCTGGAACGTCATCAAATGATATTCACAATTATAAAGTAACGCTTGAACCGTGGAATATTGGTCGAATAAAGTAATCCAGAGACCTAAGACGGGTTGGGGAGCATCCCACAGTAGGGACACCCCCCCCCCCCCCCCATCATGGCAGAGGCTTGCATTTCTTATGATGAAGAGTTATAGTTTAAAATAAGACTTAAATTTATGTACATTCCTTATTCTTGGACTCTTGCAGTATTAATCTCTTGTTATTTGATAAATCTCTCGTTAAAGTTTCCTTCCAAATGACCCGAATTTATATCTTCTGTTTGCATGTTTTTATACCTTGTTATGGTTATGTGAGCGTGGGTGGGTAGTAAACTAAGTCAACCTGTCAGTTTACCATATCAAGACCGATCTTACACGCGTGTGACAACTAAAAAAAAAACCCGAAAGAAGAAACACAGGAGAAATACCGCTTGAGAAATCTTGATTTGCGATGTCACGCTGTACGGCCATCAGGTTTTTATATATTGCATCACTGATCGCACCCGGTGCCAGCTTTATACTGTTTTCTACTTTTAATATTACGGTATCTGCCAATATTTCGTTCAAAAATGCTTACACATTTTGATAAGTGAAATAAACCTTCTCCTGGCGTGACCAGCGGCGAAAAACATAAACATGTATATCGCCTTGCAAACTGGGGGCCGTTCCGCGCTACTCAACAAATCAAAAATAATTCAAGCTTCCAACTTGAGTTTCTTCTTTGTTCCTTCTTTCATGTGTCTTCCCCTTTTTGCAGTTGTTGTGCATGCGCATGCGTGACCTCTGTCATTAAATTTTGTTCATGTAGAAGACACACCTGACCTTTGTTATTGATACACAGAACCACAAACACGTATAAAACAGGTGAACTGGATATATTAAGTCCGTGTAATGGGAGGTTTTTGTAGTGATGATTTGTATTAAGCCAAAATGAGCCACAATGAACAAAAATAAAACCCAAATGAGATAATTCACATATTATACAAATATTACTCTTTTTATTCCCTTGAAAATCTTCAGTCTGCCCGTTATCTGTCTGTCGATACATGCTTCATTTTTACAGTATTTAACTTCTGCGAGTTGTGTATCTGCTTTATGTGTGAACGTGCGTGTATGTGTCGAACTATGTTTCAATTTTTATAGAGTATAACTCCTCTGCACGTCATATGCGTGTTGACCTGTATATCATTTTTGTACAGTCTGCAACTTCTGCACGTGATCTATGTGTTGATCCATGTTTCAATGTTTACAGTCAGTAACTTCTGCACGACATAGTGTAGACCTGTATATTAGTAGTGTATTTACTGTCTGTAACCTTTGCATGTCAAGTAAACTTCTCGACCTGTCTATATTTTGTCGCCTGGTTTTCTTCCTAAAACAATGGGTATAATGTTATAGATATCAAATAAAAAAAGCTGAAAAGAAAAAAAAGGATCACACCAATAATCTGATTAATCCGGAAACATCTTGCTGAGCAAGCATGGTCATTTTCAGCTAATATTATCCTCATATTAGCTCAAACAAGTAAGGTTAAATACAGAGACCATAATATACGTCTGTTGTTATAGCAAATCTTGCTTACACACACATTAAGTAACTGCATATTCCACTGCAGATAACACTCGCATGCATCAAAAGTTGTCTCTCTCATATTTTTATATCATATTTCTTAAAGTTTTTATTGGCCTGATCTGTTCAAAATGTTAATTTTGACAATCATATTGAACCACCACACTAGCTTATGAGAAGGAACTTAGACGCTGGTATTGGTACAGTAAAAAAGCACACTATCCCGTGTCCAAAATAGTTTTTTTTTTCATGATGATACTCTGCACCAATATTGTTTAATTTTCCTTTTCGTATATATGTACCTATACTTTGAAACACAAGGGTGCTACTAAGTTTTAACGTTTTGTAATTAAAATTTAAAATGGGATAAAATGAAAAACTAAAAAAAATAATTATCAAATTTAGTTATTTTTTAGCTCCTTATTATCAGCCAGTTTCCTACTACAGAGCACACCAAACACACAGACACATATATATATATATATATATATATATATATATATATATATATATATAATATATATGTATGTTATATATTTATTTATTTACTTATTCGTGGATGGTAAAATTGAACTCCCTCTGGCAAGACATAGCATGGGTCAACACACACGTCGTACACAAGATATATGTCTATAAACTGTAAAAACCTGAAACACAGTTCGACTCAAACATGTATGATGAAATTTGATTGGGGAGGGGCATTCCATGTCATATCCCTCCCACATTTTTCTAAATAAATTTTGGACATTTTATCATTAGATATAGCCACTATAACTGCACTTTTTAATAAAATAAAAGTTATAAACAAAAATGTGTCGCAAAATGTGCGGGGCAGCGTTCCTGAAATATCAGTGAACTACAATGTTAGGCCTACAGAAATGAATAACATACCAAAATAACCAATCATATGACATGATTCAACGAGAGTGAATATTTTACTGAGTCATTATTTTTTAACGCTAATTTAAAAAAAAACATGCAGGCCTTATAAATTAGATTTTAAATTTGGGAAAGAGATTAAAATTCTTGTCAGTTTTGAGGCGATACAATTCCCTGTCATTTTTTATTGAGATAAGGCTTCAATATTTCTTAAATTTTGATTGTTAGTTTTTATAAACTTTATAATTTTTTTGCAGTACACTGGGGGGACCCCCTGGGTCGGTATAACACACACCCACGTCACTCCCTTGATCAGGATCGGCTTCTGGATACACCAATGATCACATTATTTTTATTACACTATATTGAGAATTTGTGGTGTGTATAATATATGATTTACCCCGTTACTAGGTCTGCTTGCGTGGCTATATGTGTGGACGGGGGGGGGGGGTTCGAAATCCGCACGCCCACCCCTTTATACACACACTCATTCCGAAAGTAAGATGCACCCCTGGCAAACATGAGTTTGAGAAGTTACACGCTGAAAAATTCTGATAGATTGTAAAATTCTGATACAAAGATCGGCATACACATAACTCGCAGGAGACACAGACTGTAAGAAAACATACACTGGTCAAAACACACACATGACCACACACCTTTCTTCATAATTCTGAAAACGCTTCATGGATCCGGATCAGGATCAGGATCCACATCAAAATCTTTGATCCATTCCCGAGGTGTCCTAACAATTTCATGGGATTCCGTTCATGATTGCGTGAGTTAGACGTGGGTGTGAACAAACACACCCTCATAAACACACACACGAACGGTGATACACATATCCTCTTGACGGAGACAATGAATAAGAAGATATACCGGTCGACATGCACGCGCACCCCTCATAAAAACGTTACTACTGACTTGTCAATGAGACAACTGAAAGTTCCTCAGCCGAGAGTTCTCCAAAGTTCCTGCATGTGTCTCCGGGCCAGGTCCAATTATGTACCGCCATCTACTGGCAGGATAGGTTATTATTTAAATGTTTGAGGACCATGTTTCGAGCGTTTCGATCCTTTTTACGTAAAAATTCTTATGTAAAATTTGTTTACACGCAACTCTCTGGTTACTTATAACATAACAAAGTTTTGCATTAGTTATTTGCCCGCCCGACAGCTCTTTTATTATCGAAACGAATATTTTCCTGATATATACGGAACTAATTTCTCAACTTTAAAATTTTTAAATCAGAATTTGTTACATTTCAAGAAAACATTCCTGTTTATATTTCACAAGCGTATGCTTACAAAATATTACTTATTTCATGATGTCCCGACGAAAAAAAAAAACTGTGTATATAATTAGCTTAAACTATTCTAATCCAACATATTTGGACGGATTACATTACCCTCTCCACTACATGTTTACCTACGCTGCTGGGGTATGTAGAAGCCGCGGTGCATTGTGGGGGTCCGATTGTGACGTCAATAATCCCTGAACAGCAGAAACGTACTATTGCGAGTCCGAGTCTGAACAGTGTGTGAGCCCGATCCCACTTTTCGCAAGGGATTAAAATCAGATTTATAATTGACGGTAGTACTTATACGTTTTCACGCAACTCCTCCATGGCTACACCTAGGGCATGCTCGTTTTTTTAATGTACGGAAAGATGCCTACGGTGTCCTAAGGGGGGTTACATTTAACATATACAGATAAAACCTCCCGCTTATTACAAAAAAAAACTTTCCATTACATGGACAGTGTAATATATCCTATAAAAAGTAACCTAAATTGAAACACACAACATATAAATTATAACGAATTTAAATATGACATAAGATACTGGACCAAGTTACAGAATATCAAAGGTGGAAAGCAAAGAATATTTATTGCTGATTGAATCTTATATTCACAACAATATTGTCATGAGGGGTAAAAATATTGACAAATCCATAAATCCTGAAGAATATCACTAATTTGGAAATTTTCGTGATTGGGTTGTCACATCGCCATCAATCGCCAACTACAACAGTCCAAAAATATACAGGTAAAATATGTTGGTATAAAACTATAAAAATATATTAAAGTAAAAATAATGAATATATTTTATAAAACTCATTACTATAATATACTGAACAAGCGGGCAACAGCTTCAATGGCAGGCCCCTTTTCATACATTTTGTATATGCGTGGACTCTGAACGTGAATTCATTGGTCTGTATGAGAGCTTTGTGCATTCTGTTCTTAAAAATCTAATAAAATTGTCTACATAAGATTCAGCAACACAAAAAGACTGTTGTTTTTATTTATTTTTTTAACTTGAACTTTCTTAACCAAGGCATAATACAAGTAGAAACATGTATCAAAACATTCTGATATGTCATAAACATATATACATTTTATGCCATTGGACAAAGGGGCGCCTTCCATTGCTATCAGTCAGGCTATCGGCCTTACTGGGAATATCCTAACTCCTGATATCCGCACTCTGTACATTTTATACATCAATCGGAGGCTTTAAGACCCATCTATGGACAGACACCCTTCAGTGCGGTATTATGATAATTGGGATGTTGGCTACCCTCATTTGAGGTAGTCTTGATGTTTGCGGTCTGAGTAATGCTCTTAATATTTAAGCCATAGGAGGACGAACGGCCTGGACCATATAATACCCGATCCTCTAGAACGGCATGCTTTTTGGAACTGGATATTCGGAGACTTACCCTTTGTGATGTCAATGTTTGCATCTGGGGAGCAAAGAAAAGCTACAAGAATGAACAGTCCCGAAAGATCAAGAAGGGAACGTGTAAAGTCGGATCAGACAGACATCATCGGTGATATCATACTACAAACTCCCATCTATAGCTTTTTGGTTTTAATGTGTTTGTTCCAACTTCAGAAACATGAAAGACGTGTCGCATGCGGAAGCACGGTTTATGCTGCTGTCTAAAGGATGCTATGCGGTATGATAAGAAAGATGTCATAAATTCATTAACGAGAAAACTGAGACGATCATACCTTAGTAAATGTGATCTCTATAGATTATATATATATATATATATATATATATATATATATATATATATATATATATATATATATATACAGTCGAACCTCTGTAATGTAGGCACCCTTGAGACTGGGCCAAACTGCAAAATTTATTGAGGTGCCCACTATATGGAGGTAATAGGTGCACCATATAGTGCTGCCATCTACTGTGACATAATAATTTAGCTGCGTCTGTTTTTGAGTACTTCATTAACTTGATACATGTACTTTCTCCCTGTTTTAAGGTTAATAAGTTACATTTTATAATTGTAAATATTGTGTATGTGTGTATAACCGAACCTATACGAGTAGTTCGAAAAGTGTGTGGATGTTTGTCAGCCGGGTGCTCGATAATATGTTTAAACTGATTATCTAACCTGATTAGCGGTATCAGATATTTTTAGATTGTGAGAAGTTAGATTTAGAAACTTATATAACCATGGGTTTCGGGACTAAACAGGAAACAAAGAACAACTTATATTTTTTTTATCTACATGATAGGTATACCCTCTGACCTGGCAAGAAAAACTGTGACCAGCTTGGTTCTAAAGTTCATAATATACACAACACGTTTTACATGATAAAATAATTAATCTTTCCATCCAGTGTAAATATATGTAACTGTATGTTTATCGTTTGTATTTTGTGCTTTGCACTTTAAATTATGTTCGTAGCATAGTTATTGCACATATAATAAAGTCCAGGATGGTATATATTCATGTGTGTGTAACCTGTATTCTTTATGAATTCCAGTATGTAAACCTGTGGAGACTTTGTTGCAGGAGACCCAATGCTTGTCCTTTAGCCGTGCTATACAAATTTAAAAAATACACACGAAAAAGTAAAACATCCACAAACTGACGACAACCGATTCTCCAAACAGCTTACGAAATGAAAAGGTCTTACACCAATTACATTTATTGCGCATTTCACTACATAAATAAATTTAATTAGATTTAAATTTTAGTCACTAAATTTTTGAAGGTATACAGGAATTCATATACCCACGTTAATCAGCCAACGCGTAAAACGGCCATTCAAAATCAAGGTGACGTAAAAAAAGTAATCAAGACAAATGAATGAAAACCGTTCACACGTCATATTAACAAGAGTATGTGAATGGACGAGAAACTGAATAGACTTTCAAGCCTGTGTATGTAAAATGATTTTACGACGTGGATGCAATAGGTCGTTCTGAAGTTTATTTATGTCTTAACTTTGTACCGCCAAAACTGTTTATTGTTAAAAAACACAACATTAAACAGATTATATCATTTATATTAGATGCTGAGTAAAACGAAATACCAGTGGGCTCATTGAATGCCTCGAAATCCCAATCCTTGGAAAACACTCGTCATAAAATTATTTGAGGATTAACCCTGTCTATCTTGAAAAAATATTACATCGATTTGCTGAATGCGTATATAGCTGATGCAACAATCGCGACATTCTATTAAATGAAAGTCACATTCCGATGAAACGATATACTTAGTTATTGTCAGGTGGAATACTCCAGTTTGAACTATTTGTCATGTCTTAAAGATGCTCACAAACGAAGTTTGCTGTGCTTTCACAAGCCTCATCGTGCCATCCATTTGCACCTTTGATATGGAAAGCATAGGCCACGCACATAGGTTGTGTTGAGACAAAGGCAAAGGAATTGTCTGGCTGTCCCAATTGTACGTCCCACGGCAGGAAAGTTATCGGTAAGGATTGCTCGATGTCCATATCCAGCCATTCTGTCACAGATATGCCCCAGTCCACATTAAGGAGTTAACTGACAGCATCAATGAGCAATTGAACTAGATTTATATAAATAATAACTAAAGTGATGACTTTTTACTGAAAGAAATGCGTGCTTTTTCCAGTCTTAAACTCCGAAAATAGTAATAATTTCCTGCATATATTTTTTCTGTTCTATTGTGCGAAATTGTTTATAAGATGAGGCACTAGGGGGAAAATATGCACACTTCCATCTTTGTAGCAGAAATCCTCAAATCTATTGCTCTGTTGCTGACGTTTGATTCTTAACAAGCGTGTTCCATTGTTGAAGCAATTCAAAAATGCGTGACTGAACGTCATGTAATGACCAGTCTGGCAACCTGCAATAATGGAAGATTACTTTATAAACAAATATACAGTGCAAGTGGTCGCATATACATAAAAAAGGCTTATCATAAATATCAAAATCATCTCTAACGGGATAAGGAAATAATCAAAGGATTCCGAAAAATCTACATATTTATTTCAAGTCGATTCTTTATAATACAGCCGTCTTTGGGGCTAATGCCCCAATTGCAGCTTTTGTGTAAAAAGAAACCCCTTTGATATATTCTTGTTGTATACGCGGTAATATTGTTGAGCTTTAAAATAACAAGGGAATATAAATTGTCATACTTTCAGGGCACGGGCGTGAAAAACAGTACTGCTTTTTCTTGTGAGATGCTTTTATTGTCTGCGACTCACGTGATCGCATCCTGTGACCAGGTCCACAAAGAATGGTACAGACTATAGCTTGTTCATAATCAGGCACTTTTCAACAAACTAATTTATGTTCCTCGCCTGTCATTCATACCCGTATGTGTATAAAGCAACTTTAGTTTAGACATAATTAGCCGAAATCACTGGAAAACATCTTAAACGATGTTTCATAGAACCTAGCATAAAATTATAAGAAACTTGTATTTGATTCCTTTACAGTTTTGCTATAACATTAATCTGAAATTAAAAGATGATATGTGGTCTGATTAACATACACCTGGTGTTGGTCATGAGAGAAATGTGTTGATCCTGAGGATCGACGGTCCTTCTCTTTGCCATAACTAAAAGGACGGTGATTGCATTTCTTGTCAAAAAGAAATGATCCCATAGGCGGTTTGCCATATTTGGCCAAATTCACCTAAATATACTTAGCTGTTATTTATATATCTGTTTCCTGTAACTGTGGCACGGCAGTGCTTTGAAAGGCACCTAGCTAGAGTAATGAGAGTATGCCCTGACCATGTGATTTTCAAATATTTATGGATCGTGCATTGTTTGAGTGACGGTTTGTTCCTATGATTGATTAATTGGCCGGATTAACCTTTTCACCTAACCTCAACGTTCATCAACGACACATTTCTTGCAGGTTGTTTAGGCATGTCTTTGATAATTTTGTAGATTTTGTAATGTTTAACAGTTTACCAATTTACATTTTCTGTTTTTTTTTTATTATATGGAAGGTAATTAACATTTCGATACACTTTGACCTTCAGTTGGTTGTGAGTATATTAAACATTAACATTATGAATCGTGCTGTTCCCCACGTAAATTTCAAGGTACAGGGTATCCACGTGTCCTTGACCTTAGGTAACAAACAAATAGTTCAAACATAATTTCTTAACCTGTCTCTACGTTTATACAGTCGATATAATCTATAAAACCAAGACAGCATTTCATTTTACACAGTCAAATAATTATAACCATTACATAGATTTGAAGAAATGTCTTTCAATTGTTGCATTAACTGATGTTTTTTTCTTCTTTAGTGAACTGCTGAATATGAAGTTTTTCATTCTTAACCAGTCTCCCTTTTGCTGTAATGAAGAAAAGTCAGTCAGTTATGTCCTGTTGAAAGAAAAAAATCTGACATTAAGGAATTTGGATCCTATTATAGGAAAGAAATGATTTGCAGCTGTGTATATTTAAATATGGTTTTCTCATCTTCTTAAGGGTATTAATTCTACGTAACATTCTTTATTAATGTCATTGTTTGATTTCTATTCAATATAACAATCCTTATCAAGTATTTGAGATGTTTGATGTTTGAGTTATTATACGAAATTTATCTAAATGTGACTGTATATGTTTTGTAGTGTCTCTGGAATCAAGTTTAAAGAATTAAATAGATTTTTTAAAAATAATTAATAAACGTATCACCATCTCTATCTTGTTTGAAATAAATACTGGTGGGTCGCACACTTTCTTGCACTTAGCATGTAGTTTTTTATAATAAAGTATTATATATTTACATTTATGTTATCAGCTCTTTAATTTTCATTCCGAATAATTTGGCCGAGCTAATGAGCGCTTCAAAAGGAGGACAATCATCAATGTGTTGAATAATTGATAATACAATCCTTGTGATGCTTTGACTAGATTAGCAAAAAACGTCAATTGCTTTATACCTATTGTGTAACTGTAACTTTCTTGTTTATTTAATCAGAAATTGTGAGACTGAGAGTGAAACAATAAATGATCATCTTTATATAAAAGGCAAAAGTAAATCCTGCTTCAGGTAGTAGCCTACCTGTTTTTAACTAGCTGCCGAGTTGAAAATTAATTGTATGCAATATTACGAATATTTCCCCTGCAACGCATTATGGTATATGTAAAATATTACCGGTAAGTTTCTCTTCAATATAAAAAGAAACTTTCACATTAAAATAGCATCGCAATAGATAGCCAACTTATTAACCAACTGTCGGATGGGTCATTAGATAAAGGAAATTATCTTATTTTAGTTTATTTGCATGATATAGCTGTCACGTATGTCATATTAGTCACCACATAAGATCAGAGTACCCTTACAATAAGCACGCTACCAGTTTACTAGAAGAAATGTGCACATTCATTTAATTTACCTTTTAATATTTCGAAGCCATACTCTTTGTATTCACGTATATCGAATGCACATTCCTTTACTTTTTTTTCATTCCGATCCATTTTGTTCGTATATTCACACACATATATTGGTTTTCATAAAATAGTTTACTCTGGTTCAGAGCCCATATGTCACGTGGTCTACTATAAATCAACTAATTCTTTTACGTATGAATTTACTCGTGCGATGTTATATAATGGTTCAAATCCGTCAAGGCTGTATGCATAATATTTGTGTATCAACCCTAATCTCGATATCCCAGGCGTTAATTTAAAGTCTGTCTGACAAAACCACATACACCTTGTGTACAAAATGGTTGGTTGGTTATTCAATAAAGTTCTGTCGACAGATATTTATAGGTTAATTTGAACGAGGGTTGGCCTTGCACCATTCAGAGAAAATGTAACAATAGGGTTTATTTATCCTAATCAATAATATTTAAAGAAATAAGGTATAGAATAACAATATGTGTGCGTACTGCATGTATCTACCTTCATACAAAACGTTAAAATATGCTATAAGTGTCCATTATGTGTTACAAGATGATAAATCTATACAGACTGGTTAATCATGACCTACGTTTTATGACCCAAGGTCACGCCGTCACATTAAAACAGATTATGTTGTTTACTAGTAATTTCAGAGGGGAAAGTAAAATTGATTAGTCTGTTTACAATGACAAAGGTGAATATAGAAAATAACCATGCTGTAATTACTGCTGCAATGTACCATGATTGGTTATGTATTCCCCTATTATATATCAGTGCAAGCTAAACTGTACAAGTTAAAAATAGTTATTCTTCATTATGAAGCAACTGCTAATATATTCAGTCATGCTCAAAGAGATACCAGGAATAATGAATAATAAACATCGCCTTTTTAAATATATACTTCTGTTGTTCTTAATGACCAGCATCGGCGGTGATAATGTCGAGACGTGTCAATATGATGACGAAATCTTTCTTGACTGTTCTGGAAATAGTGTACGGAGATTCACTTCTGTTCCAGCACATTTTGAAGTTCCAGCGAATTGTTCTCAAGATACGATCTCAGATCTGTCAACCATAAGGAAAGGAAACCTCAGTGTTACTAGAGTTAACCTAGCGAACTGTAACATTCATTCATTGAAGAGCGTTTTTGATGTGGTTCCAGGCGTCAAGCAACTGAATCTTTCAAACAACTTCTTGTCACTCAATCGTTTCTGTGCTGCACGTACTATCTGTTGTGTAGAAGAATTAGATTTGACCCACAACAATCTCGGATATGAAATGGGATCCTATTTTTGCTTTAAGAAAGTGAAAAAATTACTTTTAGCTCATAATACAATATGCCAATTACAAAAATCAACGTTTAAAGGCTTGGTGTACCTCAGTGCTTTAAATCTGGCGTACAACTGCATTACAACTTTACGTATGGATTATTTTTCAGGGTTAAACAGCATGAGGTATTTGATACATAACAGAATCAGTGAATATTTTGCTCCAGAGGACGACAGTTGGATGCCTGGTGTACAGTTTTTAGACTTAAGTTATAACCAGCATCCTCGTCCTCTGAACTTCGAGCTTAAACCACGGCACGTTTCCATGATACATAACCACGTGTATTGTGACTGCAACTTTGAACCTTTTTCAAAGAGTCATAGTTACGAAAAGTCTTACCAGTGGACTTGTGCGTCTCCTCCAGAAATGAAACACTTAAGGCCGGATAATTACTGTAAATATGAATATGAAGCATCTGTAAGAACAACTGTGCCGATCACGTGCATCGAGAGTGTAAATAAAACAAACAATCAAACTTTATGGAGTGCATACAAAAATCTGCCTCACTGCACACCACCAAATATGTATATGACCAAAGCCACAGAAGGCGTAGCTGTCACATGCTTGGGCCAATTTGGACCACAGATACAAGTGTCAATTGCCGATCCAAAAGGTACGTTATTCAAAAGTAACAAAGAAGACGAACTCTTACAATTCCTGTGGAAATGGCTGGTGTTTATACCTGCACTGCTAGAAACATATATGACAAAGGGATTCTTCGGAATATTTCTATGTTTAAAAATGAAACTGTCATGTATTTTGTGCAGAGTAGAAGAGGTCTATTTGATTTGATCGTGTATAATTACCTGCCATTCTCGCTTCTTGGTGTAAGTGTTATCACAAATGTCATTGTTCTGCGCATGATCTCATCTTTTAGGAGGAAGACAAACTCATATAATAGTAGAGCGATTCATGCTGCTCCTTCACTTATATTTAGGTCAGTGATAAGGATACGTATCATTAAAAAATAACACTGGTTGCTTTGATGAAATGGTAGCACAAAAAAAAGACAAAATGTCATTAGAGTCGCTTTACAGTCTTTTCATCCAAGGAAGGGTATTTTTGTTGACATTTCTCCGAAAACTTGATATAAATCTGATCCATTCAAGTTTATGTGGGAGGTCCGTTCTTGGGCACTGAGCAGTTGATCCAACAGGTAAACAGCTCACAGTTTATAAGTATCATGAGGATCCGTCTTATTTTACACATCCTCCCTATGTCAGGTATTTCATGCTCTCTGTCTGTTTCTCTCTCTCTCTCTCTCTCTCTCTCTCTCTCTATATATATATATATATATATATATATATATATATATATATATATATATATATATACTTACGACAGTTATATGCCTTTTTCAAAGTTTAACTCCTTACATATCCGATTGTGTTTCACGTATATTGATAATTTTCTTTATACGTACATACAATTATTTTCAACATGTGATGTGACTAGGTCCCTACTTTAACAAACTTCGTTCCTTTTTTTAATCCTTCGGTTTGCTGTATTACCATCAGGCTGTGATGCAGTTGTCAGCGCTATAAAGCAAAGCGGGATACGTATAAACAAATATAAGACTAGTTGATTTGACTAAATGAAAGCACGAAAAACATAAGTTGTTATTCAACAAATTACAAAATGTGATGGAATATGTAATACACACACTTCCCCCAAGATATACAGGTGTGGAGACAGGACCAGGTGTCTGTGTGCTCCTGACAACTAAAGTCCCTGAAACATTACCTAGCAGTAAGGGTTGTTCCCAATACCCTAATTATACCTAAAAGGTCCAGTCATTGTCACATACACATAATAAGGAATTCTCTAGGTAAGGCATTATATTGTTATCATTATAATTTTAAAAAAGCACAAGAGGGGACAACTGAAACTTTATTGTTTTTGCATTTAAATAGAATAAGAGTGTCCTGCTGGATATTCCTAGTTACATGGAAGAACATCATGCAAAAATGTCAAGAGGGTATAAGGCGTCCTGTTACTGTTCATCAGAACCTTGAAAACCTGGGTCTCTGTCACAAAAAAATCGTGTATTGAAACGGTTGGATACCTTGTCAACGATTGAAAATGATCATATTGACCAGATCATCATGGACAACCCAAAGCTCCAGAAACCTGTTGAGTCCAACTTTGTTTTCCCTAAATACCCTTTTGCTTTTAAGCTCTTAAGCCTAACGTGAATTCATATAATGTATAAAAAGGTCCCTAGAATAACTCCTGTATTCATTATCAACTTAGAACTATATTCCTAAAATACTTCAGGTCAAATTTGTTACTTTAAATCAGAAAAGTTGTCGTTTGAGTAATAACTTTTTCAAATCAAAGTTCATTTCAATTTCGATATCATCTTTAGTCTTTCTACAGTGATGTTTGCAATCAGCCTCTAGATGGTAAGGATTGAAAGGTGATTAAGCACGGATACTGTCTATCACACGTTTATATAAAATAATCATGTTTTATCTGATCAATCATATATCAACATTTTTGGAATGGAGATATTGGATTGGAGGTTCCAACAGAAGGAGGAATGAATGAGACTGGATCTGGATGACATCCGGTGTAAAATTCTTCTACGTTAACTGGTATCTAGAGTGAAGAGACGGCGAATATTGTATGCTACTCCTAAGGAAGTTTGACTGGGCATGGAATGACATTTCATGCACAGCAAAATATACTGGAGCCATATGTGAAACATCTGTAAAGACGAAACTATAGAAAGACGAAATTGTAGTCATGTTGATTACCAGTTTAATTATAAACACCCTCCAAATATATTGACGTAGAAATATTTAGGAATTTCGTATCTTGAAGTATTTTTCCATGGCATATTATTCCTGTAAATGAAAGGTATATCATAAATTTACCTACTAAATAGACGTTTCTTCAATAAAAGTTTGATCCCTGTATGTTTTGAAGATTTTTATTTTTTTTCTTTTTTTAAACACCACAGATTCACAATTTTCCTTGCCTCCATAGATAAATTGTTCCTGAAGTAGAAAATAATAATCGTGTATTTGTCAAGCATTAGGGACCCCTTGTCACATATAAGATGAGGCACATTGGTAGGTATGACATCCTTGTCTCGTGCAGTGTATGGACACTTAACCTCGATAAAAATTGCACCACTACTTATCCCATCTGGGAAACTAGCAAGATATGAAAACTCAGGCTGGACAAATATCCACCAGCTTTTCACAACACTGCTTTTTGTTCCCCTTCAGCTTCACTGCCTCGCTCTCACCTTTCTACCCGTGCTTTAAAGCTGACAGTTTTAATTAAGTGGGGACAGTTTAACTTTTAACAGTTTAAGATTTGCTTGTCGCCTTGCAAATTATCCCAAAAAGATTGACGAGGAGGCCTGTTTAGCCTCTCCTGCCTCCACAATTTATTACTACTTTGGCCAAAAGTGACAATTTCTAGCTCTCCATATTTTGTGTTGCCTATGAATATGAAATTGAGATACAAAGCAGTCTGTTAAGTCCACCTTCCAAACTGTAGTCATGGTCATGGTACATAGCAAAAGGACTGGCTGGGTTACCTTTTTGCAATAATGACATTATCGTTTCTTTTGCAGCAGAACTTACAGCCAATTTTTTTAATGATCCAAGTTACATGGGCTGTTTATCTCTATTGTTCGACACTGCTTTCCTTATTTCAGCCCTGCAATTACCCCTTAGAAAAGAAACATCTTCAACCATGGCCCATCGCAAATATCTAATGAAACTTGACTAAAACAGTGGGTCTTCTTCCCCTAGGATCTTATCAACTTACATGAGGTACTGGTTCGCCGCAGCCTCGGTAAGCCGTTGGATCTGGAACATATGAAGCAGAACTGCACCTAACCTCCGCCAAGCCCAGCGCGGGGTTATGTGTTTGGGCGCGTATGTTTGTCTGTCTGTGTATCTGTTAATCTGTTTACCTGTTTGTCTGTTAGCACGATAACCCAATAAGTCCGCAAAGGCGGAGATGAAATGATCAGGTTAACTCAGCAATGATACAAGGAACAATTGATTAAAGTTTGGGGGAGATCCATGCGTTAATACCCCCCCCCCCTCCTTCCCCACAGAATGAGCCAGAATACACTGATATGGTTGGGGGGGGTCCATGGTATATGTTTGTATACTCAGGTTGCGATATTGCCATATTTGGGGTGCGAGTCTTGACGTCATAGATGACAGTAACAGCACTTTACATGTACGTGCCATTTTCCTAAAAGATGTCGGTAAATCAAAGTACAGCGGCCGGGGGGCACGGTTGTTAATTGTTCCTTGTAAACGGAAATTGATGAAATTTTCAGGATAATTTGGCAATGATACATGGAACTTATTAAATTTGGAGCCGATCCATGCGTAAAAAAACCGGAATAAGCTTGTTTTTTTGGGGGGGGGTCTATTGCATATTTGTTTACACTGGGACGTTTGACAGGTGACGATATGGCCATATTTGGAGAGTCGTGACGTCATAAAGCACATTGACATCATTGCACGTGTACGTGCTGATTCCCTGAAAAGTGTCAGTAAATTTACGTAAAGCAGGGGGGCCACGGTTACTTGTGTTCTTTTTATAGTCATTGGCCCTGTTTTAATTAGAAAGTAAATGATAATATATTGACGGATTTTGATGAAATCTTCAGGATAGCTCGGCAATGATCAAAGACAAATTGATTAAATTTTGACTAAACATTCTTGATGCAGGAAAATTTTAAAGGAAAACTGCTGCTTTTATGACAGTTCCATATGAGGCTAATGAGCCGATTTGGCGGAGGTCTGCGCTTTCTGAGTGCTTTTCTAGTTTTATATGTATCACTGCTGCACAGATCACAATAAATCATAAAATTATTGAATTATTTATGAAGTTTGTGTCAATGTGTGAGATAATATTTAAATTTATGGTTCTCATAAATTAATCTGGTAAGTTTTGAAATAACTCACCACTGCTCTAGTGATCAGGTCCTTGGAATCGTCTAGGGAGGCAGATCCATCTCGGGATCTATGCCAAAGTTATTGTTCCTGTCATAGGACTGCAGTCCGTGAAGAGAAATTCAGACTTTTTGCAGCGTAAACAAATACATGATCACCTTCATAATAAAAAAAACAGGATATTCCGTCTCTTAATAAATTACATGTTTTTAGTCGATTCATCAAGACCTTTTGTCGTGTTGCCAACGATATATATGATATAATTTGACTTGTCAACACCCGCTGAACCGATATTAACCAGGCTCTCATCGTCGATCACGTTTCTTCATAAACAAAAAAAATAACAATATATCAAGTCAAATATGTGGCCCTTTCGTATACACACTGGGAAACCTAATCATACAACATAAAGTTGACCCAATCACGTCCACAATGCTTGCCCGGCATAACCGAAACCCTAATTAAGGCTCATAGATACCCTTCAATAAAGCCGGATGTCCGCCCTTAAACCTAGACCCTCTTCATGTCAGCTCCTTTCGAATCATGTCCAGGGCCCAATCTTCGTATTTAATCTGCAATATATGGCAAGGGTGGCTCAAAAACAAATATTTGTGTGGAGATAAAACTGATTATGACAACTGGTAAAAGTGACCTGCTGCAAAAGCACATAAACCAGCACAGGGAAGCTTGGTACACTAGTGCCATCTGGCGTTAATATCTGCACGGTCCCTCATTGGCCTACGTGTTTGTTACGTATCTTGTTCGGTAAACAACAACAAAATATAAGTTCTTGAAACAAGTAAAAGAGCGTAGTTTCTGTCACCAATTAGTGATGACAGTGTATGATTGATTGGGTTTATTAGTATTTTTTGTGTTCCACTGCGAATTCTTTGAGCTCGGTCATAAAGAGACATATACATAAGGAATATGTTAAGTGTCGTAATTTTTTGCCTGTTTGCCAATTAAAATTCTTTAATTGTGTGTCAAGGAGGCCGTTTGGTAAAATATTACGGATTCTCAAGAGGGGCCCTGCATACAGGACAAGGTTCAATTATAAAACCTACGTGAAAAACAATTTTTTTAGATTATCGTACCTTGATTTTTTCCATACCATTTTATTATTGTAAATACACGATAAAGTGGAACATATTCTAAATATAGATATAGTTTGATATAGCCCTGTTTAATTTACTCCTAGTTGTCTTAGGATATAATTTTTGTTTTGAATACGTTCATATTGTTGTTATGTCTCATCAAACAGGAACTACTTATACGTTCGGTCAAACACGTAGAGATTACAAGAAGATATATGGAACCAATACATAATAAAGATTATTCTCGTTACCAATATATAATTCTATTATTCTTAATGATCAACACTGGTAGTATGTCCTTTGACTGATCAGGAGTTTAATGTCTGTAGTTATAGAACATGCATCATATGACTTCCATTCAAAACGGAAACCTACATTCCACAGAAAATATAAATAACGATTATTGAATGAAGAGCATTTTATTAGGTTTTTTCAAGACCTGTCAAGAAAAACTTTGAGCAGCTTGGTTCTAAAGTATATAATAGACACAAAACGTTTTAAATGATAAAATAATTCAACTTTCCATCCAGTGTAAATATATGTTAATATATGTTTATCTTTTGTATTTTGTGTTTTGCACTTTGTATTATGTTCGTAGCATAGTTATTGAACATAAAATAACGTCCAGGATGGTATATATACATGTGGGTAGCTTGTATTCTTTACGAGTTCCAGTGTGTAAACCTTGAGCAGACGTTCCCTTGCTTACCGGTAGATTCGGCACTGTAGATTTTTTTTTTTTTTTGCTGTAGACCCTTTGCTTTTCCTTCAGCCGTGCTAGACATAGTTTAAAATACCCACATAAAATGAAATATCCTTAAACTACTGACAACCGATTCACCAAAACGCCTACGATATTAATTAATAACGGAAAAGGTCTTACACCAATTACAATCATTGTGCATCAGACTACCCACAGAAATAAATTTTAGTAGATTTGAATTTTTAGTCAGCAATTTGAGTTGTTTCAAGGTATATGGTACTTCATCAACTCACGTAAATCTGCCCACATGTAAAAGGCCATTCAAAATCAAGGTGACGTAAAAAAGTAATCAAGACCAGGAATAAAAACCGTCCAAACGTGTTATTAACATGAGCACGTGCATGCACGAGAAATTGAATAGAATTTCAAGCCTATGTAGGTAAAAGGATTTTACGACGGGGATCCAATAGGTCTTTCTGAAGTTTAATTATGTGGTTACTTTGTATCGCCAAACTGTTTTGTGATCAATAATAACACAACAAAAACAAATTATATTAAATAACATTAGATGCTGAATTAAAAGAAGAGCCCGTGGGCTCATTGAATGCCTCGAAAACCAAATCAATGGAAAACACTCGTCTTAAAGTATTTAAGGATTAACCCTGTCTATCTCGAAAGAACAATACATTGATTTTTTGGATGCGTATATGTCTGATGCAACAATCGCGGATCACCATGATGGGTGAAATTCTATTAAATGAAAGTCATATTCCGATGAAACGATACACTTAGTTATTGGTAGGTGGAATACTCCAGTTTGAACTGCTTGTCATGTCTTAAAGATGCTCACAAGCGAAGTATGCTGTGCTGTCACAAGACTCATCGTGCCAACCATGTGCACCTTTGATATGGAAAGCATAGGCCACGCACATAGGTTGTGTTGAGTCAAAGGCAAAGGAATTGTCTGGCTGTCCCAACTGTACGTCCCACGGCAAGAATGTTATCGGTACGACTGGAGTGCTCGATGTCCATACCCAGCCAGTCCGTGACAGAATTGCCCCAGTCCACATGTAGGAGTTTACTGAAAGCATTAATGAAAATTGAACGAGAGTGATATAAATGATAACTAATGTTATAATTCTTAACTAAAAAAATGCGTGCTTTTTTAAGTCTTAAACTCTGAAAATAGTGATAATAAGTAATAAAACTACTGTTTGCACATGTGGGTTACACTTTTGTTCCTAACAGAAGGACGGATGCATATTGACCGTTATACATGTTTTTTAAATATGTATATGTTTGTATATATTTTCTATATATTTGTTCTCTTCTAGTGAGCAAAACTGTTTTTAAGATAAGGATAATGGGGGGAAAATGTACACACTTCCATTTTTGTGGCAGAAATCCTCAAATATCTCAGTCTGTTGCTGACTTTCGACTCTAAGCATGCGTGTTCCGTCAGATGAGCAATTCAAAATTGCGCGAGGGAACATCATGGCTTCTAGTACAAGTCTAATACACTTCCCACCAAGTCTGGAAAAACCAGTCTGGCATCCTGCAAAAATTATGGAGGATTACTACAAAAGCAAATATACAGTGCAAATAGTCCCACATACATAAAGAACAAGGCTGACGAATAAAATCAAAATCACCTCCTACGGAATAAGGAACTAATGAACGGATTCCGAGAAATCTACATAATTATTTCAAGTTGTATTTATTAGAATACCGTAGTCTTAAGGGTTAATGCCAGAATTTCAGCTTTTCAGTAAACAGTACCCCTTAGATATATTCTTTTTGTATATGTGATAATATTGTTAGGCTTTAAAGTGACGAGTTAATATAAAATGTCATACTTCCAGGGCATGGGCGTGAAAAACAGTACTGCTCTTCCTTGTGAGATGCTATTGTTGTCTGCGACTCACGTGATCGCATTCTACGACCAGGTCTACAGGGAGTGGTACAAGGTCCCCATGGACTCCATTCCATCCACTGTACCCTGTTCTCTGTAAGTCATAAGTTAATAGTATTGCCATATAATGCATATTATAGCATTCTCATAAGCCGCCACTTTTTAACAAACTAAATTATGTCGCAAGCTTTTCTTTCATACCCGT
Organism: Sipunculus nudus; assembly: GCA_026874595.1. Taxonomy (NCBI): domain Eukaryota; kingdom Metazoa; phylum Annelida; class Sipuncula; order Golfingiida; family Sipunculidae; genus Sipunculus; species Sipunculus nudus. Next base: position 56,899,366 of record CM049314.1, read on the forward strand.
GTGTAAAGTAACTTTAGTTTTAGACATACTTAGCCGAAATCATCGGAATACCTGTTTTTAAAAGAAATGTTTCTTACTAGCCAGCATAAAATTAGGAGAAACTGATATTTCGCACCCCCAGTACAGTAACCCTGTATCTCACATTTTATCAGTTTTCCAGAAATGAAGGAAAACGTTTAAGATAAACTTATATTTTTATTTTTCTCAAGAATCCTGTATACTTAAGAAAGCAAACATACATTGAACAAACCCATTTACCCACTGAATGCTATGACATGAAAAATGTTTCTCCAGTTGGATTATCTTCTTAATTAGCTAACTAATTAATGAGATACAGGTTTTTTGCACTGGACAATATAAATAGGTTTATAAATCTTGAGTTAATTATCTTAACTGACAAGAATCCAACATTTAATCAATAATTAATTAGTCCGTGCTAGAACCCTGCAACTTGAGTTACAGACTTATTGCATGATCGAAGGTGACACTTCTCTTGAGATACAGACTTACTGCATAACTTTGCATAAGTCATCAGAAAAGTTCTGGATTAATGTATACTATTTAGTTTTATTCTTAATCAATTGAACAATATATATATATATATATATATATATATATATATATATATATATATATATATATATATAACGGGGCTCTGACAAATTAACTGAGCTCTGACCAAAAAAAAAACGAGAAAAATTCTCCCAGCTCAGCCGCCACCCCCAGCTGAGAAAAGTGGCGTCCCGACACGCTAGCCATTAATTATTAATATATACAGTTCGATACAGCGCTGAAACGGAACACGAGCTCCAGAAAATATAGAATAATAAAAACAGACAATAGGCAAATCATTTATTGTCACATCGTCGTGAAATTATGGTGCATATACATGTGAAAACATTTGCACGCCGAGACCATCATGGCCACGACTGGTCGCACGGACAAGCATAAAACATGTTTGTAGTGATGGCGGCCACAGAGACTATAATATAATTGGTATAATGATATGGAACACAAATTAGTTGACAGTGGGTCATTCATTTAATCAGTAGGGCTGAACCGGTTAAGAGGCCGCCTTTCTCTGGTCGACCTACACAGCGGCGCAGGAGATTGGGCAGTCCAGTCAACAGGCATAGGATGAGAGTCAGTTGTCGCATCATGATAAGATAAAATGGAAGGAATACTTCCATGTCTAGACGTGTCAACGTCTAAACAATTAACGTCTGACTGTTCATCAGTTGTACGACAACTTGATACCGAAGCATGATCAGAATTATTATCGGACAATTCTAGTTCTAAATGTAAATCCGCAATTTCGTCAGTTATATTCTGATCTACTGGTCTGACAGTTATGATCAAATCGTTTTGGTCATCTGAACCTGATTCATCAGATTCACCAGAATCGGATAAAATGCGATTTGTCAGAGCAATGGAACCAGGATCTTTTGCACTGGAGCTGGGGAAGGAGCTAAATGGCAACAGCAAGTAATGATGAAGTGTACGTTTACGTTTATGGTCATTCAAAGGCGAGACTACATAAACAGGAATATCGTTGTTAGGCTGCTCTAATACCAAGTACACCTCCTCTTCCCATTTGTCAGCCAGTTTTTGTTTTCCTATCAAACCAACTTTTCGTACTAACACATGATCGCCTATATTAACAACGGCATTATGAGCTCGTCGGTCAAACAATTGTTTGTGGTGCTGTCTTGACTTTGTAGATGCCTTTTGGGCAATATGATAGGCTAACGCTAGTTTGTTTTCAATTCAGACACGAAAGTGTCATACTTTGGAAAACTGACGTCATCAAGTGTACTAAGAATGAGGTCCACTGGAAGACGTGGATGTCTTCTAAACATTAGAAAAAACGGAGAGTAACCTGTAGCCTCATTTGTAGTACAGTTATAAGCATGAGTTAAAGAGCTCACGTAGTCTTTCCAGTTATTTTTCTTTTCTTTTACTAAGGTTCTTAACATGCTTATAAAACTACGGTTGAACCTTTCTGTCTGACCGTTTCCCATTGGGTGATATAGAGTACATCTAAAACAGGTCACTAAATCAAGAAATCAATTAGTTTCCCGGGATATATATGTTGAGTTTATCAAGACTGCAATGAATTTGTAAATCTGCAAATCTCCTCCATTGTAACGGGTGTCCGGCATAGCCAAGACGTCCGTCTCCAGACGTGTACGAAATACTTCAAACCACTTTATTCAGACCAAATCAAACATCTCACATGCGAAGTAGAGACTGTCAAGAAAGAAACGAGATACGTTCAGTTCCATTTATCACTGGAAACTCAAGCTTAGGCCATGCTTGCAATTATGAAATACCGTTATGAGACTAATTACCTTTAACCTGCGTAATGTGAATATAACATGAAAACTGCATAATATTTTAGCTGCGATATATAATTTATACTGCATGATATTTTTAGCAATACTCGTGTCTTTTAAACATTCAAGGAACGTGAATACACCAATGGTTTAGTGTTAATACTTAATAAAAGTGAAGTGCTCTTACCTGTCAAGAGAGAAACGAGATACGTTCAGTTCCATGTATCACCGGAAACTGAAGCTCCGACTCTCTTGACCCACCGACCTTAACACAGTCACGTGAGAAAACTGGTTTCGTCATGAGAAATGAGAAAACCATGGAAAACAACAATAGAAACAATCCAGGCAGATCATGCAATAAGACACAATGGCTAGAAAGCACGAGGCAAAGAGCTAGACCAGCAAACAAACCAGTTGAAACCTGAAACAGAATTTATATCCCCAGACATCAGGTTGTTTCACATCCGTTACATATATATATATATATATATATATATATATATAGTGTAGAACAATGCACTTCCATTGTTATAAAGACTACATGCTGACCTTAATCTTTACTCCCCTGCAGTTATGCATCTTAAAGCATTTTGACTTGAGCTTACATTAACCGTAGCATAAAACACGAATGCATTTTTGCCTGAAAATACCTGGCATAAATCATTTGCTTGATTTTTTTACAAATAGGAAACTCTCTTGGTAGATCAATTAGACATACCACAAACAATGTATATAAAATTATTAAATCAGAAAATCTCAGAAGCATGCAATGAATTACAGCAAATTAAAAAATGTTTAGTATGGAAAGAGTCAAGCTCTATAACCAGTCAAACAATTATTATTGAAGTTACCACATGATGTTATAATGACAGTATACTTTCTCCATAATACCATAATTTTATTATCCAGTGGTGTAAAAATAGATGATTAATGTTTACTATAATCTGCTACTACAAAATGCTTTCTCAGTATAAAACCCAATTCCTATTATCATCAGTGTTGAATAAAACATGCATTCCATAACACTGAACATTTAATCATCAGATTCAGCGGCTCTGCACGAAGTTAAGTTTTGATAGAAGGTGTGGTAGGGTTTCGGAATTGCACCTTTGTTGCACAGAAACATCAGGTCAGCACAGATGGGCTTTGGCTTGTCAGCGAGAGGAGGAAGAACCGCACTATGAAGATCTGTCATGGGTTTGTGTCTCACTCTTTTGAATAGATCCAACACTTGGTACTGTTCGTCATAGTTGGTTTTAACCCAGATCTTACTCTGGAAACCTTTGATAACTTTCAGGATCCTGATTTCCTTCCATGATACCGACCCATCGTCTACCTTGTTGACCCAGCTCCTAGCATAGGTATTAGCATATTGAAGAAGTCACCTGTGCTCATCTCTTTCACATGGTATGGCTTATTGTCCTTTTTAGCCATTCTTGCAATCATGTAAAATTGTTCAGGTGTGTAAACAGATAGGCCCTTTTTAGCTTTTTCAATGACACTATGCAATCACCCTCTTTCGTTTTGCGTATGGCCGGGCTCCGAGTACTTGGGAATTATTGTGTCTATGTTTGGAAGGATGATAACTGCATAGAGGTACATCATTGCAATGTACTTATTATGGTTTTGACCACTGCAGTCGTCAGACCATAATGTGAGATTCTTAACTGATGTCTTTCTACTTTTGATGAAATCGTACACGCATGTACCTATTTCATTTGGGCCTCGTCCGGCGATTCCCGTTATAGCAAAACCCTGTTTTTCACCCGTCATAAACCGTAAAATTGAAAAGATTGAGTTTACGCTTGTAATAAAATATGGATATATCTCCGTTTGGAAGTGAAATCACCTTTTCCAAATCAAACATGGTACATACCGAACTGTCATCTGCTTGGGTTTCTCTTTTATCATCTTCTTTTTTTTTTTTCGACTGATCTTCTTATTCATTTCATGTTGAGCCATCATTTCTTTCATGTTTTCTTTCTCTTCAGGAGAGCTGTTTTCAAACTCAGCACATAAACTGCACTGGTCCTTCTTTGGCTTAAAGAAACCAATATTAAACCCTGTATTAAATATAGACTCATAAAGCCACTTTTTCCCACCGGTTTACCTTCATTTTCCTGGAACCGCACATACATGCAGTACATTTCAGACAGGGTGAGGTTATCCCTGAGATATTCCCTCCTGTTTGTTGTCTCAAATAGTGCTACTCTACCCGAGGAAACATGTTAATGTGATCCCGTATTCCTTGTTTAATTTCATCCACCCTTTTTCTGTTGTCATGCTTTCCTCTCCCATCCGACAATACCACTCCTTCTGGCGTCAACGTTTCAAGGGCCGTTTTTTTTCAGCCTCTTTTATCCCAAGTGTGTGTAAATAAAAGACTTTACACGTCGCCATATTCCGACCATCAATCTTCAAATTCCAGCTGTAGCTGTACTTCCGCATGGAATTTAATTTGTTCACTTTTTGTTTAGTTTCGCTTCTCACCACATTTCTGCAATGGAACTCTTTCCTTCTTTGGTATTCTCCCATGCTCCAGAACTCCTTGAACAAATTCCCTCGCTTTTCTTGACTTGCCTTGCATTTGTACCTACATGTCATTCCACATCCCACGCCCATTTCTCTTGATTGCACAGTTTTGCCTATCTCGGATATATATGCCAAACCTTTGTTTCTTTTCATCTTTTTCTCATTTCTCTTCCACTTGCTGACCTGTCTTTTCCTTTTTCTTGGAAGCAATGGCACAGTTTGAACTTCATCATCACATTCACTATCAGAACTGATCCTTCTTTTCATTCGTGACATCATTTTGATAAGTGGCAAAGCCTCATCATCAGAATCATCCCGTGTCTTTTCTTCAGTTGTTGAGTAGACAATATTGTCTACAAGTCAGTATTATGTATGAATAATTGATTGTTTCCATAAGACATGAAATTTAATATAATATGCATCATTTCACACATTTATTATATATCCAATATAATAATAAAAGATATACAATAGAAAAACATATCACATAGTTCATTACAGACGTACTGTACTTATATATATATATATATATATATATATATATATATATATATATATATATATATATATATCATATATTTATATAAATATATATTTGTATATATATATATATATATATCGACGTTTCTAGATTTTTAAATGCCATTTATTTATTTTTTTTAATATCAAACACATCATTGTCACACATAAATCTGTTATACAAATTTAACCATATTCAACATTATATAATTAATGAATGCTTATTTTATAGTTTTATGAATTATTAGGAAAACACGTTTTATATTATATTTTTCAGTTTTCCTCATGAATGTATATAATACATAAATAATCATGTCAAATATAACAAATGAATGCTGATTATACAGTTTTATAATGCATTAGGAAAAATCTATTTATTTGTTTTAATATTTTGCACATACCTTACATGATACACAAGTAAAATTTATAAATTTATATCTCATCATACCAAATTAATTCTGTTACATTATAATAAAGTATATTATATTTATTGATATCTCCTTTTTTAAATCATACACATATCACAAATTTCATATGTAATATACATATCAATATATCAAATATTTTTTTCCTTTTATAAAGTATTATATAATAATTAAAATATAAATTAAGGATTCACTAATATATTAAACAAAATCACACATGATTTAATATCCAATATATTATAGTATATCATTTGATCAGACATGTTAATTCGTACATCTTATAGGAGGAATTATAATTACATCATTAAATAAGTGGATGGTCGATGGGGAAACTATTTTTGATGAAACGCAAAATTTTGAATGAAGAAAGATCCTAGAAAGATGCAAATTTATGCAATAAATGTTCCACCCTGTAGAATATTTAACAAGTATAGTGCCAAAATGTTCTGCACTGTCAGTAATAATGACCATATATTATTATTCGTGCAGACCAATAACATGTATTAATTGAAATATAATGTCTAAAATATATGGATCATCTGTATTATGCAATATATATATATATATATATATATATATATATATATATATATATATGTATGTATGTATATATATATACTTATTGTATATATATAATATATATAATAAATTATATATTTTAGATTATGTGTGATGTTATAACATATTTTATATGAATATATATATATATTTATATTAGTACCGGTATATAAGTAGAGTAATATAATACCATAATTATAAATTAAATGAATTTAGATTTTTGATGATATTATGACATTACCAGACTATATGTTTTTTATCTATAATAAATATATAATAAAAAAATACAATAAACAAATGTAAATAAAAATACTTGCCATTTGTCTGATGATCTTGAAAATCTCGACATCGAAAATGCAGGGAGGAGTGACAAGATAATAGTGGCACCATACACCACTGTTTGGCTGCAGATTGATTGATTAGCTAATGCACAGTAATTAAGTCTTGATGATTATTTGTTGCTGATATTGTTGTCATACAATATAATAATGGTATTTCCATTGTAACACTTTGTGCTATTTATTTAAAGTGCAGAGGTACCCTATGTTTTGTGCACTTGTCTAGTGCAGTAACCCTGTAAGTCAAGGTACACAACATACACAACAACAACAACACTGGCGTCTCCAGTGCAGTATGTCTGTAACTCAAGTAACAGGGTTACTGCACTGGTGTAATATAGTTACATGAATAGTGCACTTAGCTAAAGGGAATTAATTCATCAACTAAACTTCCTCCACTAATGTCTTTGTGTATGTTCCTTTATAAAAACAATAAATGTCCAAATGTGACAAAATGTGAGTTACAGGGTTACTGTACTGGGGGTGCGATTTGTTTCCTTTCTTGTTTTGCTATAACCTTAATCTGAAATCAAAAGATAATATGTGGTCTGATTAACATACCCCTGGTGTAGGTCTCGAGAGAAATGCGTTGATCCTGAGCATCGACGGTCCTTCTCATTGCCGAAACTAGAAGGACGGTGATTGAATTTCTTATCAAAAAGGAACGATCCCATGGGCGGTTTGCCATATTTGACTTAATTAACCTAAAGATACTTAGCTGTTATTTATATATCCCTGTCGTGTAACTGTGGTGCGGCAGTGATTTGAAAGCCACCTAGCTGGAGTAATGAGAGTATGCTCTGACCATATGCTTCTTCAAATATTAATGGATCGTGCATTGTTTGAGCGACGGTTTGTTCCTATGATTGATTAACTGGCTGGACTTATCTTTTTCACCTAACCACAAAGTTCATCAACGACATATTTCTTGCAGGTTGTTTGGGCATGTCTTTGATAACTAGTAAGTTTTGTAATGTTTAACGTTTAACAATTTACATTTTCTGTTTTAGTATTATCTTGAAGTTAATTAACATTTCGGTACACCTTGACCTTCAGTTTGTTGTGAGTATATTAACACATTGACATTATGAATCGGCTTGTTCCCCACGTAAATATCACGGTACAGGGTATCCACGTTTCCTTGACCTTAGGTAACAAACAAATAGTCTTGACTATAATGTAGTTCAAACATAATTTTGTAACCTGTGTCTCCGTTTATATAGTCGTGAGTACATATAATCTATCAAACAAGACAGCATTTAATATTACACCGTGACATAATTGTAACCATTACATATATTTAAAGAAATGTTTCTTAATTGTTGCATTAACTGATGATTGCTTCCTCCTCTTTAGTGAAATGCTGAATATGAAGGTTTTCATTATAAACCTGTCTCCTGTTTGTTGTAATGAAGAAAAGGTCAGAGTCATTTTTGTCATGCCAGAAGAAAAAAAAATTCCGACATTAAGGAATTTTGATCCTATTATAGGAAAGGAGTGATTTGCAAACTGTATATCTAAATATGGTTTTCTCATCTTCTTTAGGGTATTAATTCTACTGAACCCTTCTTTATTAGTGTCATTGGTTCATATCTTTTCAATATAACAAGCCTCACAAATATTTGAGATGTTTGACATAGTTTTAAACGAAATTTATCTAAATGTGACTTTATACTGTGTGTAATGTTTCTGCAATTAAGTTTAAAGAATTAAAGAGTATTCTTAAAATAATTAATAAACGTACCACCAGCTGTATCTTGTTTGAAATAATTACTGGGTGGTCCCACACTATCTTGCGTTTTGCATGTAGCTTTTTATAATAAAGTATTATTTATTTACATCTATGTAATGAGCTCTTTAATTGTCATCTCTGAATAATTTAACTGTGCTAAGGAGCGCTTCAAAAAGAGGACATTCATAAATGTGTTGAAAAATAGATAATACAATCCTTGTGATGCTTTGACTAGATCAGCCAAAAACGTCAATTGCTATATAACTATTGTTTAACTGTGACTATCTTGTTAATTTAATCAGACAAAACTGTGAGATGGAGAGTGAAGCTATAAATGATAATCTTTGAATAAACGGCAAAATTAAATACTGCTTCAGGTAGTAGCCTACCTGTTTTTAACTAGCTGCCGAGTTTAATATTAATGGTATGCAACATTACGAATAGTTCCCCTGCAACGCGAGTAAGACTTTAACATTGCAATAGCATTCGAATAGAAAGCCAACTTATTAACCAACTGTCGGGTTGGTCATTAGATAGAGGAAATTTTCTCATTTTAATTTATTTGCAAGATATATCAGTCACGTATGTCGTATCAGTCACAACATCAGATTAGTTTACCCTTACAATAAGCATGCCACCAGTCTACTAGAAGAACTGTGAATATTCATTTAAATTATTGTTTTTTTTTTAATTTTCGAAGCCATACTCTTTATATTAACAAATATGAAAAGCATATTCATTATTTTTTTTCATTTCCATTCATTTTTTCTAATATTCACACATATATTGTTATCATAAAATAGTTTACTCTGTTTCAGTGTCCATATGTCACATGGTCTACTATAAATAAACTAATTGTTTTACGTATGAATTTGCTCCTGCGTTGTTATATAATGGTTCAAATCCGTTAAGGCTGTGTGCATATAATTTGTGTTTCAACACTAACCTCGATATCCTAGGCATATCCTAGTAGGCATTCATGTCAAGAATGTCTGACAAAACCACATACACCTTGTGTACAAAATGGTTGGTTGGTACTTAAATAAAGTAATGTCAATTGATAATTGTAGGTTGAACGCGGATTGACGTTGCACCATTCAGAGAAAATGTACCTATGAGGTTTATTTATCTTAATCAATAATATTTGAATAAATAAGGTGTAAAATAACAATATGTGTGCGCAATACACGTATATGACTTCATACAGTTGATATCCAGCGTGTGAAATATTGTCCAATAAATATAATGTGGGTTTTCTTAAGAACTATAATTTTAATGTTCTATATAATTAAATATTAAACAATTCTGCAGAAAATGTTTCATCGGTATATCAAACATATTTTATGTGATTAACAAATAAACCGCAAAACAGAATATCCCGTCTAATAAAGTATTGCTTCTTGTCAGATATTCTATGTATTCTTTGGACATGAACGTATTTTATCATTTAAAAGTGTTATATTTGGCAAAATAAATAAAATCTCCATTGTATGGCCGGTTCATCATACAGTTATGTCCTCCTTATGTTTCTCGGGAATTGCGTCACCATACCTTTCGTCTTTGTTTATAGGTTTACGCGTGATTTTTTCTATGGATTAAGTCAAGGTCAGATGTCTATGGTACGAATATACTCAAATTGCCATACATAAATCAACTGTACCATAAATGATAATATATCAGTGACATTTAAAAGATATTTTCACAAATGACCTTATATTATGGGGTCAGTTGGTATTTCATCTGGTTTATGTACACCGATAAGGGAGACATAGAGACAAAAAAATATGTTGAAGAGCAATGCTTACATACACTCATAAGTGACATCACTAAACATGATCCAAATGAAACGTTCTTAATGTTCTCTACCAGCCACTTGCTACTTAAGTGTGTTTTTAGGAGCCACATCATGCATTTAGGTGTATTAAGGCTTTTGTCATTTATTGTACACATTCTAAAGCTGAACCCTTGGATTGTACATGCACATTCTGTAGAAAAGCCCCGTAGAATGTATACATACCATGGCCAACATTATGACTGTACTTCTTCTATAGATATACCATAGAATGTATACATGTAATATATATATATATATATATATATATATATATATATATATGGGAGACTACTTCAGAATTCATATATAATATAATTTTGCCTATAAGCAGTCGATGCCTAGAATTGCACTAGACAAAACCCAAGTTTGATTAAAATATCAATTGATCTGAGTAACAGGCCTACAATCACCGATAAAACTATATATATATATATATATATATATATATATATATATATATATATATATATATATATATATATATATGCAGTCCGTTGACCTTAACCCGGCCTCCTGTGTGCAACTTTATTTAACGGTAAAGGTTTACGAACAATATGCATGAACACTATACCGCATACAAATGAAAACGACTTCGTAGATCGATGAAACCCCTACAGGTCAGCTGATATGAAAATGTCAGTCAATATTTACATGTTGTTAACCAGTCTGTTCACTATTGCCCATCTATTGGTCTCAAGTCACGACTTTCTAGCCATAATACATGTAATCCAAGATAAATAGTGAGACGCTAGATATGTGATAATTCTAAATATCATTCAGTCAAGTACACTCAAACAAATACTACAATATGGATATATTTCTCTCTGTGGATTATTTAGTTGACCCTAAAATGAAACTGGAATTTTCCAAAATAGCAAGAAGGAATTGAAAGAATTTATATCCATAAATCATGTCATAACTCAGGGCCTGAATATTCTTTGATATGAACCCTTCAAATGTTTGTTTTACAAAAGCTTTGACATATATTTAAAAATATCCCCTACACAGTATTAGATCATACGAAACAAGGAACATTAAATTTATTACAGTAAAACTCCGAAATTACGACCAGCACCAAGACCATTATATAGTGGTCGAGGTTGTTTCAAGGTTTGACTGGCTAGGATATGACAGCAGTCCATACGGTTGCGTTGTAGATTTTAAGTGCTCTAAACCCCCTTGTGTCTGTTCATAACCCTTTGGAATTACCTTTCCAGAGGGGTTCCACGACATGATAACAACGGGCCATCCTATAAAATTTATGAGTCACAAAGAAGTTAAGTCAAAAAGAAAAAAAGTAGAAATTCATAACAAAGGGCAGCTGGAACATCAATTTATGGTAATTATTATTAATAATTTAATATACACGGGGTGCTTGTTTGAAGTTTAAATGTGGTATGTCATGATCCACTGCATTGTATACAATGCATGTCCATAAAGGTCAGAGTAAAGGGCTAATGCCTCCTGCATATAATCAACATCTTAAAAAGCTACTTGGCGTTGACCGTCCGGGGTTCAGGTCGATGGTAAGGTGCAAAGTGCAAACGTTATCGGAACATAGAAAGATATCGTTATTTAGAGATGATCGCTAGACTGAGTTGGACTTAGGCAATATTTTATTGTATACCGTTTCTAAAAATTACAACCCCGTCGTTAACGTTACGTATAGGTCTTAGAAAATGTATAAAATAGCTTGCAGTGCAGCTATACATTTTCTGCAGTCTGTCTCCTGTGGATTCTAAACTGTACCGGTTAAATACCGCAGGACTTGATTAACCTCAGGCGGTCAGTCAGGCAAACGTGTGAGATTATTTTATGTAATCGCAGTTTTACGACATTTTCATCGAACGGCGTTTTATGTTAAAGAGTATCAATATTTAATTATAACATGCATGACATTTGTTTATAGATGAGCCTTCTGAGGTAAACTATGCAAAAGTCGTATGAGACATAAATATTAGGAAATTTTTCCATGGTTTTCACACGGAGTCCAACTCTAGAATACAGATTCGGAGACAGGAAATATCTCCATGATACATCGTACTACAACAAAAAGCAAATACAATTGATATTACAGGAAAACATAATTAGTTTCATGTAAAGTCTTATATCAAATGAGTGTGATGACACATACTAACAAAATAAAATGTGCTTACACAATATCTATAATACATGTTCATGTCATTAGGATCAACAAATCATTAGGGAAACTAGTTCATACCAACAGCTAATACTACATTTTGATAAAAGAAAATTGCTCGGTTTTGTCAATTATCATTGGGATAAAAAGTGCAACGGAATGCTTTTAGTTTTTAGTTATTTAATCCTTATAATTGATGCCATGTAAATCTGCTTTGAGCTTTTAATTAAATAGTGAATCCTAATGACGGAAAAGATTTCATGACGGTAATTTTGATTACTCTGACGCCTTACATATCAACCCAACCTTGCCAAATGATAAAAAGCAATACACGGGTTTACCAAATATGTTTTTCTCGCAAATGTCAGATTACATGGAAATGTCACCTAAAACAAATATACGCTTGATTATTGAATGATTCAAGTGTTGTTAAGGCACGATTTTCAAAAGGTTAATTATTATCACGGACAGACTATAATATCAATTCTCACTGTTTTCAGTATTTCCTTACTGTATTGCAGTACAAGCTGCTATCTATATATTGTCATCTGATTTAGTGATCTCTTTACGAAACAAGTGAAAAATTCTTCAAAGATATGATTCACTGGACTAGGAATTTCTTCATCTTCATTTTGGCGGTGGAAATGACAACTAGCTTAGATGCCGATCGTCAACGCATTCCTCTCACAACGAGCCTACGTGGTATTTCCATGCAAGTAAAGTTACAAAATTGGATCGTAAGTAAAATTATGTAGTTAAAACGAAGGCGTGTACTTTAAGTTACTTTAAGGTTCGGTGAATGCAGAGATAAAACGTGGATGTATTAATTACTATATAGGGGAAAGGAAAATAACGGTGCTCTTATGTCTGAAAGAGAACGGGGTTGAATGGATTGATTGGAGCCACTGGAGTCCTTGCTGCAATGCTTGTGGACTTGGTCGTAAAATTCGGTCACGTGTTTCAAGCACAATTCAGGCATCCCATAAAGAGGAACAGTACTGTTTCCTGCGTCCATGTCCAGCAGGTAATGTTATTTTATACACTGTTCGCACATTTTAAAAGGTAGCTATAAACCATCACCGGTCCATATCTGAATCATTCTCATTGCTTATGAAGATCGATGGACACAATGCCCTATTTGTTAATTCTTTAATGTGTAGAAAGATCAAATGCTCTATCTGATCTACTGTTTAGGGTTTCCTAACTGAGTGACATTCTCTATCACAATAACAGCATTCACTAATCACTTATATATTATGAGAAACGCCAACAAGTATGGGGAAATTAAACACTATCTTGAACTTACAAAAAAGCATTTAGATTCAAGACAGTATATATATATATATATATATATATATATATATATAGAGAGAGAGAGAGAGAGAGAGAGGATGAGAACCAGTTGAATCCAGAGAATATTAATGTGTTAAATGATGACAACGCGTTTCATTTTCTATTATTATAAGATTAATGAAAAGCTTTTTTTTCTAATAGAAGTGAACGACCTTCTGCTTGTCTAATCTCTAGATTTTTATACTAATTGGTACTCCTGTTAAAGAATCCGACATTTCCTGAAGCCTGCCGGGTAGGTTATTCAAGACTTGGTGGCACCTGTATTAAACTAATACAGGAGACAAAGACGTTCTATGGAGAATTAGCAGCGTGTACTTCAGAGGGATCACACCTGCTCAAGGTAGAGAGTCAGCAACAAAGAGACTTGCTGGAGGAGTTTGTCTCTCCAGTGGAGGCAAGTTTAGGATCAGAGCTTTCTGTATAAGACACGTTTTCCTGTATACATGTCCTGAAGCCTCACTCTGCTAAATTATATCTGTCAGTGATGAAAGGCCACTGACCGTCAAGCGCAAAATAAGGAAAAGAAACATCTTACATCTCAACATCTTAAATTACATTCTTAGGGATATATTTAAGAATATTGTAATTACATAAGTATTCAGATAAATCGAAAATATTCCTTTATTTTCCATGAACCTGTATGATGTTTAAAATCTTACGATTTATTTACAGTTAAGTCATATGTGCACATCGGTGCATTTTGGCAGAATCGTTGGTTTTGGATGAATTCCAATCGAGACGACCTACCTGTAACGTTCCGTCCGTGGGATATGAAACTTGGACAACCAGACATGGTAAACCAGATTCCCGGGCAACCAATATGTGCAGGTTACGCTTTCCACATCACAGGGGCCCGTGGTTGGCATGATGAAAACTGCATGACTGTTTTTGAACACCCGTAAACATGTCCATAAAGGATCGGTTACCATTTATCTTAATTTGATCGGTTTAACTCTATGTATACAAACAAAGATAAACTAATTATATGGTTATCAAATATCTCACATGGGCGTGTTCCTGTGCGTAAGAGGTTCAAGTATTTTCCTTTTTGACATGACAGAATGGAAGGAATCTATAAGACCTCAATAAGTCAGAGATTATTTTCATTTCATACATGAAGCTGAATTAAAATAACAAAATTATAAAAGTATGTTTCTGTTGAAAAAGATATCAATAGCATATCGCTCAATTTGTAGGGTATAACTTGTTGCATGTCTATAACTTAGATATATACTCAGAACTTCAAACAGTTCGCTGATTTGCCAATAAGACAAACATATAGACAGCAAAAATCTGGTTTGCATATGTCTTAAGACTTGGCTCATGAGAGGCAAAATCTAATGAACCTATGGTCTAGATTCATACTTAAATAAGAATACAAAAAGAAAACTAAAATGGATCCACCGACTTAATATTTGACAGCTTATAAACTCAGGAAGAGTAATATGATATGATATGAATGGGGATTGAATTCAGTGATTATTATATATATTCGAAATACTTTAACAAAAACATTCGATTTGGTTTGACCTGTACACACAAAATCAAATCAAGCCTACCGCCTAGGTCAAAGGGGTTATTAATAAATATGGTTGGGTTCTATGACATAAATTAAATTTGACTGCAACATCACAGAGGTTTAAAGGTAAAACCGGTTTGGGTAAAAAGCAGTTGAAACATGCTGCTGACGTTGGCTGATTTCATATTTCATGTTTGTATATTAAGAATGTGGCATTAATGTAGACTTCTATGTACATATTGGCGCATTTTGGCAGAATCTTTGGTTTTGGTTGAATTCTAATAGAGACGACCTCCCGTAACGTTCCATCCAAGGGATATGAAACTTGGACAACCAGACATGGTGTACCGGATAAAGGGTCATTACTTTGTGCAGCCTACGCTCTCCACATCATACCTACGATTGGTTGGCATTGGTTGTGAACACTTTTTTAAGTATCCATGAAAGCATTGGTGGCCAACTAATTTAATCACTAAAACATAAATGCGAACAAAGAAAATTGTTTCTGTGGGTTGTTGATTCAAGCATTTTCAACTATAACATAACATAATGGACGGAACCTGTAAGACCTCAAAACATTCAATAAATGTATTGTTTAATTCACACATGAAGCTTAATTTATGCTATCTAAATAGATAATTTCATTTCTAATCAATACAAATATCGCCTACTTTGTAGATTATAATTTGTCGTACATTCAAAATCAGATATATAATCGGACATCTGTCAACATTCTTTGATTTGCCAGTAGGGTACTCTTATAAAAAGCAAAACCTGGGGTCATATATGTCCTACAGAATTATCCCGTGCGTTGCAAATTGTAATTTACAAAAGGTCTGGATTCAGACTGAAATAACTTAAAGAAAACTAAAAAACAATCACCGACTTCTTCATATAAGGAGTTCATAAACCAGGTAAAGAGATATGATATGAATGGTGATTGCAACCTTTACAAAAAAATCAGTTTGGAAAGACCTCTTAATACAAAATCCCATATAATCCTGCGCCTAGTTTAAAGGAAGTTATTACCAAATATGCTTGTGTTCAAGGACATCAACTGATATTTTACTGAATATCACATACATACATGTGTGTGTGCGTGTCAAGAATAGTTCAGAAACAGACCATCCATAAGATGCATTAGCGCTGGATGCAATCCGTCGATACTAGCTTCACGGCATTTGTACATCCATGTTTAACAGTATAAGGTCAACAAGATACGGACCCTGTTCACGTTCACTTCTATACGGAACAAACCACAGTATATAACAGAAACGACCATGGTGTCTATAGATTTATTTACCATATCATTTGAAACTAGCAAATGTTATTAATAGCGAAATGTCAATTGATATTGTGAAATGTAGAACTTTCGTGCTTTAATATTGCTTTAGACATTAATCAAATATTTTCATTTCCTTTATGTATCATCCATTGAACACATATACAATTCATATTAATTCGCTTCACAAATTGAGAGCAAATTATCTCTTATATAATTTTCATCTTCTTTCAAAGTTATCCTTTAAAACTTTCCATCAAAAAACGACATTCTCCTAAACTGGTCACTACTGATATGTACGGACTATGAGGTCACAGTGGTCTTAAAGTTAAACAAGTTCCGACTTGTATATATACAATGTGTCGACTTTCGTAATTTCCCTAATTGTCTAGAAAATTTTGATTCTAAATTTCAAGTAGATGTTAAAACGAGAGAGTGTATATATCAATTTAAATCAAAATCGTTGTATCGTTAAATCCCATTTAATATCATAAAATCTGTGACTTTGTCACAGAGAAGGAGGAGTTGTCGCAATATTGTTACAAAGTTTCTCAGTAATTTAATATTTAAATAAATTGTTAATCAACAGGTATACATAAGTAATTATGTGCAATTTAGCACCTGAGTCCCTTAAGTAGATGTTAAAACGAGAGAGTGTATATATCAATTTAATTCAAAATCGTTGTATCGTTATATCCCATTTAATATCATAAAATATGTAACTATGTCACAGAGAAGGAGGAGTTGTCACAAAATTGTTACAAAGTTTCTCAGTAATTTAATATTTAAATAAATTGTGAATCAACAGGTATACATAAGTAATTATGTGCAATTTAGCACCTGAGTCCCTGACTCTTTTTTAGTTTTTAACTAATGCTGATAGGCGCTTTCCTTTAAATTGCTCCTCGAGACTTATTTCACGATACCGACGATACCGAAGGGGTTCTGATCCCCACGTTATTGTCAACAAAAACATTTTTACTTTCCAAATGAAACATATGAAACAGAAAGTAAAGAAAACTGCGAGGATTAAGAAAATACATATTAAATTCTGCCATATCCATAGCGACACTGTACCATGAACTCTCTTCATTTAACTTGTTTTCTATATGACCAATGACAACTAGCGTCACATGACGTTGTGTTGACTAGAAAGAACCGGTTGTCCCAGTACCATGCATACCCGTTAATAGCCTATCATTACAACTCTTATGGTGTTCAATAAACAACTTTTTCTCCAGATCTGTTATACATAATACATAAAACTGTGGATCGTGACATTTACGATGTTCCTGGGTGAGAAGAAATCGCGAAATGGAAGCCATCGACTACAAATAATAGTCTTAGCATTAGCGATCAGATGGCGAGCGCCTAGAAGCTTTTAGAGGATAACCAGCTCTTTTGAAAAAAATATTTTTAGACGAGTTCAAAATAAAATTTAGGATGGAAAAGATCCATTTACCTAATGCAAGTAAAAAGAGCACTTATTTCACAGGATATATTTTTTAAGCACAATAATTATTATTGGGCTTATTATCGGGCTTGGGGTGTATTAAATTGGATTAGGAATGTTGGCTCAATTATTTTATTCTCAAGTTAAAATAAAATATAGAATTTAAGTGCAATACTGTCTCAATAAAATTACAAATATTTTACACTTACATGTATTTTGTGGCGTTATTTTGTGGCATGAAATTCATACATCGGTATGTTTAACTTGAATACCTTGTCAGTGATGATGTTTACATTTACGAACCGGGATGGGACGCGGGGGCATTCAGATTTTTTAAAGATCTTTGTTTGGTTAAGCCCCGTTTACAATCAGGGTGCGCTCGCTTGTGACCATTTGGTCGCACAATAGGCCGCTAAAAGGGTCTATCGCCATAGATCGCATTAATTGCCGCAAAAGCATTTACAAATGCAACAGCTGTCTTACAACCAGAGCGAACAGAAGCGACCGTTGTACAACTAAGCCGCATACACTTGTACAAGTGGTCTTGCGTTCATATGCGAGTGTTGCACGAATCAGAGCTATTGGTCTGACGTCACAAATAACTGTCGTGCGACTGATCACATGGTCGTACGAGTTGACGTACGACCATGAGATTACACGTGCAATTTGATGAGACCGGTTGTACGATCATACGATAGGTCTTACGAGTGGATAAGCTGTAGCTTATAAATGTAGACATAAAAATCGTATCTTGTGATTAGAGTATCTTGCACGGCCGAATTCCCATATTGTTTTATAGTATGTGTTTAATGACCTGTTTTAACAAATTTAGTCCATATGGTAATAATTTGCATTATCTTTAGATCCTATAGGGGAACGATTCCAGTTCTGTTAAACTATTATGTGGTATAGTAATATATTAGATAAAATTATATTTTCAGAACATAAATATTTGTATTCTTTCTTCTACCAGGTAAACTATAGGACAACTCGGTATACGTACAAAGGAGCACATACAATTTTTGCAGATAACGTGCTAAGGCTTTAATAACATGCATGCTATTTATAGGACAAATATATTGTGAAACCCTGGGCTGCAGACACCCCTCTGGGGGCAGACACCCCGCGTAATGGAGTCTGAGTTCCGACCAAACATTTTTACTACTTTAAGAACAGTTTAAATCACCTGCGCTTACGGACACAGAACGGCCGCTATTACCGGGGGTTGAACAAATGCTTTGTCACTGCGATTATGTTCTGCTTCTATTCAGCCTCTCGCCAATTAAACATGCTCCCATTAGTTTGACCAAGGAGTTTATAACAATTAGATTTCCATCTATGAGAAGATCTGCAAGGTCTCGCATGTCAGTCGTGCGCTAATTGCAAATAAGGCTGATAAGCCCATATACCCTATTGTGCGCCAATTGTACCGCTTTGTCACGGCCTTTCATATAGCGAGGCTGTTGGATGTTACTGACGCAGTCCGCTGAAGCTTGTCACGCCGAGAGCGATATATCCAGTAACTGATAAATAAATCACTTGAATAACATTGACCAGAAATATGGATGCGCAGATCGTTTGTATTGTTAAGATTAAAGCGCAACAGACAAATTTGGAGGGGTCTCATGTTTAGGAATCACTGGAGCGATTTTTTGATAGATGCTGTCACTCTGCATTAGTATCTGTGGTGCAACCTAACGGACGACTGGTAAGTGTAAACCTTATTTCCTCGAATTATTTTGGCATTCTATAAGTTCCCACCAATCTACACACCTCTGACAGGTATCAATAATTAGCCTTGTTTTATACTATTCCATGGATAACAAAATGTTATGACGCCCATGTCCGGATGACTTTAATCTTCATTGATAACTGTGAGCCATCTTCCTCTGCCGCACTGATGGCGTTATTCTCGTATTATCGTCCATTTTTACCTTATCCAGGCGATAGTTCAGGCGTCATGAGTAATGACGAGGTCACACACAATCGCACGCTATACGATATTTATATGAAAATATATTGTGTTAACATACGATTGTTTCAGTATTTACAATTAATACCCGAGGAGATTAGTTCAAGGAGAAACTTACTTAACGGAGAGACAGTGTTAGTTCAGGGTGGGGTCTCCGGGAACTTATGAACCATTTTGAAGGGGAGGATTCTATCGTTGTATCATAGGCACCGTGCTTATCAGCAGCATCTCTTTGTGCCTTTGAATTGCGAGTTTTATGACTCCCGTCAGCAACATTCGACACGGCCCCACTCCGAGTTGGAACTCTATTTGTTATAAACTCGTTTTGGCAGGTACCAGGTACCTATGCCAACAAAACAAATGACATTTTCACTACATTTACCATTGCAGTTTATAATTTGTTACCAAAACGTGACAGTATTTTCGAAGTTTCCATTAAGCCGAGCTTTAATTGAAGTGAAATAGAGGATCAGCACCGAGGATGAAAACGTATTTGCGTTGTGAGGTGTTACACAAATTGTCACGTTTAATGAGCTCTCATGGTTGGGCTGTACATTAAAGGCTATATCTGTTGTTAATAAAGGCAAGTCACATGTGACATATCAACCGTGGGGTGACGTCAGTGTCCGTTCATCCTCTCCACACATATACCCAAGTGTGATCAACAGTTCCTTGGATAAAGTTTGCCATTTCGGCTGACGGTATGTCTTACCATGATCTCTTTGTAGTCTGCCCGGTGTTGCTATGGTGAGGAACGAAAACCATCATGGGTCCTATTACGAACACAGCTTGTATATTTATCTGGAGGTCGCATGTATTTGGGCCGACGATTAAATTTTTATTTATGTCTCAGCCCTCTCGTATCCAATATATATTAACCTTTAGTGCATGACTTGTTTACAGTTGCACAAGAGTTTGTTTCGGGCTATTCTCCACAGAGGAATATCGTATTGCATACACTGAAACAAATTAGATATTATACCCCCATTCCGTGACTTTGACCTAGTAAGTAAATCCGGTTAAAATGTTTACATGATTCGTAACAGGTGTATAAAAAAATGGCTTTGTATATCATCCGATTATTTAGTTTAAGAGGTCAAGGGGTATACACACTCTCTAGTGTTATAGCATTACTTTACATCTTGTAATTTTTGTGATATCTTTATTATTTTGTTCAGCAAACAAATCGAAACTAAAAGCACTATCACAGCACCAAATGTCAAAGCACCTAACAAAAACTAAATTTAGCGGATTTTCTCAGGGGCCATAGCGATAGGACGCTAAGCATTTTAGCATTATTAAATTACAGTGAAGCTTTAAGCTCTCAATGAAATATATGCAAGTGTCTGTTATCACTAATCGGTGTGTGGTCCGAAATTACACTCTTGAAGAATTTTACGCTGAGCTGCCAGCTAGCTCTCGGCATTCCCTGCCAAACCTCGAAAATAATCAAACTAAATTTAAAATAAGAACGCAAAATGCTATTGTGTAATATGAAGACCTGATTAATATTGCCTAGACTTCTTGCAATATAATCCCGTGCAGTTTGTACACAATTAACAAAACTCAGTCTTCACTTGTAACAGTTTCTAAAAGATCCAACTGAACTCTGTTATAATTTCTACCGCACGAACTGAATGAACAACCGCCTCAAGTGGTATTTAAAACGACTCAAATAACAAACCTGTTCCACGTCGATGTAGACTGCGCGTGACAGTCGGTACAAACCTGCCTATTCAGTGGTATAGGACACAATAAGTGAAGTGTTACACTGCCATATATTTACCTGTTAAGGTCTGATCAGAAATGAGCGTCAGGTATGGTATTTTTTTTTCTTGGTAAGATTCTGTCAGTGTCAATCTGCTTGTTTGGTGGCACAGAACATAATATTAAGTGTTTCACTGGCATACCTGTTGAAGACGGATCGGAAATGAGCGTCTAGTATGATATTAACCAATTTATTTGTAAGTTTTGTTTTGTCAATGGGAACATATTCTGGTGTCTTAAGTACCCCTGTATGAATATAAATGAGACAGACAGAGGTGTAAAATACCGTAAGGATATCACAGGTGTATTATGATGTGATTTTGAGCTTAAATGACGAGTTGCAAGTAGATATATGCAGACTTTATTAGATTATGGAGTATATAGAATGTATTGACGCTTAATGAGTGCACGAAATGGTCACATAAATGTAATATACTCACGCCATATATGATACCTGTCATATATTTGAATCATACAATATGAATGTGTACATTTCATACGTCAGATACGCCAGTAATGACTTAAAATGTGTTCACATCAACTTTTTTTTTAAATTCTAACAACTTTGTTACAGTACATATAATTTTAAATGTCTGAGATTCACCTTTTAATCAATGTGCACAGATGGATATGTTAGAAGGATTATACTGACTATTATTAGTGTTTTATCACTAGCGTGAGTGTATAGATCATAACCAGGATGGATTGGCGACAAACTTACAAGTCTCTGCTTTGATGTACACTATTCTTTATTGTAACTACAGAGCATAGGGGGCAGCCCATGCTCATGGGCGGCCCCTGGTTACTTACTGACTCTCAACACATAGCATGTATCCCAGGAAGATTCATAAAAACACGGAGTTACCAATCAGAGATTTTCTTGATTTGTCACAATAGATACAATTAAAGAAAGGTCTGCACAGGAGTTGAATGAAAGAACAATTAGACTGAATAGAGTTGCGATGTAATCAAGGCTAAGCAATTACATCCATTATTGTGACACATCAGAAAAATCTCTGAGTCCCAATTAACTTAAACACCTGCTCCTTACATATTATATAATCATGATGAATTACAGAGTGTAAAAATTGTAGTTTAATAGACTGTCCCTTAATACATTACAAGTCGTCCCTTGTGTCCAGGCCCCTCGAGCCAAAAGTGAAGCAAGAAACCAGAGAGTAAGACATGAACCTCAGTTTTAAGCTTGAGATGTAAGAAATGCGTTGACAAGAGATAATATTTTTTTATGATTATTGATAGTATTATAATTATAATACTTTCAAGTTTCAGATGCAGCGCCAATGATGTTGAACACAGCATGCTTAGCTGTGCCATGTTGAGCTTATCAAAATATTAAAATCTATGTAATGATTTCATACCGGTTATGTAAGGTGTTTGCTCAGCCTTTCTTGCTGTGTGAGGTGTCACTCTCAGCCTATTGTAGGGTATCCAGTGTCCGGTATTACTCTCAGTCTATCCTGTATTATTTTGGTCAGGTGTTACTCTGAGCCTTTCTTGTGGGATCCTGTGTGAGGTGTGACTCTGATCTCTTGTAGTATCCTGTGTGAGGTGTTACTCTGAACCACTTGTGGTATCCTTTGTGTCAGGTAACTCTGGTTCTCTCGTGTTATCTTGTGAGGTGTTACTCTGAGCCTCTTGTGCTATCCTGTGTGCGGTATTCCTATGAGCCTCTTGTGGTATTCTTTTGTGCGGTATTACCCTGCGCATCTCCTGTGTTATCCTTTGTGAGGTGTTACTCTGAGCCTCTTGAGGTATCCTGTGTGAGGTGTTACACTGAGCCTCTTGCGGTGTCCTCCGTGCGGCGTTAGTCAGGCCTTATTTTGTAGTATCCTGTGTGAAGTGTTAGTCTGAGCCTCGTGTGCTATCCTGTGTGAAGTGTTGGTCTGAGCCTCCCTTCAGTCCGTAAGTATCATCTGTGCAGTGTTACTGTGCACCTCTTGTGGTATCCTGTTTGAGATGTTACCCTGAGCACCTTATGGTGTCCTGTGTTAGGTGTTACCCTGAGCCTCTTATGGTGTCCTGTATCAGGTTTTACGCTGAGCCTCTTATAGTGTCCTGTTTGAGGTGTTACCCTGAGCCTTTTATGGATATCCTGTGTGAGGTGTTACCTTGAGCCTGTTATGGTGTCCTGTGTGAGGTGTTACCCTGAGCCTCTTATGGTGTCCTGTGTGAGGTGTTACCCGGAGCCTCTTATGGTGTCCTGTGTTAGGTGTTACGCTGAGTCTCTTATGGTATCCTGTGTGAGGTGTTACCCTGAGCCTCTTATGGTTTCCTGTGTGAGTTGTTACCCTGAGCCTCTTATGGTGTCCTGTGTGAGTTGTTACCCTGAGCCTCTTATGGTGTCCTGTATGAGGTGTTACGCTGAGTCTCTTATGGTATCCTGTGTGAGGTGTTACGCTGAGTCTCTTATGGTATCCTGTGTGAGGTGTTACGCTGAGTCTCTCTTGTGCTATCCTGTGTGAGGTGTTAATCTGAACCTCTTGTATCCTCTGTGCAGTGTTGCACCTCTGTTGTGATGTACTGTGTGTTATGTTCCTCTCGGCCTCTCTTGTCGTTTCATGTGATGCGGCACAGTTTTATAGAGTTTACAGGGTTTAGGAGCTTTGTTTTATACTAAACATTTGGTTAAAAAAAAACTGTGTTGGAATTTTGAAGTTTTCCATGTTTACTCTGTATTCTCATTTTCTGCATCGACCATATATTCTGAGCAATATTTATGGGTCAATTCAAAGTCCCCTCTTCAATTGTCTTCCTGACAACCCATTCATCACAAAACAGTATAATATCCCACTGCATCATAACTTCCTTCACTCACAACAGTATTACGAACAATATAATCAGTTAAAAAATATAAATTCAGATTTTGCTCTGTTTCCAACACTACATTATTCATAATTCATATAGTAAGTTAATGTGCAATATTTTGATTATTCGCAATATGAGATGCATAATATTAGGACTACAGAAAATATTTGAAACTATAAACTGAATATAATTATTCAATGATTATGCGTTTTATTCGCTGTAAATAAAGTGGGGGGCCCAAACGCCACCGCTTCTATTGAAAAAGGGAGGGGACATGACTTCCTGCCACCCTGAAACAAGACCCACACTTTCTTGCACTGGTAGCCCGTACGTTCCCTGGCTTAAATTGTTGTCTGATAAGTGCGTCCGGAATTCAATCACAGTATGACTACCTTTGAGCAAATGTATACAATTTAATTTTTAATGTTGTTTTTATGTTTTTTGTCATTCACTTAACATTCAGCACAAATTCAGAAGATAATAGATATGCTGTACATAAAAAAATAAGAATCATTTTATCCGCAGCTTTTATTCATAAATTAATATACAAAGAAACATGGAGCGTATCGTCAATACGTATCGGATATCGAATTGAGTGTATCGCAATACGTATTGTATCTGAACATTCGGACCGATACCCAGCCCTCACATTTTGGAAGTGGACAGGTGACTATAATGACGTCAGTTACATGTTTTGCGTAATTTATTCATTGGTTCGTGATCAGATAATTCAAAGTCATTTAAATAGTAAAATTCATACTTTCTCTCTTTCTCATAACATGTACACTAGATTCATCTTATTTGTACAAAATATAGAATTATATACTTCTCTCTTTAAAATATTTTGTCTGTTCTCTCTTAAATAAATACGTATTATATTGATCTCTCTCTCTCTCTCTCTCTCTCCCTCTCTCTCTCTCTCATAATATGTACATAAAAGTCATCTCTTTCGTATGAAATACAGACCTTTTTATTTCTCCCTTTAAAATACTATGTCTCCTATATCTTACACGTAATACATATTATCTTTCTCTATTATCTCTTCCTCTTTCTCTTTCTCTTTCTTTCTCTCTGATTCTCTTAAAATTGCTTTAAATAAATAAGGAATATGCATTGAAAAAGAATTAATATATAATCGCTGGCCTTCAGTGAACATTGATGTTGGTTACTCAAAATAAAGCAGTCACTCGCCATTTAACAATCAATGTACCACGGTTACTCGTAATCCCAATGACCTATTAATTTACTAGAAACCCCGATAACAATGTGTTTCCTTTGATGTTAAAGGACAGTTTCAGATTCTTCCATTGTGTCAACTAAAATCTATTCATGATGCAAGCAGTTATAACTTCAAATTTTAACTTTCATGTTCTAATCTTCCTTGTTTTATGGAATTATGAAACAATATATTGACATAAAATACAAACAAACATTGGATTTATGTTTGTGGCATATCCAGTAGGGTGCAACCAGTCACACATGACGCACGGCTGTAACCGAGTCCTGCCTTGTACCTTCAATATCCTGTCTGAAATTAAACTTTCGGCATATTTTTATGGCAGGCCTTATTTCCACAGCCCTAATGGTAAAGGCATGTGCGGTCTGACCATCTGAACATTCTGGAAAAAAAGACACCATTTTTTTTGTCTATTTCAGTTGTGAAGCAAGTCTGTATACATTACCGGTATTTATTGTTCACAAATTTTTTTTTGTGTGCAACTATATTATTTTGTTATTAGGGGTACTAATCATAAATTTGTGCACTTGAAAAGGTTTAAGTTTTTACATTGATATGCATTTCAAAGTTTAAATTATTAGTTTATGAAACATAAGCTTATTACATTTATGATTATCCAGAGTAAACCCTGCTGTTTAATTACATTAATATGTGTGGCCAACCTTTACAGGACATATAGAATGTATATTTTCTACAAATAGTTAAAATTTAAGGACAAGTTTGTTTAATAATTTTACATATTTAAATATTAAGCAAGAGAACAGGATTAAACTAGATCAAATAGGCTAGTGAGAAATGGTTTGAGAAAAATGTTTCCTGGCTCAGTCCTTTTCAGTAGAGGGTTAGCACCTCATCAGTGGGACCAGTTTAGAGTCTATGCCAAGACTTATGGTGTCACCGGTATTGGCTCAGTGCACAGGAAAACTCTAGACAGTTGCACTAGACCAGTACCAATCCATTTCTCTGGTTGGCTATTTCTTGAATTTATCCCAACACATTTTATCCCAAACAATTTGAATGACATGACTGCAGTGTAAGAATAAGTGAACTTTGTCTGAAAGAAAAACTAGAACTACAAATAAACATAGGAGTATTTCACTTAAGACCGTTGTCACCAGTTTTGGACTTTAAAGACCTGTAAGACAAATAACCATCATATATAACATTCAGCCATGCGATCCTATGTAGCGCTGATGTTTACAAATGACTTTCTTATGTTACAATAATTTATGTTACAATTGGCTATCAGCTATGGAATGCGGACGCGTAAACTCCATATGATTTCTCGACCTCAAAAAAAGTTTTGATTCCCTAAATCCCGATATACAGTTGGGTAAACTAAAACAATATTGCGTGAAATTCGCATAGCAGAATTCTGCATTGAGAATCGTTAATACGGGCGTACCACAAGGCACGGTACTCGGACCTACATGTGTTCTGTTTTTATTATACCTTAGCGACTTGCCTGTTAATTAAACAGACGTTAAAAGTTTAATTTACGCTGACTACATCACTTTATACGCAGACGGTGTGAGTCATGATTCAGCACAACATAAGCTGCACGGCGCGGTAGACCAAGTATCCAAATAGCTCAATAAAACAAACTAGTTGCCAACGCCACGATATCAGCTACCATGCCCTTAAGTTTCAAACAGCGCAAATCATAAAATCCATTACATATTCGTATCGATGAACATTTTATCCCGACATTGAGAAATTCTCTCACCTTGGCCTCATAATTGATTCACATCTCATATGGAAATCTCATACTTCTGCTGTTTTTAAAAAGTTATGTTGCAAGATAGAGCTTTTACACAGTCTTAGCAAATTTCTGCCACAGAAGTTCCTACTCACAATGTGTCATGCGTTCGTTCAGCCAACAGGAGATTATGGCTTAATTGTATGGGGCAGCTGTCCAAGCACTTTCCGTGCCGATATTCAACGTATTCAGTGTCGGGCGGCAAGGATTATAACAATAACTGTATCCTTCCCAAACCAGGGATAGTATCTTTCAAGGCTATTTCATTCTATACAGGCAGTACCCTATGGAATGCCCTTCCCCTGGACATTAAATGCGCCCCAAATTTGCAGATTTTTAAAAAGATATCACGCTCGTACTTTTCTAGTCTTGCAGCGGTATCTTAGTTTTGGCACTATACGAGATTGTTTTAGTTAGAATAGTCGTTCTTACCACTCTTAGTACCGAAATCTCCATGATAATTTATTTATATTTAAGTATAATCTGTCATTTTTTAATAGTTTTATTGTCTTAGTATGTCTTTTATATTCTTATTGTAATCTGTATTTTATTTTATGTCATGGTCATATTCAGATGTTTAAAAATATCTTGTACTTTATAAATGGAACAGGGCCCTGCTTACAGCAGAAATGTTCTTCTGTTTCAGGCTACCCTGCATAATATTCTAATAAATAAATAAATGCAGTTGTCTGTAAACTCTAAAATTATCGTTTACCGGGAAATCGGGGCACTATAAGGACATTTACTTTCCAATGTACTAATGAAAAGTCCATCCTGTGCCATTATGAATTGTCAACATGAACTTTATAAATTGATTACCATAACAACACAGCTCCGAAAAGGTCGTGTATTAACAGTGACAGTGTGTTGTGATAGGGCAGACCCCACCACACCCTTCCGTGACTGACCGACGTGTAGCCAATAAAGCTGTTAGAGTCGAAGAAAATGTTGACCGACTTGCAAAGGTCTTGGTAAATTGGTCTTGGTCTAACGACACTACTTAGTGCCAAATACTGACTCCACGGTCCAGTATCTATCATGTTAGATGTCATCGTGTTAAACCATGCATGGTTTTCTTGCGTTGTGTTGAGAGAGTGAACGAAAGAGATATATGGAATATATGGAGAAGTAGATGGAATTATTTATAAAGCATTATAATTATCTTATACCGGAAAAATGAATCATTAGCATGCATGTATATACACATATATGTATATGTATATATATATACATATATATATAGTTAGTTTTATTAATAATTGTACAGTGTTATTAACTTCGCTATTGTTTGCTAGGGCCGTTACACGACAAAACAGAATACGAATAAAATGGAAAAGTTAATAAAAAGGATGGGAGCGGTAGTTTGTAGGAACCTTGATGACGTCACAACATTGTATCAAACCAAATTGAAGGAAAAACTGTGTTGTATTATGGCAGACGATATACATCCACTTCGATGTTGCTTTGATGAACTGCAGTTTGAGAGAAGTGGACGTCTTTGCACACCACACACCAGTACACAACGATATAGAAATTCCTCTTCACCACGTGCCTTAGCTTTTACAATGAACTTTTTACTCGCTAGTTTTCTTTTCACTTTTTGCTTTATTTAGATATTAATATGCAGCTGTCCGTCTATTTTATGCGCATTGTTTATGTGTTTGTCCGTGCATGATAGGAATTTTATTTATTTACGTATATCTTATCTATAAGGAATGCATGTATGTTGTATGTCTTATAATGCTTAACGTTGAATTCTGGAATATTTTAGTTAGGCTTATTATAGTAATAAATATTTTTTTTTTATATTTGTGCAGACATAATATAATTTTCCATCATGTGTTTAAAAAAATATATCTTTTCATATTTATATTGTCTCGAATTATGTATTTTTTGTTGATGAGCGGAAGGTATGACCAGGTCGCTACGGTTATCGTTAATCCTCTTAGCACCTGATAGCCAGCAACCTCGGAACGCGTCACTCACCCTGCCTCAACTCCGATGTGTGGGGAATAAATCTTTTTGTACCCCAAAAAAATAAGTTTTCATTTGAATTTTAAAAACTCTAACGTCATCGATAAGACACAAAAACAAATTATATTTCATCATATAGATAATTTTATAAGGTTAAAAATTATATAAACTTTATAGGGCCTGGCCTGATTGGTATGTATTGAGACAAGAGTGAAAAATGAATTCAGGCAACGCTTCTGCCTTCAATTCAATTCATGGGTTCCAAATAGTCTAAAGCACTTGATATCCAGAGGACTACTAACGGACATGTGAACTTTTAGTGAAATCATCTGATATTTTTACGCGTCATATTACGTTATTGCATACATGTACTCACTTTTACCTCATTTCATTTTTTTTATTGTTTTTTTAACTTTTGTCATTTTAACAAGGGCTTTATGGAAAATCAGGCTATGCTTGAATATGTAATCATTTTATTTTTTTTTACATTGCTAATAAAATTGCTAATAAAAATGTGATACAAAACGAAGATGTCCGAAAATCTCACCTCTACTTTGTTTGTGCGCTGTCTTTCCGCTATGGTCTCATTCATGCAGAGAGCAAAACAAAGAAGTTGATCGTGTTTTTATATAGAGCAAAGTCCACCTCAATCTGCAAAATCCTGTCCAATTTCAAGGAGTCACCTGAAAAGTAACGTAATCTTTTGTTTCATTCGCGACCTACAGAAGTCAGGTCAATTTTGAATAAGGCCAGTCAGTGTAAACCAACTTCATTGCTCCAATCAGTGGAATTCAAAGTAAGGTGTCAGCGAAAAAAAAATCCAGTGGTGTTACTCTTGTTCTACCGCAAGGTGGCTCATCGATCACAGCCCGAGCAAACACGAGGTGGTGAACGAGCGGAGGACTGACTGTGTTTATTCATTGTCTTTTGAGACTGCTTTTGAGACTGAAAGTTGACAGGCCTCTGAGACAATGCCCTGCCACACAGGCTTGTGATTCAATGTGTGATATGTGTAAAAATATGTAATATTTAAAGCTTTTGTCCGGATGACTTCACATCGGTTCAAGGACCCTAGCTCCCATTAATGTTCATATTTTAAATGATTAACAAACATATATTTTAGTTACAGTCGCGCAACGTTTTCACGATGTTTCACTCAATTGGACATGAATGCTACAAAATGCAACAAAAATCATACATATTGAATTAATGCTTATATATATATATATATATATATATATATATATATATATATATATATATATATATATATTGTATAGAAAGAACTAAACTCGGTTTTCTGCAGGCATTTCATTACTCATTAGTTTCGTACTACATGCCCAGAGAGTGTGGCACTCTCCGGATGTTGTAGGTCGTTGCAATGAATATCAGTTGCGGGGGTCTTTGTTTATTGTAAACTCACTTGGGTCAGGGTCAGCTGTGTGGTGTCATCCATCTTTGTTGGTGGCAAGCTTCTGGTATTTCTCCGGTCCCAGGCTGGGGGCTGCACTATATCACACACACACACACATATATATATATATATATATATATATATATATATATATGAGACACCAGACAGATTAATGGGTATAACTGGCAAGCCAGCCCCGTTGACCTAGCAAAAGGTCACACTGTCAGCTTTGTTTTACGAATAGTCACTAGCTCTTACGAAGGCTACAGGTGTACCTGAAAATTAGCAACAATATGTATATGCTATCTAAATAATATGATTGTTTGAAATGTTGGCGTTGATGTCTCCCTTCTCTTTATGTTCATTGACTGTCATAAGCCAAATATATATATATATATATATATATATATATATATATATTTGAGTTTATATATTAACACAACCTGAGAGCAAGATAAGAAGCGTATGTCCTCATTACCTACGACGTGGTTGTGGTGAACTTATTTCCTAGGCAATTATTACTATGCGATCCTATTTTGATACCAGTTATATCTGTTGTTTCTCATGTCCCTGTCTCACTGGGGGATCAGTAATAACTTTTTTTTGTGGATGTGATTGTGCATCATCGACTCGGGATACGAAGTTGTAAGTAACTGCAGAAAAAAAAACACGTTTACGAATGTAAGAAAAAAATGCTTTGAAAAACGTATATCATGTTGAAAAAGAATAATGATATTTTATTGAAAACAATGAAATCCCCGACACACTGTGGCTGATTTAGGACACAAGATATTGTTTTATATATTTCGAGGTCTCTAGATTTGATAATACTAAACAGCATGTAGATCGAGTTACAACCACAAATTAGATATGAGATGCATCAACCGTTATACTACATACAGTGTGAAGCGTTGAAGGATAAAGTTGTCTTTTCTTACAAACAAAAGAATATTATAACAAGTGGGGGTTTTATGCCATGATGCCGCGGTGAGCTGACACATTTTTGTAGGTTATAAGACATACGATAGGTGACAATGACCTTACTTGGCGTTAGGACGACACAACAACAGTTAAAGAACTTACATTAAGAGCTTTCCTATATTTCAAATCTTTTTCGGACAGATGGTGGACAAATAACCATAACAATAGCTCAGATTACCGTCACTGGAACTATATAAATCATAAATCAATTAAAGCTGGGGTTGTAATACTTTGAAATTTTTACCTTTCAAACTGAAAGGCCTTAATACAGGTTTTCCTTTTCCGCAAAAGATGCATCCTATCATCATATCAAGCTTTTAGTCACATTTTGCTAGTGTAAACCCGATTCTGCATCTAACATTGCATAACCCATGCACACTTGCATGTAAAGAGAACTGAATGTTTTCAATAGTGGCACTGTTATATCAGAAACACGGTTGTGCAGTAAAAAAAACTAAGGAAAATATAGGAGATAAGGATCTAAATGCCGCAAAGTATAAGAAATTATAGGGAAATATAGGGAGTCAGTGGAGCACTACCTGTAAAATATTTCATGTGTGTGTCATGTTTGATAAACTACTCATCAGCTACTGATGTAAAAAAAACAACTTTGTTCACCTTTCCAATGGATTGCTGGAAAATGAAAAATGCCTTTCCGTGCACGTGTTTCCCTGTCTCAGACAGGCGGCAAGGTATTATTTCGACCCTTAATCAAAGGATACGTGATTTCAATAATTTTGACCATGGTCCATCATGGTTTTGCTTCTGCAAACCGCTCTGTTTCGGTCTTAAATATAGTATTAAATTCCATGCCTTATTTACAGAATGTATGTAATTTCAGACTTACCCTGAATGTAATCCCTGCTAATAAAGTTTCATGTAAAGCTCTTCTGATTGACGTGTGAGCCCTTTTTCTAAAGCCTATTAGTGCACAAGGTACAGGGGCTCATACATATAACATACATAAAAACACAAGTTTAATCGGCCCATACATATAACATACATAAAAACACAAGGTACATTGGCCCATATAAATGACATATATAAAACACAAGGTATATTGGCCTATTCATATGACATAGATAAAAGCACAAGGTACAGGGGTTCATACATATAACATACATAAAAACACAAGTTTAATCGGCCCATACATATGACATACATAAAAACATAATGTACATTTGCCCAAACATATGACATGCATAAAAAAAGAAACCATGAAAGGAGGTTGATCGCACATTGAAAGATCACTAGTCGTTGAAGGTAAGAGCCTATGACGCAAGCCAATCTTTTGTCATTTACAATGCACTGGTTGATCTGATTTGCCGCCAGATGTACGAATTCCGAATATGAACCGTAGCCATTTTGGCTCCCCAACCAATTAAAACACATAGATATTTACAAAACCTCTATTATTCAGGTGTATTTAATAAAAAGACGCCCTATATCCACCTGTGTTCCTTTAACTTTGTTCAGCTTTTCCATCAGTAATTCTTAATATTTTATTACGACACAAACGGAAACAGTACTTATTTCGATATTTTCAGATAATTATCTCGAGAGATAGAGAAAAAATCCTTTGTTCCATATCAGCAACCGTATCAACGTAATCGGCCAGAGAAGGAAAATGACGATTTTTTTTAGAAAATGAATTAACTAACCGAGAGTTGACGAATTCGGCTCTATTCCCAGAAAAAAATCATGAGTGATCCCTAATATCCCATGGCTTCTCCCTTGTCCTATGTACCACGCTAATTTGAATTTACGGGAACGGGGATCAATCAATGGGCTGTTAGAACTGATGAAGTTATGCAGTAGATGAACGTTAGACTATAACAATATTTCACAAATGAACTGGTTTATTTAAAACAAAATAACCACAAGGCTAAGTATTGTATCCAAGAACGTTTCTTTAAATTTCCTTTTATATATATATATATATATATATATATATATATATATATATATATAATATTAAACTATATATGTGAAAGCCATGTATACATATATAATCGATATAGTCATGCTGTATATTGTATATGGGAAGATGAACATAAAAACACAGAAACACGATTCATCCATACACAGTAAAATTGAAGGAGTGCTAGTCATGCATTTGTGTGAATAATTAAGCTTAGATATATTGTCTCACACACATATACTCAACAGTGCTGCATAATATTAAATGTAACATCAAGGAATGATAAATAGACAACTGCAGTCAATATTATCCGGTATTATTCACAAAGAACTAATGCTACTCGTTAAGAGACAATTTATTCAATAGCACCGACATTTAATGAGGTTCTTGAACCCCTATACATTAATGAGCATACTTTTGTTTGTATCTCTATTTAAATTACCGCGGGATATTGGCCCCTGTGACTCTGATAACATGCAATACCGTACCGTATAAATATATATATATATATATATATATATATATATATATATATATATATATATTCAACACTGATATGTACTCAGTCAATACTGACAGCATGAAGAGATCACAAGAAGTTGGATGTCAGTATAAGCCATGGCACCATACGTTGAACGCTAATGCGAATTTGATAGTATATAGAAAACATTACTCTGTTCAAAATATAGGTGAATTTAGTGTCATAACACGTGCATTTATTATCCCCTTATCATTTATTAACGAAGTTGCGAAAGTGATATAGTAACGCCTCCGTTCGAGCTTCCGTCTGCCCGTCCGTGCGTCCGTCTGTCCGTCTGTCCTTCCGGAATTGGCTTGTGGATCGATTTCAAGCCAAACCGTATGTCACAAACCTTTCGCCTTGCACATATGGCTCACCCACCCATAGAAGAAGAACCCTATCGATGTTGAGGTCACCGGGTCAAAAGTCACGGCCACAGGAATCCCTTTCATGAAAAAGCTCGTGGACCCATTTCAAGCCAAACCGTCTGAAAAAAACCTTTCATCTTGCACATATGGCTCATCTACCCATGAATGAATAACCTTATTTATTTTGAGGTCACAGGAGCAAAGGTCAAGGCCAGAGAGCTGCCCTCCTTATTTTCCCACTGTGTAATACACCCATTCTATTTATGCCCCGTGCGATAAGTGAATCTCACGGGGGTCGATGTTGCCTCGAAATGTTTAGCCAGCTCCATATTCAAAAAAAAAGACCCTTGAACAGGGATATTTTGATTTTCACCAAAAATCAGTACAGCATAAATATTAATTTACAATAATGATTTTTTGAATTTCAGAACGTCAAAGTTAAACATTACTGTACAAAAATGCATATAATCTCAATGGATTCATTATCTCTCATCGACACACAAAATCAAAGGCTAGTTTAACAGGAGTTTAACGGGAACCTGATAATAAAAATTCAGAATTTCATTTTTTTTTCGAAATCTTTCCGGCCCATTACACCCGAATAACTATCATCTGCAATTGCAAAATGTTACCGAAAACAGGCAGTCGTAGCCTTACACTTTCTGTTTCTGTCAAGGTAAATAACGGCCACATAAAACGATACATTTTACTTGATTTCATAAAGATTTAAGGTATATGCCTATCACACGAGACATGCATGAATTTAATTGAATGTTCTCCACTAGTAAAACCCCTAAAAGCACCAAAAAATCAAAACAACCACCATGGTGGGATAATGAATGCTCAGATTTCAAGGAACAAAAATATCTGACATTAAATAAATTTAAAAATACAACAGGATTGGAAAACTTTCAGGAATATAAGGAGAAATGGAAGAAATTTAAATTACTTTGTAAACAAAAGAAAAACAATTATAAAACTAATTTACAAATTTCATTGTTGGATGATATGCATCAACCTAAATATTTTTCGGAGAAAAGTCAAAGCAATAACCAAAGTGTGCCGATATAAACCCAGAAACATGACATAATTATTTTAAAAATCTAATGAATGATGATGTTGTTATCAATTCGGATTTTGAAAAAACCGTTAACTCCTACCTTTTAAATCACGAACATTCCTGTGAAACTTGTACCAAAAATTATCCATTGGAATTAAATTCCACTATCACAGAAAGAGACATTATTTGGAGCATAGAAAATAGTTATAATGACAAAGAACCAGGGACAGATGGACTTGTTGTAGAAATTTGTAAATGTTTAAAGAATGAAATAACACCAATCTTAACTTTACTGTTTAATATGATTATGACAACTGGTACATACCCAAAGAGGTGGTAAGAAGCAATATTGAATCCTATGTACAAGTCAGGTAGTATCAATAATAAAAATAATTACAGAGGAATTGCTTTACTTAATATAACAGGTAAACTTTTTACAAAAATAATTAGCAGTAGACTTACAAATTAGGCAGAGAAAAATAACATGTTGTTTGAAAATCAAACTGGGTACAGACTTGGATATTCTACTATTGATCATATATTTACATTACATGCTTTGAAACAGAAGTATTTATGTAAGAAAAGAGGTAAGATGTATTTTTGTGGATTTTAGTAAACTTTTGAAAGAATCCCACATAAAATGCTCTGGTATAGATTACATAAAATTGGGATTCATGGAAATATAATTAAAGTATTGAAATCTATGTATAGCAACTTAACTTGTTGTGTAAAAACAGACAAAGGATTAACTGATACCTTTTTTTGTAGTAATGGCACCAGACAAGGTTGTCTGCAAAGCCCTATATTCTTTATTATATCTTAACCAGTTCTTAGTAATGATTAAAGAAGCAACATTACAAGGAATTCAAATGTCACAAGAATCCCAAGATATAAATATTTTAGCTTTTGCAGATGATACATGTTTTGTTGGCGACTCAG
Organism: Sipunculus nudus; assembly: GCA_026874595.1. Classification (NCBI taxonomy): domain Eukaryota; kingdom Metazoa; phylum Annelida; class Sipuncula; order Golfingiida; family Sipunculidae; genus Sipunculus; species Sipunculus nudus. The sequence goes on from CM049314.1 coordinate 56,936,125, forward strand.
TTGGTCGCATACAAAATATATTGAACATTTTAGAAATTTTTGTAACCATTGGGGTATGCAAGTAAATGCAGAAAAAACAAAAGATGTAGAATTTAAGAGGGCAGGTATAATTAAACAGAATGAAAAATGGTATTTCAAAGGAAAACAAATTAACTTATGTGAACCAAAATAAATATCTGGGAATAATATTTTCTTCTACATTGTCGTGGAATCCTTGTCTGAAATTATTAACACTTCTAGCACAGAAGGGTCTGAATATGGTTTAAAAATGTGAATTTAAATGCGATAAAATGTCTCCTGATATCACAATGAATATATATGATATAAAGTTGTAGCACCCGCATTATTATATGGATCTGAACTTTGGGGATTCTTATCAAGACCAATTATAGATAATGTGCAATCAAGATTTTGTAAAGAAATTCTGCGTGTTAGTAGAAGTAGTTAATACAGGAGTTTTGCTTGAATGTGGTAGATATCCTTTGCATTGTATGTACTTTAAGAGATGTCTAAAATATTGGTTACGAATACTGAATATGGGAAATTCTAGATATCCTTTTATTTGTTATAAGGCCTTAAAACGGTTAAATGAACTGGGTAAGCCGACATGGCTAGGCTATATTAAGCATTTATTGAATAGGTATGGATTTGGTCATGCATGGTTAGAAAAGGGAGTTGGTGATGAAAATATGTTCATTGATATGTTTCTACAAAGAGTGAAGGATATCAGACAGCAAGAGATGTTATCTGAAATAAAGGAAAAATCCAAACTCAGTATATATAGTGAAGTAAAATCAGGCATTGAACCAACACGATACTTAAATCATATCCCATATATCTATAGACAGGTTTTAGCAAATTTTTCGACTAAGTGACCATGATTTTGAGATTGAAGTAGGCAGAAGAAGTAATATTCCAGTAAATATGAGACTGTACATTTTGTGAGAATGGTGAAATTGAAGATGAGGCCCACATTCTTTTCAAGTGTTCCAGATATTAAGATTTAAGAAATAAATTTTTATCATTTATACAGCATTTTCCACAAAATAAATGAGGGCTTATCCAGATTTTGAGAACACAGAATCACAGGATACAATATGATTTAGGTGTATATTTATTTCAGGTAAACAGAGTAAGACAGGAAAACATTTAAGAAAATAATATTCCATAAAATAGTACTTTAATTAATAAATTCACTGAATGCTTAATTTTATGTATAATTGATAATTGTAAATATATAATTTTACATTTGTGTATATCAGTGCTATTCTTTTCTACGACATATATATCTTTTAACATGATTAACACATATTGGCAGAAAGCGATGGCAAACTTGTGTATATTTATATGTTACTTAAGTTATTTGTACTTGGGGCCATGAGGCCTTTCTACAACAAAACTTTGTTGTTGTTGTTGTTAAATTCTGCGACTTCTCGTATGACCAAGGTAAAATTATACGCATGCACTTATGCAGGATATGTTGATAGTCTAAAGACAAACACAAATTCAATTATTTTAATAAAGAAATAAAACAAATTTAATTATTTTAATAAAGAAATAATGAGATAACAACTGGTCAAAATATCAAATTAAATAAAAAAATAAAACAATGAATAGTGTCTGAAAAGTGATACGCATGTATAGAGGGTTAAATAGAAATATAACAAGGGACCCATGGGTCAAAGCGCTCAGCTGAATTTTTTTAAATTTAAGCAAATGCAAAATTTCTTATTCTGTTGTTTATAGTTTAATATTTGCATTTGCAAAGCTATGAGGAAAGGGCACTACTACTTTGTGATAATCAAGTACTTTATATATGATTGTCAAACTAAAACGAAACTGCTATGATAAAACAGTAAAGTTTAACATATTGTTTTTGCATATGAAACTTTATTTCACTTCTTACTGAGGCAGGGAAATCATGATTTTGAGTGTATATCAAACCATTCCTCAGCATACCCGTTATTGGCAGGAGGAAATGATTTAATTAAATAATTATTTTTATCATATACAATTTTTTAATACAAAATATTAATTTTTGAAATGATAAATCTGAAAATACCAGATTATTCTTAATAATAAGTTGCACCATTTTTTATCCTGAGTTTGGTTCATATCATGTCAGCTTATGCATACATAAATATTTATTTCATTTTTTAATCATAATATGTTTAATTAGGTGAATGAGCAGGGCGTCCTCCCATGGTATTAACTATAACAGTCCCTTTGCTTCGCTGCAAGTCTAGAGACTGTCAAACTATGCCTATCAGTCCAATTATGAATTGTTACTGAGTGGTTCATGCATTCACTGCTGTCTATAAATCTTCACAGGAACAGCCAGTCTGGGCTGAAGTCTGACTGAAGCATGTGCTAGCAAATTAAAGATGTCTTATCAGAATCATGTATCCCATGCCTAGCCTTGAGTCAGGAAGGCTATATACTAAATATACAGTCAGACGGTAATACACCTCTGATTTTGTTCATTTGTTTGATCATTAATAGTTGAAATATAAATATTTAATAATTAACGGTTTATCTGATTGATCATAATTAAAACATTCACAATAAATTATTCTTCAAAATTATAAATTGGAAAATCAAAGAAGTGCCCTCATGAGCTGGAGAATAATACCCACTTTACAGAACATAGGGATGCCCACATAAACTAAACATAATAAAGAGAAGAAAAAATGGGACCGCCTAAAAGTGCCGACATTATACACCTGTCAACTTAATGAAGTTGCCCACTAAGAGAGGTTTGACTGTAGTATATACATCCAGCTGTATGTGGATAGGCCTACTGTGGATATGTAGCTATAGAGATAACTCGATGCAACGAGCCAGGGTTATACTTTAATTTAATGTCATGATAATATTATCTAAATAAGAAGTAAGATTTGAACCAGGTTTAAACTAAAGAGTTTATTAATTTTGACATATGTACAAGTGTAGTAAAGTAATATGAACAGGTCTGATATTACACAATGTTTTACAGATACATTTGCTGAAAAAAGATGAATAGTAATGATGTGACTGATAGGTAGCAGGTTAAAATCAGAAAAAAGTTGATATTCTGACACAGATGGAACAACTTTATTTTCTTCTTTTTATGTGCTGTTATTAATCTTGTACAGACAACATTAGTATTTATCGCTGTTTGTGCATTTGCATGGCCACACGCCAACACTATACGTCAACCACCTTTCTTTAGTTATGACACTGTAACTCGATATTGTAACTGGAAGTATATATAAACATAGTTGGTTACACAGTATACATAATTTCTTGTTGTTTAAAGCCCATAGAGATGGGTACCCACGGTTCCATACACTTCTGATATCAGGCTCTTTCGCTTCCTGCCTGGTAAGCCTCCGCTTATTTAACATTAAGATAGACACACATTACATATCGCACTTGCAATCTAATATGTATAAATCGCATTATGAAATAGAGCATACCTGCAAATTCAAAATATAAGGGCGGGAGATAATTATGAAAAGAAATTTGAATTGTCTGAGGATATAATAAAATTATTGGCAAAGCTAAAATTTCAATTTATCACATCCTAGTAAAATAAATATAAATAGTGGAGACACAAAAAGAAGATCAATGAGTAACTTCGATGGATGAGTTGCAGCATGCACATTTAGGCCTATCCTATAAAGAAGCAAACATGTTTATGTATATATACGTGGGGAAACACCATCCTGTATTGCTCATACTAATGTTTGACAAACAACTTGGTCATAAATATAAAAACACGTCAATTAGGCTCATACAAGGTAAATAAATTACCATGTCCATGAAAGATATAAGCTTACAATTAAAGTTGTAATGACAATAGCAAACACAAAAGGGTCATCTTGAACAACTATAAAGTGGTGGTACGAGGTGTCCTGAATTGGTAAGCCTACCTTCCTAGCATTCTACAGTCATCACGAATGACCTAAAATGAGAAATTAAAAGTAATTTGGCCATGATCTATTAACCAAATTTTACAAGTTAAAGCCAGGTATATCGTCACTCGTCATCTGAGTGACAGATTTGTCATAATTAGAAGGCTTATGCTAGAGCAGATGGAGTGTTGTTACATAAATAGAGAAAGTTTATGATTTCAAATTTAAATGACCTTACTAGCACCACCATTACAAAAACATGGAAAAGCGAAAATAGATGAAGGCTTAACAGATCTTATTAAATATTACGCTACAGTTATGAACTCATTTATATTTTTCTGATATATCCATGATATCAAAGTTTTTTCTTTATTTTCTACTCTTGTATACGCATTGATGTATCGCATCCATTTTTTTCTGTTTGAAAATGGAATGATAAACATCGGACTGAAGAGTAGGTCTAACAGAGGTTGTTTATTGTAAATTATATAGTTAAGTACATAATGATATGTGTGCCTTAAGTTCTTGAATGGATATTGCATTCATCTTTTTTATACATCCTGTGTTCACTGTTTCGTATTGTGTTAGAATTCATTCTAAATTTCTGCTGGAAGATCATACCGGTATGAAAGTGTACGTTAGCCTACAGATTTTGTCAGGATTATACAGATGTACATGTAGTTGAAAACCATTGATTAGATCAGTTTTTTCTTCTAGTTTGTTAGGCTTTTATGTTGTTTTGTTTTCAACAGTTATTACCTTGCATACATTGGCTATTGATGTTTGTTTGCTCCATGTTTTTTTTTTCTGATGTGTTCAGAGAAATATATGGAAGTAGAATGCGCCTAAAGATATGTAATCATTACATGAAGTCTGAGTTGTTCATGTTGTAGTTTTGAACAATTACCTTAAATACATTAAGTATTACCTGATTTTACCAAAATTGCCTTCTTTATAAAGTGTAAGAGATACATATTTGTATATTTTAAGTGTCAACAGATAATTTGCTTTTGAGTAGTGTATCTTTCCAAGTTTTCGCTTTGACTTTGTCAACTTAGAGGAATAGCCTGAGACATTAAAATCATTTTAAAGTATGAGTCAGGAACGTTGCCTGGAGGCCATATTTGATTAATGCAAACTTAGTACTGTAAGTTGATCAATTAATATTATTTTGGTAGTCTTCTAATATGTGCATCCAAACATATTTCCTAGACGAATGAAAACAAAATAATGCGTGTTGCAATTTGTGGAAGGTCGTTTCCATATAATGACTGTTCTAATAGGCGGTCTGGGTTTTTGGGTTTTTCGGGCCGGCCAAAAATTGGAGTACATGAAGCATCAAGCAGGCTGTGTCAGCATTTCATTCTGTCCAGGGATTCGTTCTTGTAATGATTTTAAATATAAAATGAATTGTTTCAATAAATGTTTACAGGTTCATGAAACATTTAGTCAGGCTGCTACTAGCTACAAGATAATAAAAATTCCCTAAAACAACAATATTCAACCGTTTAATCGCTCATATTACATTTCTAAAGAGTGTATGTCACCCCTCTCATCAACTATCGTTAGCAAAGTTCTTATTAAATTATTGTCCCATACAAGTGCTTCTTCACTAGTTGGCATAAATCCAATATGTTACAAGGTCAAAGTAAATGTCAATACTGATTGGATAGATACCATCAAACCCACTATGCTATTTATTAACTATAATGAACATTACATCACAAACTTTGGTATACAGTTTACCTACTTGAATCGAACAATCTATGTTCACGACCAGTCTAGGAAAACAATGAAATAAAATCTTCTTAGATTTATATGCTACATGATAGATTAACTAGGGCTGCAAGCGTATGAGCCACCTGGTGGCCGTACTGCTCAACTTCACAGCTTTTTTTAAGGTTTGAAGGGGTTTGCTTCCATCGGTGTTTCTTCTACCATGTTTCTTCTCCTTGCTTATGGGTTTTGTCGTGCATGCGTAAGGTCAGGCCCCTAGTCGGGCAGTATTGTTATGGTAAACAGTCACAGGAAGATTGTGTTTATTCAGGTTCAGAAATATGAGACGTATGGAACTTTTGTAGTCCACCAGAAATAAATAATAGCGTGAGCTTATACACATATCATTGCAAATGACTATATACCTTCAAAAGAATGAGTAACGTTTGTATTGCTACCAGGTTAATAATAAAATGTGCTAATGCCCTTGACAATCAACACATGATTCACACGACAGAAATCTCGACACAATTCCAACACAATTATCGAAATTAATTCTGTCCTACTTTCTTTATGGTAACGTAAGTAACTGCTGAATCGAAATATACCAATGCTGATGCAGATGGTAACAAATGGACAACACATTTGCTGATACAAGAAGATCAAAAGCAAGTAAATAACAGAAAAGGGGTAAAGTTTGGTTTTCTAAAACTCTTAAAATGCTTAAATGAAAATTTGTAAAAATGGGTAATACCATACAAAAATAACTCATAGAATAAGTAATTGCATGTGACATATCGTTTTCACAACATAACAAAAAGTCAAGCTTGCAATTTAACCACTTCATTTACAAGAGAAGAGCAAATGGTTTTTAATTCTTTCCTCGATACTTTACCGGATGGAAGCCTCGGGAATTCGTCGAGGAGTACGGCATATTTCGGTGCCATGTTTATCCCATCTTTTCCATTTTTGAATTTGTCTTCGCCCCATCGGAGTACCTCGTTTGCGGTAAAACATTTCTCTCCGCTTGGAATAACACAGGCACAGATTTCCTCACCCAGCCGTTCATCAGGAACGCCAATCACCTGCACAGCCTTGATTTCAGGGTGTTCAGCCAAACGTTTTTCAATATACGATGGCTGTAATTTGAAACCAGCTCGTGTGATTAATTCTGATTTCCTGTCTACAATTTTTATTCTCCCGTAGGTGTCCATCACCGCCAAATCTCCCGTTTGAAACCAGCCTTCTGGTGACCCAATTGCGTGTTTCCCTGTCGAGTGAAGGTATCCTGAAGACATAAAGGGAGTCCGTATGAAAAGTTCACCACCTCTCCACGATGCAGCAATACATTATTTTCATCGACCAGTTTCATTTCCAAGCCTGGTAACGGGGATCCGATGAAACCATCAGCAAGCGGACTAGAATCTTTCGGTGTGATAATTCCATACATAGTCTCTGTAGTACCATAAGCATTCACCAGTTTTGCTCCTGGAAGAATCTGCTTGAAATTTTCTCCAAATGATTGGTTCAACATTTGGCCGGCTGTTATACAAAGCCTTAAACACTTTAAACTGTGTCGCGATATCTCTGGGTTTCTTATGATGTCAAACAAGATATAGCCGAATGTGAAGGCGACAGTGCATTTTTCCCATTCGATGATGTTACAAATGCAGTGTATATCGGTCTTCGAAACATGCGTATCGACACACACACAAACTATGTCCGACACAAGGAACCAAAAAAGTGTCGGAAAAGATGAATTATGTGCGATTGACCTATCGCTAAAATAAATGTCTGTTCTATTTAGTCCAAGTTCTTCAGCAAGAACTAATGAGTTATTGAAGATCTGAAAATGACTGTAAGCAACAACTTTTGGATTTCCAGTGCTTCCTGACGTGAAAAATACCAAGGCATCAGAATCAGGGTTGTTCAGTCTTTGTAAAAAACCTTCATTTAGGAACTTCGCTGTCTTCTGAAGTTTGGAAAGAGGAGTGATGCTGCAATTTTTCAATTCTGTTTGCATTTTACCATATGCTATTAAGCATAAGTCTGGTAAAAATAAGGCGAGTTTCTCAAGCTCGTCAAGTTTCATATAAACCCACTGGAAAAAGAAACATTTGCAATTTGTTTCTGTAAGCACTTTCTTGAGCTGCTCACAGCTATCAATATCGTGGGGGAGAAACACGACCGCACCTCCTAACTCGAACACAGCCGACACAATCATGAACGTCTCTCGGCTGTTAGCCCCGACCACTGCTACTCGAAGTTTTTCGTCGTAGTCATGGTGTCTTGTCAAGCTTCGTAAGCCGTTTGCTATTTCCTTTGACTCTTTGTATAGCTCTGCGAATGTTAGTGCATCCTTTGTCATATCATCTTTGTAAATAACAACTGCCTCCTTGCTTGGACTTTCTTTATATCGTTTCAACAGAAGATCCGAAAATGTGGCATAGAAAAATTTGCTTGTAGATGGGGTGTGAATGTAACTTAAGCCTTCCATATTTTAGTGAAAATGTATCTCATTAACTCACCTTATGTACGGTTTCTTATTCGAGCAAACGTAATGCCTATTTACTTCATGTGAAACCCGTAGCTGAAATAATACAGGAGCTCATTCCTTGCAATCAGTCTGCTTAGCTCTCCTCTGTGAAGCATGGCCTTCCGGTTAGGTTATGAATAACATGATACTTAGTATAAATCTCACCTGCGTAGTTCTATTTTCGCCCAGGAACAGTCTGGTTACTTCGTTGCTACAGTCTGCAGCGCTGACACATAGTGAACAAGTGCCGGGCGCTACAGCCTCCGGCGGGGATAGTATATATACTATGCAAGTTTTGTACGGATCGTTGCAAACCCTCAGACACGTATATGCCTTGTGTAGCTTGGGGTCAAAACCCCAACATATCATTGATACAGATGCTAAGACTATGTTGGCACCAAACCTTTCGCTGAATGATCAGTATGTAAGAAAGTTTGGGCACTTAGCCTGAATGAAATCAGATATTGCTTCGTCTCCGTCGGGCTGCAGGAGTCTTCTGGTTGGACCAGCCAATATGAATTAAGCATCGTTGACAACACCGCGATGTATGATGAGAAGGATGCTTATGAAAATGAGGGTATATCCTCGTGCATGGCACTGGCATTCCTTATTGGAGGGGAGGCGTTTATTTGCATAGATTGCCAAATTAATTTGCATGGAATTCCTTTTCCGTCGATATCTTGTTACGCATGCGCGTATACAACTCCCGCGTGGAAGGATGGCAACAACTTAACTCCGGGAGTACAAAGGATAAAAACATCTACAGGCGTACATAAAGGTGTTATATCGATATAATTTGATCTATATTTTAAGTTTATTTCTAAATGTAAATACGTGATTGCTGCTCAATTGCACAACAAGCACTGGTGTTCCTCTAAGTACCTTAGGGTTGACTCTCCCCGCCAGACTCCTTCACAGTTAAATGGAGTCGGTACGGGTCGGACTAGTTACTTCGTACCATTCTTACTTCGTTCTTTGCAACTTCGTACCACTATAAATTCGTACTTTAACTACCCTCTCCGCTTCGTACCATCGCGACTTCGTACCCACGTCCCTGACAGTGAAGTTTAAGCAAGTTGCACTGATAAAAAAATCTCCAATAAGAAATTCACTATTTTGTATCCAAAACATGACACTCAACAAAGACTTATATACTTACAACATACTTACAAATGCTTAATCTACTTCCTTTGTATATATTATAGTTTTAGCATAAAATAAAACTTTTCTCTGCCCCCACCCCCTTTCTCTCTTTCTCTCTCTCTCTCTCTCTCTCTCATAACACAACTGATGCAAACAAAAGAACAATATTAATGTGTATGGCTATAAGAAAGGATTTATTATATGCTCTTGAAGCATTTAACTAATAAGTTATGTTATGTTTGTGTATGTTAAATAATTAAATATTTTAATATTATTAAAAGAATTGCTTTTATCATCATGCTATTACATTAATATTTTAAAAAGGGTATGTCATTACCAGTGTGTAAAAAGGAAATATTAGTCCTTTTTTCTTTCTTACAGTCCTGCAAGGATAACAAATTTAATTGATATATATGTATGCGTATATGTGTATGTATGTACATGTATATGTATATATAAATATGTGTGTATATGTATGTGTGTATAATATGTATGTGTATAATGATTAATGTACATATAAGCACATGTATTTATTAATTTGAATATGTTTTAAAAATATTAGAGAAAAGCCAAATGAATTTTTTATATACTTTCAAATAGGGAAAAGCAATTTTAAACAATAGGGTGGCTGTTATTATTGTTATTTTATTATTATTAATATGATTATTATTATTATTATTATTATTATTATTTTTATTATTATTATTATGAATTAATCTGTAAGAACAGGCATCTTAATTTCACTATAAACTTGGTTTCTCAATATAGAATTCATTTAAATTTATTTAATCTAATTAACATTAATTTTATAGAAATAAGGTGAAGAAATATTCAAATGTGAATTTAAAGGGAAAAGAAACAAAAAAAAGAAACAGTCAATTTTGATGTTCAGTTAAACGAGATGAATAGAAATATATTAAGAAAAACTTACAGATATGCCCTCTATAGATATTTACGTTTATTTTGTATTTTTAGTGGTGGAAATTTCAACAATACATTGACAGATAAAAGTACGTTAAATATAATTGTTAGAGGTTTAAGAAATTTAAAAAAAAGATCAATTTTACTTGGGCAAGGAAACAAAAGGCTGGGATAATTATGTTACACCAACCCTATAATGAACTACCATATGGAATCACATGGAATTATGATTTGGGAGGACAGGTTATGACTCATTGTGGTAGACATTAGAGAGGGGTAACATGTAATTTGTAAAAAGTTGCTTGTCTTAACATTAAACTTTGATCTATATGATATATGGAGGATAAATATCCAGAATTATATCAGTATACATGGAGACAGGCTTCAATGTAAATATATACTGGAATAGATTATTCTCTTACACCGTCAAAATTACATAATAAAGTTTCAGATGTTACAACTATTCCTGCCTATAAATCAGATCATTCAGGAGTTATTTTATTCAAAGAAGCTATAACAGAGAGAAGGGGTAGAGGTTATTGCAATTGTAATTATAACCTTCTAAAGGATAAGATATATATATAGATGATGTATTCAAAATTAGAAGAAACGGTGAAGAAAGATTATTATATCAATCAAAATTTACATTTGGCATTTCTTAAATATAAAATTAGGAAAGAAACAATTCAATATTTTTTTAAAAAGTATATATCGAGAAACGAGATATACGAGAGAAAAAAATATGCATAGTTGGAGAACAACAAGAGTTAGAATATAAAGAGAATGAAACAGACAGATTTGTACACTTGAAAAAAGAAATGCAAGAATTATATGAAACAAAAACTAAAGGAATAATAACCAGAGCAAATATTAGATGGGCTGATAAAGGAGAAAAAGTACCAAATATTTTTATAATATAGAAAAAAAAGAAAATAGTACAAGGAAACGTATAAAAGTAGATGATGAGGGACACATTATAACTGGCAGAATAAAAAATTAGATAAAAAAGGATAAAAATGGTATGCTTCTTACAAATCTACAATAGATCAAATAGAGAAAAATTACTTCTGTAAAAATAAAGATATTCATAAGCTCACAGATGCATAACCAAAAACAACATTTGAAGGATACTTGTGAGCTGAAGAATGTTTTTAAGTTATGAAAACTTTTTTTTAAATAAGTCACCGGGAAATGGTAGTCTGAGCGTTGAATGTTTTACTAGTTTGTGGGAAAACTTGGGATGGTTAATGGTTGAAAGCTTTAACTTTTCTTTAGAAACTGGAAGTCTACCTCCCGCACAAAAACAAGCTGTCATCGTTTTGTTTGAGGAGAAAGATAAAGACTAAAATAAAGAACCGGCGCCTAATTTCCTTATAGAATATTGGTTACATAATTATGAAAAAAGCACTATCCTTTAGATTAAAAGATATTTTATCAAAATTTGTCCACCACCACCCCCCCCCCCCCCCCCCGAAAGTCAGCATGGCTTTATGAAACATTCATCTATTACAAAAGCAGTCAGAATTATTTTGGATGCTAATCAAAGAAATCTCAACGGAATAATAATCACAACAGACTTTGAGAAGGCTGTTGACACATTAGAATGGAGTTTTATTTATGATACACTTACATGTTTAAATTTTGAGAACAGCTTTATAAAACTGGTGAAATTGTTTTACAGTAATGTTGAAGCTTGTATAATGAATAATGGTCACTCATCAGGTTATTTTATAACTGAAAGAGGAGTAAGACAAGGAGATCCACCCTCACCTTACATTTTCATCTTATGTTTAGAAATGATAGCTGTCTATATCTATACGTAGCTATTCACAAATAAATGGTATAAATATAATGGAGAAAATAATTGAAACTAGTATGATGTGCAGATAATACAACTGATATTGTTTAGAATCTAAACTCTGCTAAAGTTGTATAATATTCGACCTAAACTATGTAAAAACAAAAAGATAAGTGAGTTTAATATAAAATATAAGATTTTAAAGGTATTTCTAAATGAAAAACTTAATAAATGTGTTATTAGTAATGATCCATACTGCCATACAGCTTTTGAAAATATCAACCATTTCTTTTTTTATTGTTCAGTTGCCAATTATTTTGGAGAGCAGTTAGTGGTTTATGTAGAATATCAGCAATTTTTTAACAGAAAAAAAATGTTATCTAAGAGAAGACTATTTTCCGTGTTAATGCATCATGCTTTGTACGTAATAGGGTCCCTTTCCAATAAAGAAATTAATGAATAACTGTTTCTGTGTGTTATTATTCCTGTTTTCGGGATTTCATAACGTTGATAAAAACTTAAAAACTCTTACCCCAGAGACTTACATTTTTCTAGCTGTTATTTCGTGCGTACCGAGAGCTCTCTTTTAAATATCTCTCCCAGGTGCCGTTTTCTTTTTACAAACTTCAGCGAGTAGTATCTGACAAGGAACTGTTTTTGGTTAGTGGGATAATTAATATGCTGAAACCAGCCGATTACTTTTCGGCTGACTTAAACTTAGTAGTAACTCAGTTTGTATTATATATATATATATATATATATATATATATATATATATATATATATATATATAATATAAGGAATGAACCCGCAATTAAAACATCATAACTGACACAGTGTATGATTTTCCGACTCGAAAAATTCACTGTATACTCAGGAGACATGTATGATGTTTATAATAAGACCAGTCCAGTTCGTGGTGTACATTGATTAAAATTTATCAGGTCTTTAATGTCGACATAATATATTGTGGTCTGTTTGATAAGATTTCTGAACCTGACAACGCTGCAGCTCATGAGAGCTAAAGCAAGAATGATGCCCAATCTGACAAGCAACATTGCATCCCATGCGGTTTCAATGGAATGGCGCCAGCTTGATATACTCGCCTAGCAACTGGGCGTGAGATGGTTTATGCAGCTGTAAGACGCTGTGGCTGAAACAATTGTTTTCGTTCCCTATCAAGAATATGTGTAATAGGTCACCTGTTTACACAATGTATAATGTTATACCGGGTCACAGGATGCATCTGGCATAAGGGAAAGACGTGTCCTCCTATTTGTTTACAAACACGAGATCTGCAATATATATATATATATATATATATATATATATATATATATATATGCCACATTTTTAATAATTAATGGTACAGCCGTGTAAGTCTGTTGTCGCAGTGTAGGTAAATAGTAAGAGGGACGCCTTTGATAGAGGCTACTTATTTATTATTATACACACACACACACACACACACATATATATATATATATATATATATATATAACAAATGAAATAGTGTATATGGCATCACTGGTTTTGTGTTAGAGATAAAACTAACTAAGATCTTCGGGCACGCACGGTTTCACGGATAAATGTATTCTACGAAAACGTGACAGTAGGTGTTGCCTTCAGCCGCGTCTATGACAAAGCTATTTAAAATTCATAAACATGTTTAAAGCCGGATGATACATGTTTTCCTGAGTTATGTATAACTTTCACCAAAAATATATTTACGGATCGACGCTAAAACAACTGCATTAAAGTGGCGTCACTAGGCTTCTATACGAGATTAAGAGTTTCAAGATCTATAGACAAGCAAACTGTTAAGTGAATATGTCAACTTATCCTAAGATAAATGCATGATTGTATTCTACAGACTTTAGTACTAGATAGCAGGTGACGTCAGCTATCATGTCACCTACCCAAGATGATGGATACAAAATTTCGAGCCCTTACATTGGACCACTTCTAAAATATGAGTGATTTTTCATTTTATTTTTTCAAACACACATTTTGACGACGCGAAAAAACCATTGCATATTGCGCCACCAGTCTTTTTAGCCAAATACAGTGAACTGTTCCTTGGATATGTAACAGTATCAAAAAGAAAGGCGCACATATTCACTGAACACTTACGGTTGTCGAATCTCCAAATTATGACACCCCAACCGGGTGTCGGAGGGTGAAAAGCCTATGTTTTTTATGACAAAGCATTAAACTGCCACAGGCAAGTACATGTTTAGTAAGAGTACATGTTGACCCTCCGTGAAGTGTCAGGCCTTGAGCAGCTACATGGCAGCGCGACAAGATATATATAATTATATATATATATTTTATCTTATATCTTATATCTGTAATCTTATATTATATATATATATATATATATATATATATATATATATATATATATAATTAATGTTTATCTCGTCCAAGTATCTGTTTTTTATTACATTCTGCAATTTGGTTAAAAAGGATAAAAGGGGTGGTGGTTAGCAAATCTATTTAGGAGGGGTTTTTATGTGTAAGGTGTAATTTTTATAATGTTTACATACCGATACCCAATGATCATAGTCATCCGTGTAGAAATTGTATTTTTTTAACTGGCCTGGAGAAGGAGAATACAGCTGACATTAGGGAATCGCCTCGCCGCCAGGTAACTATTAATTTCTTTCACTCTTCATGTTGTATATATATATATATATATATATATATATATATATATATATATATATATATATATATATATATATATATATGAGACAGAGAGAGAGAGAGAGTATAGAACATTTAATGATATGACCATACTTAATGTAAATTCAATGTAGTTAATATTTGGTATCAGTACTTAATATTATTGACAAGTGGATGGCCTTTCAAGCGAATAGCGACAAAATTCGACCCCAACAGGGCATGCAAAACACGCTGAACTGGAAGACGCTCTTTTCATGTGGTTCTAAAGTTATGTTTGACCACAACGCTGTTATCAGTGACGAAACTCTACTGCGGACGGCTTAGAAAAATCCATGAACATCAAAACAACATAACTAGATACCAGACAGATTTGCCTGCATTCTTTAAAAGTAAATCATGATTACAAACAAGTTCTCCAACAAACATCCAAGTCACCTTGTATCTTGATCTTCCGTCACATTTAGTGATTTGCCAATCCGATAATCTTAATATATATATATATATATAGCATAGCATAGCTCGTGCTTGTAAACAAATAGGAATTCCCTTTTGCCAAGGTGTATCATCTTGCACGTTATAACATTATTCATTATGTGAACAGGTGTTACCTACTAAACATATTCCTGAAAGCGAGCCAAAAACATTTTCTTTGCCCATTGCGTCTTGCGGCTTCAGGAACCATCACACGCCCGGTTAACGGATCATAATATAAATAATCTCCAAAAAACTGCAAGAAATTGTTTTATGGTGATCTTCTGTACTATAGGACCAATAATATATATCAAAAGTTTACCGAAATTGGACTCCCGGAAAATTGTTATTTTCAAAATGGCGTTCCAGATGGCGATCAAGGCCTTCAGATGGTCATAAATCATTAAGTATTTCAGTATCTACTACTAAGTTTTTGGGGTCTAGAAATCCATTGGAACAAAAAAAACATCATTACGTAATTTGTATTACTGGCAAATCAAAGATTGCGTCAAGAATTGCCGCCATGTAAAACAATTGCCATTTTTAGCTCAGCTGACTATAAGTCAACTGAGCTATAGCGATGGTCCTATCTCCGTCGGTTGTCCGTCCGTCTCTCTGTCCGTCCGTTCTTCTGTGCATCTGTCCGTCCGTTAAACTGGCACGCTTTGAAACCGTTGGACCTACTAATCCGAAGTTCGGCATACAGTTAACTGTCACCAAACTCTCTTACAATACCAAAAATTCAGTACCAACACGAAAGACTTCGTTCCTTCGAGATATTAAGGAAAACCTCAATTTTTCATTAAAAACCGATTGTCAACCTTAAAGAATGCTTAATATCAAAACCACTGATCTACTTTTGATCATATTTAATGAAAATATTGCTCTATATATATATCCTATGTACATCCCAGAAATTAGGTCAGTATTGTAAATTTCTTGAAGTTATTGGCCCGAAAATAATGCAGTCTGTAAAATATCGGGAAAAATATTTACTCCCTTAAAATGATAAATGTAGAAGCTTGAGACTTCTTTTCGGGGATATAACTTTATTTAATCAAGATTCAATTGTACACACAAAATAAGATCTGATTTTGTAAATTTTTAAGTTATTAGCATAAATATAAAATCAGTGCCTTAAATTTTGCACAATTTTGGCCATGGCATGATTGTTGCCCTTTAAGCACTGATAATTTTTCTATCATGCACATGCTAGGCTTACAGCTTCTAAAGTCTAAAATTTGAAAAGAATTGGCAAAAAACTGTAACTTTTATTTTTGTTTTTATGAACCCACACAGGCTATACTGAAGCCGCTCTTCGATCACCTGTATGTCACCCTTGTTGACCTTTCAGGCTAACTATCCCCTCGCAACGAAGTTGCAAAAGGGTTATATTGACGCCTTCGTTCGTGCGTCCGTCCGTCTGCGAGCTGTCCGTCTGTCCTTCTGCCCATCTGTCCGTCCGGAATTGGATTGTGGATCGATTTATGACCAAACCGTTTGACCAAAACCTTTCAACTTGAACATATGGCTCCCCGACCCATAGATGAACAACCCTGCCGATTTTGAGAACACAAGGTCAAAGGTCACGGCCACAGCACCTACTTCTTGAAAAAGCTTGTGAACCCATTTTAGGCCAAACGTTTTACCAACACCTATAAGTGTCATCTTGCTCATATGGCTCACCCACCTATGGATGAAGAACCCTATTTAGTTTGAGGTCACAGGAGCAAAGGTCAAGGCCAGAGAGCTGCCCTCCTTAATTTCCCACTTGATAATACACCTATTCTAATGATGCCCCGTGCGAGGGGATGCTCCGCTTTGCGGTGCCCTTGTTATACACGCTTCAGTTTGGCAGCCAGCGAGTTCCTGGCTGGCTACAGCTGGTCCAAGGTGTTGAACCCCCCCCCCCCTCTTCTAGTAGTTGTTTGGCCAACAACATTACAATTTACAATGATGAAATAAATTTATATTGGTTTATAATAACAACTTTAAAAAAATAATGGAAAAGGAATTTTATAGTTAATTAGTAACAGGGAATTACCTCGCAATTACTGATGTTGTGTGGATCTTATATTGATGGCCCCAAATGTATTCCAAATGACACCATGTAGTCACCTTTAGGAATATTTCATTTAAATTTTAGAAATAACAAAAAAATAAATTAAACTGTATTTCACTTTAAGGTATTATATGAAGCAAATTAATGATAGACAAGGATGAAGTTCATTTTATTAAATCTATCTAAATTTCAAGTTTATTTTTTCTAAGTGTTCCAGTTTGTTAATTTATATTTATTTCAAATATTAAAATAATAAAATTTGTCAAAAATTTTAAATATTACTTAGACAAGTACTCATTGAATATTTCAATATGTTTGACTAATGATATTAAGATTCATGGCTGTGTCAGCTGTGACGATACTGTGTAAATAATCAAATTTATATGACTGATTCCTTTATTACAATTAAAAAAAATTAACAGGCTCATCTCAAGTTTGCTCCTTGTATAATGTATTGGATTATTTTTATACATGTATTAGTTTCATAGCTGACTTTTTTTTCTGATACATGTATTAAAAAAATAAAAAATTCAAATGTGATAAAAAATCAGATCCTAGACAAGTTCTCATTATGATATCTATAGTGTTAATAATTGTCATAAGACCCTTAAATTTAAAGCCATAAAACCAGGTTCCTAGGATCATATTTAAATTTGTGTAATTTGTATATCCTGGATTATCAGCCATTTTGTTTGACTGAAATTGAATAAATACTCATAAGATAAAATTTATATGATAAAACTGACAAAATGGTGTATATTGCAGCATCAGGCCAAGTCAAAACTTGTGTGACAATAGCACCCTTTTTCCAAATGTAAATAATATAAATGATATCAATCCTCTTAACTATATCCCAGGATTTAAACCAAATCTTACATAACGTAAGATGAACACCATCATCTCATAAAACAGCTTATATTACCACACAAAACTACCCCATCTTCCAAATCATATTTTGTGATCATATATAACAGCTGCGCGCCGTGACCCATAGCTCCCTTGTTTATCAAAGAGTTGTAATTTGGCTATCTACTGCTAGGATGTTTTGGTCCAGAAATCCATTGAAACCAACAGAAATATCATTACATATTTATATTACTGGCAAATCCGAGATGACGTCCAAAATGATCGTCAAGTTCTTTAAAATTGACATAAATAATTTATTTTCATCATAGAGTTGTAATTTTGCTAGTTACTGCTAAGTTTTAGAGGTCCAAAATTCCATTGAAACCAATTAAAACATCATTACATATTTATATTACTAGCAAATTTTAGATGTCGTCGAAAATGGCCACCATGTCCTTAAAATGGCCATAAATCATTCATTTATCATCACAGAGTTGTAATTTTGGTATCTACTACCCGGGTTTTAGGGTCCAGAAATCCTTTCGAAATAATATAGAAACATTCTGTATTTACGTTACTGCAATTCCAAGACTGCGTCCAAATTGGCCGCCAATTTCTTAACAATTGCCATAAATCATTTATATTTAACAACTGAGAGGCAATTTTGGTATCTACAACTGCATTTTTTGGTTTGTGTATCCATTGAAACCAAATAACGCATCGCTGTGCAGTCATGTCACTACCAAATCAAAGATAGTTCAAATACCTAATGATTACGTCATATACAGTCATTCTGTATTTTATTGTCGTAATTTTGATTCCAACAACTATTCGTTTTAGTGATAAACATGACCCAGTGGTTAAAAGATCAAGATTGGTCTGAATCAGCTGGTAATCTACATCCAAGATCGTAAACATAATGGCCGCCGAAAAATCTTACACTGATTCGGTTAGAAGCAATAACTTTTTATCATAGACGCGAGTTTGATGTTTATCTTTAGATTTAAGGGTGTACAAATAAAGACATTAAGACAAGTAAAAGTATTATTGGGTTATCATGTAACCTAAATTATCAAATATGACATTCAAGATGGCCACCTATGCACTATAAAAACTTAAGACAGATCTAAGAGAGTGAAATTTAGTGGAGCATAAACAGAACGAAGTTATTCGGAGATAACAAGTAATTTTGCCAAATGATGTAAGGGATGGAACTGAACTCGAAGTGTCTGAACTCGGACCTGTACACGAGGTCAGGTCTTGTTACCTAGTCTAAATGCAGCTCAAGTCCAGTAAGAAAAAGCTAGAAAACATGCTGATAACATACACATGTATACGTAACATGCATATGCACAGCTGTTAATGAATGTTGAAATGGTTAATTATTCTACTTCTGTATGTACCCTTTGGCCTTGTATACTCCTTGTATTAATTTTTTTATTTATTGGATCTCGCATCCCACATCACTGGCATCTTGATAGTGTATCAAGCCCGGCGGTTTAGTCTATGTGCGTCACAAATGTTGTGGGTTAGTAGCCCTGTTTTTCACTTGCATGGACAACTGGAGGTTTGGAACCCTCTCGATGCCATGAGTACTGCTACTTCGGGATACTTCCTCTTTAGGGCTTCCAACATGCTTTATCGGCGGCTTTCTTTTAATTGCTTGCAAATCTGGAGCAATATCAACATAGTTTAGAAAGCATTCCTTTGGCCTTAATTGCTTTTCTTTTGCCTGACTCGAGTTCAAGATGAAGGATATGCTTGGGAATTCTCCATAAAGATGACGTCCTATCCAGCTTCTGTGATGCAAGATATTCCTAGAAATAGACAAAATGATTGGCTTCTTTCCGATTTGCTGCCTGATGTGCTGCTCTTGTTTTTAGGGCAGGGAATAACAGTGCTTTCCTTAAAATCTTGTGGCATAACCTCTTCTTCACTAATACTGGAGAGAATGTTACGTCAAATTGCCTTTGCTGTAGATGATAATTCCTTGGGTACC
This sequence comes from Sipunculus nudus, assembly GCA_026874595.1. Classification (NCBI taxonomy): domain Eukaryota; kingdom Metazoa; phylum Annelida; class Sipuncula; order Golfingiida; family Sipunculidae; genus Sipunculus; species Sipunculus nudus. Next base: position 56,956,201 of record CM049314.1, read on the forward strand.
TTGGGTAACCACCTGTAGTATAGAACAGGGGTCAAGCCTATCCATGGTAGGTTACTGATGGATCTGTCCCAGTTTGTCTCCTATGATTGAGGAAAGTCTATATATGAGTTTATGAAAGTGTTGAATTTTCTCATTGATGACACTCTTCACTTTTAATGGTGGAAGCAGTTTGTAAAGAGGAGGGGGCGGCTCCTCAAAACGGTCCTTTCTAGAGGTGAAAGATATTCTGCTAGGCTATGAAGTACTTTGTTCATCCTCAACCAGGTATTCTGATCGACCCTTTTGGTAACTGAATGTTGACTCCTCCTTCTTCTGGCCTGGTTTCCGTTTTATTTACCAGCCCCTGGCATGGGAGGTCAGCATGTTTTCTATGCTAGTGGCAAAGTGGTTAAGAAGATTTGTTTGTTTCAAATCATCGATATTGAATGTTCAGTAGGACCTGGTTGTTTTCTGGTGGACGGTGTAATGTGCAGTGTAAGGATCTATCTGACCAGGCGGTGGAGTATCCAAAACTTGGATGCAGGCACGGCCCTGGTGATCCAAGAGTCATGTGCATCGCACCCTCGGCTGATGGCTAAACCGATAAAATGGCATTGTTTAGATCTCAGATGCTTCCAATTTATTTTGTATTTGTCTGATTATCTGAAAGAGGTGTTTGTGATAGTCAGGTTGCTCTCTACAGAGATGATTAAAACAGACTCTATCTAAGAAAATGTACTATAGCCATGTGGACCAGGCATGCTCCTCTAATTTCTGTAGTCGGTACCGACTCTGGCAAATTAGGTCGACCAGCAAATTCGCTTTTCTCTAAAGGGGTGGCCTTCAAGATCTCCATAGAAGGATGCCTGCGAGATTTGGAGAAATGCTCTTGGCAAGACAGGTTGGGAGGTAGCCATGTTTCATGAACTGATCATTGATTGGAGTGTGTGGACTGATAGGTGTTAGAAATGTAAGTTTAATGACAAATTATTCCCCAAGAATTGTCCTCACAATGTACGCATCCTAAGCCTTGAATCTTTGAAATCTTTCTGTCTATGAATTAACTAATATATTATGGTATAGCCTTGCAACAAAACTGACATAGATGTCACACACTGGAGAATAATCAGTTGGTTCTATTGCTGGCAAGCTTTGATGTATCTCCTGAAAGTCTTCAAAAGATGGTCCATAGCTAATGCTAAATAGAACGATGTAGCTGTAGGAGTTTGAAATTATACCAGTTTTCTTGGACCTGGTAAACTGGACACGTGCAGCATTCCATAGCGCAAGGCAATAGAAAATCCAGGATGGTAATTTTGCACATGACTTTGATCAGATAAATAGTGACTTCCTACAGATAATCATGTTTAAAAAATGAAGCTCATCGTCCTAATTGAAATGCTCCATTTTAGGCCGGTTTCAATGTACTGGTAGCCATCTTATTCAAATGTTTGATATTTTAGAATACCTGAATATTCAAAGATTTATAACAGGTCTTAATTTCTTAATTTTAGAACTTAGCCTAGGGGCAGACATCAACGATAGAACAGTAACTCCGTCTAACGATGTTAGTGTAAAATTATTCGGCTGACTTCTTGGTTGCTATCTTGGAAGTATAGGTTACCGGCATGTTCAAATTTATTAGCTATTATTTAAAGCTCATGCCAAAAAATGAACCCTTAAAATAAGACAATAATATAGAGTGACTTATGAATATTTAAAAAAAAATGACATAATGGATAAACATTTTTACGCCATCTTTGATTTGCCAATCACTTGACTACACAGCGATAAATAAATTATAAATCATAAAATAAATCATATGTCATAATATGTTATGATGTTTTTATTGGTTCCAATGGATTTCTGGACTCCAAAAACCTAGGAGTAGATACCACAATTACAAATCTATAATTTAAAAAATCATTTATATCAATTTTTTAAGGGCCTAGCGATTAATGTGGACGTTACTTTGATGTGTCAGTAATATAAATACGTAATGATGCTTTCTTGGGTTCTAATAGATTTCTGGACCCAAAAAAAAAAACAGTTGTCCACATCCAGTTGTAGATACCAAATTTACAACTCAATGATGAAAAATGAATTATTCATTGCCATTTTTAAGGACTTGGCTGCCATTTTGGACACCATCTTGGATTTGCCACTAATATAAATACGTAATGATGTTTTATAGGTTCTAATGGATAACTGGACCCCAAAAACCTAGTTGATTACTACTCTATGATGAAAACTAAGTGATTTATTGCCATCTGAGCGGCTTGGCTGCCATCTTGGACGCCATTTTAAAAAAAAAAACTTTTATTGTGTCCAATTTTGGTAAATATTTCATATATTGTTAAGCTGATCCTATTATACAAAAAAATCACAATAAAACAATTTCTTGCAATTCGTACGGGGCTTAGCTGTATTTTCCATATTTTGACCCGTCTACAGGTGATAGGCGAGTATATCAAGCTCCACGCCAGGACGCCATTCCACTGAAACTGCATGGGCTACAATGTGCTTGTCAGATTGGGCATCATTCTTCCTTTGGAATTCCTATGTGCTTTTAATATCCCTGGGAGTTGCAGTAATGTCAGGCTCAGGCGCTGTATAGTGAAATCTTATCAAGAAGATCAATATATATTAAATCACAAGTTCTGAATACTTTTTATAAATGTACACCATATTGTGCAACGACAGCACTGGTCTCAATATATGTATCATACATGTGTCTTGAATATATAGTGAATCCTAGCTAGGCGGACAATAAAACACAGTGTCATTTATGATGTTTAAATTACGGGTTCATGCATTGTATTATATAAAAATCCTTTTATATATGATACTAATTTACTATTCAGTCTTTAGTTAGCCTGTACGTAATCGGCTGGATCCAGCATATTTATTATTCCACCTAGTGAAAACGTTCCTTGTCAGATACTACTCCTACTAAGAAATTACATAGTGTGATTGTGTTTGTAGGAAGAAAAATGCACCTCTAAGATATGTCCTTATGAGTACTTTCATAGTGTAATTGTGTTTTTGGGAAGAAAACGGCACCTGTATGAGATATCTCAATAAGTACTTTCATAGTGTAATTGTGTTTGTGGAAAGAAAACAGTCAGAGATATACCAATGAGTATAACTTTCATATGGTTATTGTGTTTGTTGGAAGAAAACGGCACCTGTAAGAGATATCCTAATGAGTACTTTCATAGTGTCATCCCAATGAGTACCTTTATAGTGTACTTTAACAGTGCAATTTTATTTGTAAGAAAAAAACGGCATATGTAGGTGACATTCCAATGAGTACATTTGTAGTGTGTTTGTGTTTGTGGGAAGAAAACGGCACCTGTTTGAGACATTCGAATAAAATACAAATTTCCTTGTCTCATCAAATCTCCAGGGCATTTGTACAAAGACTTTAGTCCAGTTAAAAATTATTGTGATGTTCGTAAATGATCGGAATGAGTTGTGCAGCTTTAGCTAATAGCTAATGGAACTCTCTGCGAGATAACACAACTTCTTGCATCTTAAAAATACTCTCTACAATGCTGTAGGTCATGAATACTGTGAAGATAGAACCACGGAAATCAAGTAGACCATATCATTATTTGTTAAGCTCCTCCTCAATTTGACTAACATGAAGAACAGTTTTTTTACGGATGATAATTTTCATAATGTGGATCTTAGGTGTTTAAGTTTATTTCTGCCCTAGTATTTTCAATTATACTGTCCAGTATAAGTTATTCCAGCTAACATATAACACTTACCGTAGTCACTCATGTATAAAATTTAAAAGCTCCAGTATCTGAATAACTAATGCTTGATCAGCATGATTCTTTTCATGCATATTGATCATTGATTTTTTCATCAGTTCCTGCACACTGTTGGTGCCACCTAGATTTTTCCCAATATTTACGAATTTATTTCTCTATTTTTGAGACATTCAAAGTAGCAGTTAACTGTTAACCAGGCACAAATCGTAACCACAACATCTAGGATCGTCTAACTTGAAATCCTTTGAAGTCCATGAAAAGTCTCCTTGGAAAAAACTGAAATTAGGTCTCTGTTACCCATATCCTCCAAGCTAAGGCTCAGAAGTACTCCCAAGAATAATTAAAGATTTGATTCAAAATCTCATATATATACACACACACCCATCGAAATATTTCTAATTTACAAAACTAAAATGAGATGACAGTTAATGAACGACTATGTTACGTTGGTATATGTGCCTCAGAAATACCGACATGAAGATGCACAGACACGAATTTCACGGTTTTGCCGTGGTTTTCATCAACAACACTAGGCACACTAGCCTACTGTACTTTTCCCGGGTCCATTTATTTGGCCGTATGCGAGGGGAAGGGGAGCAGGGAACCAGCTCAGTGATCATTTTAATGCACCAAAAAGTGGTCCCGGTTGCCTTTTGCGTGCCATCCCGCTTTGACATACTCAAATCGTATGATAACAAATTAGCCTTCTTCCTAAACAAGTGTACATTCACTCCATTCCATCATTACATGTTACTGTATGACTTAAAGTAAGAATTAAATACGCACATAAGGAAAAATGCATTTTAGATTTCATATGGTATCATATTGATAACATTGTAAAAGTGACAGGTATGAAATGTTAGTCAGTTAATATAAGCATGCTAGAACAAAACAGTTCCCGTGCGAATGTTAATTCATTTTATAAATTTGAGGTTTGCTTTCATAAAAAAAAACTGTTGATTATGTAGTGTAATCAATGCCATGTGTCAACATTATATTTACATGTAAATAGATTTAAAATTCAGCACGTGACCTCATTACTGATCAAGTCACTATTGATTGATAATGTGCAACGTCACATCGATGTGACATTGCATGTGGTCATTTACCATTTAACTACATTCTTATATACATCTTAGGCATATGATCAGCATGACATCGATGCTTACAATACCCAACGACCCGATACATCATTACATGAGAAACGCCTGGGAAGGCAATTTAAGCAAGACAGCCATTGTAAGTGAATTCACTTTTACATCGAAATAATTTTAAAAATAATCATACTAAGTTGTATAAAACACGTACCTTTAGTGAAAATTTTTATTAGAAATAACCATTGTCACCCGTTAACAGTTACCCCTTTTTGGTTGTCCCAATAAGGCGAATGTTACTTTCCAGGTTCTTTAAAGTCATTTGAATCACCAGGCAGACCTCAGAAAATATTCATACATTTGTTAACCCCAAATAAACTCAAAGACGAACATAGGTTAACAAAATCAAATAATAACAAAATAATAGGAATACTTTCAGGTCACTAGGGGTATGTCAACATCAATGAACGTAATCACACAGTCCTATTTAACAAAGCACATACACTCAGGGTAGCTGATTCAAATCACGTGACTCCGCAATGTTAAGTCCACAGTCCTAGCGTAATCCCTGTGTACACAGTAAACTCCAAATTACTGACTCGCACTTTAGTTCTCCTCTAGCGGTGACCATCACCGCAGAACACGCGTTACCAGTCCATGGATACAAATCAAGTGTTAATCCACAAATGTCCTGTGTTAGAGCCCTCTGTCATTTGCTTTATCCCTCTTAGATGCACTAAGTTATAACTATCCGGCTGTCGGATACCGAGTAAACTCTCACCAGCGAATCCCAGCACCGTTATATCTCGGCGTCAAAACGAAGTCTCTGGCTTGTTACTGGGAGCTCTCTAAACGACCCAATTGCCTGTCCATCGGCAAACATTACTACAGTCTCTTGCAGTACTGCACACAACATTAGTAGACGGCTCCCTCAGACTAGACTGTCCATACACTATGACGCTACAGCCCCACAAAGCTCACCAAAGAAAAAAAGACCAGCTGGTCGGACTGCTCGCAGCTATATACAGGTAAGACACCACTCTCAAAGGGGCTACATGCTCTTGCGTCGACAATCGCCCGCTTTCCAGTTTTGTACCAGTTCCTGACGTCACAAGTCCGCCAGAATCCTCCGCCAATCAGCACCACTACCTATCTGTTCCGCTGTCACAAACATCAAATTGCAGTAGACATGCCCTTAGGTATAATACGTCGGAAAAACTATTCTAGAGAAATCCACAGACAAACATAGACATGTTGGCGCCAGCTAAACACCGTTCTAAGGAGATCGTCGTACACGATCGGCTTCTCAAAGCTCAAAAAAGGAACATCAAAGGTGCAGGTGTTCTATACTGATCGCTTATCTCTCTGATGTCGATATCAAACAAACCACGTGCTACTCCTAACTGATTTTTTCACGCTAAAAAAAATCTGCAAAACAATTATCTGATCATACTCCCTATATCCAAATATATGAACAAAAAGTCACAGTCCTCTGGTAACACTGGTTCCCTTGGAAAAAGGCTGCCCAAATTAAGTGACAGACCGGGTTGCCTTTGGCTTAACGTGGTAAAGTAGACATGGTGTGTTTTTTGATGGCGCACACATCGTATCAGCACTCAATTCAGCACCGAGTTTATATAAAAATAAATAAAAATTAAAAAAAGAGAATTCAAAACCACCAATAATTAGGGTTCCCAACCTGTTCCGCCTTATACCACGTTAAATACACTGTTTTCTCACTAAATAAAACTCTGGTAAACAAGAACTCTGGTTAAATAGTCTCTAGACCTCCTAAAGTGGCAATACTGGACCCCAACTGGAGTTATGGGCCCCGGCTGACAATAATTGCCCCTTGCTGGCAGCACCTCTCTGGACACTGGTTGGCAGGCACCTCTCTGGACACTGACAGGCGGCAATTATCTCCAACGGGTTGGCTTCTGGACTCTGCAGGCTCCAAAAACTGTATGTCCCCACTAAGTATGCGACCCTTTTCCTTCGAGGCTCATTTATATTCATAAGTCTAATACAAAACCTTGGCCTGCTCTTTTTCTATGGTCCATCTATATTCATGAGCACGCTCAATACTGAATTCAGCACCCGGTGATCGCTATTGAATTACCCGTTTATCTCACACACTAAAAATACTCTGCCCGGCGACCCTGGTTTACTTACAAAACACAAAGATACAACTAACCTGAGAATTCAAAACAAAATTAAACCAAAAGACACAATCTATTTTGTGATAACCATGACATAAGTCAAACATTAACAATTTGCTTATTTGCCAACAGGTGTATATAGAAGGCGTGGGACATTGCACTTACACATATGGCAATCTACAAGATATGGTATTCCACTTTACACGGGGCCTCTACGTTCATGGTGTGCGCAGCGAAGATGCTGTCTTAATAATGAGTACCAACAACACAGAGTTTCTGGTTACACTTTTGGCATGCTGGCATCTTGGGGCTACCGTTACAGTTGCAAACGTACTATGTAAACCAGGTATTGGATATTTTTGGATTTACTTTTATAATTTGCGTAACAATGTTTCCGACCATGCCATATCTTTTCATGCTCCTACTGTACTGTTACTATAACGTTAATGTTTATTTCTAAGCTTTTCTGGGAAATCTAGTTCTAGTTCCCTAGCTATCATCTTCACATCGGTTTCAGTGCGTTAGCTAGCCTTCCTTTCTTACGTAGAATCCGTTAAGCCATTTTATCGAGACAACAAATGGGTAATTGAGGTCACATCCTTTTCAGTAATGGACAGCCTTGTATTTTAAGTAGAATAAAAATGTATGAATTTTTTTTATCGAAATAAAATAAAGGAAACATACATATCAGCAGTACAAACCCGTTACCATTTTAAAAATAATAATAATGATCGACTTATATTTCAAATGAACTTCGCAGACAGATAGATGATGCAAAGGTTACACATATAGTGGGTCATGAGAATTACATAAAAACCTGCGAAGAAGCAGCGGAAACTGCTCAGAGTAAAGTCAAGGTGACACTTGGTATCATATGCTATCCTGATGATGCTCAACATATAGAGGCGGTAGCAACACGATTAATAACACACTCAACATATCCTACTCGTCACTTGACAAGACTTTGATAAATTTATTCTGTATTAAAAGCTCTGTTTCACAGATACCACGAGAGAGCAAAATAGTTACTTTAACACATGCCTTCGAAGGATCTAAATTAATGCTTAAAAGATGATAAGAATATTTGCTTCGCATGATCATATATTTTTTTTTAAAAACATGCATTTTATTATTCTTAACTTGCATATTATCTGTCTTGAAAGATATTTACATTTCCAATAAGATTCTCTTTCGTGATTGCAGTCTGTAATTATAATTGGCGACCATGACAGACTCCTAACGTGGGCAACAGTAATCAAACAAGGAAGACGCGTGCTGCCCCAGTTACAACCTGGGTGTGAGATTAAACAGGGCCAGGACGTAGCGTTAATCCTGTACACCAGTTGGACCACTGGAGTGCCGAAAGGAGTTATGCTCACCCACCGCAATATTGTTGCAAGTCTTGAGCAATACAAGTGGGTTATTGTATAATGTAACATTTATTGCAATAATGCCCTATTTATAAAACGATTCATTAAACGCTAGCGACTGACTGACGATGCATCACGTCGACTTATTACAACATATTTAGAATTTCTATGACACCTATGTTTTGTTTCGTCTGTTATAATCTTTCGCGTATTTTTGTGTACAATCTCACACGATTAAAATGCTTACATATACATATACATATGCTAATACTTACCTGTTTTATCTTCAAGAACATGCTGTAATAAGACAAACACAAATTAATGTAGCCGTTTCAAACGGCCGTTCGGCAAAGGGAGTTAAGCAGATGTCTCATTTACAGTCGGGAAGGACTGAAGTAATATTCCAAATCAGTGGATTCATACTTCAGAGTTTTAACTAGAAAATCAAAATCATTTTATTGAAATAGAAATAGAATCATCAATATGCATAAACATTGTCTTTTACTTTTACAAAATAAGGGATAACCGGTTCAATCAGCTCTTTATGGCATGCACATCATACAATAACAATAGGAGCATATGTCTGATCAGCTCATCAGGGCCATATTTATTTTTCAATTCACATCATCAATTAAATCAGTATTGATTGTTTCGTCTCTTATTCGCATCATGTGCAACTTCAATATCTATCATCAAGATATTTAAACTCAATCATAACAATTTTATGATTATATAAAAACTATTCATACACCATACTGACTTTGAAAACGTAATATCATCGATATACGTTGAACACAATTTTTCATTGCCTTCATGCTATATCTCATAGAATTCAATAAAAATATATGAACCTAAGATAAGTCGCCTCTTCTTGTAACAGTACACAATTTTATATTTTTCTTCCTTTCTTGTACTTACTCTATACTAATTACTGTTGTACCAATCTTTCTCACAAATACTTATTTGCTTTTATATATAATTATTGTATCTTGTTGTGTTCGGATGATTAATTTTATTAGACGATCATCTTTCTTTCATTGTCAGATTTACCTTGAATTATACAAACAATTATACAATCCAAATTGCCGATCTGCCTATGTTTCATACAAGTGGACTGTATTTTGTGCTGGCAAATATTGCATTTGGGAAAACGATCGTGCTTTTACCGAACCTTGATCTTAAAACCTCACTGAAATGCATACAGAATTTCCAGGTATGTTTCCAGCCCTCATTCCTCAGCACAAACTGTGCCGCGTGCTTTTATAACGCATGTTATTGTTTTTTTATTTGTATTATATCTCAGCAGTCACTTTTTTTTCATTTTTATGGGTATTTAGGGTCATTCGGTTAATCCGGTCAGAAGGGCAATATACCTAGGTCCGCTTATTCGACATAAACAACCTTTACCTGTTTAACACCCGACTTGAGCACTTACTTTCAACCTTAAGGATATGATATAGTTAATTGAAAGAAGGCCCATGTTGCCAAATTCAGAATTATATGTCATTATTTATTTGGCATTTTATCATAAAAATTTGTGATAATGGCCTGCTATATATCTATGTCTCATACATATTACCTGTGCATTCAGGTCGAGATGTGGCAACTAGTGCCCTCTGTTGCCGTTGCGATGCAAAAATCACCAATGATTACTCAATACAACTTGTCTTCCCTGAAGAGGATACTTGTTGTTGCCGGGTTTCTTAATCATGAAATCATGCAAGATATAGGTTTACACCTCAAGGGCACATCCGTGGTTTTAGGTAATCTAATTCATAGGGATCCGACTAATCATAGTATATTAAACACCAATAATTTAACAAGCTTAAATGTGTTGTATTGATGACGGAAATGTAGAATTAAATAATCCTTATGGATTTCCTATTAGTAAACGTTCCCCCAATTTTGATATAATATGCTACCACATCCCACCAATGATGGAGTCACGGCACCTCTTTTAAATGAGTACAATGTGACAAAAGACATTTTTTTAAAGTTGCATCAATTAAGGAGGCACTGATAACCGAGCTTTTAGTTGCACAGCATTTTAATAGCATGTTATTGTTCAACATGTTAACAGATCGAGTGTTTTTATGTCAGGTAAACAATACAAGTACTTAGCCCTTGGAAAGGCATCAATAGCCATTAGATTTTTGCGTACAACGAATAACTTCATGCCCGTCATGATACAGGTATTGGATATATGAATATTCAACGTTAGGTAGAATTATTTGATTTTACATGTAATCTTTTTTACAATATCAAGGTAATTATATTTAATCAATTACACTTTTAAAATTGCGTACCTCTGATACTTTAAAGGCTACGGAATGACTGAAGCTGTTGCCCCAATTGCTATCATGCCGGAGGGGATTGAAAAGCCGGGTTCTGTGGGTCCGCCTCTGCCAAACACTCGTGTATGCGTAAGTGTATCCTTATTTATAGTTAGGGCTAGTTAATTTTTTCAGGTCATGTAAATTTTGGAAAATTATTTTTGTAATCTTTAATTTTTCCAGTTCCGTTTCTTAATACTTTTTAAAATCCGAACGATTTCAGAAATGAAATTATGTTATTTATAAAACTTTTATTATTAGCAAACTTACATATGTTTGTTAAGACCCTGTAGCAAACCTTCTGTAAATGTACAGATAATGGACATCAAAACAAAGATACCTAAAGAAACAAACGAATTGGGAGAAGTGTATGTGAGCGGTCCTCAGGTAATGAAGGGCTACTTCAATAAACCAAAAGAGACTGCGTCAGTACTTAACGAAGAAGGATGGCTAAAAACAGGTAATGAATTTAACATGTTTATACATTGTAAGTTAGACAACAGTTGTTTATGTGTAATTAAGTAAGGTTTATAAATGATATGCAACATATATCCAAATATTATTTCTCAAAAGGAACAGCCTAAGCTGGAAGGCTGATATGAGTATATAAAATATTAAAAAACGTCTTTTACTCAGCTGTTACATTCGATATTAAATACTGATAAAGAATTTTCCACACATAAGGTGATATTGGCTACTTAGCCGAAGATGGGTTTCTTTACATCAAGGGAAGAGAAAAAGAAATGATAAAATGTTGCGATCATTTGGTAAGTATAAATAAGTTTCCAAGAGTACTAACACGTAATGGCAAATTATAAAAAGGAGACGTAAAACAATTACACTGACAAATTTTACAAACCCTCATATCCATGTGCCAGGCATTTCTATTTGGCCGACGTTTGGGGTCCAGACAGTCGAATGGTAAACCGTTCGGCACTTTCTGCTGGCGACACGTTTTCGATACAGGCGTGGCTTAGAGAGTGGGATATAGTGGTCGATCCTGGATCGGTGGTTTTTCCCGGGACATGCGGTTTCCTCCACCATTACAAACTACTGAACTCCAGCGTCCAATGAAGAGTGTCTCGTAGTATTTTTATGACAGGTTATCCAATACATGGAAAATGTGTTAAGACAGACCTTATTAAATGCCAGATTGAGACTGGCAATAACTGACCATTGGGATTCATTTAACTCTCCCACTATCACAGGGAGCAACCGATTGCGCCCTTCGCAGATTTGATCAGATTTGTGATCGTATCTGGTTTCTCCATTAAATGATTTTATGCACATTAGGCATGTCGCCTTGTATGGCGATGGGGAACTTAAAGTGTTTGCTAACAAGGATGACAAGAGAAGTTAGTCTGTCATTTTATCAAGGTGGCTTCTCTCCAAATTTAGTCATGTTAACTCTTGCTGACTGACCTAGCTTACCAGCCCAACCTACCCAAGTTAAGTCTTGTCCATAGGCTAGGTTGGAATGTCCTTCCTTTTACATACTCGGTACATGGTCGGGCCACGACGAAGATAACGGAGTGAGGACAGATGGGGTAATGCTATCGGCCACTGCTATAGACAAATGCCCGTCATCTCGGCGTCGATCATCAACACGTCATCCATCGTAACCGTTAAACCTAGAAACTGTTATGAAATATAAAGGCAGGTCCTGGGCCAATCTAGGAAACCCGTGAGCTACGTGTCAAAAACATGATTTTAGCAGTCCGAGGATCTCACACGGCATAGCTTTAAACAAAATCTAGAAACTTTTATTATTTCTTATATAAACGTTCTGTTTATATAAGATCAAAACAAGTAAGAGGCAATAACATTCAATTTTGGCATTGTTGAGGGAGCTAGTCTGGGCCCGGTTTCGCCGTGTCAACAGTACAGCTTGGGCATGGTCTTCCCAGTCTTTATCTTTTCTTAGCTTTAGGATGTCATTGGTCACAAGGTTCACGGTTGCTTAACAAATGCTTTGTATCAGATCATAAAGCTGAAATAATATACCATACATTTAAATAAGTTTAGATCAAAATAAGACCCACTTATACTGGAATGTGACAAACACTTTTTAATTTGAATTATTTTGTTAAATATCACTACATTTATTCCAGTTTTAGTAAAATATTAAACATTCACTGATTTCTAAATTATAAATAAATCAATTGTCTTTATGTCAAATCCAGCTATGCCTTATAGCTCATTTCACATTTTTCCTTGAATTTAGAGACCGTCATATGTCAGTGTCATTAAGCCTTGAAATCTGATATTCCTATCGATCAGTTGGTAAATAAAGGTTCTGTAAAATGTAGTTACTAGTATCTATTTTTGTGCATTTTTGTCTGTAAACAAATAATTCGCATTTGATTATAAACGATAATAAAGTACCTTATGAAACAAAGTTTTTCTATTAAAAAAACCATTCCATTTTTTTTTCAGAATGGCCAGTGCTTCTTGTCACATTTTGCCTTAAAAGCTTAAAAAGCTCAATAATTCATATATCGATGGCTATGAAGCATGTTTTGCATAACAATAATGGAGAGTTTCATCCGCTCTGCAGACTGGTGGGAGGCACCGGTGTTTTCAAGCGATCGGTGCTACAGCTAGCAGCTCTTTTCCAACCTTTGTGCGTCCTGCCCAATGAACACGATTGTTTTGTGGACAGTTTGTCCTCAGCGATTGTCTAGAAAACATGGCAGAGTTTCATATGTTGAACATACGCAAGTGCATACATGATAATATTGTTTGTATTCACGAATTCCTGAATGTTCACATCACATCGCCCGTAGTTAACAATTTCAGGTAAAGCAATACATTTCTTAGGAGCACAGTGCACTAACATATGCACAGTACAGAACGCCTACTTCTTCTTCTTCTTGTAATTATTATTAGTTTTATTATTACTATTATTATTATTATTATACTTTTTTAATTTTTCATAAAGCACCTTATCCAAAGAAATATTTGAATGTAGCATATTTAAGATAATCCATAAGTCTCCATACAATAAACCTAGATAATTATTAACTACACGAAGAATATATGTTTCGTCCTGTCCACAGACAGTTCAATATGACACTTGCAAAAATAAAGTTTTTAATGTAAGGAAGTGATTGTTACACAACAGACCCAAAAAAGGGGACTTCTGGGTAGACTAGTACCAGTCTAACTTCTGTCAGGTGTTGTAGAAGTTCCGTTGAGAGAGAACACGATGCCGTTTATGATGACCAATAGTGTGGATTGCGAGATGCCGTGGTGGAGAAGCGGCTGCAGCTCGGATGTCAAAACTAATACATCTTAATTACCTCATCATTCAGCCAAGGATTACATTCATGTATAGAAAAGTGCCGAGAAAAGAGTACATTTCACACCATACTTGTAATATATACTAAGTGAACTGGATATTGTGACGACCTATAGAATTATATCGTGCATAGTCCATAAAAACACAAAAGGCAACACGTGTCCACACAGACAAAATGAGAAGCGACATAGTGTAAACTAGATGACCTGAGGTCACGCGCTTGCCGGAAATGATGTAAAGTTAGTCAGATGAACGAGCAGTGTCAAAGTGAAAGAAAATAATCCATAGTTTGTGAAGAAAGAACCAATATTAACAAAGTTCTAAAGTAAATAAGATTTTGATATATTTTGATCACCTTCACCTTGACCGCTGACTTATTTGAATAAACATAGGACTTCCAGATATCATCACGATATATGACAAGTGTAATTTACAAAATGATTCCTGCAAAACTGTGGCCAGTAGAATGCAACATGTGAGACGCAAGAACCAGGAAGCAGGCGAAATTGAGGACAACTGACAAACAGACAAACATACTGATAAACTGACCCAAGATTGAGAACAGATGACTTAATCATGTTATGAAGAAACCTCAGAGGAAAATAATAAGCTATCGTTTATGTAAATGAGGTTAATAGTTTTGGAGATATGGCCAAAAAACGATATGTTGTGCAAGTTTGAGTTCACCGCCCCCTAGCGGCCAATTCTGGAAAATGAAAAATCCGTTTCGAGATATTAGTGTAAGACATAAGATGTAATATTTTTAAAAGGATTCTTTCAAAACTGTGGCCTGTAGAATGCTATATGTGAGACGCAAGAACCGGCAAGCAAGCAAATTTGAGGACAACTGAGAAACAGACGGACACACAGACAAAGTGACTCAAGATTGAGACCAAATGAATACACCAGGTTTTTGGAAAGGCTCAGAGGAAAAAAATAAGCTATAGTTTATGTAAATGAGGTTTGTAGTTTTGGAGATATGACCAAAAAAAGATATGTTGTGCAAGTTTGAGTGCACCGCCCCCTAGCGGCCAATTCTGGAAAATGAAAAATCCGTTTCGAGATATTAGTGTAAGACATAAGATGTAATAGTTTTAAAAGGATTCTTTCAAAACTGTGGCCTGTAGAATGCTATATGTGAGACGCAAGAACCGGCAAGCAAGCGAATTTGAGGACAACTGAGAAACAGACGGACACACAGACAAAGTGACTCAAGATTGAGACCAAATGAATACACCAGGTTTTTGGAAAGACCGAAAAGAAGAAAATAAGTTATAGTTTATGTAAATGAGGTTTATAGTTTTGGAGATATGGCCAAAAAATGATATGTTGTGCAAGTTTGAGTGCACCGCCCCCTAGCGGCCAATTCTGGAAAATGAAAAATCAGTTTCGAGATATTAGCGTAAGACATAAGATGTAATAGTTTTAAAAGGATTCTTTCAAAACTGTGACCTGTAGAATGCTATATGTGAGACGCCAGAACCGGTAAGCAGGCGAATTTGATGAAAACTGAGAAACAGACGGACACACTGACAAAGTGACTCAAGATTGAGTCAAAATGACTCCACCAGGATTTAGAAAAGACTCAGAGGAAGAAAATAAGCTATAGTTTATGTAATTGAGGCTCACAGTTTTGGAGATATGGCCAAAACATGATATGTTGGGGTCGGTTTGCATACAGCGCCACCTAGCGGCTGCATTCAAAAAATGGAAAAATGGTTTCGAGATAATAGTGTAGAACTTACGATATGTCAGTTTCAAAAAGATTCCTGCAAAACTGTGACCTCCAGGGCAAGATTACTGAAATCTCGAAATATCTCGTTTGACGAGATATTATACGAGATATCGCGAGACTTTTAATAAAATCTTGCAGTACTTGTTAAATGCTACCTGATGCAAAAAACTAGACCTCTCTAGCTTAAAAACTGACAAAGTTACAAAAAATGGTCGTGATATTTCCAATTTCCATGATTTTTGCCCAAAAAATGTAACCATGGTAACGGCAAATTTAAGTAAGCTACATGTCAAAAGAAAGGCCAGGTGATGACGAAAAAAATGAGCTATTGCAGAAGTAGATAAGCCTATTTATGGCGAAGTTATAGTGCAAAAACCCTTAACCATACCTGTCGTGACCTTGACCCTTGACCTTGGAGCAATGTTGACCAAAAACAATAGGGCACCTAGAAATCGGTTTGTCAATCAAGCCTGTAAGTTTCAAGTTGATTGATGCAAAAGTGTGACCTGGAGAGTCGTGACAAACAAACAAACAAACAAACTAGACGACCTGAGGTCGAACGCTTGCCGGAAGTGACTGGAAATAAGACAGCGAAATAGATAGACAGTTACTAGGCAGACAGACAGGGAATATTTGTATCTGATCAAATGAAAAACCTCTATCATGGGGAAAACAGCAGCACATATGAATAAGGTCTTGCTGATTTTCAAAAGTCAAAGAGGAGTAGACAGAGAGACAGACAGAGAGACAGACAGACAGACAGATAGAGAGACATTAATAGTGTTATTATTAGTAGCCATCCTATACAGGATAATCCATTTTTGGACAGAAATAAAAAATAATGGAAGTCCAACTGAATCCTTGGCAGTTCTCCTATTCTTGAGTGCTGGAAATAAGAAAAAAGCACTGAAAATGAAACTTGAAGAGTTGAACGTCCAGAATGCCGAAACGCAAGCGAAGCCGCGTTCGTGTTAGACAGAGACCCGACCTCTAGGTAACAGAGACGTGACCTTTCATTCCTGGACAAATAGGTCGGCCTGAGGACATCTTCAAGTCTGATGATGGCTTAAATTAGGGCTGTCCTTGAAGAAAAAAGGCAGTCGGTCAGCCTGCGTCCGGGAATTATAAAATTCCAAGAAGTCCTGCCCATCACGGATTAACTGTAATGTCCCCTTCGTGTAATGTGAAATTTAATATTTGTTAAAAATTGGAATCTTTGGTTAAAAAAGGAAAGCAGGGATTTTATAGGAGTCTGAAGTGGTAAGTAACCCGATAAAAAATTGTGAGGCCCTAGTTCCGTGGTGGGTTAGGACTTTAAATATAAAACTATTTACTGGCATCCGAAAGGGGTGCTGTCAAATTTTTTGGCGCCTGCCGCACGTTTGTGAATAAAAACGGTACACTTGACACGGGCGCGATGGAAATTTAAGAGGAAAGGTGGTAATCCCAAGCCGTAGTTGAGTTGTTTTGACCCCAGAGTTTGCAGTCCTAGCTTAAATAGGCATGGGACGGGCTCTTTTTTAAACTCGGAACGCCAGAAGAGGCTGGAGATTGAATGAAGGGTAGGGCCATTTTTTAGTCCGAAAAACCTTTGGAATTGGCAATTAAAAAAAATGACAGGGGCCTTCTTAGGCCGTTCCAGCTCAGGGAACGGTCATTAGAATATTGTCGGGAATCCATATTACCCTACCTGTGGGCTGGGACGGTCCAGAAAACCGCAATTACACGGGTATCCATAAAATTGTATGTCACTTTTTGTCATTAATAAATACATATATATCTATAACGCGGGAAGCTGGAGAATTCGCGGAGAATTCATCATGATGATATCATTAAATGTGAGCAAAGGTACAATTTATGTTTTGTACCATATTTCCTTAAGAACCTGTAAATTTGATATCCTGCATGGTTTTGTTACGGTTTGCACAGTAAACTGTTGAAACAATATATAGTGTTTAGCGTTTTCGTCTTATGTAAGATCGGTAGTCAATAGTTAGCTGGTGATCCAGATTGGTGTTAGTGGCAGTCCCACATTGTTTGCGCTGGTTATTATTTCGGTAATTTAACAGTGAATAAATGTCTTAAGAGTTATATAGTGTTAGATTTTAAATGATTTTAACGTGTAATTAAAAGTATCATTGCATATAAAAGCTCTCCGGAAAATCTCCGTGAATTCTCCGGGAATTCCCCGCGTTTACATATATACGCATTATCAGCCGTATGAAAGTTTTGTCCGCTTTCATCATGTTTGCCGAGCCCCGGACACAAATTTCAGACGAGATGGACTAAACCCCGCCCTGGTAGGATAGTTTGGACTCTGAAGAAACGAACCCTCGCAGGAAATGCGGTGGGACGGGCTCTTTCTTATTCGATGAACGCTCGAACAGGGTGGTGAATGGTTGAAAAAATAGGGTCATTTTCACTGTCATCTTGAATACCAGAATAAATATTTTTTTTAAATTCACAGAGACTTGCTCATCCAAAAACAGCAGAAAAAATGTTTATTCAAATGTTGTTTGGTGTCCATTGTACCCTCGCCCACCGCCGGGATCCAAAGAGAAGCCTGGATTTTACTGACAAAACACAACCACCCCCTCCCCCCCCCCCCCAAAAAAAAAAACAAAAAAACTTTTATTCATTTTATTTTCATTTTTTATTGCTGGATGTAGTTGAATATCATGGTTTATTTATAAAAAAATAAGATGCAATTCATTGGATGAAAAGAGATTTCATTAAATATATTGACACATGTTTATAACAGTTTGATATTTGATTTTTTTTTTTAATTTATAGACAGACAATTTGTTACCTCAAATCTGTACTCATGGTCCAACATGCATGTTTTTGGTGTCCTCAGGGCCATTTTAGGGTGTATATCCATGATAACAAGATAATATCACCTTGTTCCCACCAGCAAACATTTCAAGCCCCCAGAAAGCTGATTTCAGCTGAGGACAGTAATATGGCTTATTATACACAGGCAAATAGTGTTTTGGACCACCTCATCTCCACCAGACTCATCACACACACCTGGTTTGGCTATCATTGCAATCCATTTACACCCACTGGCTGGAATCTCAAAGCATTTGGTTCAAATCCCTCAGAAAAAAAATTAGGGCCAGTTTGAATTTCCAAATCTGGACACAGTGGACATAGTGATATACAGGTGAAAAATCCATTTTTTTACCTCAAATCTGTCATGATGGTCCCACAAACATGGTTTAGGTGTCATTAGGCCCAATTCAGGGTGTATATACAGGGAAACAAGATAATATTACCCTGCTGACACAAACAAAAATTTCAAGCCCCTAGAAACCTGATTTCAGGCCAGTTTATGCTTATACACAGTCAAATAGGTTCTTGCCCCCCTCATCTCCACAAAACTCAACCCACACACCTGGTTTGGCTATCATTGCAATCCATTTACACCCACTGGCTGGTATCTCAAAGCTTTTGGCTCAATTACCTCAGAAAAAAAATTAGGACCAGTTTGAATTTCCAAATCTGGACACAGTGAACATAGTGATATACAGAGAACATCCATTTTTTGACCTCCAATCTGTACTGATGGTCCAAAAAACCTGGTTTTGGTGTCATTAGGCCCAGTTTAGGGTGTATATACAAGGAAACAAGATAATATTACCCTGTTCCCACAAACAAAAATTTCATGCCCCCAGAAACCTGATTTCAGGCCAGTTTATGCTTATACACAGGCAAATAGGTTCTGGCACCCCTCATCTCCACAAAACTCAACACACACACCTGGTTTGGGTATCATTGCAATCCATTTACACCCGCTGGCTGGTATCTCAAAGCTTTTGGCTCAACTCCCTCAGAAAAAAAATTAGGACCAGTTTGAATTTCCAAATCTGGACACAGTGGACATAGTGATATACAGAGAAAATCCATTTTTTGACCTCCAATCTGTACTGATGGTCCAAAAAACCTGGTTTTGGTGTCATTAGGCCCAGTTTAGGGTGTATATACAAGGAAACAAGATAATATTACCCTGTTCCCACAAACAAAAATTTCATGCCCCCAGAAACCTGATTTCAGGCCAGTTTATGCTTATACACAGGCAAATAGGTTCTGGCACCCCTCATCTCCACAAAACTCAACACACACACCTGGTTTGGGTATCATTGCAATCCATTTACACCCACTGGCTGGTATCTCAAAGCTTTTGGCTCAACTCCCTCAGAAAAAAAATTAGGACCAGTTTGAATTTCCAAATCTGGACACAGTGAACATAGTGATATACAGAGAAAATCCATTTTTTGACCTCAAATCTGTACTGATGGTCCAAAAAACCTGGTTTTGGTGTCATTAGGCCCCGTTTAGGGTGTATATACAGGGAAACAAGATAATATAACCCTGTTCCCAATAACAAAAATTTCAAGCCCCCAGAAACCTGATTTCAGGCCAGTTTATGCTGATACACAGTCAAATAGGTTTTGGCCCCCTTCATCTGCACCAGACTCTTCACACACACCTGGTTTGGGTTTCATTGCAATCCATTCACACCCACTGGCATGCATCTCCAAGCATATAGCTCAACTTCTTCAGAAAAAAATATAGACCACTTTAAAGTTTTTCAAATCTGGTCATAGTGGTTTATGCAGAAATCAATTGTTCTGATCTCTAATCTGAAATAGTGGTCATAGAACATTGGTTGGTTCTTGTATGTTTTTTTTTAAAATTTACAATCAATGTGCAGGAAAACATGGCATTTTATTTTACTTCAATACACCAACAATTAACAATCTAAGGACAAGTGAACAGGCTACCATACATATCTTAGGTAAAGGAAAACAGCAAAGGTTGTTTACATTGAGGACACAAGGCAACCAGGTGGTTGGGGCTGGTCGGTGAAGTTTACGAAGCAACAATCAAAGGAAGACGATAACAACACAATAGAAGTCCTTTTCATGGGCCATCGCACACCCATAGAACATGGCTCCAACTGTCAAGTGTAATGCCCCTGCCGACATTTACTATCACATACTGCCGCCACTTATGGTCACGGCAATAGGATTTACTTTTTTATTTGAAGAAAAAAACGATCCCAGATTTGACGAAACTTACAATATAATCACATAATGTGACCGAGAGTGTTAGACGCTATCGAATGCTGAAAACTAAAGGTCTTCAGCATTAAAATAACAGAATTATAGGCGTATCTTTGAATGGTCCCATGTTCTCGTTTGACAAGAAATGGTGCGAGATAAGACGAGATATTCAATTTTGTCACTTCAAACTAGTCAAGTGAATCTTGAACAATAGAAAAATAAAATCTCTGGCATTAAAATGACAGAGATATAGACATTTGTTCGAATTCTCGAATATTCTCGTTTGGAGGGAGTTGATACGAGATGTGGCGAGATATAAGTTATTATCATGTTAAGCTTCCAAAACGCAACAAAATGCTGAAAACTGCTCCTCTTTAGCCGAAAAGGTGACCAAGTTATAAGCATTTCTGTGAAATCTCGTAATTTCTCGTTTGACGGAAAACAGAGCGAGATTCTACGAGACTTGCAATTAACTGCATTAGAGGCAAGGGAATGCTACCTCATGCAGAAAACTAGACCCTTGTAGTATAAATATCAACAGAGATAGAAGCAAAAAACTTATTATTTTCAGAATGCCAAGTTTTACCCCAAAATTTGGTAACCATGGTAACAGCAGCGCAAAGCTACATGTACGCAGGAATAAGCCGACGATCCTAGTTTCAGATAAGACAGTAAACAGTGTGCCACGTTTAATATTTTTTTTGGTATTGCAGAAAAATGGTAAGTTGCAGTGTTTCCAGTACCACGCCCCCTGGTGGCTAATTTCAAAAAATGAAAAAACAAGTTCGAGATAATCCAGAACAACAGAAAATATGTCACTTTTAGAACCTTAGCTGTAAAAATGGCACCTCTAAATCGTATTTAATGAAATCTCGAAAAGTCTCATTTGACGACAAATGGCACGAGATTTTGCGAGACTTCCATTAATTTTCCATAGAGCATATTAAATCCTACACAACGCAAAAAACTAGACCTCTCTAACTTAAAAAATGAGAAATTTAGAGTGACATTTTCGAATTTTCTGATTTTCCCCCAAAAATACGTTACCATGGTAACATTTGACCGGAAAAATGTGCTAGCACTTGGAAAGCTAACATAAAGAGGAATAAAATGAGCTACAGATTATGCGGCTACGATTATAATTGACGAAGATATGAAGAAAATAAATATTTTAGGTTTTTTGGTGACCCTGACCTTGACCTTTGACCGAACATGACCAAAAACAATAGGCTCCGAGGAGAACCAATCTTACACTTAATGCATAAGTTTCAGAGCGATTGCTTAAAAACTGTGGCCTGTAGCGCGTGTACATACAGACAAACAAACAGACAGACAAACAAACAAACAAACATACGCGGGTGATCAACATGCTTGCGAAAATCGAAGATTTCCGGCAAGCAACAAACAGACAAACAGACATCCGCGACTGACCAACCAGCTTGCGAAAATCGAAGATTTCCGGCAAGCAATAAAGTTGTGACTGTGCCTCCAACATGTATGATCATAGACGGGGCCCGGAGAGGCCGTCACGCACCGCTGCACACGCCGGCCGCCCACCGTAAGGACCCTGCCGCCACCTGCGGCGACGGCACGTGTCTTCGTGGTATGGCGAAAAACGGCGCGAGATTTGACGAGACTTACAATGCGACCCCTGAATGTGACTGCGAGTGTCAGCCGCTATCCGGCGCTGCAAGCCATGTGTCTGTAGCGTAAAAAATGACAGAATTATAGGCATTTCTTTGAATAGTCACTTGTTCTCGTTTCACGAGAAACGGCGCGAGATATGACGAGACTTGCGATTGAATGGCTTAGAACTGGAGGGATGCTGTCTAACGCCAAAAACCCGACCTTTCTATCGCAAATATCAACAGAGAGAGAAGCTGGAAAACTCCGAATTTTCAGATTGTCAAGTTTTACCCCAAAATTTGGTAACCATGGTAACGGCAGCACAAAGCAACATGTGCGAAGGGAAAAGCCAATGTTCCTAGTTTCAGATACGACCAAAAAAATGGTGTCACGTTTAATATTTTTTGAGATATTGCAGAAAAATGATATGTTACAGTGTTTCATGTACCACGCCCCCTGGTGGCTATTTCCAAAAAATGAAAAATCGGTTTCGAGATATTTCTAAATAACACAAAATATGTCATTTTCAAAGTCATAGTTTCAAAAATGCGACCTGTAAGCCATATTTAATGAAATCTCGAAAATTCTCGTTTGACGAGAAATGGTGCAAGATTTTACGAGACTTTTACTTGTATGATAAAAAGCTTATTTAGTACTATATGATGCCAAAAACTAGAACTCTCTAGCTTTGAAAATGACAAAGTTAGAAAAAGTAGGCCTTTTATTTTCGAAAATCATGAGTTTTCCCCCAAAATGTGTAACCATAGAAACAGCAGATTTCAGCAACATATATATCAGAAGAAAGGCCTTGGAATGCCGATTAAAATGAGCCATGTTTGAAGTGGCTATGACAAATAGTAATGGAGATATGAAGAAAAGAGCACTTTAGGAACTTTTGATGACCTTGACCTTGACCTTTGACCTATATTGCCCAAAAACAATAGGCTTCTTGCATTTTTGATTCTACACAAACTGTGAAAGTTTGAAAGCGATGGGATGAAAATTGCGACCTGTAGAGACTGGACAGACAAACAAACAAACAAACAAACAGACAAACAGACATCCGCGACTGACCAACCAGCTTGCGAAAATCGAAGATTTCCGGCAAGCAACAAACGGAACTGATCAACATACTTGTCGAAATCTCTGATTCCGGCAAGCAATAAACTATAACGCGACAGAAATGGCAAACCGGCCCGCAAAGAGTGCCTGTGGTTCCTTATTTTATACGGCGAACGCTATAATTTTTGCAGTCACGGGAAAGCGTGTCTGTCTTTCATACTAAAACGCGTGCATGCATGCGTGATGGCATATGTATTTGTGCATGCGGGTTTTAATTTTTACAAAGTTGCTTAAACTTGTGGGGACCGTGTATGATTAAACAAAAGAGGCCATGGGCAGAAAGGCCATGAAACGCCAATTCATATGGTGTACAGTTTATGTACCTTAAATGTGTAGTTTTGGAGATATGGTTAAACAATGATAGTAGGTACGGGGTTGCAGTGCAGCGCCCCCTAGCGGTAATTTTCGAAAAACTGAAAAAGTGCTCTCGAGACATTAATGTATGACGTAACATGTATCAGTTTCAAAAGGATGCCTGCATATCTGTGGCCTATAGGGCATGTCACCGTGAAATCGCGAAATCTCATTCGACGAGAAACGGTGCGAGATTTTGCAAGATTTTTGGTTGGATCACCGAGAACTCACCAAGGGCTACAAGATGCAAAAATTTTGACCTCTCTAGCATAAAAACTGACAGAGTTAGAAGCTGAAAACTGCATATTTTCAAAATTCAAAAGTTTTACCCCAAAAATAGAGAAATCTGGCAATAGCGCACTTTGGCACCTATGCGCAAAAATAAGCCCATGGACCCTAGTTTAAGGTGCTGTGATGGAAATGGCCCAATGTTTAATAGTTCTGGAGGTATAGCACCAAAACAAATTTTCATGTTTTTTCATCTGCAACGCCCCCTGGCGGCCATTTCCAAAATCTGAAAAAACAATTTCGAGATATTCTTATGTTGCATAAAATATCTCAGAATCAGTAAAATTGCTGCAAATTTGGAAAATATCACGAAATTCCATGATTTCACCCCAAAATTGCGTAACCATGGTAACAGCGAAATGAGGCAATTTTGCAGTGCTGGAAGTGGCCATGCAGTGGCAAATAAAACGGGCTACAGATTAGGTGCCTACGGCTATTTTTGACGAAGGTATGAAGAAAAAACCGTTTTTGAGCTTTTTGGTGACCCTGACCTTGACCCTTGACCGATCATGACCAAAAACAATAGGCTCCGAGAAGAACCGATTATACACTCTATCTATAAGTTTCAGGACGATTGGTGCAAAATTGTGGCCTGTAGAGCGAGGACATACAGACAAACAAACAAACGGAACTGATCAACATACTTGTCGAAATCTCTGATTCCGGCAAGCAACAAACAAAAAGACAAGATGACCAGAGGTCACGCGCTTGCCGGAAATGGAAATGATACAGACAGATAGACAGAGAGTGCATGTAGAAACAGTCATATGAATGAGCAACATTGTGGGGGCAGCAGAAACGGATAATATGTTTATTTATGCATGCTGACCTTTAACAGCTGCATATCTTTCTAGTGTAAAAGGGACCAAGTTCAAAATTTTTTCATGAAATCCCGTTAATCTCGTTTGACAAGAAGCAGTGAGACGTTTTCAGGTTTGTCATGTCAAGCTGGTCATATGTGACAAAATGCCGAAAACTAGAACTACTTTGTTGTAAAAGGCGCCGAGTTATAAGCATTTCAGTGACATCTCGTTTGTTCACGTTGCACAAGATATGGTGCGAGATTTGGGCAGACTTATGGCTTTATCTAATCAAGCAGTTCATATGTGACACAATGCCGAAAACTAGACCTTCGTACCTGTAAAAATCGCCGAGTTAAAAGCATTTTGGTGAAATCTCGTGTTTTCTCGTTTGACTAGATACGGTGCGAGATTGTGCCTGACTTGGAGTTCTGTCATGTCAAGCGGGTCATGTGGAACTAAATGCCGAAAACTAGACCTGTCTAGCTGCAGTTGCGTGAAATGTCGTGTTTTCTCGTTTGACGGGATACGGTGCGAGATTTTGCCTGACATGCATGTCTGTCGTGTCAAGCTGGTCTAGTGGAACAAAATGCCGAAAACCAGACGTGTCTATCTGTAAAACTCGCTGAGTTATAATCAATGCCGTGAAATCTCAAGTTTTCTCGTTTGACGAGATACGGTGCGACATTCGGCCTAACTTTCAGTTCTGTCATGTCCAGCAGGTCATGTGAAAGAAAATGCCGAAAACTAGACCTGTCTAGCTGTAAAACTCGCCGAGTTATAAGCATTTCCGTGAAATCTCGTGTTTTCTCGATTGACGAGATAGGGTGCGAGATTTGGCCTGACTTGCACATCTATCGTGTCAAGCTGGTCACGTGGAAGGAAATGCCGGAAACCAGACGTGTCTAGCTGTAAAACTGGCCGAGTTATAAGCATTTCCGTGAAATTTCGTGTTTTCTCGTTTGACGAGATACGGTGCGAGATTTTGCCAGACTTGCATATCTGTCGTGTCAAGCTGGTCTAGTGGAACTAAATGCCGAAAACCAGACGTGTCTAGCTGTAAAACTGGCCTAGTTATAAGCATTTCCGTGAAATCCCGTGTTTTCTCGTTTGACGAGATACGGTGCGAGATTTGGCCTGTCTTGCAGCTCTGTCGTGTCAAGCTTGTTTGGTGGAACGAAATGCCGAAAACCAGACCTGTCTAGCTGTAAAAGTCGCCGAGTTATAAGCATTTCCGCGAAGTCTCGTTTTTTCTCGTTTGACGAGATATGGCGCGAGATTTGGCGTGACTTTCAGTTCTGTCGTGTCAAGCTGGTCATGTGGAACAAAATGCCGAAAACTAGATCTGCCTAGCTTAAAAACTGACAAAGTAACAAAAAAATGGTCGTGTTATTTCCAATTTCCATGATTTTTGCCCAAAAAATGTAACCATGGTAACGGCAAATTTAAGTAAGCTACACATCAAAAGAAAGGCCAGGTGATGACGAAAAAAATGAGCTATTGCAGAAGTGGATAAGTCTATTTATGGCGAAGTTATAGTGCAAAAACCGTTAACCACACCTGTCGTGACCTTGACCCTTGACCTTGGAGCAATGTTGACCAAAAACAATAGGGTTCCAGGGTGTTCGGTTGTCAATCAACCCTGTAAGGGTCATGTCGATTGCTGCAAAATTGTGGCCAGGAGAGCGCAGACAAACACACAAAAAAACAAATAAACAAACAAACAAATGGACATACGCAACTGACCAACCAACTTGCCGAAATCGAAGATTTCCGGCAAGCAACAAACAGACATACGCAACTGACGAACATGCTTGCCGAAATCGAAGATTTCCGGCAAGCAATAAAACACTTATCGACTGTGAGGGTGTTAAGTGTTTCTGAAATATGAGTACACGTATTTTATTTTGTGAAAGGGTTCTTTAAAGCCCATTTAAAGTTTCCTCTCCAATTTATCCACTGTTTACAATGCAAGGGACATTAACTGTGCATTCATTGCAAATCAATAGTCGCCACAACCATATTGAAGAATTAAAGTATACAAAATATGAATAAGACGGGCACACAAACAGATCTGAGGTTGCTTTACTTGTCTTCATAAATTAAGCTTTTCTGACGAATACTTTTTTTACATACATTTGTTACATACCTACTAACATTAAGGATATAAAAAAGAATAAAAT
The DNA here is from genome assembly GCA_026874595.1 of Sipunculus nudus. Classification (NCBI taxonomy): domain Eukaryota; kingdom Metazoa; phylum Annelida; class Sipuncula; order Golfingiida; family Sipunculidae; genus Sipunculus; species Sipunculus nudus. Next base: position 56,983,396 of record CM049314.1, read on the forward strand.
GAAAGGATCCTGTAGATTTTACAGTTTTTTAAATAAACCGGTAATGCATGACATTAATGACTAAACGTCAGGGGAATGCCAGAACTTTGCGCGTGCGCACTCACGATGGTGTGGTTGGAATGTTTACACTCCGTGTCACAGCTGTGTGGCGGTAAAGGCTGCCTACCTAAAATGTTAATAATTACCTACCAAACTGAGTAGTAAGTACATCTTTAATAGAAAGTTATAACATAAAATAGAATGTTATATAAAACAAACCTTGAACAGCATGATACCCCGTTAACACATATGTGGTATACAAATAGGTGGTGCCTACTGAAATAGAGAACCGACTCTTGTGCCATCCTGCGCTTGAAGATGCAGGGGTTGTCGCGGTACCTAAATCAGATGGTTCAGGTGACAATGCCGCAGCGTTTGTCGTGCTCAAAGAGGAGAAAAGCACTACGCGAAGACAAATAGAGAAGTTTTTTAACGGTAAGTAGAACGCAAACTAAAGTTTAAAAGTCGATGTTGGTGTAAATCTGTTTCGACAGCCATTTATCGTTTAACTCTCAATTATATGATGTCAGATATACCAATGTAGGATTTTTCTCACAGATAAACGCTCGCCAAATGTAGGATTTTTCATACAGATAAAAGAAAACAACACAGAATTTTAGGTTTAAATTACCAAGTTTGCCGAAATATCTGTCCTTGATTTATATTTCAAGTCTTATAGTTAAACGTGATAAACAGGGTGCTACAAGGGTCGCGGCAGGCTAATGAACTTTGCCTTATGGCGATTATCCCTTAGCCCCTTAAAACGTATAAAGGGCTAAACCTATTGCAGACCAGACGTGGGCAAGTTGCCCACGTCTGCATCATTCAAGTGCACGCAGAAGAGTGAGCAGGCCTGATCATTTCCGGCCGTAGGCCAGCCAACTTTACAATAGGGGTGGCATTAATGGGTCAGTTCAAATAGATACAGATAGCTGAGGGGTTGTAGGCCTGATGTCTTACACCAGTGCATGCCCTGTAAATGATTACACAGCAGTTGTAATTCAGTATTTGACGAAAGCTATGAAAATTTTCTTGAACGAAATATAATTTTTAATCTTCCTATTTGCTTAATCACATATAATTCCTTTTTATTATACTATAAAAAATTAATGACTATACTGTATCATATTATTTCAGAGATTTTTTCCCAATGGAAACATCTTGAGGGCAAAATATATTTTGTCACTGATATTCCCAGGACTACAAGTGGGAAAGTAGTGGGACAGATGCTGCGTGATATGATTGTGAAAGTGGAATAAGTGAAGAAGACAGAAGCAGTATAAGACTGGTCCAAAGATGAATATATTGCTTATGAAATGTTCGTGTATTAATGACAAACGTATGAAATATATGCATGTATGTATGGCGATTTTTAACCATGATGCGCACTAAAACCTGATCAACATAATTCATTGCTTTTTCTACTTGATCATACCCTTTCTATAGAATTTTTAAAGCTGATACTAGTATTCCCTTTATTATTGAAATTATAAACATATTAACATCATTTATTCTGTAAAGGTGTACACTCTCAGTCAATTATTCTACTTAATTTTAACTCTTAACTTTTAAATAAGATTATATGTGTCCTATCAAATAAAATGAACAAAGGTATGAGATGATTCAGGGGTGCAGGTATGCAATGCAAAGCAATCCTACTAGTCTTTCCTCCTACTTTAATATTCAGTCTGGTTATATGAAAAACATTTAAATAAAATAATATGTTTGCTTCTTGGAGACAATTATCGTTATTGACAATATATGCTTCCCGAGTCCCTAGCAGCCTCTGTTTTAATAACAGTTTAAACATATCAAATGTAATCTTACCTTTCAGTCTGAATTTCATCAAGATAAATGTTAAATTGGTATTAAAACAAAATAAACTTTTATCGAAATGTATGGTTTTATATCGTTATTTCTAAATAAAAGAAAGACATTTTCTACAAACAGAAAATTATGCTCGTAAGTGAATGTTGTTGAATGTGTTACAGGGCCCTTTTTATTGTGTGACACGGACGAAACTCGTGTTGTGACACCCTCGCCGGGCCGTTTGTTACATTCGCAGTTTAATCCGTACTGGTTTAACTCTCGTTCTCATGTTAGCCTTGGGCTTTCTCGCCTGGTCGTAAGTTACGTGTGGACCCTGGTGTGTAGAGATACACACATCGATGTTCTTCTAGATGATTCCTGTAACGCTTGTTAACTGTGTTGTGTAAGATCTTTAGACTGTTCGAGAAGTCGACAATTCTCGGCTTGGGATGAAGAGTATAAAAGGGGCTGTGTTTTAGAGCCGAGAGGGCAGCCGAAAAGGTTTCCAGCGGACGCAAAATCGTGTGTCAGTTTCTGGGACCTTTTCCGACGAGTGCGGCAATTATAGATTTTGGTCAGACTTTCTCCTGGATTTTATGCATTTGGACTTCAGTTTACTGTCTGGATTGTTACAAGAGCTTTACACTGGACTGTCATTTTCCGAGAGTATACATTTAAAGAACTTATCGTTGTGATTGTGGTGGTATCCAGGTATTGTGTACTTTGTGTATTTTACTGTATAATTGTATTGATTTAGTGTATTGTAAAGTTAGGGTTGTTTTAAGAATAAAATATAGTTAATTATTAACAAAAAACCACTGACTTGTTTATTCATTCTCCTAGACATTTCACGCTGCCTAGTCTTACAGAACCTGATTTTTTTATCTCCATTACAAAATTTGTGTTCATCACGCATACGTGATCTGTTTATATTAGGTTCCGTAACAAATGATTGAATGACTATATTAACAAAATATAGGCCTCTGTGACTCAGGGGAAGAGCACAGGACTCAAAGCCGAGAGATCGTGAGTTCGAATCTCAGCCGAGGCGGGTAAGATTTTTCATGGTCGACCCCCACCGATGATGAGCGCTCTGCAGGGCAGGCTTAAGGTCGTGCCCAACGGCCGTGTTTCACTCACAAATGAGTGTGCTTTTTGGGGATTCTTCGGTGGTAGGTCCCAGCAATGGTGACGGTTGCGTACCAGGATGCAGTAGTCACCGGTCCTGGTTGACTCCAGGTTTTAAAATGAAAGGAAGAATGTGATACTGCTCTGTCAGGTAGTCCGAAACCGGAATGGAATTCTGCAGATGTACATATACGTAGTTATGTGAGCATTAAAAAATGGAGGCGGTTACCTCCACACAAAAAACATAGGCCTCATTCCTATAGCTCCATAAAAGTTATTAACGTAAACCATGAAAACATTTTTAACCAAGTATTATAATGCCACTGAAGTCATGAACAACAGGATATTACAATGCTTGGCTTTTTCATCCATACTAATGCTTTAAGTATTAAATATAAATATAAAAACCCTTTTGCTATAAACCAATAATTTTAAGTGGATTCTTATTCTGGAAAATTTAATGATCTAGATCTAGCTGCCAGCCATGCAAGTGATAAAAAGACTGTCCGCCTCCGTTGGAACATTAGAAGATTGCACAGGGTTCTGGACATGACACTTCGAGCAAAAGAAGCAGAAAAGAGTCGACAATGAACCCCCTGCTCGGTATCAACACCTTAACAGATGGACGCCATTTCAACTGGAGATGACGAGAAAAGCTTTCGCCGGTGGCACCGTCCTGTATACATTACTGAATTGAAGTTTCCTCGAGTTACCCATAATTGTAAACAAACATTATTACCTGTCTCAAAACATATACTCATATACGGGGTTTTGTATACACCACAACCTGGTTTTGACAACTTGGTTAAGATGTTATTTATTTAACAGCTGAGTATATGGTTACCAATACCTTTGTGTGAAAATACGGATCTTACAATTATTTCACATTTTATGAATTTTACACGATACTATCGGTACTTTAAGTTAAGCCTAAGCACTGAACAGTAGTACTGCTGCGATATATATTGTTTATTAACAGCTTTTATCTCTATTCTTTATTCTTAACACAACAATCTTTGGGTTAAATATTGACCAATGTTTAAAGTAGGGATATGCATAACTGCATGTGATTAATTGCGAGTCTTTGCCGCATCTTCCACTGTGCTATATGTTATGGTTCATGGTCCACTGTAGGTAACACTACACTCTACACGTTGTTATAACACATTAATGGTCAGCAATGTCACTGTATTCCTAAAATAATATGGTATTCCTGTGCATGGAGTAGACATATGTCTGTTGGAAGATATATTTATCATTTAAGTATTAATCGAATGATATGTCCCTTAACAATACGAAAAATGACCATGACGTAAATTACACTATAATCATGAACTTCTAGTCTAGTTAAATATGTTTTGAGATTAAAGATCAGAAAAGACATCAGTTATAAATCATGATGCAATGGGTATTGAGAAATTGTAAAAAAACTCAACACAAAATGGAGAAATTATGTAGTTCAACCTTTTGTTATCTATATAATGTGAACTGGTCCGCCAGATTTTGTTCACATTTTCAATTAAAACCTTCAGACTCACAGATAAGATATCGTTAATTCATAGCCCATAAGGATTCTTGGTGTTAAACAAATGACATATGGCACAATAATACGTTCTGCAGTTTTCCTTGTTCTGTCTAATCTCATTTTGTTACCTTCACTCAGACAATCTTTGTCAATTGGGTCTATTTTGAAATCTGGTATAAAGTAAAAAGTTTTGAGAATTCTAAGTTTACTAAAATCCACGTACATGGAGCTCGTATCTGTGAAGCAGGAAGCTAGACTATATATTATCCAAACTTGATCCAAACTTGAGACAGAGTCCGTCTTAGAAATGTCAACGGTAGAGGGACCCATAAAATATGAAATGAATGAGTATATCAGGAAGAACCTTTAGACCATCGGATTGCAAATGCCCCACTTCTTTCATTCGGTACCCCACTTCTTTCATTCGGTACAACCTCATAATACACGTTACCTTCTAAGAGATAAGTTTAAAACAGAAACTCCAGGGTTAATTAAGTGGAACAAAACAATCGCTCAAAGCGTCTGTGTTTTTTCTTAATTTATGACAATTGGCTTTGCCACTATCTAGTCCAGCGGTTAAGCTCCCATATTTGGAGGAATTGTGCAAAAAATGAAAGAAGCATGAAAGTTTCCAAAACTGTTCTTTGGAGCTTAACGGTGAATTTCAGATATAGGGCCAAGCTGAAAATAAATTATCTTGGCCAATATCCAAAATGGCGGCCAAGATGGCCGCAAATAATGTCAATAACTCGAGTTATAATGTCGCTAGAAAGCATTGCAAGTACTCTATTTTGATGTTTTTTGGGCCAAGAAATTCAATTTTTGAGCTACAAAACCTCACCAGGTACTCATTTTTTTTGTTTTTATAACAAGAGTTCGGTGATATTCCCATTGGGTCAGCGGTTAAGCTGCATATATAAAAGAATTGTGTAAAAGATAAAAGAAGAATGAAACTTTGAATAATAGTAATCCAGACCAAACTCAATATTTCCAGATATGAGGCCAGGCGGAATTCAGAATATCTTGGTCAAAATCCAAGAGGGCGGACAAGATGGCCGCCGGATTATGAAATAACAATATGTGCGGTGTTATTTGTCCTAGAATCTACTGCAAGTACACTATTTCTATGTTTTTGGGGTCAAGAAGTTCATTTGTATGGATTTCAAGTCAGTATAATGAATCTGTGAATGAAATTAGGTTTTATTATTGTGTTTAACTGCCTTTTTCATGCACCTGGAATGGTAAAACTTATTTGTTGAATCCTGTGCTGAAATTTAATATATATAATTTTTTCAAATATTTGAAAACTGTGTCTCTTTTAATGTTTCGAGTGGTAAAAAACCCTCGGCTCTCTCCACTGGCGACGAAGGTTCTATAACCGGTGTTGCTATGGGAGTGGGTTGTAGTGGTTCTCCTTGACTTCTGATTCTAACCATCACTACTGAACGGGGTTTGAAGTTGGGGACCTACAACTCCGAATCCAAAGCCGTAACCACTATGCGACGTCCTACCCCTTGATTTGCTATATTTGTAACGTGGTGATTGTGCATGCGGAATCAGCAAACTTGCAGATACTTGTGCAGTTTGTAATTTACCCGCTACTTTGGTGATATGATAAGATTATCCTTACCAATTAGCTGACATTGCCTTTGCATTTACCGTTACTGCTTAAAATACTTCATTTGCTTACATAATGCACACATTTTATATTACTTACATGTATTTATAAATATAATTACATAAAAATATTTACTACATTTATTTGAAAAAAAAATTAACACCATGTGCACATGATGCAAAATTCTAGATCGCACTGAGCCTTGCACCTAAGATAAACAGACCCGATAGTAAGAAAATTGGAATTTTGTGTGATTTACCAGAAGAAAACACCGTTGTCCTGTTAGATCTAAAAGAAAATATTCAGGCATAAGTGAAAAAAATTGATGGCAATATTACAGAATGTTATGGAATAAACTATTCTGTTCAGCAGTAATAATATTCAGGAATAATATTCAGAATTAGTCTATTCTCATTGATGTATGTTCACCTGATGAAGCATGCGGTATGAAATAAAAGTTTCCCAAACATTCTGCATATGGGCATAAAGCAGAGAATATTCTTAGCACAGTAGCTTAAAGCACAGAATCGTTATACCAGTCAAGTCAATGAAAACTCAAACCAAACTTTGTACTGAATTTTTATATAATCTAGGTGATGAAGACAAAATGTATGTCTGGAACCTAAGGGTTTATTATATTTTTTAACCTTGTGGTGTGAATTCGAAATTCTATCTTGCGCCTTGCTTTTTCATTCCCTCATCATACATCCCTGAAACATCAACGATTAGCTGACTTGAACACTGGCAGCACTGACCCCTGAAGTTTGATACACTATGGTAAATATTCTAATAATACATGTATGAACTACATGAATCTACAAGTATCCATACCGTAAGCAAATGAAAGTATTTTGTTGACACCAACACATCATGCAAAGTGAATTCCAACTCGTTAAATTCGAAAAAGTTTTATATCACGAAAATGGCATCACAGCAAAATATAGTGATATTTTACTGATCCATGGTAATTATTTTGTACGAGCATCATCATAACATCACAATATTAGCAATCTGCAAAGGTATCTACATGTATGTTGATTATATCATGCATTCATCACCATCGCACGTGCTCCTCTAAATTTGTTCTGATTCTGTCTTCATGCCAGCATACTGTGTGAGAACCATCGCCTAATGGCAAAAGAAGCAAAGAATCTGTACATCAAACACCTGTGAGCTTCTACATATGTGCGTATCCTGTCATGCATGCATGTAGTCTAAATAATTTATGGATACAATTATCCTGAGAAACACGCATGGTGTTCAAATACATGTAACCAGTACATGTATTTTAAATTTCAGCACTACAATCTGATATTTCCAAACTTCATTAACAAAGGTTTACATGAATGTAAAATTGATCGTAAACTTTACCAAATTTGATACCAGACATATTAGCTAAATTTATTTCATCCATCGCCTCTAGGGAAATCAAACAGAAGAATTTAATATAATAAAACATAGCTCAGCAAATGACACTTTCATTTGAAAATGCAGTATTAAACAAATTTTACAGGATTTTAACATGCTAATGGAAGTGCTAATGAAAAAGACACTTTTAGCGAAATTTCAATACGTACACAGTAGACATATAGAATCTGACAGGTGTGAGCTTCTTATATATGTCTTTATCCTGCCACGCACGCATTATAAGCTAGCTAAACGTTATTTTATTTGGATTGTTTATTTTATTTGTATATATATTTTATATGGATCGTACAATTAGTTAACACAACTATTACAAGCTTCTCTTCATGGCTCGAATTGTTGCGTTCGGTAGTATATGGATGGAGGAAATCGGAGAACACGGAGAAAACAACCGTCCTTGGAAGGACCACTACAACCCACTCTGATAGGAACGATGTTGATCAAATCTGCGGTTTTTGAGATAGACGAGCGTCTCACCACTCGACTGTCCACATCATTACATTGAAACAGATATACTTAAAAATAATATATATTTCAAATGACAGCACAGTTTTATTAGTGCTTGTGATATTTCCCAATTGCACTAAATTTTTTTGCATAAAAGTTACGTTGATCGCAGAATCTAATTACATGAATGTTGGTTTTAAATATCCTAATGATTAGTGTTTATGGGCATATCAAGTTCTTAATTTTATTTAAGATTTTGACACAGAAGTTTCTTGAGCCAACACCTTTTCAAAGCAATTACATTTATCAGCATGCAAATAAAGGGAAATTAAAAGGAGGAAATATGAAATATTGCAATCGAAACTGTTCTACAATTCAAGCATGAAAATGCATGACGAAACAGACAAACCTAGCCCAGGAAATAACACTTTCATTGGAGAACGATCACAAAGTGTTTGCTGTTCGATGTGCTAGACAAAGGCAAATTTAGCATAATTTCAAAATCAACAAAACCAGAATTGAACCATAGAGTCATAATACATACTTGAAACCCTTATAAATGAATTCCATGACCCCGAAAACATAGAAATTGTGCACTTGCAATGCATTCTAGGACAAATATAACCGGATATATTGATAGCTACAAACTTTTGCATTTTTAGATAACAATGGGAACAATGGGAAACACATAGCAGGGAATATCAATATATTTATTTACCGTGACCCGCACAGATAATCTTTAATATGTTAACAGAAGATCATACTGCCTCTAGATTGAACATGTACTGGAAACATAAGACATCGCAAATAGACGATAATATCCATGCAGTGTTTTAAAACCTTAGAAACAGATACTGTGTAATGAGGTGATTTGAAAGAATTCTTCTATGTTTCTTAATGTAAGAAACTGAAGTCCTTGCAAGTTACATTTCCGGAGGTAATAAGGCTCATCCTCTGCCTCATCCTATATTTTCTTTGGAGATTTATAGAAAATCAATTTGTAAATTTACCAAATTTAAAAGGTAATTCTTTAAATATGCTCCCCCAATTGTTAAAAAATTGAAATAAATAATTGATGTAGTAAAGTGCAAACCTATCCGCTCTAGTACATATTAATTGTATGTATATTAGGTACGAATCAAACTTACGTGTAAGGAATAGGCTTAAAGAGTGAGTAGATGCATCGTCACAAGAAACCGGGCGGAGCCAGACTCATAGCGCAAGTCCTCCTACTCAGATCCCTAGCCATAGCGGTGGCTTCATCAATCTACGTCCTAAGCCATGACGGTGGCTTCACAAATTCCCAACATCCCCAGCCATAGCGCTGGCTTCACCAATCCCCAACATCCCCAGCCATAGCGGTGGCTTCACAAATAATTAACATCCCCAGCTATAATGGTGGCTTCACTTATCCCCAACATCCCTAGCCATGGCGGTGGCTTCACAAATAAACAACATCCCCTGATATAATGGTGGCCTCACCAATCCCCAACATCCCCAGCCATAGTGGTGGCTTCACATATAGAAAAGATCCCAAGCTATAATGGTGGCTTCTCAAATCTACAACATCCCCAGCCATAGTGGTGGCTTCACAAATAGAAAACATCCCAAGCTATAATGGTGGCTTCTCAAATCTACAACATACCCAGCCATAACGGTGGCTTCACAAATCCACAACATCCCCAACCATAACGGTAGCTTCAACAATCTACAACCTCCCCAGCCATAACGGTGGCTTAACAATCCACAACATCCCCGGCCATAATGGTTGCTTCACCAACCTACAACATGCCCAGCCATACCGGTAGTTTCCCAATATACAACATCCCCAAGCATAACGATGGCTTCACCAATCTACCATACCCGCAGCCATAACGGTGGCTTTACCAATCCACAACATGACCAGCCATAACGGTGGCTTCACTAATCAACAACATCCCCAGTCATAATGGCGGCTTCATCAATCTACAACATCCTAAACCATAACGGCGGCTTCACCTAACCACAACATCCCCAGTCCTAACGGTAGCTTCACCAATCCACAACTTGTTCCGACAGGTTATTTCATAGGTTCCTCGGTATGTCCACATTAAACAAAGGTGAATTGAAAACATGCTGGGCCAGTCAACTGAATATATCCGAAATCCGTTTGAAAAAGCCAGGTTTATGACCATATTACGCGCCAATACATATAGAAAAACATTTAACATGCGTCATATCATACGGATTGCAATACGTCTACACACACAAGCGCACTCAAATAAACATATACCCGACTAGATGATGATAAAACATAATTAAGCAGGTGAAATACAATACTAACTCTACTTCTATTACTTCTAGTAAAATTACATAATGAACAATAATCCTTTACCGTTTACTGACATAAACACAGGCATATATATCAGAAATACCAGCTGATATCACTACAGAAAGGCGCGCTACTAGGTTAGTTGTCCCCTATTGAAGGTGTTTTATATCCGTGATTAGAGCTCGAAGTAAATTAAGGGAAATCAGCAGTGATCCATGTATAGTTGACTTGTTGTTCATGGGGTTTTAGAGCGTCAGTCCGACTCCATATATCTTCATGTATATCTTCGATATCTTCAAAAAATACCCAGAGACGGTGTCTTTTTGTTTAAATTATTATTAGTGTATCACTAAGCTTGATAATCTCCATACCAGTGGCGTATCCAGGATTTGAAAATAGAGGGGGGGGGGGCAGCCCCAAAGCTGGGAAGGGGCTGTTCTGCATCTTTTAGAATGTTTGTTTGTATATATATATATATATATATATATATATATATATATATATTGATAAGTGGCATTTAAAAAGATGCATGTTCACACATATTTCGCTACATTCTATATTTCTGAAATTACCAAATGCTCATCAACCCGTAGGTACATTCAAACTGCATGAACAATGTTTGTTATGTATATATTCAGTTATATTATATTATATAAATATAATTAATCAGATTATTAATATCTTCCACAAAGCCTAATAGGAAGCAAGCATATTTAATCTTGTTTGAGTAAAATTGTCTCCAACTATAAACATAACAATATTGTTAGTACTTGCAGTGTTATTATGATTATTGTTATTAATTTTGTATGGCGTCCAATTCAAGTTGTTGATTATGTTAACCGTGGGGCCCTCATATATATATATATATATATATATATATATATATATATATATATATATATATATATATATATTTATATAATGCATTATTTGAACAACAGGAAAATGCATGCATCAATAAATGTATAGTGTTGTAACTTAATTGTAATTTTAATGTAAAAGATGGTCAGAACATATAAAAAAACTTAAATGGATTAACCATTACATGTCACTGAATCTGTTAAAGGTAACAGCATCTATTTTATGTGAAGCTTTTGATAATGAATTCGATAATACAGGTCTTTTGTAGATAAAATATTTTTGCATCAATTAAATACAAACTGGAGCCAGTTTGAATTGAAATATAATAAAGATATTCTGACCTGAGGTAAATTAAGTACTTCAACACAAGAATCTTAGAAGGGAAAAATAGTCGTTGAATTATAGTTGAAATTTTCGGGTTTAAATATTGTTGAAAGTACTTTACTGTTTAGATTTGTTTTAGAAATGTTCAAAATCTCATACTCTTATCATTTACATTACAGCCAATATCTTGCTAAGCTTTTTTTCTTTCTCTACAAATTTCAACTATTACAACAAATATTGTTTTTCTTTAGGTGAATGGAAACTTTATAACTTAAAATAAGTATACATTATTATATCACATTATGTATCTTTATGTACATTATAGACAATATCTTGCTAAGCTTTTGTCCTTTCTTTACAAAATATTCACCAATTTTTTTTTCAACTATATTCTTTCTTTCGATGAATATTTTTTACTTTAAAAAGATAATAACTGTCTCTGTTACTTATTGTTTTTAAGGCCGCGCCGATAAAAAAACAGGATTTACAGACTTGCTGACTATTATCACACTAACAAAATCAATTATTTCTCGGAAATATATAATCAAATAATCCTAATTGTTAATCCAAATTGGCCCGCTTATTTTTTTTATAAAAACGGCTCGTTATCCAAAAACACCTGATAGCATTTTACCACGTGACTAACATCACCACATCTATGCATGGAAAGGCATGCAAATATGTATTTACTTCAAACGTCATATTTTATATGTGTGTATACTTAAAAAATAGAACGTAGAATAAATGTGAGGTAACAAACAACACTTTCAAGTAGTTGACTGGCTCAAGTGTTAGAATACGGCCCTGCATACTGACCAGGTTTACAACAGTTTTCCTGGAAGACCGCATTACACCAATAACAAAGAACTTTGCATAACAATGCAAAGGAACGCGGATCACAGTAAAATGAGCTACCAACATATCAAAGTTAACTCTGCTTGCTTTAACTCTTGTTATGCTGATTCCAGGATCGGGAACACTGTTAATTTTTTTATCGTTTTGTCGGCCATAATGTAGCATAATGTAGAAATGTAGCTCCGTTATTCGTAGTATTCACTGTCGTGACATTTATCCCGTTTGCCATTACGACAGTAACAGTGACTGGATTAGCAGCTGGCACATTGGTACTAAGATGAATTATTGTTGGATCTCTTAACATAAAACGGATCATTCAACCATCCTCTGCCTCTAATTTCACATGTATGCGAGTTTAGAAACACAACACTTGGAACAATCATCGCAATGAACGCAACATAAATGATTTATAACTCGTTCTTGATTAATTTTCTGCACTGCGCAAAAGGCATTCATTGGTGCTGGTTTCAATTTACTCTGTGTACTGTGCAAATTAGCATCCGTTACTGTGGCTGTACTTTTTTGTTTGCTCTTACAGTAAGCTGTCTATTAGTGGGAGCCCAACCTTTATGTAGATTCCTACCTTCTCTTATGCCGGTTCCACGTCTCGCTCAATGCTGTACGCAAGATCTTTTCAGCAATTAACGGGATCGCAGATATATAAGAATATGTTGTGTGTTGCGGGGGGGGGGGGGGCTCGTTCGGTATAGTTTGTCAATTATATTATAGCTATGCACGTATGTCTGTCGCTTACGAGGTGTCAGATATGCTTACTACGCATGAATCTATTGCTTTAAAAAATTCTGGTAATAAACGTAAACAACAAATAATATCACATATGCTTATGTTATATGGCGGGGCCTTTTCCTACAACTCTTTCCCACATTCCTCTCCACATAACACTATTGTTCTTTTTCTGTGATAGAGTGTATTATAATTCAAAGATTAGGATTATTTAGCTGCATCAGCCACATAACTTTCTTTTACTCACGATATGCTTAATTATAAGCACAATATCTCCGCCAGCAAAGGCTTGGGGTTCCCGTCTTCTGACTGTTTATCATTTGCCCGTTAAAAACTAAAGAATTTAAAAAAAGAGAAAGTTAATAATAAATATATTTTGTTTAAAAGAAACTTTCAGAGATTCTACCAACAACGCCTAATTTAATAACATGAAACATGAATAATAATTTAGCAAATTAAAGCATTTTCCTCTCATCTTTAATAAAAACTGGTATTCCCCAATCAAGAATCTTTTTGATTTACAACATTGCTTTAAACAATATACCAAATTAGAATTATGTAAAATATATAATATAATATTAGAATATGTAAAATATCTGTATCTGATTCGTGGAATCGAATTGTCAGTAGAACTAATTATTCGATGAATAATGGGTGTCAAAGTGTTCTAGTGGTCTCTGTTTATACTGGGTTACTGATCTGTATGTTGTGGTGATTTAATAAAAAATGTAAATCATACAAACTGTGTGACACAGGCCAGAGGTATGGTTATAAAACATTTTGTTCCACAAACATGCGATAATTCGGCCCGCTTAAGACTATATAACCGGTAATTTCATGGAAATATTTACCGAGTGCGTAAAACCATTATGTAAGCTCAGAGTTATGAGTCCTTACCAAATGACCATACGTACCATTGTGTCTCTCTGTCCCTTCAGTGATAAACAAAAGTAGAAAATGATAGTATGCGGATTGCAGTAAAAACGGAAATAAACAAACTTCATTTCTCCAGAAAGGAGCACCGTTAAGCAATATCAACATCAGTGCTAAAATGAGATATCTCAATACAAGGCAACTACTTGTTATGACCATTAGTGTATTTATAACTGGGGCTTTGAACGTAGGACCCAGTTCTGGATGTCACGGAAATGGCTCCTCCCTTAATTGTTCTGGGCTGGGGTTAAGAAGACTTCCGTTCAGGAACTTAACAGCTTCTGTTTCTAAGGATATGTTCATGGGTAACCTCACGGTGCTGAACGTTTCAAATACGAATCTGTCTACTCAACAACTGTATACATGGGACTTTGCTTCAAATATTGAATTTTTAGACCTGACTAACAATAACATCAATGATGACACAATATTTGAATGTCTCAAGAAAATGAAGTGGCTACTAATTGGAAACAATGATATTTGTCAACTCAAGGAAAATGCACTTGGTGGATTAAAAAACCTGGAAGGTCTGAATGCAGCAAACAATTGTCTGGAGACAATAGACTTTTCACATTTCCGTGATATGCACGCCTTGAGATATCTGATACTGCGGAAAAACCGGATCACTGAGTGTGTTACTTCAACAGGTACCGGTTGGATGGACCAGCTTTACTATCTAGACTTGAGTTACAATCAACTGGTTCTTCCCTTGGATTTAGAGTCGTTTCCTAGACATCTTTCTCTCCTTCACAATCCTCTATTTTGTGGCTGTAGAGTAGGATCCTTTGCAAAACGATTGGGGACGGTCTTAGCGTCCTGCAAAGACCCAAATGTTATTAGTCTCACATCACATACGTGTTCTTACACGTATGAAAATAAATTAAGAGCCGAGATACCAGAAAGATGTGCTCCACTTGAAAATGAAACAGTAGATGAGTTACGAAACCTGTACAAAGCTCTTCCTGAATGTACAGTACCATATGTGTATTTGGGGAAGATCAACAACGGGAAAAGTGTGATGTGTGTCGCTATCGGTGGACCGGGAATTCTGGTTAACATGACAACACCAGACAAAGAGTCAATTATCCCTCCTCGTCAAAACATGTTTGTAATAGTAAAAACACCTTTTCAGCATTATGGCGAGTACAGTTGTACAGTAAGGAGCCAATTTAATCAAGAAATAGTGGTCAGTAAGACTACATGGGTGAACAATCATTCGAGCTCCTTTATCACATACTTTGAGGAGGTGGTTTGTGATGGGAGGATGACCGGTTTCTTGATGCGCAGTATTTCGGATTACATAATCCTTGGCATATGTTGTATAAGTATACTTGCGAATCTTGTTTTCTTGGGAAAATGTTGTTTCAAATTCCTAAAGCAGAAAAAGAACAGCAAAGTGAAGTTGATAAGTCTGACAAATGTGACATACATGAACACCCTTCGAATCAAACCCAACAGACCCTGCAGTACACAAGAGCCTAATGACGATGATCCATACCAAGAAGTTAAAGGCTTCTTTGATCCACGTGACCAGATCATGGAAAACAATATCTTGTACGAGCCTGACAGCCCTCCGTGTGCAGCTGCGTCGCCGCCCAAAAATGTTGACGCCGGCCACGCCCACTATTACTATGTCGAGGACAAGTTTGAACAGGACCATGGACTAAAGTAAGCAGAGCATACACCTTTATATAATCATTTATATGCCGGTCGCGTGTTCATAGATCGTACAATGGCTTAATTGTTTCCAATGTTTACAATTCATTATAGATTTTAATATATAACATGGAAATAAAAAGAACAGTTTGTTCAGTTTAATACAGTAATATGAATGTGTATACAGCATAATTCGTATTATTCGAAACTTTGAAATGTCTCAAGGTTCAGCATTAATGCTTTTGTAAAAGAAAAATATTATGTAGAATGAACAATTAGGCTAGTAAAAGCAAGGCAATATGGTATATATATATATATATATATATATATATATATATATATATATATATATATATATATATATATCCAATGTACTTTAAGTAGATTATTAAGAGTAATACCTTTTTTAATATTATTTTCAATATTATCGCAGGATACTTCATTTCTGCTTATAATAAACAGTGTATAATCTCACGTCGTTAGCATTCAGCCATAGGCTTAGTGTATGCTGTCAGAATAACAATAAATTTCGGCTATAACTTTTAAAGATATTTTTCAGTATTTATATATTTATTACATCGAGTACTGTGTGTAAATAAAAACTTTTATAATATATATTATACCTCTCCTTACGGGCACCTCTGTACTAAGGACACTTTCTAATTACGGGCACTTACGGGCAGTCCCTTGAAAGTAAGCAAATCTTTAGGTATATCTGCATATATGTATGATGTAAGTTTTGTTAAAGTAGCATTGATATATTGACAAACAGAGAGATGTAGATATTTATTATTATAGTTTATGTTTATAGTTGTTAAAGCTTGTAACAAGCAAAACTGTTTAACCATGGATGACTATGGTCGCATGCAGTGTAAACAGGATATCTTTATATATCGTTTAATAAAAGGAATACGTTTTACTACAGTTTGTGTAGACAGAATAAAGTTTCCGTGAAGCAAACCAGCTTGCGCTACAGATTTATTTGTTCTCAGAATGCTCCTGTGTTGGTCTCTTCTATTCATATAATTATCGTATTCTAAATACAAGTTAGATATATATGCTTTCATATCCTGTATTATAATTAAGTGGATTTAATGAGTAGAGATGAGTAGATAATAGTGCCAAGAGTGGTACGCTAAGTAGAACCCCAAACCTGGGAAAACACTTCTTGAGAGATCGAAAGATATGACTGTTTTTCTTTTTTTTTTATTATTATTATTTTCTTCTGCCTATATAATAGTCATGTCCTTTAATTGTATAAAAATAACTTACAATTTGGAATGCAATTTAAACAAAACACAATATACACGTTTCAACGCCTGCTGTTTAAGGGCTGGCTTGTCGTCCATTTGTGAGAGATCGGGTTGAAGTTTTACAATTTCATGACACACTTGAAATTCACACTCTGAGCTCCAGGGGCGCTTTAGGGTACGTATTACAACTGTATTTCAGCCTTTTAACATTTTGTTTTTTAATCGAATAAATCGCGGGCCTTTCTCTCTGGCCCAAGGATGCATAAAATTCTTATAAGCGTTTATAAAACTCCCATATTTTTTTTTAAACTTGTTCATTGTTTTACGTGACAATGACGAACTGTTCCTGTTCGGAAGCTGAAATGATATAACCACTGACGCCGTAATTGAAGAATAAATAAAACAGAAAATGCGAGGTTACACAGTAATAATTTTATGTATCGGCATGAAAATATCGGCTTATAAATTATATAATCTCTTTTAATCTGACGTGTGATCATAAAGGTACAACTCGAATTGCAGAATACTGATTCCTGAGTGCGTTGATGATTAAACAGATTATGGTTAGAGTTCTGTGCCCCAGTAGTACTTTAAT
This sequence comes from Sipunculus nudus, assembly GCA_026874595.1. NCBI lineage: Eukaryota > Metazoa > Annelida > Sipuncula > Golfingiida > Sipunculidae > Sipunculus > Sipunculus nudus. Next base: position 57,000,919 of record CM049314.1, read on the forward strand.
GACCTGATGGATCTTGAGATGACGCAAGGAAAATTAATAAGCATAAGGTGCATTTGTAACGCTGTAACAATATTGTCATAAAATTTCCCTTTTATTCGACACGATATTTTCATAGGTTAAGTCATAAGATATACGCTATGCAGGGGCGGATCCAGGTTTGAGAAAAGGAGGGGTCCAACCCAATAGGACTAATGTCAAAACCTAAAAAAAGGTCGCCATGTCAAGAAAGGGGGGGGGGGGGGGTCCAGGCCGCACAAATAGGTCTGAAAACCTTTAAAAAAGAGTGCGGTGCCTGAAAGGCGGGGGGTCCGACTGGACCCCTCTGGATCCGCTTCTGCTGTATTGTCAGTGGAATTAGCATGAAAGTGATCATATTGTATTCTAATTAAATCTATTTTATTAAGGATAAGCCGTCAGTACACGATTCAGTAGGCATTTAATATTTTCCTGGTAGGCCTACATGATTCACTGGTGATACGGAGAATGCTTTGCAACGGCCATGCATCCAGTTCTTAGTAAACACTCGGTTATCTTAACATTAGGTTATGAGTGATGAATCAAAACAAGAGAACACACACGAACTCACAAACTAAAGGGTAAATCTGTTTCTATGGTAACATGTCATTTCCTGAGTCGTCTGTGACCCAGTAATTCGTTCGGGACGTGTTCGTATCCATCTCGTCAGAAACTGTTGAGAGGGTTGATGAATCGCTGCCTTTGCCATTAAATCTAATTTTTATTAATTTAATATTATATGTTATATATAAAAATTTAAATTATACTATAATCAAAGTTATATATCAAATTAGTAATTTATCTTAATAAAAATAAGCCACGTATGACTGTGAAATGCTTTTTCATGGAACATGAATAACATATGAACGGATAATTGAAAGACAATTATTGCTATATTCTGGAAATTATTCTTTATTTTCTTTTCATTCTAAAAACTGTATTGCTATTTGTGGACAATATTATCATGATCCATTATTACAATAGGCAACGCTATTAAGATTCAGGTTGGACCGGGCACCCCAAATTGTAATAACGTCCGATAATGTAATAACCACGGTAGTAGACTATTGTTGTGTTTCATTTATAGGGTATAGTAAAAAACAGGTGTTCATACATTTCACTGTTACACCCCTGTCCTGAGTGTTTGTTAGATAATTGAGATTGACATGTTTGTCTGTCTTGCAATTCTAAAGGTGTGCTTGAGTTCGGCGTGTAGGTTCCCATGGACCGAGTTCACCCCGTGGATACCCTAGTGTTGTTTATGATAGATGGCGCTGCAACTGACCCTTCGCTAGATTTCTCCAATGGTGTCAAATTACTCCTGATTTACGTGAAAACATGGAAAAATAAACCTTTTGAGACACTTTTTACATTATACACAATATTTGTATTGTGTCTCTTTCTGATAGCATCCCGCATTCCGTACATATAAGAAATCTTAGCTTAAGTCTGCAAATATATTCGACTGTACCTGTTTATAACCTCCACTAAGCGGCAGGGTTATGCTTTTGCTGGCTTTGGTTTGTTAATTTGTTTGTTAGCAACTTAGTCAAAAGTTACTGACGGAATTTGATGTAATTGTCAGGATAACTCAGCAATGATCGAAGGAATAATTGATAAAATTTTGATACGGAAACATTCTTGATCCAGGAATATTTTAAAGGAAAAATGCGGCTTTTCTGACAGTTCCATATGAGGCTAATGAGCTGACTTGGCGGAGGTCTGCGCTCTCTAAGTGTTTTTCTAATTTCTATGTATGTTGCCCCCAGGCACAATAAGGAAACTTACATATAGCGATCGTGAGGAATCTCACCTTTTTTCTCAGTAACTTTACCGCTTTTATATACACCCATTTCGCATCTCGCATTCCTTACCTTAGAAATCTTAGGTTTAGTCTGCAAATATATTCGACTTTACCTGTTTATTACCGGCAGGGGTTGTGCTTTTGCGGGCGTTGGTTTGTTTGTTTTTCTGTTAGCAACATAATTCAAAAAGTTATTGACGGATTTTGATGAAATCTTACAGTTAGTTCGGCAATGATCGAAGGAATAATTTATTATATTTTGGGAGTGATTCATGCGAAAACCCGGAATGAGTTCTAGTGTATTATGGGGGTGGGGGGGTCGGAGGGGATGGTGGGGGTGGTTATTACATTAAGTAACTTTATTACAATAGGGGTTACTCGGACCCAACCACTATTGTAATAACGTTGCCTATTGTAATAAAAATTTATGCCAGAAAAATGTTAATGATATTTTTGTAGTACATGGAGATACATTAAGAACAATTGTAATTTACAGACATTTAAACATTAGTAAACCATACAACTGTGGCATTTTAATAAATATTTAAACACATTTTACACCGATAATGACATATGTAAGTAAGTGGTTATTACATTAAGCAACTTTATTACAATATGGGTTACTCGGGCCCAACCACTATTGTAATAACGTTGCCCATTGTAATAAAAATTATTGAGAAAAATGTTAATGGTATTTTTGTTGTACATCGAGATACATTAAGAAAAATTATAATTTACAGACATTTAAGCATTAGTAAACCATACAACTGTGGCATTTTAATATTTATTTAAACACATTTTATACCGTCAATAACATATGTAAGTAAGTGGTTAATACATTAAGCAACTTTATTACAATAGGGGTTACTCGGACCCAACCACTATTGTAATAAAAATTTATGCCATTTATGTGTGTTTGCGTGTTTGTTTGTGAACGGAATATCAATTTTCAAGACATATCGGGAATTGATCTAGCACTTATGCACGAATGAACTTGGCAATATGGGCCGAATAAGCCGAATACAGCACGCATTTATCCACCATAATAGGGACCCCCCCCCCCCCCGGGCCTTGGCGGAGGCTTGCATTCCTTAGAATATAGATTTCTATTTTCTCTTTTGTCACAGTGTCTACCAGTTCGTTATAGAAGACCGCTGTTTTGACGTAATAGATAATTTATTACTTTGGAGGTTCATCTGGATAAAAAAAGGACATGCTGTTGTTATGAACATCAAGATCTGTCTAGTGGAAATGTATTCACTCTGCTTAATGATCAGCCACGACAACATATATATATATATATATATATATATATATATATATATATATATATATATATATAATTTGTATTGTTCACATAGCGTGAATTCAATACATTGCGTTGATAGTGCTCTACCGTATGGGAGCGTTTATAAATAACTAAAGTACGGTTTAGTCCACTATTGTTTGTACCTGAAGAGTGAGCCGGCTTGAATGCTGCTCTCACGAAACAGATCTGTAGCACAAACTGATGAAGTCAAACTAACCGTACTTTAGTTATTTATATATATATAAATATATATATATATATATATATGCATGTATACACATACTTACATAATTACATAAATATGCATACATTCTGTTTAAGGATAATTATGACATTCATATTCAGGGGCAGGATTTAGGGAAAGGAAGGGCCGGACCCAGGAGGACTTATGACAAAACCTAAACAAAACGTCACCAGGTCAGGAAAGAGGGGTCAAGGCCGCAAAAAAAATTTTGCGGTGGCTGAAAAAAAGGGGAAAAAGTCCGGATCCCTCCCAGGGTCCGCTTCTGTTATTTAGGTAAAAATATCAATTTTTTTGTGGCAAATAATCGAGGTATGATTTTCCACCATTGACGACCCATCCACAATAAGACTACCAGATCCAAAACAAGTGTGGTTAGGTTCAGCAGAATCTGGCCTTGCTTGGATGCTATGAATTACTTGTAAAACAAATTCACTGGACCCCTGCAAGCACATATATACATCTGGTAAAACTGTTCGTCGTACCAGACAGGCGTCATTGTACTTTGAACCCATATCCCTTTGATCCTTGATCCTAGTGATAGAATAGGAATGGTTAAAGAGATAACAAGGTGTAATGATCATTTGATCTTCATATAACCATGTTTGTGTACTAATTGAGTTAATTTCTCTATTATTTAGCGGAGAAAACAAAGGATGATAAAGAAGACAAATACATCAATTAAAACAAAATGTCTGATTAACAGAAGGATGGTGGAAATGGGACGCAATCATTCTTTAGTGTTCCTCTATAAATAACCAGCAGATGTAAACAGGTCATGTCTGTGCAGTTTCACAAACATTTCGGCGGTCTGTCAAAGGTCTCTCTCAGACTAATTCTCTAATTTCCCGCTAGAGGGTGCCTCATTCACATTTTAACGGTGAAAGAAATGAAAGAAAGATTTTTTTGTTTTGTTTTGTTAATATAAAGGTTGCGACACAAAGCTTGGAACTTTGCAAGTTGCCAGGAAAACAATAAAAAAAACTCGCTTCAAAATTGGAAATGGTTCAAATAATCAAAACAAAATCTAAACACCTCTGATAATTCAATTAAGGAATCGAGGTAAGAACACTTATTAGTAATAATGCAAAGGTCCTGATTTAAAAATTTTAAAAATGACCCATATAAGACGGGAGTGGCAAATTCGTTGAACAAAAATGTGTGTGTGTGGGTCTGCTGTAAATACTTAAAGGGACCCAATCACCTATTTGACCTTTATAATCTATAAGTTAATCCCTTGAAGCTTTTAAAAAAAATAGGCCAAAAAACGTAGATATCACGGCACACATTATGCTTGTTTTGTTTATTTTAACGTGTTTATAATATGATGGGGCCCGCCAAAGTAATCAAAACAAATTCAACAAAAATGTCAAATAAACCAGAGCAACAAGTGACTTTTTTGCCTCCGAATATATGCAACCTACCACCTTAGGTTACATGTTTTCCCGTAAGTCAACTTTGCTGTGTTTGCAAACACATTACTGATAAACAAGTTCAAAGATACTTCACGGAGGCGTTATAAGAACTTTCCATGACCGGTATTACCTTTAGATCATTAATACATGTATATACATAGAGGAAACCAGAAATCACAAAATTCTTTTTTCAAAAGGTAGGTGAATGGACACCTTTAAATGAAAAAGAAAAAAACTGTCTCGGAAATGAATTTATAAATTGTGGTTATAAGGGTATTGTATTAAATTATAAAAACAACAATTTCTTTTATCGTGTGGGTAAGTCTTTTATGGGAGCTGAACCTATTATGTGTTTTAATTGATATTATGTATGCATGCATGCAAGCAATATTAATATGCAGCTTTCATTGTCAATGATTTTAGTAAATTGCTAGTGTTCCTTGTTTTTTTAAACTGACATGATATAAAGTATGTTTATGTTATGTTATTAGTTTAAACAGATATCCTGTATGATGGAGTGTAGATGCTGTCTCTTCAGCCTGCACTAAGAACGTTGCGTATCTAACTGTCGTCCTTCTGATATTGCCTTAATTACATTACAAACCAGATAAGCGAGTTTATAACATATATGGCCTACTGTGGTTGATGTCATATTCGCGGGGTTAAATTTTCGCGATTTTTATTGTTTCTTTAACTTTTCTCAATGTTTCATTTTTCGCGATCTTACCATACAGTAATCTATACAACAATGTATATTCTTTATTATAGTAATAATTTAATTTTTGAGCAAATTTTTATACATTTGAGAAAAAATCTAGGAGAACAGGTAAACCCTAAAGAAATGGAAATTCACGTTCATTAACTGCAGATAATACTAGAAAATTCACGATCTTATTAAAAATATCAGTATTTTGGTTTACGGATAACATTAAATACATGATCTTATTTATAATATCAGTATTTGGTTTACGAATAACATAAAATTCATGATCTTATTTATAATATCAGTATTTGGTTATAACGGATACCATAAAATTCATGATCTTATTTATAATATCAGTATTTGGTTATAACGGATACCATAAAATATATGATCTTATTTATAATATCAGTATTTAGTTTACAGATAACATAACATTCATGGTCTTATTTATAATATCAGTATTTGGTTTACAGATAACATAAAAGTCATGATCTTATTTATTATATCACTATTTGGTTATAACGGATACCATAAAATATATGATCTTATTTATAATATCAGTATTTAGTTTACAGATAAGCTAACATACATGGTCTTATTTATAATATCAGTATTTGGTTTACGGATAACATAAAAGTTATGATCTTATTTATAATATCAGTATTTGGTTTACGGATAACATAAAATATATATTGTCTTATTTATAATATCAGTATTTGGTTTACGGATAACATAAAATTCATGATCTTATTTATAATATCAGTATTTAGTTTACGGACAACATAACATTCATGGTCCTATTCATAATATCAGTTTTTGGTTTACGGATAACATAAAAGTCATGATCCTATTTATAATATCAGTATTTCAACTTTTATGGTTAACGTACATGAGATGCTACTGAGGCTGTAGAAAATAACTGTTCACTAGAATAGATTTTGAATATCATTAATTTTCCTTTTGCAAATATCATGAATTAAAAACGCTCAGCCAAGGCGGTGAGATTTTTAACGGTCGGCCCCCACCCAGGGTGAGCGCCCTGCAGGCTTAATGGGGAGACTGTGCCCAACAGTAATGTTTCACCACAGGCGCTTGAATCCCTATTTATAATAAAGTCTTCATATCTCCAACGTTCTTAGAAATACTTTGACGGAATCAGGTTAAACGACCCAATAATAAAACGGTCATACCATGCTATCACTTGTCATAATGCAAGTGACAGCATGGTATGACCGTATCACAGGTTTTCTACTTATATTTTATAATATTACGGTTTCTGCCAATATTTCGTTCTAAAACCGTTTGCATATACATTCTGAAAAGTGGAAATAAACCTGCTCCGGACGCGACCAGTGGCGCAAAAAATTAACATGAATATCGCCTCGCAAACTAGTGGCCGCTCCGCGCTACTCCTTGCACGAATCAAAAATTTTTTTCGAGCTTCCAACTTATGTTTCTTCTGTTTCCCTTCTTTCATGTGTCTTCCCCCTTTTTTGCAGTTGTTGTGCATGCCCATGCATGACCTCTGTCACTAAATCTTGTTCATGATAAAGACACACCTGGCCTGTGTTTACTCATAGGCGAAACTGAAAGAACGTATAAAACAGGTGAACTGGGTATACTAGTATTAAGTCCGTGTGCCGGGACGGTTTTGCAGTGATCATTTGTATAAAGCCAAAATGAACCATAATGAACCAAAATGTACCCAAATAAGATAATACACATAGTATACACATATAACTGTTTCAGTACCTTTAAAATCTTCAAACTGCACGTTATCTGTGTCGATCAATGTTTCATTTTTACAGTATTTAACTTCTTCAAGTTGTGTATGTGTTTGTGTGTGCAGGTGTGTGTGTCGATCTATGTGTCAATTTTTGTAGAGTATAACTTTTCTGCACGTAATGTGTGTGTGTTGACCTGTATATCATTTTTGTACAGTCTGCAACTTCTGCACGTCATCTGTGTGTCGTTCCATGTTTCAATGTTTACAAGTCAGTAACTTCGGCACGACATGTGTATAGACCTGTATATCAGTAGTGTATTTACTGTATGTAACCTTTGCATGTCATGTAAACTTCTCGACCTGTCTATATTTTGTCGCCTGGTTTTCTACCGAAAACAATGCGTATAATGTTACAGATATCAAATAAAAAAGCTGTAAAGAAAAAAAAGGATCACACCAATAATCTGTTTAATCCGGAAACTTTTTTTATTTTTTTAATTTTAAATATAATGATGGATAATCACAAATGGAAAATGTAAGCTTTAGCATATCTTGAAATATTATCCTTTTCATTTCACTTAATTTCCATGGGTTTTTTTTTTTCGTTACCATAATCACTTGTCACAGAAAAGTGACACGTGGCGAAAAATCAAAAGCATAAAGGAGTCATGATTTATACATTAAAAAATATCCACATCTGTTTAGATAGCCTCCTTTAGAGAGTGCCAAGTGTTCAAAATATATCATTGACATGGTGAGGTCTATTTTAATAGAATACAGTTAGTTAGATTTGGGCCATACTGCCATATCAACCGGTCTTTTAGGTCACGGATACACCACAGGTTCACGTAACGTTTAATGGACGCGATCCCCCACCAGGCTATTTTACGACGACGAAGGTCCGCCTGTATCTTGTGGTAAGCCTGCTCAGCATTAGTATAGTCTTGTACCCCGCTCACAATCTGCTGGGCCATGTCGACTGCCTCCTCACCACGGAACGGCTGAGCCTTCTCGTAATGAAAAGCAATCACACATTTACCGTGGTGATGCAGCTTCTCCACGCGGTGACCATGGAAACAATGGTTTTCTGACCCGAACACGTCGTTGTAAACCAAACAATGGAACATTAGCCAGTCGTATTTCATATCCAGATGCGAGTGTAGAATTTTGACGATTTCCGAGTTCGGTTTGTCTTTATTTTCCATAATTATTATATCCAGGTCGCGATGCATGTTGCTTTCTGCTTCAAGACAGCAGCGTTCGAGAGCTGACTCCATTAGGAAAACTACTTTCTTAAGCCGTTTCTCGTATTTCTTGGTCATCAATTCCAGACCGTCTTTTCCTTGTTCGAGCGCCACGCAAGACATCAGCGCCACCAAACCCCCTGTTAATAGCTGAAGCAAACGTCCAGTGAGTTTCGCTACCTTCGGTCTGTCTCCCCAACTTCTTTGGTAAAATTTATCCATGATTCTGTTTCGAAAAAAGTCTTTCTCTCCAGAAATGCCATCGAAGAATATTTTAAGCACCATTGTAAGCTCCTGGTTTTGATTTTGATCGAGCAAAATGTATTGACGACGTTCTCTTTTCTCATCGTCGGCGCATGCGCATCGGATCCGGTAAGCGCACTCCATTGCGATTTCGATTCGGGTGACGCATTCGGCGTACGTTAAAACACGCGTTGGCCATACGATGTGATCTTGCATATGTTTGACATCAAACCGAACCTGTTGAATTGACACAAGTAAGTTCCAGAATTCATCCAAAATAGTCTCGTATTTTCGATCGGTTTGAAATGGCTCAAACACTGACATAATTATACCTGCGAGCCTGAACGTTTCGATGCCGTTCTTGAGATAAAAAAGTAATTTTGTGACCGACTTCACGTCGTAATCCTGGCCAATTAGTACTGCCAAATGAAGTAAATTATAGACTTCATCTGCCGTGGGCTTCGTTTCGTCCATGCTGGTTGAATTTTGGGTTGTCAAATAACGACACTGCCAGAATCTGGGCGTAACCGAGTATTTGAAGAGAATCAACAAATAACTTTGTGATAGCGTTAACTTATCTTTCCTCATACAAAGTTTATTACAGCAATGATTGCTGAGCAAGCATGGACGTTTTTCAGCTAATATTATTATTATATCAGCTCAAACAAGTAAGGGTTAAATATAGAGACTATAATATACGTCTGTTGTTATAGCAAATCTTGCTCACACACACATTAAGTAACTGCAAATTCCACTGCATATAACACTCACATGCACACAAAAAATGACTCTCTCGTATTTTTATATCATATATATTTTTAAAGGTTTGTGGGCCTGACCTGTTCGAAATGTTAATTTTGACAATCATATTGAACCACCACACTATAGCTTATGAGAAGGAACTTAGACGCTGTGATTGGGACAGTAAAAAAGCACACTATCCCGTGTCCCAAATAGGTTTTTTTTTCATGATGACAGGCTGCACCAATATTGTTTTACCTCCCCTTTTTCAGATAAGGCTTCAGTATTGCTTAAAGTTTTATTAATTTTTTTTATAAATTTTATAAATTTTCCACAACGCACTTGGGGACCCCCTGTGTCGGTAAAATACGCACCCACATCACACAATCACGATTCCCCGGAAATACTTGCCTCCCTCGATTAGGATTGGGAGCTGGTGCCCCCCCCCCCCCCCCCCCACACACACACACACACACTGCGAAGGGAATTTGCACTCCTGGCAAACATGAAATGTTAAAGTTACACACTGTAAAATTCTGATAGACTGTAAAATTCTAATACACAGATCGACATACTCATAATGTGCAGGAGACACAGACTGTAAGAAAACATACACTGGTCCAGTCACAAGCACATGACGTGCAGAAATTGATAACTGTAAGTAATACTAGCGACATACGGGTAGACACACACATGAAGTGCAGAAGTTGGATTGTGAAAAAAAGACATACAGGTCGAAACCAACGCTCAAATCACATGATGTTTAAATAGGAGTTACAGAACATGAAGAAAAACTGATACACAGGACATATATCACGTTACATAGTTACATAGTGTAAACTAGAAATATACATCCTGGGGAATGCAGGCCTCCGCCCTGCGGGTGGTCCTAATTAAATGTGGGGTACATACTTCGCAACCCGTGTATCCATTCACTTATTGGCCCACATTTCGAGGTGCATTGGTGCATAATGTTCCTTGACAAGTGTCTGCATCCACTTATTAGGTCCATATTCTCATGTTCAGTCGGGCATAATATATATGACTTAACATTTTTTTTCATATTTCTGTAAATCCTTCATGGATATGGGTAAAGATCTGGGTCAACATCAAACTGTAATCGATTCTTTGACCTATTTTTGAGATGTTATGAAAATTTCATGGGATTCCGTTCATGATTCAGATTACGTGAGAGAGGCCTATGGTGTGAACAAACACACCCTCATACACACACACACCTTCACACACACGCGCGAACGAGATTTACCTGATTTGTCAATGAGACAGCTGAAGGTTTCTCAGCTGAGAGTTCTTCAAAGTTCCTGCAGGTGTCTCCGCGACCAGGTCCAATTATGTACCGCCATCTAGTGGTAGGATAGGTCATTATCTAAACGTTTGAGAGCCACGCTTCGAGCAGCATTTGCACGATTTCTTTTTACATATTCTCTTTACTGCAAAATGAAAGAAGACTTGTATTTTAAACAAATCTCTTTGCGTGTTCTACAACACTACAAAATTTGTTTGCCCTTAACTCTCTGGTTACTTAAAACGTAACTCAAGTTTCGCATTAGGAAGTTGCCCGCCCGACATCTAGCCTCTTCTACAGGCCACCGGGGGGGGGGGGGGGGGAGGAGGGGGGGGGGGGGGGGGGTGTTGCGCCACCGTGTGTCTGTGTAAGAGACACCCTTCCACCAGAGCTCGTTTATTCTCGAAACGAATCTTTTCCTGATATACTATATATTACACGGGACTACTTTCTCAACTTGCAAACCTATAAATCGAAAAAGTTGTTACAATTCAAGTAAACATTTTATTTTTATATTTCACAAGCGTATGCTTACAAAATATTACTTATTCCATGATGGCCCGACGAAAAAAAAGAAACCCCTATGCATGTAATCGCTGAAACCATTCTAATTCAGCATATTTGAACGGACTATATTACCCTCTTACTACATTTTTACCTACGCCGCTGGTGTATGTAGAAGCCGCTGTGCATTGTGGGGGTCAGACTGTGACGTCGATAAATCCTAAACATCAGAAACGTACTCTTCCATGTAGTCCGTGTCTGGACAGTGTGCGAGCCCGACCCCTTTTTTCGCAAGGGATTAAAATCTGTATCATAATTGACGGTAGTACTTAAACGTTGTCACGCAATTCCTTCATAGCTACACCTAGGGCATGCCCGTTTCTTTTAATTTTGATGTCGGGAAAGGTGCCGAATGTGTCCTAAGGGGGCGTTCTCCATATTTCAGTTAGTTTAATTTATTTTAATTTGATTATATACAGATAACACCTCCCGCTAATTAAAAAATACTTTCGAACACATGGACAGTGTATATATCAGATAAAGAATAACCTAAACTGAAACACACAACAAATAACCCATATTTCGTTAAAATATAAGATACTGAGCCAAGTCAGACAATATCTAAGGGTAAAAGCAAAGTGTATAAATTGCTGATTGAATCTAATATTCACAACAATATTGTCATGAGTGGAACAGAAATCCTGAAAATTTCCCGACTGCGCCATCAATCGGAAACTACAACAGTCTTTGCATGGAAAAGCCGTCCCGGAGGATCTCGAAGTCCTGACGACCTCTCCCAAAATGTACAGGTAATATGCTAGTGAGTATAAATAATAAAAAAAAATATAAAGCTAACTAATTTTATATGCTGGTCAAGCGGGCAACAGCATCAATGGCAGGCCTCTGTTAATATATATACATTTTCTTTATTCATGGACACTGAACGTAAAGTTTTAATTCATTAGCCTATATTAGAGCTATGTGCGTTCTATTCTTGAAATCTGAGAAAATTGTTTACATTAAGATCCAGCAACACAAAAACCTTAATTGACCAAGGCATAATACAAGTAGAAATATGTTTCAAAACATTCTGATATGTAACAAACAAATATACATTTTATGCATTTGATCAAAGGGGGCTCGACATTTAAGGGGTACAAGCCCCTTCAATAATTACATTTTATTTATTAATCACAGCAAACAGGAATTATATATAGATATTGTGCAGTAAACATAAAATGTGCATGAATATTTGAAAGCCATGTGTTACAATAAAACTAATTATTCATATTTTGACACATTAAATACTGTTTAACGCCGGACATGTGCGCCCCCGACATAGGTTCGACTCCCGGTTCGGCCCAGCATTTTCCCTGAGCAATTTGTCTTCGTAACAATAGACCTATATATATATATATATATATATATATATATATATATATATATATATATATATATATATATATATATATGCTTTTCCTATTCTCTGTGTTTTACAGATTAAAATACTTTGTCCAACAGTTCACTTGTACCATCAAAACCTTCTGAGCCTTTGGATATACCCTGATATCTCAAGAGAGACCACCAGGGTATAGTGCAAAGAACTTTCAGAACTGCGCGAACTTGTATAATTTACCCTTCCCCAGTGAATAAGCTGAATGAGCTAGACTGTAATTATGTATAAGAGATAATGATATAGTGTGTACATTAATCTAAGTTTATATACTTTTATCTTTGGTTTTTATAACGAGAAGTCTTTATGTAATAATGTAACAGATTATGATATAGTGTGTATACATTTATCCCAGTTTATACATACGTTCATTATAAACTAGATGTGTCGGAACGACACGAATGCCCCCGCCTGGGGCAAATTAGAAACATTTGTTAAATTTTAAAAATTTAAAGTTCAGGAGGTGTCGTATGGTCAAAAGTAGGTCAACAAGGGCAAAATGCAAACTCGATCTGTAACGGGTCATTATCAAGCAACACACCAAAAACCATGCCAGTATATGCAGGCATTGTGAAAAAAAAGTCCATACATGTGCATTTTCCATAAAAATTTCTGTCTTTCATGAAATTTTCTATGTTAAGGAGCCGTAAAACAATCAAAAGTAGGTCAACCAGGACAAAACGCAAACTCGATCTGTAACTGTCATTTTCTGCCCACACATAAAAAATCAGGGTGGTATCTGCAGGCACTGATGAAAAAAAGTCAGTACATATGCATTTGTTATGAAAATTTCTATTTTTCATGAAACTTTCTATGTTCAGGAGCAGTCAAATGGTCAAAACTAGGTCAACTGGGACAAAACAAGAACTCGATCTGTAACTGGTCATTATCTGCCTACACACCAAAATTCAGGCCCGTATCTGCAGGCACTGCGAAAAAAGTCCATACATGTGCACTTTTTTTATGAAATTTTCTAAGTTAGAGCACAGTCAAACGGTCAAAAGTAGGTCAACTGGGACGAAACGTGAACTCGATCTGTAACTGGTCATTATCTGCCCACACACCCAAAAATCAGGCCAATATCTGCAGGAATTGCGAAGAAAAGTCTGTACAAGTGTATTTGTCATGAAAATTTATATTTTACATGAAATTTTCTATGTTCAGGAGCCGTAAAACAGTCAAAAGTAGGTCAACTGGGACGAAACGCGAACTCGATCTGTAACTGGTCAATATGCCAACACACCAAAATTCAGGCCATTATCTGCAGGCATTGCGAAAAAAAGTCCGTACAACTGTTTGATTTCGGAATGACGGAAGGACGGAAGGACGGAAGGACAGAAGGACGGAATGACGGACATGGGTAAAACTATATGCCCCGGCCACTTTGTGGCGGGGGCATTAAAAATTTCAATATGCTCTTTCGTAATTTTAATTAATAATTTATATGTAATATAAATCATAAAATATTTCATAAAAGACCACCAGGGTATATAATAAGGAAATTTTAGAACTTGTAATTTACCCTTCCCCGGTAAAAAAACTAAATATAAGCTAAACTGTAATTATGTATAAAATATTATGATAATGCATGTGCACATTTATCCGAGTTTATATATACGCTCATTTTAATAAAAATATTTATTATGCTCTTTCATATTTTCATTGATAATATGAATATAATATAAATTATGTAATATTAAATAATATAGATATTACAAAATAGATTATGAATGAAAATATGACAATTATATTATACTGCAGGTAATTTTACAAAAAAAAATAAAATAAAAGAATGTTTGCAAACTCATACGAGATCCGAGTGTATGCATGTTCTAAGGCCTTTATTATAAGTGCTCGATAAAAAATCACTCATGGATATAACAAATGATTTTCTGTCTGTGACTAGGATAACACTTCAAATAACTGCACAAATTCCGACTTACAACTGCACGTTTCATTTACAACTTTACCGATATAGGGGTCAACTGCACTTAAAATACACCCTGCAGATCACGTTTCACAGAAAGAAACGGTCCCACAGCTAGAGAAATGTACAAAAGAAAAAACAACGCAGTGGCTTCACCGTGCTGTATGTCTAAACCGTATAACTATAGGGTCCCAGTAAAACCCAGCTTGTACTGGTTACGTAAATGAATTATCCAATGACTATCACAATAGATAATAAAAATAAAAATAAAAATAATAATAATAATTATTATATTGATAACAACAAAAATAAGAAGTAAAAAAAAGTACAGCAAAAAGATAATTAGGTGAATATGATGATGGTGATGATGCAGGAATGTGAGGAAATAATTTTATAATAATAATAATAAAAAATAAGAGGAGGAGGAATAAGCCACTTAATATTAATTGATCTTAAAAGAATATCCACTAAAATATCATGATATGGGTAAAACCATATCAATAACTGCCCGAACGCAATCTGACGTGAAATTTGAAAATATCAATCACTGGATCCAGCCGCAGAGTTCTCACTCTCAGGAGGGTATACTGTCATTCCGGTCCGTGTGTTTGTTTGTTTGTTTGTATGTGTGTTTGTTCACAGCATTACTCATGCAATCCTGAACGGATTTTCATGAAATTTTCAGAGCATCTTAGGAATGGGCTAATGAAGAGCGGAAACTCAATTGATTCGGATCCAGGGGCGTCATAACGGAATATTCACAAATGTAGAGTCACTTATGCACGAATGAACCTAAGAATATATGGGCCGAATAAATGAATGGCGGAGGCTTGCATTCATAAGAATGCAGATTTCAAGTTAATTTAGTACCCCTTCCCTCTCTTTAAGTTCTGTAAGATCGCTCACAATATCTTTGCGGAGATAAAATGACATGTCAAATTACCATTAGAAAATTTAGGAGTCCAGGGGTAGGTCAGCAGAGAACTGGATGGGGTGTTTTTTTTTTTTTTTTTGGGGGGGGGAGCTTTTTGTCCAAGCAAATCAGGCAAATACATGAGTACACTTTACTTGCCAAAAACGATGTCGAAATATCCCTGATATTCCAGTACAACCTAAATTTTATTCACCTAAAAATTTGCATTCTAATGAATCCAAGCCTCCATGTGCACCATACAGTTATTCGGTGCATATTCCCAGGTTCGCACGTGCATATAAGTGAGTGTACATTTATGAATATTTTTTAATGAGGTTACTTGATCCAGATCTACGCCAATCCTCATTTGCCCATTGCTCCATTCCCGGAATACCCTAAAAATCATATTAGACTCTGTTCATGAATGTGTGAGTTGTGAACACATGAACTGGAATGAACGCATATCCTCCCGGCGGACGCAAACAGTTTCTATACACCAGAGGGGGGGGGGGTATTTGTCCCACACCCGCCCCCTCAGCCCTTTGCGCCTTTCCTTTGCCACTTCGCAGCCTCTTCCCCATATTAAAAATCCCCCTATCTGCTAATTTTTACATGAATTTACTAATCCAAATGGAACGGTTGGATCTTCAATGTGTTCGCGCGATATTTTGCAATCCAGAAACAAGAGTGTGTTCTGCTAAAATATTTAATCATAACAGTCACTAAGTTTACCTTATTTAAGCTTGATTGAGTCAAATATAACAAAATCCCTAAATAAAATGCTTCACATTCATGTCTTAAAACAAAAAAAAAAAAAAAAAAAAAAAAACAAGAGAAGGAATTGGTTAACAAAACATTTCGGCTCCTTATAAGACGTGTTTTTCATATGCATTTCATATTAGCAATGGTAAAACATGTACTTCTCAAAGAGCACGTATTAAAGTTACAAGATCCATTTTGTTTCTTTTCTGGTTTAGAAAAAAAGTATGGGTACAGTATTTTCCTATGGCAATGAAGTGGCTTCCTCAAATTGACCTATTTCTCTGCATCAAGACGAGGCAGAGTGGTTCAGACTCGATCTGGTTTGAGGACACTGATCGAGGAAGGCTTAAGGTTTATTGACATAAACTGTAAATAACAGTCCTCGGAGTCCATGACCCATCACCATAATCACACACTTTATTGTGATAAAGAGAAGGCACACACACACACACACACCCTTACACGCACATACAATCACAAACACACACCATGACACGCGCGGAGTACACTTGTTTTTGAGTACAAAAAAAAACCATTATATATATATATGAACTACAATGTGCAACAATGTATACGTAATAATTCCTTGTATCTTTAACTTATTGATAATATATATATATAGTTTATTATAGACGGGGGTGTAATGATATATTGTAATCGTAGGACAGTGATATATGGTGTGGTGGCCTCACATTTTCCCCATATTTATTCACTCGGAAGGACTAGCATCGTATTCCAGGGCTTTCGAACAATACCGGCGAGAGACTGTTTGCACTTGCATGCAGTGTCCTAAATATGTTTGGGCTCCGATCTAATTCAGGACCGGGAAAAGTTAGAGAGAAGGAAAATGGGCAAGGAGATGCATGTAAAATGCAAGTGTTATTTAAAAAAAATATCGGCTTAAGATATATGATAAATTATATGTTGTAAAATTCCTAAAATGTGGACAATCTTGCGACTTTAGGGTGAACTTCCCACTTTAAGGAGGTGCGTGCCCCTAAACAAGGCAAAGGCCACCAAATAAAGTGCATGTTGCCATTTTGACGTAAAGGTAAAAAAATAATGAATAATCACCTGTTGTTTTACTAATGATGTGTTACTAACCTCGTTGTAATCATACCGTGTCTGTTTTTTTTAACATCAAGGTCAATCAGCAGTTGTCACTGAATTGACTTTTAAGGTAGTTTCCCTGGCAAAAATCCGCTTAAATAAAAATCAGCCAAAATTCATTTTAAATTAATATTAGATCCACGAAATATATAACATTTAAGCCTGTCCTAGGATTCTTTCAGATGGTTTATGGTATATGTATCTATGAAATTCACGTTCACAACATTCTGAGATATTTTGTTGTTGTTTGATATTATTCTACTAAAAAATAGTTCGCTGTTATTGGTATCCTTAAATCGTGTACCATTTAAAAATTAAAAAAAATTGCTAAGATTTCATATGAAAACGAACGTGAAGTTCGTAAAAACATATACCATTAAAAAGAGCACTGTACCATGGTTCAAATTTGATTTAGACTTTATTGGATCGGGTCTGATATATGCATTTGAAAAAAAAAATTAAATTGTATTGGTTTTAAATTTAGGGGATTTTTCCTGGGATGCTAAACTCGGTACCGGGTTTAAAATGATATAGACTAAATGGGGATTGATATAAATTTGAAAAAAAAACTGTTGGATTGGTTTTAAATTTAGAGGATTTTGCCTCGGATGCTCCCTAATGCACGTGTACGTTTGCACGTGGGAGGCACGTAAATCCGCCGCAATCTAATCCACAGAAATAACCGCCGACTTACGTGACCAGAATCCAGTTTAAGCCTTGTCTGTCCAATAATGGAGCCGGGTTATATTGTAATATTAATCGCATCAGACAGAATAAACTGTCGGTTCCATATCTGTACAATATATTCATTACGGTGGTAGCATTTGTATACTGTTCTGTCACTGCTGTTGCTCGATCATTTTAAATGAAGTTATTCATATTTTCTTTAGCTGTTAACATGAAATATGTCAATATTTACTTGTGCGTGCAGTTTTGAAAAACTGGGTTTATTGACATTGTTGTAATATCGAATATTTGGTTTCTTAAACGCCATATCTATATGTGTTTCTTAGACAGAAAAAGAAGAAATATCAACAGGCTGATATAACAATGTCGCGAACGACATTAAAAACAACCTTGTTTAGTAGCTCATTAACATACATCCAAGTAAAACATTCACATGCACGCTTACAGTCACAATTTGGTAATGAGGAATATTTGACCGTGAATAACACTTGCCATCATGCTTAGCACACTGCCATTATTCCCGTGAGAGAGAAATGTTTGTTAGCGCTTTTTTTTTCATTGTTTATATAGCCGTGAGCCGGGTTAGATCAATGCCCGGAAGTCTGCTTTGTCTAGGCTTTTTACCAATCGATAAAAGACAAATACCTTCGCGGTCTCTGAATGGTAATTAGAGAACATTCGCAAACAATTGCCTCTATATATATTTCGTGAGATGCCCGCTGGGAGGTTTGCACGAGCTGTCTTTGTTGGGGGGCGTGGCATCTGCGCACATGTGGCAGCCAGCTGGGGAATCCCTTTGCACTAAAAGGGTGCATCTAATCCCACAGTTCACGTCTTAAGCATCCATGCGCAGGCGCTTGCTTCAGCTTCCTGTGTGGGCTTGGAGGGATTTCTCGATCGAATTTGTGCGGAAAATATCAGTGTACCAACGCTATTAGTGGCCATTTGCATATGTGTGGAGTATTAAGTGCAGTTGGAGTACTACAAGTAAATAGTGAGCAACAAGTGTCTGATATAATCATCATAATAGTATTGAATAGCTCAGCGCCCATGCCCTCAGCTTGTTGGTCAAGTCGCGCAGACGTTTGAGGTGGGGGTTTCCCCAACCAGCATGTTTTTGGTGTGAGAGGAGGCAGTGACCATCTCACTAATTAGACCAGGGGATAATTTACCGTGTTACCGCTTACCATTACGGCTATGGCGGACGATGATGTGTTGTTTGATGACGTATACGAGCTCGGTGAAATAATTGGCAAGTAAGTGTGATTTATCTGTATTTATATGTACGTGGTACCGGTACTTATGAACCAGGCACGGACCCATGACAGATGACTGGTATGTTTATCTAGATGCTATCACACCGACTTGTTACGCCTGTCAAAACACAACACGGCCACAAGCACTCACATTCTATCAAATTCAATGTATTATACCACAGGGCATATATACATATATTTGCCAATATAATCCCCTTTTCATTTGCACCAGCCAATTATCACTTATAGGTTTTAAAAACTGATCGTTCTGAGTTCTATATTACGATTAGTTTTTACAGAGGTGTGTTTATCAGCTGATTGTTATCCAGAATACCTGAGAGAATAGTATCATTATGAAGACCATAGAAATACAGAATGAAATGTATCTTGCCCTAAGAATGGACTCCTCAATTGCCTTTTTTTCAGTGACTGACGCAATGTGGAGTCCATAGATTGCCCCTGCAGTTAACTGTGATTATAACACTCCATACACAGCTGTGAGATTTAACATATATATCAATTGTTTTATGTTCAGTGCATCTATGTGTATTGTATATTTGACCACTGAAAAACATTACATCAATATTTTGCACCAAGGAAGTGAAATATGAACATAATAGTACACAGGCCTACAGCATTATAAACAGGGCTTCCACCGAATGCATGATGTCTGCCGGGCTGTAAATGCTTCAATTCCCTCTGGACAAATAAATTAGTTATTGATGTTACAGGTGATTCATGCTTTCAAGAATGGTTATTTTTTACTATAGGCCTTTCGACTAACTACATAATGTGAAATTTGTATGTTAAAACCAAAGGAAATATTTTTTTTCAGTTTCCTTTCAAAGAGTAACAGATTGTATCGTGTTAAAACCCCAGTTAGCCCTTTGGTGGGCCACTGAAGCAACAGAAACCTGAAACCTGTTGCACCACTGTTGGCGGCTAGCCCTAACACATATATACAGTAGAAATTTATTTTTTTCTGACAAGCTTTTTATAAGGAAAAACAATCTTTTGGATGAATGTCCATGGGTCTTGTGCTGGGTTTGTTAGATGCTAGCCGCCTGCAGCGACGAAAACGTCTTGCACCGTTGATTGACGACTGTTTGTCACCTCCCCATATATAGAGATAAGTGGTATTTGATATGATTGTATTTTCCGGAAAAGGCATTTTAATTATCAGTTTCACAGATGGGGCGACATTAACTTCTTCACCATGGCAAAAGTATCTTATTTTCAATACAACTGCAACATATTCGCACAGTTCTGTTAGTGCATTTTACTTTAGTTATTATGTATTTTTGTCAAAAAGACACAGGTCGTACAGCTCATAAGTCATAACCACCCTGACAGAAGCATTAAAAATGTATACATAGCATAAGAGGCCACAATGCTTTTTTGTACTGGTCCTGTTTTGTAAGGGTTATAGGCAATATTTAAACTGGTAATTTTTGCAATTAGCATATCATAACAGAATTATGTCTTTAAAAGATACTCTGGATATTCATGGATTTTCTCCTTTTTATAGACACAGCTGCACAGGTCATACTGAGCTTAGAACCCCACCCAAGTGCATACATTGGGTGGTGACTAAAATGTATGCTCAGATATATTTAACATTTTAGTCATCCTTGGTGGCTAGTTAGATGTCTGATGGGTAAGTGCCATCTTATCTTGGGAACACAGTTTTTCTTTACACAAAGGATGACCTCAGATGATGAAAGTACTAGGTTTATCGCAGATTTGATTTTTAAGATCTCTTCGACCCACTTTTAATCCTAATTTTTATTGAAACAAGGCCCCCAAGGTCATATGCTGTGCCCATTGGTGACAACCAGTTAGTAAAGGGAGAGCCGGGGCTGGACACTGTAATCTTTCAGAGGCAAAGGAATCTTTACAAGCCTTAAACAGTCCTTGTTTTTACAATCATAGTTTCTCTGTACTGTTTTTAATATCGACATTACTGCATATATTTACCAATGTTAAAATCTCAGGACTGTGATTAGAGCAGGCTTGTCATCACAACCTGGCAGTTCAAGGACTAACAGCTTGTCATTTTGATGACAAGCCATGCATTTTCACTTCTTTGGCTCCATATCTCTAGCAATGACAGATAAGTGATCCTTTTTGTGCAGCTATTTTGTAACAGCAATAGTGAAAATGATGAACTCATATGAGTAAACTACTCATTAGATTGTCCTGACATGCCACTTCAAGCCCACATAATAAACCTGCGTGAGTTCACCTGACTGATCTGAGATATAGTTGATAACTCATCAATTTTATGCTCTTGAATTAAAAAGGTAGGACACTTTACTTGGGCTAGGAAGGGCAGGATTTATAAACGTAGCTATTATCACACCTGTCTTTATAGATGCCTTGGCTATAATATCAGTGCGTAACTAATTAGACCCACCCTTGACATATATACACTTGACTATGTGTGTGCCTGTGCCTGACACTCTCACAACAATATATATGTAAAATACATTATATATTTTATATGCTTGAGAAATATTATGGTAAATAAAGATGTTAATTAATTCTCTTACAAGAAAATGAAAGGGCAAGTTTTTTTAATGATTTTTATTCTGAAACAATAATAATTTATATTGCAAGTGTTGCTTGAGAAATTGGCAAGTATTTTTAAAGTAAATTAAATATATATGGTAATGTAGGAAGTCCACCATAATGTATCCAGGCAAATACAGTTTGGACGTCACATGTACATCCATCATTTTTGTAGTCTGTAATTATCAAGACTATGCAGTAGGGCTGGCATGATTGATTGGTACAATTTCTAGATTATGGGTCATCTTGAAATTGGAATTTCTTCTATTTAACATGATATAATTGACCATGTGTGTTCAACATATTTTTAAACCAGAACCCAAGAATTCCTCTTGAATTTGCCTTTGCTAAAATTTTTTTGATTATTTTGAAAATTATCTACTTCAGAAGGCCTGGTCTCTTAGCACAATGGTCATTGATGTTAGCCTCAATTTCCCATCACTAGCAGGCCAATATTATATTTTGTGCCCATAATCTTTCTAATTTTTATTTAAATGCAGATCATTTGTATCATGTTACGCTCAGATGTAATATGACCAGGGCTATTTAGTTTTTACTACCCCTGGGAAACATTATATAATGACCTTTAATGATGATAATGTTAAGTCTTACCAGACTTCCAATTGATGTCAGTCTAGTACAGACTGTGCTGGAACAGCCTCTTTATTAACAGTAAACAGTTTTTTTGGCCAAAGTGGATGAAATTCCAGACATGATATATTAACTTCACATATAAACACGGTTACACAGGAGAAGCTTACAAAAGAAGCCTGTTTGCTGGCTTTGTAGTGAATAAAACTAATTTAATAGTTTTTGTTGAGCAGAAAATTAGAAACCACCACCTACCATGTATTACTGAATGTTTTAACGTTTTAAAGAGCAGTTAGCCAAAATGGGGTTCTGTTGTCAACGTGTCATATATTTATTATTGTTTTAAAAAAATCTTTGTATAAGTATCTTTTTGTATTGCTGCTATTGCAAAGAATCGTTTGGAATATCACTTTGTTTTGAAAAATTAGTTCTAAGTATCTGTTCTTTTGATCAAGGTTTATCTGTGCTAGGGCTAGTTTCTCTCTAGTGGAACAAGTGTCTGTTTGAGAATGCTGTATTTCTGCTACTGAAATATATATAGGTGACAATAACCCAGTAAGAATCTCCTGGTCATATAATATATACCCTGTACTGTAGTGTACCATATGGTAACGTGAGAGGCAGCTGGTGTTTATATCATCATTGCTTCACAATGAACAGCATGGATTAAATAGTGCACTTTTTGAACATAAAGTAACATATGTTTTGAAAGGTCCCTTTGTGTTTATATTAAAATAACAGTATTTAAATAGATCCATATCAAGTAAATAGATGATAGATCTATATCTAAACATTAACATTTAGACAAACATGTACTGGTATGTGTTGTATGTTTTATTTTAGCATTTAACTGTAGCAAATTTTATAAAGAAAAAAAGGATTCCAGCTGCTAATTGAGTGAAATGAAACCAGTTGCTGTATTACTAATTCATTATTAGAACTGAATACTGATTGCCCAGAAAATATACTGCTGATCATCAGTAGACTTATTGTAATGTCATTTCTGTAGTCTTGAGGGAGACCAAATTGATGACACAGAGGCAGGGTTGGGTTTTAGGCTGCCCAAAACCTGTTTTCGGCAGGGCAGAGCCTAAAACATGCCTTTAACTGCCTAAAATAGGTTAAAACCTGCCTAAAACTGCCTTTAACTGCCTAAAACCTTATTTACCCTTACCTATGACTTTTAGTTTAACTATGTTTTATTGTTAAACATCTAAATGCATTAAAGAAATATGCTCAACAAATTATAATTGAGGATCATTTTATTCAAACTAAACAAATTAAACCATGACACAAAAAAAGCAACAAATGAATTCAACACTACTTCAGGATTTCCTTATGAACACAGTTCTACGACTCTCCTACCTCCATTACTGCCAATTTATAAAAAAATGCTCTTACTTTAAGCTTATAACCAGATACTTTTATTGGCTTTTTGATCACAAGGGATTAAATTTTGTGATAAATGGAAAAGAAGTTTTCCTGGATTTAAAATGTTGTTCCATTTACACTGATGAATAGTTCTTTATACTGTAGCTTCACTAACATAACATGTTTATTTTGTATGCCTGTAGCTTCAATGGCAAAAAGCATTGGATTGAATTTATAAATTATTACATATCTTTTATGCTAGCCATAAAACTAAAAATATGATAATATCTGATAATGAACAAGAATTTTCACTATTTGTTTATTCCCTTAGCTAGGTCATCCCTTGTCAAATTTTAAGATTTTGTGCACATACTTATCTTCTGTATAATGATGGATATACTCTGTTAATTGTATGATGAAATTGTAAAAATGGAACCCTCATTAAACACTATAATTAGTATAAAACTGAAAATGTGAAAATATTTTGCAATGAATATGTTGCAAACCACAGAATATTCATAATTACTCAGGGGCTGTGTTAAACCTGAAGGCCTGAGGGGCACTGACTGCATCACTCAGTAAAATGTTTGCTCAAGAACAGTCTTCAGGGCAAGGGCTTTGATTGCATCCTCCTAGTCATGTATGAAAGTTGACATGAACATCTACTAGGACACAGTAGTAGGACTTATGACCATTGGGTCTTATGACCCCATCACCCTGATAAATTGTAATTAACTTGTCTAATCAAGTAGTCCTCCCCTCTGATAGTGATACCCTGTCTTACAAGGGCAAACTGGAGGCTGTATTACATCATTCAAGGTAGCTGGGCACTCATCAGGAAACCCAAAAGGTCCTGATAATGTCATTACCTTGGCCAATAAAACTATGTGCCACACAAACATGGTCTCATGTTCAGACACCTATACAGGCTCTTTGAAGACTGCATGGTACCAGCCAACAGGAAATCATGCATTTCTAATACTTGATAGCTTCCAGAAGCCCAGCAAAGCCTTGTGACTGCTTCACCCCAGCCAGTATGGTAGTTTTACAGATCTTTAAGTAAAAAATGTAAACAAATATAGGTTTTGGGCACTTTTGGTGCCTAAAACCTGCCTAAAACCTGTTTTAGGCGGGGCGGTTTTAACCAGGTTATAACCTATGGTTAAAACCTTCATGCCTAAAACTTGCCAACCCTGCACAGAGGTACATTACTCATGGTTCATAATTGATTATTGGTTGGAGAAAATTGATTGATTATCTTAAAATCATCATAGACAAAGGGTCCATTATCTGCACACAGGCTATACTTTTGCACAGTACACCTCCCTTCAATATTCTCCATACTGTGAAGGTACCTACAGAGTCTGTTATAAATTGCTTGGTGCAGTTGCACATCCTGCAGACATCAGTTTGTGTGAAGCACATGGTGCATTGAACATTATAGCACTGACTTGTTAATAAAGTTCAGTTGATTAAAGGGGCCCAGTCACCGATCTGACCTTTATAAACTAAAGGTAATCCCTTTGAGCTTTTATAAAAATAGGTAAGAAAATGTGGATATCACCACATACAGGCTGCATGTTTTGTTTATACATTAACATGTTTATTATATGTGGGGGCCTGCTGAAATAATTAAAACAAATTCAACAAAGGCATTTGGTGTCAATTCAGATAAGCTAGAATTTTTGCAAACTTTCATGACATTTTGCAACAAGTGACCTTTCTACCACAGCTTATATATGCAACCTTCACCAAGGCTGAGGTTACATGTTTATCCTGTTTGTCAACATTGCTGTGATTACAAACACGTTAATAAACAAGTTTATACATTCTTCACAGACATGTTATAAGAACTTTGCATAACCAGAATTACCATAGGTCATTAATTACACAGAGGAAGCCAGTATTCACATTTATAAACTCTTTAAAAGGTAGGTGAATGGGCACCTTTAAAAGAGCCAGACATCCATCATGATTTTGAAAAAGAATCTCAAGTTGACCTAATATTCCAAAGAATTTCAAATTTTTACTGGGGCCAAGGAGGTTATAACTTATGTTTTAAACCATGTTTAAGGTCCCCATCAAATATAATGCTTAAATGGATTTAGAGGAGTATATCCTGTTGGATTATTGGAGCAGGAGGCATGCATTCAACTGAGTGGCATGTTAGGCCAAAAAAAATTAAAGGTATGGTTCTCAGGCACCGCCCGCATCAATTTTAAACACCCCGCATCAAAACTTTTTATTTTGATTTTCAATAAAAACTTTTCCAATTTTGAGCTGCTGCCGCTCCGACATTTCTTTCAAGAAGATAAAACCATAAAATTTCCTTTGTTTTGTAGAGCTTTTACTTATTTAGCAAAATAAAACTGTCATTTTCATGCTTTTCTCTTATCATTTGACATTTTTATCGAAACATACCAAAAAATTTAAAATAAAAAAAGCGCCCGCCCGCATTGATTCCTGAAAAAAAGTGCCTGAGAACCATACCTTTTTTTTATTTTGGCCTTATTTATATATTTGTAAATGTAATAAGATTACATAAATATATTTGAATGAATAGATATAAAGCAAACAAACCCATAATTTTGACATGTAACCTGTGACATCTGAGTTATAGTGTTTGATAAATGGCATCTCCAATGAACATAAATTTTCGAGAAACTTGAAAAATAGTTAACCTGTTAGAGTTTGATAAGGGCACAGGAATGTGACACCAAAGTGCTCTGAGCCCAGTGCCCAAATGAGAATCTGTCTTGGGAGAGTTTGGTGGCAAGGGGAAATGTATCAGCAAAGTTTAGAGTGGAATAACGCTTTATTTATACCGAGCCCATATCTTCAAATTATAGCAGAATTACAATGGTGCATAAACTGCATGACAGGCATCTGCTATGGCAGAAAAAATGAGGTCCTTTGATAATTGAAAGTTTATGATGTGATTTGAATAGATGAAAGTGAAATATCTGGAAAATACCAGAAATACAGACTTTGTTAAAAATCCCCATGGCAGAAATCAAGCTAGGCAGGTAGTATTAAAATGTCAAGCACAGCTGATCAGAGGAGACAGTGTAGCCTGCTGTGGCCTGCGATGGTGTCAGTTCGCTGATTTGACAAGTTGTCCTGTCAGGCAAGTACTTGGGCTGTCCAGGTGAAACTTCATCCTACCCGCCAGGCTGACCTTATAAAAAGCTCCGGTAGTGAGAGCACTATAAATAGCACCTGAGTGTTATGGATATAGCAGTATTGACACATTCTCTCCTGCAAGGTTACTTTCCTCAGAGGGTACACCTATTTTTTTAAGCATCCATAAAAAGATTAAGCTATTTTGGGAACACAGAAGGATTATGGTTCAGTATTTTATATTTTGATCTGGATACCATAATGTAAATTAATTTTTTTGTGCTTTAAAACAATTTACTGCCATTATGTCCATCATATATATCTAGTTGTTATACATGTAATAATTAGTGTTATTGCCCTGTGCAGAATGGAACCTTTCATTTCGGTACATGAAGGGCACAGTCTCTCGAGCTAATTCCCCTTTATGTTTTTGTTTATATATATTTCTTTCTGGTAAATTTGTGATGGATTCCTTACTCAAACCATAGACCATGTAATACTCTTTATTCGTTCTCTTCTGTTTTAAATCCAATGTTAAAATTCAGTTTTATTTAATAGCATTTACAGTTATCTTTATTTCTGATTACAGAATGGATAAAACATATTCAGTCTTTTTGGATTTAGATTTATAAATATATATGCAGCAGTATAAACTCAAGTTTTTTTTATAGCATGAATATATACTGAATAAACTTTACTGTGTTATTAAAATTAGTTGAAACTTCTGTCACTCAATTTCTGTTCTTTCTGCCTTGATAAGTTCTCATAAATCCAATAATCTTACAATAAAAATAGAAATTAACTGCTCAGCTGGAGGCTTCACCTTTTTCAATAAACGGTTTTTCTCAGATGTCATTTCTGCTGGCAAAAACTAGTTTCTAAAGTTCCTGCCAAAAGAAAAAGGGTTTTTGCTATTTTCTGCCGTGAGGCAGAAACCCAACCCTGTAGAAGGGTCACTTATCTCCAGTTCTTACCGGAAAAGGGTACTGTAGAGAAAAGTCCTTACAGGAAAAGAGTATTCTTTTACATTTATTTTTATAAAAATTTCAGGGCTTCTACATTAACTTTTGACATGTGGGCAACTTATATTTAGCATTTACTTGCCCAACATGGAATTTTACTTCCCCAGTCTGGCAAGCTGGAGCTGACTTTTGCTTTTCCTACCACCATTTTCTTGAATTTTTGCTTGCCTTGGGCAAGCGTTTAACTGTTAATGTCAAGCCCTGAATTTAAATATTCTGCTTAATTGGAAATTTATGGCTGTTTGGTTGTTATATAACCGTTATTGTGAACACTCAAAAATGTGCATTAAAACTTTTTCAGACAATTTGAAAATTGTTAATCTCAAGATCAGATTATAAGCATTTTGTAACATGGGAGTATAAATGCATGTTTGAGCTCTGTACTATATTAGTACAGGGCTCAAACATGTAGTAATTAGTAATTGACCTAAACAGAAAACATAATGCCATTCAAATATATAAATATATTTTATTCAATTCAACAGCAATGAAAAAAATGTATCTCTTTACAACATGATGATAATGTACCGTACCAGGGTTGAAGGGCAAGCTATTAATAAAATGCAAAGGCAAAAATGCAACAGATGCTATTGTTGAGTTAGATATTAAAAAATACTAATAAAACTAAGTTTATATTCATGAAACAATAAGGAAAAATGTGTCAATTCTGAATGAAGACTGAACATTGCAACAGATAAAGCTTAAGTAACCTCAAAAGATTTGACTAGAGAGAAGCTATCTTGCACTAGGTGACAGAACACACCAAAGGGATGTTGGTACCTGTACCTATTGTTAATGTCATCCATTTTCCTGTGGTGGTTTGGGTCATGAATTGAATAGATAGATTTGCTTAAAAGTTAAATGCTTTAAACAGTGACCCATATATTATCCATAAACGTTTTTGGCCTGAGTTGTAATCGATGGGGCAATATCTGTATTGGTCAGATTTTAAGACCTTTTAATGTGGACAAAAAAATCACCCCCAGACCCTCTTTTGGTCAGCCATATACAACTTAAAGATAGGGATACTAAGGGTATGCACTTGTGGTCAAAATTAGGAAAATCAAGGTTGGGGCCAGTTCCGAGATTGACCGCTATATAAACACAGTTCAGGAATTTGCAGAAAGCACCAGCTTCCAGTTTTATAGTTTTATTTCAAAATGAGATTTCCTCACTGCTCAAATATGGCTTAAGATAAACAACTAAAGAAACACTGTGTAGGCGGTTAATGCACAATTATTGGACATTCCAGGAGGCATGTTTGTGACCAAGACAAATATTTAGAATACCAAGTGGTAAAAACAAAAAGAGCCAAGGAAAAGCAGATATTGTATTCAAACAAAAGCTATCTGTAACACAACAGTAAGGTCTAAGCCCAGCAGTGTTTATAAAAAGAGCTTGTGCATAATATATTGATTTTGTGAATTTTTGAAATTATATATACCCATCTGTTGCAAAATAAAGATGATTCAATTGAAAAAATATATAAGAAGTGAAGGTTTTGGTTACAGTAATGTTCTTTATATAAAAACTGTTCATTAAATGCATTTTAACCAAATTATCCATAGTAACAGCAATAGGTGAATTTCCTTGAGTACAAGAGAAAAAAATGTATCCACTGTAACAGGAATAGGTCCTTAGCCTTAAAAGTTAGGAAAAAAAAAAGCTGCTTGTGGCCTTATTGGTGCATTAATCACAGAATTTTCAGAGTTTGTCCATGAGCATATTACAACTTGAGTAGTGACATTTTGCACACCATGGCCATCAAAATGACCTAGATATACGGTGGTTGCCTGTGTTTGCAAGGGTTTCAAACTCGTGATATTTGTGGAAGGAGAATTATTGCGAAAATAATCCTTTGTGAAAAAGAAGGTTCGTCTTCAAAGGAAAGTTGAAAAGTAAAAGGTTGACAGTATGAATAAAAATTGACTCTATATGTTCAGAGATTGATTTTAAAAGTTGTCAGTTCTTTCCAATGGTCTGCCTTTATCAAACAATGTTTTTATGTGTTTAGATCTTTAATTGCAAGATAGCTAAAAAGGTACCCTCACAAAATAATGAAATGGTGAAAATTGCAAAATTTTAATCTCACGAATATGAAGCCAACCACAGTATATATAGGGTCTTTGAAGTCAGATGGGTAAGGTCTGTGGAAGTCCCTAAAATGTCCTTAGATGTGCACTCTTGAAAGTCTCCAGGGAACCACAATACTAACATTGTGCCTGCTTGGTTGGACAGTATCTAATATGCAA
Source organism: Sipunculus nudus (assembly GCA_026874595.1). Lineage (NCBI taxonomy): Eukaryota > Metazoa > Annelida > Sipuncula > Golfingiida > Sipunculidae > Sipunculus > Sipunculus nudus. The sequence goes on from CM049314.1 coordinate 57,031,205, forward strand.
ACCTGATCAGTGTTTACAGTGTATTGAGTCATGATTGATTTATATACCAGTATATTTATCTAGCTGTATGCCCCATACTGTAGCATATATGGTCAATGTTTTTAGGTCCACTGTTGTATTGATATAATATAGTCTAGTTATTATATTTCTGCCAGGAAGGTAAATATTACACTTTCCCATTGATTCATTGGTTTATTTGTTAGTAACTTAACACAAAATGTTATGAATGGATTTGAAGAAAATCTGTGGTGGTTAGGGTAAACCACACAGAAAAAAGATCTGTTAATGTTTTAGGGTAATCCGGATAACCATAATATATTTTTAATTCAGAGGATATGCCATTATGACATTTGGAATTCCTTTGTACCTGGCTAGTGAACATCCTATTTACTGGTATTAGGGGCAGCATTTGTTCAGCAACTGACAAGGTGAACCTGTGTTAAGCTAAGATTCCCATGTAAACAATGGGGAATGCGGCATGAGTGAATGCATGTTGAAAAATTTCATACATGAGCAGACAAGGCAACATGCATGTTTTCTATGTGTTACCCCTGATTACCATGCAAAATTGGCAAACATTGCTACATGTAGTGATTCCTTTTTACCTAATACGCATTCTGCTTGCTCACATAATGAATCTCACCTTATTTATTCAGTCAATAGTGATTTTGTCCGCATCCCGCATCATGCATTCCATACATGAGGAATCTGAGCATTACTGGTGTAACACTCTTGTACAATACAAGAAAGCTTGATGGGGGGATCCTGGTGGCGATATCGAGGTACTCATGATTACGCACCTCTATAGTTAGTAATATTCTTAGACATGGCAGAATCACTGCTCCATTTACAATTACACTAGAAAGATCTGGCTCAAAAAAATTATAAACTTTATTTATTTTACATTGATTGTACAACTAGTTATAATAACTAATACGAGGCACTCTCCTTGGCTCGAATGTTAGTGCTCGGTAGTCGGTAAGGGTGGAGAAAACCGGAGGACCTGGAGAAAACATTGTAATGAACTGTAGGTAATTCCTGTTAAGAAAATTTCTCATAATGCCTCTGTGATGGATATATGTGCTGTTTATGAGCAAGCTGTTACTCAGATAAGTTAACACAGCAGTGTTGACAAATGGAAAAAAAAAAACATATTACCTTAGTCTAGAAGGTGTTAGGTTGCATATTGGCAAAAGTTGAAAGGTCACTACATGCAGAATGCAAAATGCTATCATCTGACTTGCTGCCAGATATTTGTTGGGATTATTTTTGTGGCCCCCCCACATGTTATAAACACATGGATATGAACCAAAAAAAAACCAACCTGTGTGCAGTGGGCATGGCATTTTCTCGCTTATGTTTATAAAAGTTTCAAGGGATCATCTTTAGTTAATAGACTTCAGTTAATGGAATAGGCCCCTTTAGGAATCAGTAATGCTACAAAATGATGTCTTCATGCAGTTCCGATTGAACCTTTATCAGTGGCTGTTTACAGGGACAGTAAACTTCTTCTCTAACATGATCAGTAGCTGCTGTGACAAGATAGCAGAATATTTGTTGCGCTTATCAGACCTGTGCTGAAATTTACCGGAGAAAATAAGAGAAATATTGCATTCCCCAGTGTCTGGTGTGGAGTGCCAATGTTCTCGCTTATCTTGGTATTCTGCCAGCCATATCTGTAGCACTATGTAATAATGTCAGGAGCCAAGTTACCATGTAAATCTGTCAGTTTGAGATGTTGGTAAGTGTCCCCATAAAAACCAAAGACCTTTGTGTGGGTTAAAGGGGCCTAATCACCTATAAAGCATGTTGAATTAACACGAAAAATAATGACTTCTCTTTGAAATAATTTGATGCCTGTCAAAATTTTGCCTTGAAAGTGTTGGCTTTCTCCTGTACTTGAGTGTTAAAATAGTCGACTAGGCATGATTACAGGTGTCTTGGTGTCCCCTGGACCTATTGTTGTCACAGGTTCTACAATGAATTTTCATTTGGCCCTTGGAGCGTAATATCCATCCAGCAGATATATATCAGAGGAAGTGAAGGTCCATGTATGGACTAGTTTCAGGTAGTTTGGACTAAGTTTGTTTGGGATCTGTCACACGTGTGCAAAATCGGACCTCCGGTCATGCTGCCTTTTTATTGTAAACAGACGCACATGGACTTTGTTTACTAACACATAGAACCACAACAAGGTGTTTGTTAAACATCTTAAAGGGAGGCACTGAGACACTAAACTGGGATAGTTTTACTTGAACACTTTTATAAATTAAAAGGAAACTGATAATGTGAAGGAATTGGCATAAAATTGCTCCTGGTTATATCTCTTTAAAGTTTGATCACCATTTTAAACTGAGACACTTCATTTTATGTATACTAGAGGACAGTTAGTTTGAGGCCATGTCTTTACTAAAGCCAAACATTCTAGCTTTCCCCAAAAAGAAGGTAACAAAATGATAAACTAAAAATCTGCATTCTAAGGAATGCAAGTCTCCACCATGAGTGCGTGTGTGTGTGTGGGGTCCTACTGTGGGATGCTCCCCAACCCATGGTTGCAGTCATTAATTCAGCCCATGTTCCTAGCCTAGGAATCCTAGGTTCATTTATGCATTGTAAGTTACTTTACATTTGTGAATATTCATTGATGACTTCAGACATTCCTGAATCCTTATCATATGTCGAATCCACACCATAATCTATAATTCATTCTTTATTGGACCTTTCCCAAAAAGCCCTGAAAAATTAATGAGACTCTCTAAATGATTGCCTGAGTTATGTTGTGAACACACATACAAACATGCACAAATAGGGATAAACTCAATCTGGTCCATACCTGATAACAGGCAGCCTCTTCTGGGATTTGAATTAAGATCACTGTTGTGGTGAGCATGCATGTTTTCTTTAGTTTGATGATCTGGCTGAATGAGGCATCCCTTGGATTAGTTTATTGAGTATAGATGTGAAATGATTATACTTCAGTCATTATACTCATATCCCCCAAAAAACAGTGTCTTGATGCTCTGTGCAAATCATCACTCAGCTGAGATATATATGCTGCATTAACACAAGTGGCTAAACCAGAGGTTATGGGCTGCCTTTGACTCTTTTTAGGTATACAGTCTGAACCAATCATATTCCACACATCCTAAGTGTATCCATGTTGATTTTAATGCTTTATTGCCATTAGCCAATCAGTTTCTATGGGCCATTCAAATCCAGCAGGCCGTCTTACTCTAATTGGACATGTTATAATCAGGTATCAATTTTAAATGAAACCAGTTGGAACATAAGGGAAAACTGGAATTGAATAGAAACTTGAATGAATTGATAAAATGTAATGAATTTAAGTTTACAGTTTCAGATGAATTTAGCTATATTGATGGATCAGTTCTCTAGATCAGACATTCAGGACTATATGTTTCTCATCAGAAGCTTATGCCTCAAAAGGAGTAATTTAAAGATCAGCCATGAAGTGATTGGCTTACGTCAAACACAGATGTGTCCAATGAGTGTCACAAGCGCCATTGTGAGAATCTGAAATTTTTTCAGATTTTTTAATGTCAGTTCCTGAATTTTGTGTGTACATCAACACACGTGTCAGTGAAATATGTTGTTGTCATGTTTTCAGCAGTGAATTGAATTTGAATTGAGTACAAAATAGCTGTATGGAATTAGAATCAATATTTTTCACAATTTATGGAAATCAATTGGAATTTGTTTCATACAATTTTTTTTTAACAGGAATTGTAATCAAAATGAAAAATCTTAATTGATGCCAGTTTAGGCTCAATGTGTATATGTTATGCTACAGGTGATCAATCAGAAAAGGGGGGGGGGTTCTATTCTGAGCTCTGGATGAGCACCTGGTAAACTCTAAATCGGGTTTGTAGTTCCTATGAACAGTCACATCACAAACTTCTTTTAAAATACCTTCTTCATGTCTGAAAGTGTCACGCAATTCTGGTTTCTTGAAGGAACTTGCTCAGGAATGTTAACTCATCTGAAAATAATGCACACCTGCAGTCACAACCATAACCAGGTTATAAGTATATACTGGTGGGTAAGTGTGAAGGTATAGCAAGTGTTTGAAGGCAAACTTAAATCAATAGCTTCATTCTTATGAAGAACACATACATTATTTTCACAAATTATATATGACAGAGTTGGGTCCAAATGTAAATGCATTTGCATTTACTTTTTGCAGTTGTGTTTTGCATTTAAATGCAGCAATCTTAAAAAGACAACATAAGCATTTAGAAAAAATGATTTGCATATCCATTTAACCCTTTACTGTTTACATTTATTTTAGATTTCTGACAAATTCTGACACTATTCATATTAACTCTAACAGCCATATCTTTTCAAGCTTTTTTTGTATCTTCTTCAAATTTTCAACAGTTCCTACTAAGAGGGTTTGCTGAAGCTTATTGAAAATCATTGAAACTTAGAAGTAATATGCAATATTTTTGTCCTTAAAGAATCTATACATATCATGGCATTCTTGTGGCCCATTTTTAGTGCTCTTTAGTGGGTAAAGGGTTAAAGTATGAGTCAAATGTCAAATACAAAATCTTTTATATGAAATAAAGCAATGGTTATATGTTTAATTTTCAGTCAAAGGCCAAGTTCAGTATCAAAATGCATGTATGTGTGAATATTTAGTGTACCCTTGCCTCATTGGCACCAGTTCAAAGGTGCTGTCCATCTGACAAATGTATGAATGACTCATACATGTATATCTGGTGTAATTCACATTTGTGATTTGTATACTTACCCTCGCACCAATTAATTCTAGATTCAGTTCATCAGGTTAGAGTGCAACTATCTAAAAAGAATAAAGTTAACTGTGACCTGGAGATGTTCCTGTTCACACTTTTGTGCTAAGTTTTCAAAGAATCGAACATTCTGTTTTGTCATACTAGTATATGTATTCCATGTACAAAATTATATAAATGGCATGACAAAAGTTTATAATACAGAAATAAAGTACACTTTAACAAAAACATTTGCATTTAAATCCCCTTGAAATTATGTATTTTCATTTGAAAATATTAAAATTTTGCATTTGCATTCAAATGCAATGATTAAAGACATTTTCATTTAATATTATTATCTGAAAACATTGCATAAATTTGCATCTAAATGCAATGACTGGTTGTGTATTTGCATAAATTTTCATTTTAGAAGGCAACTTAGTATAATTTGCATTTGTAATTTAATGCATAAAACCACATTTGAACCCAACTCTGTAACAATACTTGGAAAGGTTAGCTGTAACAGTCTGACAGTGTTCATCTTTGGACTATGTATAACGATGAACGATGCTCTGTAAATTACAAAAACTCTTGGTTTTTTTCAGGAGAGCAGTGCTGAGACATAATGCTGTAAATAGCTTGCCATTTTCAGTTATTATTTAGAAAGCCTGTCATGTTTTTTCAGCTTTCAAAGTACCATTAGTTAAACCTGGGTCATTAACCATAGCTTTGCCAGCATTAAGAAAGGATGCTTTCATTCAATATTTAAAGCACTTCCTCCCATTTAAAGACAGTCGTGCTTATTGATGGAGAAGAAGAGGCATGAAGCATTTAGCCAGCTGCTGTATTTTGGTCATAAACTCTCATTTCACACAGTGCGCTGTTATCTTAATTGAAGCTGTTTGCATGGTTAATTTGTACGTCACCTGATGGAATAGAACACATTCATTGTGCTTTAATACACCCTACACCCATTGTGATTCTTTCCCTTATATACTGTGGTTAGCTGTATATTTGTGAGGTTAAAACTTTGCAGTTTTCAATTTTCCTGTGTTTCATAAGAATCCAATTTTTGTGATCTCACCATACAATAAACTATATATAAATTAATGTATCCTTTATTGTATGATATTGTTAATATCACACAAAGTTGGAGTACTATTCGAGAAGAACCAAACGAACATTGAATATTTGGAAAGTCTCGTTCTTTATAAACAGATAACGTCAACTATTTTTTATAAGTCATTATGTAAGACTGATATTATGTATAATATGATATCTAAGACAGATATAACGGATAATATGGTATTATGATATTATGTTTTTTTCTAGGAGAGATATTTCAGAAAAGGAAGAATGATAGAATTTAGAAAGTGGACCATTTGTAAATGTTTATTCTTTTGAGGTCTTAGTATAAAAAAATTAGCATGGCACTCCTTATGCTGTGGTTACACACTGCATTCTCTCCTTACTTAATTACTGCTTTAGTAGTTTCAAACAGGAGTTGTTGAGATGAATAAGTTGAAGCTCTGTCAATTCACTGATCGGGTTCGGTTCTTGATTGGCATGGCTGGGTCTCCGTTGCTGAATCTCAGAGATCAGTGGAGGAAATGTATGCTGCTTTTGCCTTGTTGAAGTGGGTGTTGTGGCTTTCCTGAAGTCACCAGTGGGGGTAAAACGTTGGTGGTCTCTTGCAGCTTCCTGCTTGGCTTGGTGGCATCACGTCTATTGGCTCTCAAAATTATGCTTAAGGAGCTCACAGGGCTGGGGTCTTGACCACAGCAACCTGTAGCTGCTCGACAAAGCGAAAAACATCTTCAGTTAGTATAAGTAATACCCTACTTGGTTAAATTACATTCTTGGCCCTGTGCCAGTTGCCTTGTGGTGAAACCCAGCAAATCCTGCTACAGCGTTCAATGTTTAACCAAGGAGAATGCAGCGTAGAGCTACTGCATTAGGACTGTAGATTTTGGGTGAAAAGGTAAAGGGGGGTGTGTGTGTGTGTGTGTTAGGGTGGGGGGGGGGGGGGGGTTGTAGGGGTCATTATGGGCTGATATCAGTAACAATGTCAGTCTCATAGGAACTGACACACTGCCTTCCTACTGTGTCTTTGAGTTGCCTTTTATTTGTTGTTAAACTTCAAAAATATATGCTCACATGTTGGATTTATTAAAAACAGGATCTTACTTGAGATGTTCAGGTGAATGAATTTTAACTCAAATCCTTGACCACAAACCAGGTGCAGGAATCACAGATGAAGGCTTCAAATGCTTTCTTCTAATGTGGTCCAGGTACAGATGTGTATAACTTATTTTGAGTGTTTCTGTGATGGTAGAATGTACTGTCTGACCTTCCCTGGTTTTATAAGCACCTGTGATCAGTCACTTTTGAGCCCTTTTATAGTCACTTAGTTTTTTGTTGAACTGGTAACTATTACTCTGTCCAGGCACACACAGACATTCACACACTTGTTTTAGAGTTACAGCAGCTTGCTGGAACCAGGCCAGATCATAACTGATGATCCATGAGTAATAATAGACTGTGGGAAAACATATTGTAATATGGTGGGAAATCATCCAGTGGAAACTTCAGAGTGGAAATATTTTTTTTCTTATATTGAAGTGAAATTAATGATTGGAATTTGACTGATGATCAGTGCAGGGTTTGAAATAAATTATTTTTGCCACAAGCTAACTTTTGCTTGTTGTAGTTAAAAAAAGTCAGCGAGACTATCTTATATATTATTAATACACCAGAGTCAATCACGGTTGCTCATTCCCAGGTCTGAAGTGTACATTGTTTCCTTCTGAGCTGTGCAGATTCTGATGTCTACTTGTGAAGTAACTAGAATACTTTGCTAGAGCCAGAATTTTCTAAATGAAAAAAAAACTAGGAATTTGCTACATTGCTAGTAGGTAATTTGAATGCTGCAATGATCCTATTTGACAGCAGGGTAGATTTTCTGAGCAGAAATCTGATTCTGAGCACCGAGAAAATGAATTTTCATTTAATACTGTTTTATAAATTTTATACATTAACGAAGCTTCTTGCATTAATTATCAGCAGTTGGTATTTCACGTTTAGTCACAAGATTCCAAAAGATTTCATAAAGTGTTACAATTGCAAAAACGTTTTACATGTTTTTCTACTCTGGTCTTTGTCCAAAAAAATAATAGATGTACCGGTAAATGCTGTACCTCATCATGGTAGTTTTATAAAAAGATGACATCATGTAATCTTTGATTAAATTAACAGCTGTCAGTTATCAAAATTATAAAAAAACAGAATACTATAAAATATCAAAGATATTCAGATGTACCAGTATGTGTGCAAGGATTGTGCTTATAAACTTTCATAAAAAATGTTAGTTGTTCATTTTGTAATTATATTAAATTAATTAAATGTTAATTATTTCAAGTCTAATATCAGATCTTTAAATAAAAAGGAATTCACCATCAGTTCACTA